>JAVQMG010000128.1:3633750-4845000 GCA_032878915.1 Castanopsis chinensis
TCATGATATGGCTCAGGCATCTCAGGAGGCACTACCGGCTTGTTGGTAGTCATGCGTTCATCATGATTGGGTGGTGGCTGAAGAGCATACTGGAAAGGACGAAACAGGCGTCTTTCATATGTGAACTCCGAGGGATTAGGATACCTATAATAGAGGCAAAGGTTTTGAAGATTAAACATATATGATAATATAAGATATAAACATATTGGTTACACCCTTACGCAAGATCCCCTCCAATGAGTAGTAACTTTCCACGTTTTAAGTTAAGCTTAGGCTCGTCTTGATTGGGATTAGAAATTTGCTCATCAGGATCGGTGACTAGAATTTTAGGCTGAGCAAGTAGTCTTGCCACAGTATATGTTGAGTTCCCACCATCACCTGTATCAGCCATGAAGTCAAACCATAGTTCTTCCTTTTCACTAAAATGATCGTATAAATAATCCCTTGTAGCCTCCTCCCTTTGATTCAGAGCTGCCTGAATAATTGAAAATGGAAGAAGGGGTAAGATAAAAGAAATCATTAGTACGATGACAATTTATATCCAGATTTTTTTTTTTTTTCATTTTTCGTCCAAATTAAGTAAAAACAAAGAGTACGTCCTCTTTTGCGGTGCTTTCAAGCATCCCCCCAAAAAAAGTTCCTCTTTTTGAAATATAAATTGTGGTTCTTAAAATTGTCCAATTTTTCAACTTGGTTCTTGGAGTTTCAAAAGTGGCAATCTAATCCTTAAAATTTATAAAATGATGGTGTTTGTCATGCAAACTATCTCAATATATAATAATATGTCATGTGATTAGGCACTTTTATAATAAGAAAAATGTCTATGTAATTTAAAAATTACATGCTAACAGTACAGGTGGATTAAAAATTGTATGTGGCCCTACCAAAATATATATAGTTCCCTATTGCCACGTAGAAATTAACATGAAATAAAAAATAAAATAAGATTTTCTACTTTCTGAACTTACATTAAATTAATAATTATATATTCCACGTCGGTTGGTGAATAATGTTGAAAAAAATACAAGAATATCAAAAGGGAAAAAAGTTGAGAAATCATTTTATAAATTTTTGAAACCATAAGAACCAAAATGAAAAATGAGACGAACTTTAAGGACCAAATTTGATAATTTTCACACTTTAGGGATTTGATTGCAGCTTTCGCAAATCTAACTTTAAATTAGAAAATGAAATGATTTTAGAGACTAAAACTGATTTTTTATTTTACAAAATATAAATAACACTATTCCCCCTAATAAGGGTGTCTAAAGCTTTTCATGTGCTTAATTATTCTTTTGGGTGTGTGGAGTTCTTCTGAGTCTTGTCCCACATACACCAAATAATTATAAGAATATTAATAATCTCTTAGTGATGGCGCACCTATCTAAAATAGGTGATAGAAGTTTTGAATCTAAGATCTCACGGATCTCTAGACTAACAATCACCAAAGCCTCATTGGTTTAAGTTTTAACATAAATTTATCTTAGAAATATTTTCTAGATTTTTCAAAATTTGGTGCCATTGAAAATTGCTAGTCAGCTGCAAACATTTTCATGCTCAAAGGAAATTTACATTGAAATCGTAAGAAATTGTTTTATAGCATTATCACCTCCCCTATCCTCTCAACTGCCATCAACTTCATTTCCTTCCCATTTTCCCTCATTCTTCGTACTGTCACCACCACCTCCTTACCTCCTCCTTTAAGCAGCCACCACCACTACTACCTCCCTCCCCTTCCTTCTTTTCTACATTGTCACCGCCAGATTCTCCATGCGGGGATGAATCCAGTTGGAACCAAGGGGGAAATGACCCCCTTGGCCCCAAATTTTATAAAATAGTATAAATTATCAAAAACAAATTATTGGATATATAGTCAAATTTGAAATTGATACTTCCAAAACTAGTAATTAACTCCCTCTATAGAAGTAAATTGGTCCAAAAATATAAATAGTCAACTAGCCAATACATAACGCCCCTCCTAAAAATGTGCACTCGCATTTTAATAAATGCCTAAACTCATGTAAGAGGAAGGAGTGCATATTTATAGTACTTCAGGAGTACCTAATAATTTTCCCAACTTTTAATACTCAACTCAACTTGGTTTACCAATATACCACCATTATCTATTGTTTTTGTTAATTTTAGCCCCAAAAAAAATGCATTGTAACCAAATACAATAACTTTTTTCTCTAGGTCTCAATCAAACAATAGTAAATAAATCATTTACCTCAAAACAAATGAGCTTAAAAGTTAATTGTACACTTATACCTGCAATATACGCATGTCAAAGCGAGTTTGGATGACATTTGTTGATACCATGTCAAAAACAGTCTTGTATAGATCAAGTGATGTACTGCAACAGATAGCCACCACCAGAGCAAAAACAACTGAAGGGGATGTTTGGAAGAGCAAACATATTTAAATAAAAGAAAATATATGACAGAAATATACCCTGAATACCAGTGAGCCATATCTAAAAAATCAGGCATATTCTGCTGATCGCCTGACCTGACCATAAGAAAATAAGAAGCACTACTCAGTCCTGTTCATCTCTTGGTAAGGCATCTTTACATAATTACATCCTAATTCATGCCAACTATAAATCTATAATAATAATAATAAAAAGCTTTATGCTTGTCAGAATTTTAAGCATATTACTCACTTTATTGACTCTACAACGTAACTGACAACGTAAACTCCTATAAATGTGGCCCAAGGCGATAAGCGGAGATACGTTTTGTCCGATGAACCTGCTGGTGACTCACTGCGAGCTAACTGAGAAAAGAAAATAGAGTATGTATAGAAAAAAATAAGATGACAGGGCAATGCATGCGGCAGCCAAATTTTCATACCAATATATAAATTTCCTATCACTCTGAAGTGTTCCATTTTATATTTAACCCACAATAATCTATTCAAATAGCATACTACAATAAGTGAAGCATAGAGTCGAACACTGGACAAGGATTTTTGTTCAATAAAAACTACATCGCTAGCTTAAAATAAGTTCTGAATAAAAAATCTCTGTAGTGTTCCTTTTTACCCTTCACTAGTCGAAATATGCTACATGTTCAATCCAATGTTTAAAATCAAATATGTTAGGTTCTAAATATTTAGTTTTTAATGTTTAGGTTCTTAATTTATTGTATGTCGGTAAACCGAGAACAAAAACATGTCTAGTATAAGATCTTAACATCTTAAAAGTGTTTTAGACATTGCTTAAGTCGATACAATTCAAAATTAAAAAAACATACAAGCTGCAAAAAGAATAATTCAAAATCTGAAGAGCTTAACCGATTGAGAAAGACCTTCAACCGATCGAACTGCAATTCTATAGATAAATTTAAATAAGGCCCAGTAGCCCACAAAACATTTAGGGTTTGAGTCCAACACTGCTAGGTCTAAAAGCAAAACTCTAATACATGTTTTTCAAATATTGAGAGTTACTCCTATGAGATCAGTGAGATTCTATAACATTCTAACTCTACAAGCACCTACCGGAGATCAAATCTATATTGCTAATATCAGTGGAGTAAAGTTCCTGCTAAACCTTCAGCTATCAAATGTACTGAAGATCAAAGCATGAATACGTGGTTCATGTGAGAACAAGATCCAGGTCAAGGAAGTCTATGGAGTTCAAATCCCAGTTTGGTAACTATGTTAGATTTAATACAAATTGGTATTCTTCATTGTAAATCTCAACTTGATATAGATGATAGTTCTCTTAGGATAGTTCTCCCCAGGTTTTTTACCTTGAAACGAGTTGTTTCATTAGTTTTCCTGAATCATCATATAATTGTGTTATTTACTTTTTTGCTGTGCATAATATGTTTGATTATTGTTTAACCTAGGCTTGTATAATTATCCTAAGTAACAACTTAGCTAATATATTAGGTTAAACAAACTATGTTTTCCAGGGTCTAAACTTTAACAAAATACATGACATAAGCATATGGATTTGGACCACAAAAAATAACAGACCAAAGTTTTAATCAATAGGTTATTATTAGCCATACCTTGGGAAAATAACGGTAGTGGTAGGAATAGGCAGACTCAACCGGCATAAGCCCAAATGAGCAGAATTTTTCTTTCCAATTTCTTTGTTCAAGCGGTGCCTCTCTACATTGACTTAGAACAACAAAGCAGGCTACACTCACAACCTTCATTGCACGAAAAATCATTCAGATTTCACATGGCAAATGGGAAAGCTTATAACTTGATATGATATATAATAATGAGAAATGTTAAGCGCACAATATTTTCACAACGAATATTAAGTGGTAGGTTGTAGGTTGTTATTGACTGTTATGAATCAACAAAAACGTAATTTAAGTTGTGAATTCAAATTAAAATTAATAATAATTGACCACTTATAATTTGTTGTGCAAATATTATAAACGTAACAATTCTCTGTAATAATAAATATACCAAAAGGCAAAAGCATCTTCAAAAGTCAGAAATACTTACAGCAGAAGTGCTGAGAGTGGCCCATATGTCTGGCTGCTTTCGAGCCTCAAATGAAAAGAATTTCTGGAGGACGAGCTTAGAAATAATATAGTGGAGGGCGAGAAGACACATAGTAGAAGAGGCAAAAGTTGACAAAAAGAAAGTGTACAAATTCCTTTCCGGAGACGTCAGTGAGTAATAAATAGATAAACGATGCAAAACTGGTGCGAGGAGCAATAAAAAACACCTGCAGAAGTAAATTTCCAAAAATTACCACTATATTTATACCACTCATTGTTTTTCTCTATTTACGTAACTATACAGTCTACACAAACATATGGAACATGTACGGTTTTAGACTTCTTAAACATAACTAGATTAACCTAGTTATTTAGTCAAGAGATTAACTAAGGTAAATTATGCAGATTTAGATTAATACATATAAATTATATTATTGTAAAGTACGAAAAATAAAGAACACAACAATATGATAACCCAAGAAAACCAAACCGGTAAAAAACCTGGAAATGATTTAATCTAGCTGTCTTCAAGGTAAAACTGAATCCATTATGAAAGAATTGAAGTTTACACAATAGCAACTTAGACTACTAACATCCTATTGCTATCTCGAGTAGGAAACTTACTATCACGACCACGTGACAACTCCGAATCCACAGACTACTTCTTTCTTGGATTCCTAGCAAGCACAAGCACTCTGGCTTGTATATCTTTAAGCTCTTTAATGTACAACTTAATTGATCACCAAGCTCTTGACATCACTCTAGATCTTGATAACCCTAAGTGTGTGTGAAGGCAAACACCTCTAAATCTCACAAAAGATTTACACACACAGCATAAAGAGTAACAACAAAACGTGGCTAGGGTTCTTCCTTTTATACTTAGGGCAAAACATAAAACCTTACACATAAAACGAGCTTAGGCTAAGTTGAAAAATTCTACAGAAAAACAATCTACACGAACTTCGATCGATCGAGTCTAATTTTTGATCGATCAAGTCAGGTAAATTTACATAATAAATCCTGCAGAACACTCGATTTCAACTTTACAACTTAAACATACTTTGAGCAAGTTTAAAACAAGACTAAATGTTTTGATCATAGTTTACCAACATTACAAATTGAAGTTTTAATATATTTAAACCTAAAGTCTTAGAACCCAACAAAATTCTCCTTTGGCAATCCATAACAAAACTTAAACAAAAATGCTCAAAGTTATAAACAAAACAGTCCTTACAAAATCATTACCTAACATAACAAATTCAACCTAACTGCTATCCATCAGTTGCAAGTGTAGATAGCAGTACGATTGAATCAACTTGTATATTCTTGTAATATTTAACAAACACATAAACGCATCTGTGGAAAATACAAGTAATCAAATATAACTTTTGAATTTTCCATAACACAATAAAGACATATATCATGAATAACCTCATAAAATATAAATCAATAAACAATGTGAAACAAAAAACATATATAATCAAAGTATCTTCCCCCATCATGGATAACCCATACACAATACATCATGAGCAAAAAAAAAAAAAAAAAAAAAAAAATGTAAAAACAGAATGAAGCACCTAGATACAATCTAAAAACACCATAGCTCCAAAGCATCAAAATCTCCCCCTAACATCAAAAACTCCTATCTACAACATATGTACTCCCCCTTTTTGTGACGAAATGGCAAAGGGCACTCAATCATCATCAAAAGGAGGTGGCAATCTAATACTCTCCAAATCCGCTCGCAAAGCACAAAGCTCATCAAGCATGTTCACCAAAAGCTAACTATGAGCTACCTGAACGATCATAACAGTCTCCAACATACGATGGGTGTCTGAATCATTCGAAGTAGAAGGTGGAGGAACAGCAGTAATAGCAGCAGACAGATCGACAGATGCATCAGCAGAAGTATCACCTGGAGTGGAGGGAGGAGGAGGAGCGACTCCGGTAGTCTCAACCTTAGGATGTTTAGAGCTGGCTCTCATTTGAGTAGCCCTCTGCCTAAGAAAGGTGGCACCTATAGGAGCAACTATATGGATAGGCTCAGACACGGGAAAGTTTTCTAAACCCAAATGCAAAAGAATCTGATTTATAAAAATAGGAAAGAAACGAGCATGAGAAATAGAACTACTCCGATGAACCTCAATCAAAGAATGAATAAAAAGATGAGGAAAACTCATAGGAGCATCGGTAACAAGGGCATACAAAAATGCACATCTCTCTATAGGAATGGTGTGCAGATAAGAAATAGGCTAGATGGAATGACGCGAAGTCCGAAAAAAAAGATAATGAATCTCAGTCAACGTGTGAGTAGTGATCCGAGGATCAAAACCCCACTAGATATAAGACCCAGTAAGATATGACATGATGTCATCAAGGGGTGAAGACTCATCATAAGGATAAACAAGATGCTGGACCAATGGCACCTCAAGAGCAACAACCACTACTGAAGGAGTAATGGTGTACTCCTCACCCCATATCCAACTTCTCACAAGAGTATTAGAATCATAGGAATGGACAGAGAGGTTCGAGTAGAACTCTCTGATCAAGGTAGCCAGAGAGGGATGTGAAATATCCAGCAACGGTAACCAACCCCTACGCTCAAATTTTCTCTTAATCTCAGGATCAAGCTCATCTAAAACAATCTTTCTCTCAGCCTAAACGGTTCTCAAAAGGTTCAAAATCTCATACATTTCCTGGTTTTTCTCACTCAGAAACCTATCACTCTCAAAGGAAGGAGCAAAAGAAGAGGAGACTTTCCTATTGGCTCTAGTCTTCCTAGGCATAGTGCTAAGGATAAGACAAGACACACAGACAGAACCAAAAGAAAAGAAAACAAAAACCATGGGCAGACTGCAAGTTAGTACAAAACAATATTGAAAAATGACAATCTATATGATGCATGAACAATATAATCAAATGATGCATGATCTAATGCAGTGAGAATAAGTTCAATTTAACTTTAGAATCACAAAATTAGCTTGAGCATAGAGTTTATATCAAAAACCCAAAAATTTTGAAAAACCACTTGTACAATTTTCAAGAAATTGACCAATTGATCATTAAACAAGATAAATAACACATTATAATGATCAAACTAATCAATCTAACAAGCCAATTTCATCCAATAAAACCCAATTGAACAAAATCCCCAATTCGGGTAAATTCAAGCCCTAGAAATTTCCATTTTTCAACATCCATCAAATTGATCAAATTAGTTCATCAAGAACAGTTGCATATCATCCAACAACAAAAACCCATTAATCAATTTCCAAAGAAAAAACTTAAATCATCAAAAATTCCAATTTCCCTTAAATTCGAAATCTCCCTTTAATGCATGGTAAAAATGCATGTAAACATGAACATAAAAGAAAAAGGAAGGCTATAAAGGGCTTACCGGCCTTAAATGACAAAAACCCTTGAAGGAATTTGAGGGAAAACAACAAAAATCTTGCTTTGACCCTTAGATCGATCAAATAGAGAGAGAAAGAGTTTTGAAATTTTTGAAATAGTGAATGAACATGTGAAAAACTCAGTTTTTAAAAAACTCTCTATACGATTTTCGATTGATCTAAAAATAGATTCGATCGATCGAAAATGCCTTCGGTTGATCGAACATCAATTGAGCACCAATCGAAACACACTGAACTAAACCAAATTTTAATTGCAATTTCAATCGGTAGGGAAACAGGTTCGATCAATCGGAATTCTAGAAAAACCAATTTTTTGAAAAGCAAAGCATTTTTATGCAAAATCTCTTCAAAGCATATTAATTAATGAATAAAATGTATGAGTATTAGATGAAATGCTTTTCAAAAACACTTGTTTTGAACCCAGTTTTCCAAAAATTAAGATTCTCAATCAATTCACCTTAAATTTTCAAACTTCAAATACGTTTTGCATAAAACTCAATGAATTCTCAAACTTGGTTGGCCAAACCAAAATCACACACAATAACATGTACAAGGTTTAGCAAAGAGTAACTTGTGTAGTATGTGCAACTAGCAAAAGTTTGAGGTACATGCGAGATAATATATGAATAGAAATCAAGCACAATTTTTACAAAATCCATCACATATATTTAAAAGAGATTATCCCTTAAAGAGTTACATCATATAACTCCCACATTTCCATCACACCAATTTTATTTGATCACAAACTTATCAAAAATAGCTGGGATAATGTGCACACCAATTTTATTTTATTGATTTAATTATAGTCCAATAATGTACATACCAATTTTATCATTTAAACCAAGGCTACACTGTATATTCTTTTTGTTCATGTGCTACACTTTCTCAAGTACAAAATCTTACAATATGCACTAAGGTTTTCATGATTGGCTAGTAAACAGTGATGAGATGGTTATTTATGTCTTTCTCATTAAGATCAAGTCTGACAATCAAAGGCATGTGACTTCAAGATCAAGATAAAGTGATCAAAAACTATAAACATCTTCTCACACAACATGCACTACAAAGCTCAAATTAGTAAAGTGCAATAAAATAAGTTTATCCAAGCTAAACAAGGTACATAAACATGTTATGCAAAGATAAATTGGCCAACCTTGATTTCAAATCCGAGAAAAATAATGCAAAACACATTTTGTTTCCCTTTTCCCCCTTTTTTTTTTTTTATTTTTGAAAAGAAATAACAAAAATAACCTAGAATGAAATGCATGAATGTTATGCAATGCAGATCCTAGCAAGACAAAGAAAACAAAAACAACAAAGGAGAATGGCCACAAAGAGAAGAGCGATGAACCATAAGGACCACGTTAGAAAGACTCAATTAGATTGAGCATTTTGCATCCAAAGCCTTTTAGATGCAACTCTAACATTGGAGTTATTATTTACATTAGAATTCTGAGCAACTCTAGGATTAGAATAAAAGTTTAAAGCCTTTGCCAACTCACCAATAAGTACCATAGGATCGTGTGCTTAAGGCACAGATACTTTTAATTTATTTGCTCCCTTAGCAACTTGCAACTTGAAACAATTTGGACGAATGTGTCCAGACTTTCCACAAAAATGACAAACCCATGCAGGTCTATCATGGAACTTGCCCTTAGGACGATTAGAAGTCCTATGTTTAGACTCTTGGAGATCAATCCTAATCTTTCTAGGAGGTGTAACTTCTACAGGTTTGACAACCTTACTCACAAGGGGCTCCAAAGAAGGAACAAAGTTTGTGAGATGTGTTTCAGAAATAGAGATATTTTCTACAAAACCTAAGTCAGTTTTGTCTAAAGGAGATTTTTGAATGCTCAGCATATGATCAATTTTGGAACTAGTAGACCTATTATTTTTGTAGGTGCACAGATCAAGCCTAAACCCAAATGCGTGATGGGCCGGCCCAAATGGCCTTTACAATAGAATTTATAGAGAGTGGGCTTGAAGCTTAGACTTCCTGGGGCGGTAGAAAGCAATGGCCTCCCCTTCTTTTTTTATACCCCCCCTCTTCCTTGTTCCTATTCATGGAACTATGAATGCAGATCCTTTTTCCATCCATTGTCTTCTCGAAAACTGTCCATCGTGGCTATAAGCCTGATCACTGTCCTCTCTGGGGTCACTTCCCCATTAATGCGGCCAGGCGGGTAGGTGGGAAGCCTTTAATGCGGTGATAGCAGCTTTGTGTGGAGCATATCTCACTAGTTCTCCTCCTCGGCGTCATGTTGAAATGTAACGTGGCTTGTTGGGCTTCAAGAGTTCCTCACTAGGCGTCCCGTTGTGCCCCTTGGTCATTGTTTCCGTTGTTCGAGGAGTCCCTCTCCTCGGACTCTCCTTAGATGGGCAACGGCCTGATTGGTGGGCCCCTGGGGCCTCAAATGGGGCGACCTCATCCTCGTCTCGCAGCCTTTTAGGGGGACCAACGTCCTCGGACCAGGCCCAAGGCCCACATAGGTGTCTTTACACTTCTGCTCCCACAATTTTATTCTCTAGCAACAGATAATTCATATTCCAAATTCTTAACTTTATCAAGCAAAAGCATGTTCTCAATCTTCACATTATTCAACAGTTCATTAGCATCAAACAGTTTTACAAGCAATTTTTTCTTATCAAGTTTATGAGATACAATTTTCTTCAAGCCTAGATCAATGCTCATAGAATCATTTACAACAACTTTGCAAAGCTTATTGTTGGCTTCTTGTAGGCTTCTTGTAAATCTGCATCCTCAGAAAGCTCCCCATCAGAAGGGTTCTCTTGAACAGCAACACTTTCATCAACTACAACAGTAGCAGTGCAAGTAATGAAGTTTCCATCCTCAACACTACCAGATTCATTGTTAGAAACTTCATCAGTACTAAGAGTTACAGTCATAACCTTACCCTTAGACTTCAAGAATGTTGGATATTCAAATTTCACATGACCATACCCTTGACAACCAAAACATTGTTGACCCATAGAATTATTAGAAGGTTGACCAACTTTCTCTTTAGGTTTCTCATTATTGTTCACTTTAGTGGGTTCATTCCTCCTAAAATTCCTAGGTTCAGCATTGTTTTTACCTCTTGCTCTTCTGTTGTTATTTCTAATAAAGTTTCTAAAATTCTTGGTAAGATAGGAAATCTCTGTAGCAGAGAGCTCATTATCAAATCCACTCATATCAACATCATCAACAGACTTAAGAGCCATTGATTTGGATTTGTTAGTCTTAGATAGGTCCAACTCATAAGACTGAAGAGATCCTACAAGTTCATCAACCGGGATGGAGTCCACATCCTTACTTTCAGTGATGACAGTTACTTTGAGTCTAAAATTTTCAGTTAAAGATCTAAGTATCTTCTAAACAATTTTAGGTTGATCATAAATTTCACCCAAATTATAAGCAAAATTAACAATATCATTAAGGTTAGCATAGAGTTCATCAAAAGTTTCATCATCAAGCATTCTAATACTTTCAAATTTAGTTGTTAACTACTGCAACTTATTGATCTTAACTGTCTTCGTGCCTTTATACACAATTTGAAGAATATTCCATGCAGTGTGAGCAACCTCAACATTAGAGATTCTCTTGAATTCCTTCATAGAAACAGCATTAAAAATAACATTCATTACTTTATATTAAAAGTAATTGCTTCTTTCTAAAAATTTTTCCACTCACTCACTACAGTAATGGGATTCTCCCATCCATATTCAACGGAGTTCCAAACTCTCTCATCAATATATTTCAGGAATGCTTTCATCCTTACTTTCCAATAAGCATAATTATTTCCATCAAAGTGAGGTGGTATCACAAGAGAGTGACCGTGTTCCAAGACAACATGGGTCAAGGTGTTAGGATATATGCCCTTAAATCCTATTGTATGATGCTATGTATGACATTATGCATGACTTAATGTTGTGTTTAATAAAGTTGTTTATTTTTATATCTAAAATAATGGTAACATGAATATTTGGACATTATCATATAGTCCATGAGATGCATAGTATGTGATTTATGTGAAAAGTCACAGAAGATATAAATCACAAGTTCTTTGTAAACTCAGAATTTATAGTTCGTAGTCGGTGATGAAATTGGGCATTTCATCTGCGAAGACTATAACGTATCAACTAAGATGATTTGTCTTGATCATGGAAGTGGTGACTTCTAGTTGATATGTTGATATGTTTTAAGAGTTAAGACATATTGAACTGGATCACTGTGAGATTTATTATTCTCCTAACGACTGTCAAATGAATAATAAATCTCACGACTTTTGTTTGCATGAACTCTTAATCCTGAGAGAATAATGGACCTGATCATGAGGTGTAGGTTGCTTTGATATATCAGGAGTGAGATCTAAAGTGACGGTCAAAACCTCAGTATGTTGGGCAACCACATTTAGTGTTGATGGAACATATATTCTCAAGATGGAATTCATAATTTCTTAATGGAGATACAAAATATTCCCTTGAGATAAGTTTAGTGGGTTCAGTTATTCAGAGAGTTTGGCCTAACCACTTTGGTAAGAAATTACTAAAGTATATATTTATGAAATTGGATTTCATAAATATATGATGAATAACTTTAAAGGATTAAACCGGGTACTCAAGGATAAGATGTAGTAATTTACAAAGTGGCAGTCTATATTTATGACTTTATATTACTACGAATATTTTATGAAGGGGTTACGTGTAAAATAAAGTCTTGGAATATAATTTATTAATAAAGCCTAGAGTGCAATTATATTTATATAGTAGTATTAAATATAATTAATGGTAACTTTGAACTTGTCAAGAGTTGACGGAAAAGCCCAAGGCCTATTGGAGTTAGTGTCTTATTAGTCCCTTTTGGTCCCATTCCAAGCCACACACTAAAGCCCAATTGGAAAGGCGCAATAGGCCGGCCCAATTAGATAATCAGTTAGTTATAAAGGGAGAAATATACAGAATTTTTTAAGGGATTTTTTTTAAGAAAAGAATCAAAAAGAAAAAGAAAGAGTGTGAGACACACTTTCGTTCTCCCTTTGGAAACTGATTGAGAGACCACACATCTTGGGCGTAAAGTGGAATTGGAGTGAAGATTAAAAGTTTTCCCAAGTGCTTCTAATCTTTGTTTTGAAATTCTCCATACCAAGGTACGCTATCTTGTTCTTAAATTCTGAAATTTACAGAGTGCATGTTGTCAATCATGAATGAAATAGATCCTTGTTTGTTGCTTCCGCTGTGTGTTTTGTATGAGATACAAAACCAGATTTTATTCCAACACAAGGATCAACTCTTAGATCAAAATATCTAAATACTAGAGCTAACCTAGTCTGATACCACTTGTATGATTTTAGACCCCTTAAACACAACCAGATTAATCTAGTTATTTAGCCAAATGATTACCTTAGGTAAATTATGCAGATCTAGGTTAACAAATATAAATCATATCATTGTAAAGTGCGGAAAATAAAGAACACAATATGATAACCCAGAAAAACCAAACCGAAAAAAAAAACCTGGGGATGATTTAACCTAGCTATCCTCAAGGTAAAACTGAATCCACTATGAAAGAATTGAAGTTTACATAATAGCGACTTAGACCACTAACATCCTGTTACTATCTCGAGTAGGAAACTTACTACTATGACCACGTGACAGCTTTGACTCCATGGACTACTTCTTTTTTAGATTCCCAGCAAGTACAAGCACTCCCACTTGTATATCTTTAAGCTCTTGAATTTGCAACTAAATTGATCACCAAGCTCTTGACATCAATCTAGATCTTGATAACCCTGAGTGTATGTGAAGGCAAACACCTCTAAATCTCACAAAAGATTCACACACACCGCATAAATAGCAACAACAAAACGCGGTTAGGATTTTCTCTTTTATACCTAGGACAAAGGGTTTGGGCTGAGTTGAAAAATTCTGCAGAAAAACAATATGCACGAGCTTCAATCGATCGAGTCTAATTTTCAATCGATTGAGCCGGCAGATTTATACAATAAATCCTGTAGAACACTCGATTCCAACTTTACAACTTAAACATACTTTGAGCAAGTCTAAAACAAGACTAAATGTTTTGATCATAATTTGCCAACACTACAAATTGAAGTTCTAATACATTTAAACCTAATGTCTTAGAACCTAATAGAACATGACCATCTTAGGGACGTACCTATGATCTGAATAAAAAGTTTTTGGGTTCTGAGTTTTTGTGAAGTCTTTAGCTGTCACTTTCTTTATGCATTTAGCTCTAGCTTAAAAGTTTAACTTATTTTAGGGTGTGTTTGGATATTGTTTATTGTTGAAAACTAAAAACTGAAAATACTATAGCAAAATAATTTTTAAATGTGTGAATAGTGCACGAGACCCACACAAAAAAATGCAAATGCACGGTCTGCCGCTATCCAAACCTAGCCTTATTATTCAGCTTATTTTTGCTACTATTCATGGACCCCACTGTACTTTTTGGTACTATTCATAGGTCTTACTATATTATTTCAGTTAATTTTTACTTCTATTTACAGTACTTTCAAAAAAAAAAATAGTTTTAATCAAATAAGTAGATCCCAAACAGACCCTCTATATGTGTGTTTTTTAGTGGGTCAGTCAATGGGAGCTTTAGCATTAAACTATAATGAAAGTATGAAACAATTAGTCACGCCATGGGACATAAAGTAATAAATTAAATTAAAGAATTGTAAAGAAAATACAAAAGAACTACAAAGAGTAAAAGATATAAACTAATAAATTAAAGTATTCTAAGCAATAATAAATAAAGTTTACATTATAACAATAATTAATATGTTTATTGTATTTAAAAATAATAGACAATTTTCTAATATTTAATATTAACAACTATAATTAGTATGTTCATTGTAGTAGAGAAAAATATGTCAAATGAACTATTAGTTTATCTTTTATTCTTTCACTAGAATTATAGAAAAATTTGTAATAACAAATAGGAGATTAAAAAATGAATGATTATTTGGCTGTGTATATTAAAAAAGATGTAATTAGCAGGATTGATAATATAGGTATCATGTAATGATTTCAAAATATGAAATATCTTAAAAGGCAATTGTAAAACGTCATGTATTTAGGTACTTTTTTTATGATGTCATTATATTCAATTCCTATTTTTGTTCTTGTTTTAGATTTTATATCATTTATATTTTTTAGGCGAAAATGCACTTTTCATCCCTACTTTTTGGGTCAATTCCCATTTTGGTCCCAAAATTGATTTCATTATTAATGTAGTCCCTAAAAAAAGAAAATCATTTTTAAAATGGTCCCTACCATCAACTCACTGACGGAAACCTCCTACGTGACAGACGGAGTGCCCTACTTGCTGATGTGGTGCTGACATGGCCATTAAAATATTATTAAAAATAATTATTTGGCATTTTTAAATACCACGTCAGCATTTTTAATTTTTTTAAACAAAGCTATGTCAAGAAATTTATATAAAAAAGAAATCAATTTAAAAAAAAAAAAAAAAACCTTAAAACTAATTTAATTTTAAAAAAAAATATTACTTACCATTATTAATTTTCATAAGAAAATTACAACTTGTTCTTTGTGTTCTTCCCAATCAAACCTAGTAACGAAGAACACAAACCCAACAACCAATAACTCAAACGTAGATCACAACAACACAAATGAAAAAAAAAAAAACAAAAAAAACAAAAAAAAAAAAAAAATAGAGATCAAACACAAACACAGACCCAGATCACAATAACATAAATGCCAAAAAAAAAAAACAGAGATCAAAAAATTTCTTCATGTTCTTCAACTTGTTCTTCATTTTAGAGCTTGTTCTTCCCGTTCTTCCTAAATCAAACCCAGCATCTAAGAACTCAAACCCATCACAAGAACACCAAAGAAAAGAAAAAACAAAGTATCATCTCTCACTCTTTCATTGATGAACCCGAGCTCTCCCATTCATTCCCAATAAGAACAACTCTCTCGGTCTCAAGACCCAAACAACATGACCATTCAAAATCAAGATCAACTCTCACGATCTCAAGACCCAAACAGCATGACCCACAAGACAAACCCCAGTAAAACCCAGCAAGACCCAAACAGAATGACCGATCTGAAGAGGAGCGTTGCCACTTCAGAGGTAGAGGTGGACTCGCTGGGGTTGGCAAAGGAGAGAGAGGCCGAGATTGAGCTTCATTGTGGCAGAGATGGTGGTTGAGACGGAGGCCCAAATCGAGCAATATGGATTTGCACTCTCCAATCCATTCTCTCTAAACCACCACCGGCCCCCTTCCTCTAAATCTACTCCAAACCGCCGGCCTCATCTCATTCTCTCTCTCTCTCTCTCTCTCTCTCTCTCTCACACACACACACACACACACACACACACACACACACACACACACACACACACACACACACACACACACACACACACACACACACACACACACACACACACACACACACACACACACACACACACACACACAGATCATGGTTTAAAATGTTCTAATAATAAAAGAAAAAAATGGTTTGATGATTTTTACAATATATACACTTTTGACTAACACACATAAAAAAAAAAAAAAAAAGTAAATACACTTACTAATTAAATGGTCTAATGGTATTTTTTTTAATTTTGTAATTAATTTAATTAGATTAATAAAAAAAAATCGTTTAAAACTAAAAAAGGTAAAATTTTTGTTTGTTTTTTATTTTTTTAAATTAAAATTGAGGAATTAAAATTTTTTGTTTTAATTTTTTATTAATTAAAATATTGACATGTTATTTAAAAAATGTCAAATAATTTTTTAATGGTCACGTCAGAGTTACATCAGCGCTACATCAGCAAGCAAGGCACTCCGTCTGCCACATAGGAGGTTTCCGTCAGTGAGTTAACGGCAGGGACCATTTTAAAAATGATTCTCTATTTTTAGGGACTACATTAGTATCGAAATCAATTTTAAGACCTAATGATGCGAAGAATATCAGTAGACCAAATGCTTCGGATTAGAGAGGACTACCGATTGTCTTGATGGCCTGAAAAAGAAAGAACAGTAATTAAAGGTGACCGGGGTCGCCGGCCAATAACCCTCCAATGACAAAGTCAGTTTTCTCTCTTATTTTTGAGTTCCAACTTTTTAGGAATCATAAAACGTACCTCTTTCTTGGTCTGAATCAACGTTTATATAGTGTCTTAAGAGCAGTTATTGGATTCGTAACCTCCCCTTGATTTGAGGAGATGTGTGTTTGAGTATAACTTCCTCAACTGTTTAGGAGTTACGCTTTTTATGCGCAACGATCACTGGGAGTTACACTTATGATACGGAGTTGTTTTACTCACTCATAAATTTTCCCAAGTGCCCATGTTTCGTCCATAATCCCTCGTCCTAAGGCCCCTCAAGTCACGATCACCTCGCCTCGAGCACATCAAGGCAGCTTACCTCGTCTTGAGCACCTTGCTCATCCAGGACGATCTCCATGGACACAATTGGAGTTGTATTTTATCACCCCCCCATCAGTTGCCCCCTTATCCATGGGTAGTCTAGGACTCACATCCACTAACGTCATTATTTGGACACGTGTCCTTATGTTAGCTGTTGTAGGTGCCACTTGTCATGATCTAACTGGAGACCAATCATGTCAGCTCATTTTTCGAGGGATGTGCCATTTGTCGCATTTTGGCTGGTCGCATCGTTTTGTGTACTGAGGTCAATGCCTATAAATAGTAGAATTCCTCCACTACCCTCCTCATTTTCTCAAATTTTCTTCCTCGACCTCCCTCGTCTTAGTGCCTCGTCTAGAAGTTTCTTGCGTCCATAGTCTTCTCGTCTAGATCCAGGTATTTTCTTCAATCTTCATCCCTAAGTTTTCCTTAAAAGAATGTCTGAGATAGTTCTTTCCTCGTCTAGTGATAGTACTGTCAAAGCCATAGAAGAATACCAAGACCCAAGTAGTTTTAGTGGTTCTAGTGATAGTTCTAGGAGTAGTTATAGCAGTAGTGATGGGAATACCACAGATGAGTAAACGTCTGGTGTCCCTGGGGTTCCTTTAGAAGTATTTCAGGAACAGCATAGGACGAGGCTTAAGTCTGGTTCTAGTGCAGGCACAAGTACTCCCTCATCTTCTACTCAAGACGAGGAGGAGGTAGTGTACACTTGTGCCATCGGGGTTGGTTCTAAGATGAACGAAACTAAGACGAACGAAAGGAAGTTGGGTCTTCTTAAGGCTCGATACCAAATCCCTGACAGTTTAAATCCTAGGATACCTGTTCGTGACGAGTGATGTTGTCAACCTCATTTTGGAGTTGGTATTTACGAGGCTTACCTCTTGGGGGCTTGAGGTTGCCCCTTAATGCCTTCGCCAGAGAGTTGCTTTCTAGGTTAGGATTAAGTGTATGTCAACTTAACCCCAATGCATGGCGTCTAATAGTATCCATGCAAGTTTTGTGGAGGGAGGTGTTTGAGGGGAACCATCCTCTTACCGTGGACGAGTTCCTCTATTGTTATAAACCCTCCGAAATTAACCAGTCTCTTGGTTTTTATCAATTTACAGCTAGAGGGAAAGCTTGTAGGTTAATAAAGTCTTTGGTCACCTCGGATAGAAACTGGAAGACGAAATTTTTCTTTGTCTCTGGTTACTGGGCTAGACGCCCTAGTGAGGTTGACAAGGATTCATTTCCTCCCTACACAGGAGAGATAGGGAACCTTCATCCTGAAGGTATGTGTTTGTCATTATATTTGTTACACTCGTCTTTGATTATCGTCGTCTAACATGCTTTTTGTTTCATTTTGTTTTGAAGGTGTTAGACGACCCCATTTGGATAGGTTCCATTTGGAACGAGTCCAAAAAGCTCGTCTTTACGGCGACAGGACTTTTCACTTTTTGGTTACTTTACGGCGTCTTGCCACTTGGGGTTTAGGTCCTACCTTTCAGACGAGGCTATTGCCCACGAAGTTACTGTTAGAAGACGTAAGTTTTGTCTTCACTCACAGGAAGACGTAAGTTTTTATGTCTTCACTCGCAGGAATGGCGACGATGAAGCAAAACAAGGGCAAGGACACGGTGGACGAGGAAACTGGGCCTGGAGCTAAGTCCCATCCTCGTCCAGCTTCTGGCGACAAAAGGAAGAGCCTTTCTTTGGGCGTAGAATTGGGAAACCTCCCAAGTAGGTGCAAGGATAAGAAGCCATGGCATAGGTCGTCCAAGCCTCAAGACATTCAAGCTAAGGATCAACCTAGCTCTCTTCTCGTCCCTCCCAGCCATCCTGTTCAAATCTTGTATATTGATCTAGAATTTCCTCCTCCACTCATCTCGTCTAAAGTTGAAGCTCCTACCTTGTCTCAACCTTCTCACCATGTTCCTCACAATCTCCTTGAGAATGAGGACTTGGCTTGGGAGAAGTTTGAGACGATCGTGACAGACAAGGATGTGACGGCATGCTACAACATGTCGTTGAAGGATTTTGAGCACTCTGGTGTTCATGACCTTTTCAAGGTATGTAGGTTTATATGTTTGTTTCGTCTTGTTATTAGCTTATGTATGCATTATAATAAAGCTTTGATCCATGCAGGCAATGTCCAAGTTCATTGCCACGTCTAGGCAGGCAACTGAACTAGACAAGACGATGATACTATTGGAGAAGACGGTCAAGAAAGGAAAGGACGAGTCCAAGAGGTGGGCGGAGGTGGCAGCCAAGGCTAAGGACGATGCGGAGAAGCTGTGAAATCGCGTCGTTGAGCTGGAGACTGAAGTCCATGAGAAGGATGATCGTCTTGCTTTCCTTCAAAAAAGGAATGACGAGTTAGATGCCCTTCTGGAAAAAGCTAAAGGAGATGCCATCACAGAGTTCAAGGCGTCCAAAGATTTTACTAACTCAATGGACGCCAACTATGCAGCTGGCTTCGAGGATTTTAGGATGGACGCCATTGACAAATTCCTCGAGGTGGACTTCAGTTCAATCAAGCTGAACCTAGGTGGGGCTTCTACAAGCTCCCTCGTCCAGACCAGCTCAGAAGATATTAATGTGGAGGACGACGCTACCACCTTACCTCCTCAAGACGAGCCCAATGCCAACACCCCACCTGTTTAAGATGTTTTTTAGCTTTAATGTAATTTGCTTTGTTTCTTTCTCTCTTTTTTTTTTTTTATTTATTTATTGAAATGTATTGGAGTACAATCATCTCGTCTAGAGTGTTATAGACGAGTTCATTAACAATTGTCTTAAGGCTTAATTTATGTAAGGGTTTTTGAACGATGGTCGTCTACCCTTTTTCTCTATTTCAATGAATGTCTATTTTTATTCATTATTTGTTTTTGTATGGACGTGCTTGCCCTCTTTGTCATTGTTGTGATTGAAATTTGCATATTTCTTAAGTATTAAAGGGTCGTCCTTATACTTTTCTTATGGACAATGTTATTGGTTCATCCATATGTTTTTCTATAGACGAAGTGATGATAGCCTAGTCAGATGTTTCCTTCGTCCATAGGCTTGGCCCACTTGCCTCGTCTATAGGCTTGGCTTGTTTGCCTCGTCCATAAGCTTGGCTTTCGCCTCGTCCATAAGCTTAGCTTTTGCCTTTTGTCAAGGATGTTTTCTAGTGTTTGACTCGTCCTAGAGCACCTGTGTGTCTTGGTCACATGCTCGTCCATGGACTTGTGCTTCACTATATAATTTTTGTGCCTTAGCTTATTTTACACTTTATCCTCGTCTTGAGAAAAGCTTGTGAACATTACATCCCTGCGTCCAAGGATTTTTCATTCGTTTTAAGGTTTTGCCCCCCTCATGGGTTTTACCATGGGAGTTAGATTTTATGCATAAAATACATTGAAAATCCAAACCATATCATTATATAAGCATTGTTCACAAATATGGCACCTACTTAGAAGCTAGTGCCTTATGAAAGTACTTAGAAAATACTTAAAATACATAACCTCGTCTTTCACAAACTTGTCCGTAAACGGTGCAAGAGTTTAAGAACTAGTGCACCTTTATTCTTAGTACACACCATAGCAGTAGTAAGAATACACTAGTAGATATTTAATAAATGCGAACATAGTAGCGTCGTCCATAGCTGTATCCTCGTCCTTGATTAACTTCGTCCAAGCCCATTATTGATAGTACCTTCTCAGGTGCTCCACATTCCAAGGATGCTCCAGCTTTAGTCCGTCCAAAGCTTCCAAGTAATACGACCCCTGCCTCTTGCAGTTGACGACCTTATATGGTCCTTCCCCATTGGGTCCCAATTTTCCATGAGCTGAGTTCCTAGTTGCCAAGGATACTCTTTTGAGAACGAGATCTCCTGCGCTGAAGCGCCTGGGTTTCACCATAGCATCATGCTGTCTGGCCATAAGATTCTTGTATCTTGCTATCCTTTGCTCCACATCCATCCTTACCTCATCAATGAGATCAAGGTCAACATGGAGTAGTTCTTCATTTTCTTTCTCCTGATACTTCATCACTCGGTGGTTAGCTATATGAACTTCTACGGGTATGACTGCTTCGCTTCCATAGGCTAATTTAAAGGGAGTTTCTCCTGTCGGGGTTCTCACGGTCGTCCTACAGGACCAAAGAACGCCTGGTAACTCGTCTGGCCATATCCCCTTTGCCCCCTCTAACCGAGTCTTGATAATTTTCAGTAAGGATCGGTTTGCTATCTCTGCTTGTTCATTCGCCTGTGGGTGGGAGGGTGAGGAGTAATGATTTAAAGTGGTTAAATGTATGTTATGATTGGCTAGGGTGGATGTGGTTAGTATTGGTTTATCCATCATGGAGTCAACTTTAGCGTGCCCCTTTGCCCTTGGGTTGAAGGGCAGCCCCCACCCACAACAGATGGGTAGCAATTACAAACTACAAAATGATGAGGATTCTGATTGGGCTTTCCCCACAAATCAACACACAACCCTTCCTAGCATGCTCCCTAGTTTTTCTCCATACAAACAACTACTTTAATGTCCCAACTTGGCTACAAGCTCACATCACTAAGCTCGACATGTATTGGACCTTGCCATACTCATCCATAACTCCGCCTGCCGATGCTGCTCTTGCCAACGCATCTGCTTCAATATTTTCCTCCCTTGGGAGTTGAACAAAACTTACTTCTGAAAATTTTTGTACAAGCCTCCTCACTTTGCTGAGGTATCTCTTCATCCGATCTTCCTTGACATCGCACATCCCATTCACTTGGTTGATGACTAGCTGAGAATCTCCTTTGATTATTACTGACTCTGCTCCCATGGACTTAGCCAATTCCAGCCCCTTGAGTAGTGCTTCATTATTGGTAGTTTGGTACTGTAAACGAGCTTCATACTCCAACTTATCACCTTATAGGGACTTAAGTATGACTCCAATCCCTCCTGCTTACATTGTGGATGACCCATCCACATTGATAACCCATCTTCTTGTTCCTTCGTCCTTGCCCAGCTCATCTTGGCTTGGTGTGAACTCCGCAATGAAGTCCGCCAGCGCTTGCGGCTTTACTGCATTCCTTGGCTGGTACCTGACATCAAATTCGCTAAGCTCCACTGCCCATTGGACTAGTCGTCTTGCAGCTTCCAATTTGTTCATTGCTTTCTTTAGGGGATGATCTGTTAGGACAATGATGACATGAGCTTGAAAGTAATGCCTCAGCTTCCTGGAAGCCGTGACCAAGGCAAAAGCTAACTTCTCCATTATTAGGTATCGTCCCTCCGCTCCTCTAAGTGCCTGGCTGGTATAGTATACCGATTTCTACACTCGTTCTTCTTCCCTGACCAGCGGGGAACTTATGGCGTGCAGGGATACCGCCAAGTACAAATACAGCTGTTCACCAAATACAGATGGACTCAGTAACGGTGCCTTTGTGAGGTAAGTCTTCAAATCTTGGAAGGTCCTCTGGCACTCGTCCGTCCACTCAAACGCTTTTCTGAGGACTTTAAAGAATGGTAAACACTTGTCAGTAGCTTTCGAAACAAACCTATTGAGGCCAGCAACTCGTCCTGTAAGAGACTGGACTTCTTTGATGTTTTTCGGCGGTTCCATGTTGAGTATTGTTTGGATCTTATCCGAATTTGCCTCAATTCCTCTATGTGAAACCATGAACCCCAAAAACATCCCTGATGAAACTCTGAAGGCGCACTTGCTTGAATTAAGTTTCATGTTGTACTGTCGAAGTATGTCAAAGGTCTCTTGCAGGTCGTCCAGATGCTTCACCTCGTCCAAACTCTTTACCAGCATATCATCGACGTAGACCTCTACATTTCGTCCAATCTGAGGACGGAACATGTGGTTCACCAACCTTTGATAAGTCGCCCCCGCGTTCTTCAAATCGAAAGGCATTACATTGTAGCAAAACAATCCTTGGCTGGTGACGAATGAAGTCTTCTCTTTATCTGCCTCGTCCATCCTTATTTGGTTGTAGCCTAAGAAGGCATCCATAAAGCTCAGCAGCCTGTGACCTGCCATTGAGTCTACCAGCTGGTCAATGCGCGGCAATAGATAACTGTTCTTGGGGCAAGCTTTGTTGAAGTCGGTAAAATCCACACACATTCGCCACTTGCTATTGGCCTTTTTTACCATGACTACATTTGCCAACCAGTTCGGATAGTATACTTCTCTGGTGAACTCCGCCTTGATCAACTTCTAGACTTCTTCTTTGATGACGTTGTCTTGCTCAAGAGCAAATACCCTCTTCTTCTGACACACGGGTTTAGAGAAGGGACATACATTCAAACGGTGGGTAATGACACTTGGATCAATACCCGGCATATCTTCATGACTCCATGCAAAGACATCAAGGCTTTTCTTCAAAAACTGGATCAGTGCATTCTTCGCCTCTTCTTCCATGCTCGCCCCTATTCTAGTGAACTTCTCGGCTCTACTATCGTCTAAGGGAACATCTTCTAACACCTCAATAGGCTCTGCTGTGATTCTTCCTTCGTCTATACTCATTGTCTGTACATGCTCATCCATCGCCAACACAACTAGGTAGCATTCTCTAGCGGCTAACTGATCTCCTTGTACTTGACCCACGCCATGTTCAGTTGGGAATTTAACCGACAAATGGTAGGTAGAGGTTACCGCCTTCCAGCTATTCAGAGTAGGCCTTCCGATAATAGCATTATATGATGATGAACAATCAACTACAAGGAAGTTTACCTCTTTGATTATTTGCTGCGGATATGCTCTAACCACCACTAGCAGCGAGATGGTACCTACCGATTGTACTTTCGTCTCTCCAAATCCTACCAAGGGCGAGTTCACTGGACGAAACTGATCTCGTCCTAGCCTCATTTGTTGGAAAGCGGGGTAATACAGAATGTCTGCCGAGCTGCCATTGTCTACCAACACCCTTCTGGTAGTATAGTAGGTGATGAGTAAAGTAATGACAATCGCGTCATCATGGGGGTGATGAATTCTTCCAGTATTCTCATCCGTGAATGTGATGGCTTGCTCGTCAGCTTCCCTCGTCCTGGGAGATCATCCTGACAGCTGGACGTTTTGCACCACCTTCAGGTATGTCTTCCTCGATTTGGATGACTGCGCTGCCAAGGTTCCTCCTATGATAACTCTTATTTCTCCTAGCGGGGGTCTGGAGGACGACTCCACCTTGGCCTTTAACTTCTCATCCTTGTGGTCTCGTCCTAGGAAATTCCTCAACTTTCCCTGCTTGATGAGGTTCTCTATCTGCTGCTTCAAATCAAAACACTCGTCTGTGTTGTGCCCATGGTCCCTGTGAAAGTGGCAATACTTGTTCCTGTTGCGCTTGTTATGATCTCCCTTCATCTTCTTCGGCCACTTCAAGGACGGATCATCCTTGATTTGCAAAAGGACCTGCTCTAACGGAGTATTCAGGGGAGTGTACTACTGACTTCTTGATGATGAACCTGCCTTTTTACCATCTCTATCCCTTTTCTCATTTGCTCGGGCCTTCTTGGGACGAGGACCTTGATCTGAATGTCGTTGATGACTTGCTTCCGAGCGTTCTGACCTTTTCCTCTTCTTGGCTATTATTGCGTCCTCAACATTCATGAAGTTCTGGGCTGAATGGACGAGTTCAGCCATAGTTTGAGGCTCCTGCTCATACAGTTTATGAATGAACAAGTCAGAATTGACTCCATTATGGAAAGCCGCCAACAACAACTTGTCGTCCATTTCATCCACCGTCAAGGCCTCCTTGTTGAAACGGGTGATGAAGGACCGTAAACTCTCATTCTCCCCTTGCTCAATGGTTAACAAACTGGAAGAGGAACGCTTGTGGCATTGTCCTCTAATGAAGTTATTAAAAAACATCTTACTCAACTCCTCAAACGACCCCACAGAGTTTGGAGGTATTTTGCTGAACCACACCTTTGTTGGCCCCTTTAACGTTGTAGGGAACGCTCTGCACATTATCTCGTCCGGAACTCCTTGAAGGTGCATGGTTGTCTTAAAAGTAGCAATGTGATCACACGGATCACGATTTCCATCGTATGAATCCAAGGAAGGCATTTTAAACTTAGGGGGTAAGGGATAACTGTTGATGGAAGCCGTGAAAGGGAAGTCCGTTCGGTGAACCAAGTCTTCTACGGGGTTCACCTGCCTCATGTTTTCCTTCATTTCATCCATATCTTTCCTCATCAAGTCCATTTTCCTCTCCAACTATGGCCCTCTTCTTGAACTAGTACCCCTGGACTGACCTTCGGACTCAACATTCTCTCCTCTGCCCTGACTTTGGGCTCGTCCTTCTGCATGCACTTCATCCCGTGGCCTTCTTAAGTTGATCTCCCTATTTAACTCATGATTGTGGCAGGTCAATTCCGCCATAGCAGCAGCCATGGATTGCATATGTTGAACAGAAGGCGGTTGCACAACAGGCGTTGACTGACGGTCGCGGTGGGGATTACTAGAAGCATCCCTACTCTCCTGGTGGCCTGGGCTGGTAGCCCTTGATCTTGTCCGAACCATACAGCCTTTTTTCTAGGAACAACAAACGACCAAACGAACGAAAAGAAAAAGAATTATTTTCTAAAGTTTCCCACAGACGATGCCAACTGATGATGCGAAGAATATCAGTAGACCAAATGCTTCAGATTAGAGAGGACTACCGATTGTTTTGATGGCTTGAAAAAGAAAGAATAGTAATCAAAGGTAACCGGGATTGTCGGCCAATAACCCTCTGATGACAAAGTCAGTTTTCTCTCTTATTTTTGAGTTCCAACTTTTTAGGAATCATAGAACGTACCTCTTTCTTCGTCTGAATCAACGTTTATATAGTGTCTTAAGAGTAGTTATTGGATTCATAACTTCCCCTTGATTTGAGGAGATGTGTGTTATGCGCAACGATCACTGGGAGTTACATTTATGATACGGAGTTGTTTTACTCACTCATAAATTTTCCCAAGTGCCCATGTGTCGTCCATAATCCCTCGTCCTAAGGCCCCTCAAGTCACGATCACCTCGCCTCGAGCACATCAAGGCAGCTTACCTCGTCTTGAACACATCAAGGCAGCTAACATCATCTTGAGCATAGCAAGTCAGCTTACCTCGTCTTGAGCACCTTGCTCATCCAAGACGATCTCCATGGACACAATTGGAGTTGTATTTTATCACCCCCCATCAAGACCAAAATGAGAATTGACCAAAAATATAGGGATGAAAAGTTCCTTTTCACCTATTTTTTATTGACCCTTAGAAAAAATCATGGATCTGCCAGTGCATATATGCATGTATTAGAGCATTTCTAGCAGATTCTCCAAATTTTTGTACTGTTTGGAGAATGAACAGTGACATTTAACTTTTATCTATCCACTTTTTCAAATACATTTTCCAACAGATTATCTATCCCATTCTTAATCTCATTTAAATATTATTTTTTTATTCATTGTTTATTCTTTTTTTAATCATTATTTATTCTTTTTTTAACAACTATATTTTTCAATGAGAAGTGTTATGTTCACAACATTTTACTCAATTCTTTTACAACAAAATTTATGTGAAAAGTTATTACTAATTCTAATTTGAACTCACCACTGAAATTAATTTTTTACTTGCCAATATTAAGTAATAACAATCTGTTACTTAAAATATTGTGGTAGTATTTTTCATTTAGGATTTTTTATTTTTTATATTATTTTTCTTTCTTTCATTTCATTTTCATCGACACACGTTTCATTTCTTTTTTTCTTTTTCTTGTTTTTCTCCTCCACATAACTCCTATCTCTATCCCCACTTCTTTTAATTCTTTTTCACCTCAAGAACATTCCAACACCATGTTTACTTCACATGAGAGAGAGAGAGAGAGAGAGAGAGAGAGAGAGAGAGAGATTGCTGCTCGTTCGCCGCCCCACCACCGGTGGAGATCGAGGTCGCTGAAAGGACAAACCCAGTGGAGATTGGCGTTCACCATGCATCACTACCACGTCCGTCGGCCCATCGGTGCTCGTCCTCCTCCCCGCCACCAGGCTGGGTCAAATCGTCTTGTTCTTTTTTTCTTTTTCTTTTTTCATATTTGCATGTTCTTATTCAATTTTATTTTAAGAATTGGATTTGGTTTTGTGTTTGGATTGTGTGAGAAACGGAGAGAATGATTCAACTTGTTTCTGATTTTAGATTTGTCAGATCGGCTTCTATTTTTTTTCTTGATCTTTTATTGTTGTTCTAATTTTTTTTTCCTGTTCTTGATTTGTTGTTGTTGTTTTCATTTTAGATTTGTTGTTTAAATTAAATCAGTTTTATGAGAGCAAGAATTGTTTTGTGAGAGAATGAGAGAGAGAGAAAAAAAAAAAGCAATGGAGAGAATGAGAGAAAAAAAAAAAAGAAATCCAAAGGAAAGAGAAAGAATTGATATAATAAGGACCTCATATAATTTTTTAATCCAAAAAATGCAATTACTAATGTACAGTAGCCCATGAAATTTGATGAGTTACGGTTCATGAACAAAAAAAAAAATTACAAGTATGGAGAATTCATTAGAAATCATTTTTATGGTCTCATTCTCTATTGTAAAAAATATTTTACTTTTAATTACACTATTAGAGATGCTCTTATTCTGTATTGAAAAAAATAAAAAAAAATGCTCTTATTCATGGTTTTTTTTTTATTTTTTGGTTAAAAGGATTCGTGTCTTTCAAGATGAAGTACGAAAGAATTTTAGTAAGATAGCGAGTAATATTTACCAATTTATGAGCTTGTCATAGCTTGGTACTGGCATCTCAATCCAAGAAAATGTACTTAAGCATACAAGCAGACTGACATGCACAGACCAAGAAACAGTGAAGCGTCCATTGTTAACTGAATCCATAAAGTCGACGAAGCCAAAAAAAATCCCACACAGTCCTGCAACTAGTACGGCATGACGCGAAAGCTGAGAATGGCGAGACCACCGAGGCAAAATCCTCCACATTTTTTTGAGCGCTTCCAACAAATTGTTTTTAAAGCCTGCTCGTAATCATGCATGCACGATGTAGTTCACGTGACTTCACTTGATTCAGCGTACGAGGCAAGCTTGCGAACTCTGTGAAGGAGTACTATCATGAGGTATTGAAATTAAGAAAAGGAAAAGGCAGAAAAACTAACACAAATAATTAAAAGGTTCGGTTAATGTGTGTTTTTAAGGTATATATTTAGTAATTTATTTTTAAAAATTAAAAAGTTGTCAATATTTTTTTAATTTTTAAAATAATATTTTTAAAAATGATTGTTTAATGTGTGCCTTTATGACACACATTAGTAAAATTCATAGTTAAAAGACATTAAATGATTTTTAGAAATTTTTTTAATGAGAAAAGAAAAAATAACTAATTTTTTATTATATCTTCTATGAGAATAGTATCAAAATTTTCATAATGCAATCTATTAATAAATTTTTTTAAAGCATCTGTTAACTAGATAAAAATAAAATTCCAAATACAAATTTACTTTAGAACAAAAGGGGCCATAAACCCCACAAGATTTTATTAATTTATAAATATTATTTTGTAAAATTAAAAGTTAAATTTTGTAAAATTAAAGTATTAGTGGGTTGAAATTGAAAGAAACATGCAAATTTGTTCCATATTTAAAAGGCTCACATAAATGAATCACACACAAGGTTGTTAAGATCAAGAATTTACTTGGGATCGAGGATTGTAAAATCCTATCTATTTTCATATTGAAAGCAAAAAAGTAAATTATTAGTAACTTTGTAGATTAAATAATCACATAAATTATGAATTCATCTATAAAAAAAAAAAACAAAAATTCGCATCAATATAATGTTATCTATATATCATACATCTCTACGTCTATATATACTAACAAAACAAATATAGTTTTAATACAACGCATTCAAAAAGTTTAATAAATATTTAATTAGCAACTAAGTACCAAAATATTTATCAACACGTATGGAGGACACTTTGATGGCAATGGCTCATGGTCTATGCAATGACAAGGGGTTTTTGAGAGGGTTACAGGCTACAAGCTTGATTCACTGTTAGGGGTTTGAGCTTTGACGTTTCTCATTTTTGAATATTAGGTATTTTTTAAGTTTCAAATGTGGTTTCCTTTTTAGATTCTCATTTGATATGGGTAAATTTGAGACTTCAATACTTGTGGGCAACTAGTAATATATTAGACTTGTGGCTTTAGTTGAGCTTAAAGAATCCCAAATCAAAATTTATGCTTTGATAGGATCAATAAAATCCATACGATCCTACAAAATTTGTGATCCTATACATGCGATTTTACAAAATTTGCAAACCTAATCGTTTTGGTAATATAGGATCATAAGATTTTATGATCCTACAATTTAGTCTGCGATTTTAACAATCATGATCATAATAGAATATAACCAAAAATATAATTAATGCACACAACAACACAAAAGCATTGCTTAAATAAGAAAACAATCATTTTTAAAAAAGAGACCACAATTTTCTCTTATTATTTGCTCTCTTTTTTTTCTCAATCTTATAGCTTTCTCCTCCTCTGCCAGAGCCTACCGCTGTCAGATAGACAAAGGAGAAAAAGCACCTAGATTTTCTTTCTAACATATGATAATGGCTAGCATATGTGTCGTAACAATCTGAACTATTATTTCTCATAGGCTCCATATGAATCGCATATGGATCTATTAGATGGTAATACTTAATAAAATATCTTTGCTTTCTACTTGGAAGGATTCAAAATTAGAAATGAATTTTTTTTTTTTTTTTGGTTTTTAATTCAAAGAAAACTGTTGCTTTTGCCCCTTCTTCTCCGATAGGGCCATCATAATTTGCAGAAAAATGATCGAAACGAACTAAAATTCTTCAGAATCGAAGCAAACTCACATCAGAATTTGTACGAAATAAGGCACAAACAAACCCATCTAAATAATAATAATAATAATAATAAAATTAAAATTAATATATATATATATATATATATCTCACCACTTTGGCGTAGAAATTCTTGTTGCCAGTGGTGGGTAGATGTAGAAAGAAGAGGGGTAAAGAAGAGAGAGAAATACACAAATTGAGAGAGGGAATAAGTCTGTTAGGACCTTGGCCGGTGAGGTTGGGTTAAGGCCACAGGGTTTTTCTGGGTTTCTTTGTGAAGAAGATGAGGTTTTTCCTTATAGCTTTTTTGGCTACCAAACACAGAAGGGAGAAGATTTACGTGGCTTTTCCGTTTGATTTTCTCGGCTATTAAACACAGTCATTAATAATTTTTCTTTTTCTTTTTAAATTTATTTCTAAAAAATCAAAGGAAATCGTTGTGGTGTTGTTGATGATAAGAAAAAGGTAGAAAATTCAATGAATTAAATCTTCAAGCAAAGATTAGAATAGCAAGAAGATCTTCTTTACTGGCAGATAAGTTGCGAGAGGAAGAGATGGGGAGGAAAAAGAAAGAAAATACTGAGATAAAGAGAAAGAGAAAGAGAAAGAGAGACAAGCGTGAGATTAGATTTAGATGCAAAAGAAAAATTAAGATATACCAGAGAGAGAGAGAGAGAGAGACTCAGCTCAGAAAAAGATGCAGTCGAATATCGGCCGGGGTATATTTTCCTCCCTCTCACGTGGTGGGCTCCATAATATGTGGAATTCAAAGGGAAGGAATATACTTTCAGGTCCCAAAATGATAAGGATTTCCTTCAAAGTCCAAACATGTTTGTAGGAGTTGCTACAAACAGTATTATGTGGCAACTTTTGAAGCTACATCTGTCCTAAGTCATGTACATGTCACATGACTAAACAAAGTCCCCAGATTTCCTTCACCACAATTGGCACTCAACTACAGCCCCAACTCAAGTAAAACAAAACAAAACCCCAACCATTTCTCTTTGCCGGTCCACCCCTCTCTCTTTCTCACTTAACCACCATTTGTTGCCGCCGTCATTCCTTGGCTATGATACCTCGGTCAAGTTGGCTCAACTCAGCAAAAACACTCCTTTCTCTCCATTTAGTCTTAAATCTCTTGCGAAATTGGGAAAACAAAAAATATTCTTTTTGGGGTGTGATTGACCCATGGTTTAATTGAAAAGTATATGTGGAATTCGTGGGTAGCTGTAAATATTTAATTTGGATCAAATTTTACGTTTAGAACTATCAAGGTAAAAAGAATAGAATTATTTTTGAGAAGTTTGGCTTGAAATGGGGACTGAGAGTACAAATGGGCCAGTTTGTTTCTTGTTTGAAAGAAAAATTTGATTTTTAAACTACCTAAAGGATGTCGAGTTTTGCTGGTCCTAAGAAGGTATATTGTGAGTTGGAGAGAGTATTTTGGATGCCCAGAAGATTTTTTTTTTTGGGGGGGGGGGGGGGGGGAAGCATGGAGATGAAAAATTCAATATTTCTTTCGTTTTATTTGTTGTAAACCTTTAGCTTCAGTTCTATATGTGAAATTTTTTTCCTTGGTTGCTTCATTCTAAAGCTCTAAATCCCTTGTGGCTTTGCAAATATAAAAAAAATGGTCTTTGTTGTTTTTGGCTATAATTTCTAATGTTGTCCTCTTAGTAATCAGATTTGAGTATTGTTCATGCACCTTGAGTCATGAATTTTCAAATCTGAAAATATTTCCTCTTTTCTTTTCTTTTTTTTTCTTTTCTTTTTTTTTTTCATTTTTGTAAGAGAGTAAGAGTGATTGGAGAGAGAATGGAATAGTTGAGTCAAGCTCAATGATGGTGTTGCTGCCAAGGGATGGCAGCGGCAACGAGCGGTAGTGGAGAGAGAGAGAGAGGGGCTAGCCAGCCAAGAGAGAAATGGTTGGGTTTTATTTTACTTAGGTGTGAGAGAGAGAGAGAGAGAGAGAGAGAGAGAGAGAGAGGGCTGGTGGCCAAGTGCTAACTGTGGTTAAGTGAATTTAGTGACTTTGGTTAGTCATGTGACATGCACATGGTTCGGGACAGATGTTAGCTCCATAAGATGCTACATAACACTGTCTGCAAGAACTTAGGAAATCCTTTTCCCTTTCAAAATACCAAATAATAACCCAAAATTCCTTGAACAAAACAGAATTGAGAGTCATGTGAAAATATGAATAAGAGTCCCAATACAATTGTCTAAGAGCACTAGCATCGGCTTTTCTAAAAAAATTAGTCTTTAATACATCAAAAAATTATTTTATCTATTTTAATATATCATTTTGCAATACACTTTATATTGTATCTTCTATTTTAACATCACATTAAAATAATTTAAAACAAACCTCATTTATATTAAAAAATAAATAAAAATATTTTATTGTGGCCCCATCTAAGATGAGAGAGATAGAGAGAAAGAAAGGGAGAGAGGACTTGGAATGTGACAATGGGAGAGAAAAATTAGAATAAATAAAACACCGAAATATGTTTAGCACATATAAGAATTTATGCCCATATAAATATGAAATTGTACAGTTCTTCAATACTAAATTTTTTAATATTTAGAACACCTTATGGAATTTGATGGCAGTTGATGACATTTAGTACAACTAATACTAGTGCTCTAATTTACTCTTACAAAAATTTTCACCAAATTAACTTTTTAATTATAATTTTTTTTACTTCCTTTAATATTTTTTATTTAATAGTTGAGATTAAAAATTATTTTTTCAATTATCAAATTACATCTCCTGAGAAAAAGGGTGTCAATAGGGAATTGGTTGTAGTCTTATTGTCAGTAAGTTCAGAACCACGCACTTGTCTTAGTTGTCTACCCATTTTGACACAAATTAGAGGAAAAAAATTGTTCATAATATTTTTACAATATATTTTAAATGATAGGTTGTTATTAATTGATATTATTGGGATAAAAAAATAATCTTAGAGTTAAGTTCAAATTTAAACTAATAACCTATAATTTGTTATAAAAATATTAAAAAAATATTAAGAAAAAAGATGAGCAAAAAATAAAGCAAAACAAATGAACAGAATTAAAAAAAAAAAAAAAAAAAGGAGGTAAAAGGTCAAAAAAGAAGAAAACACGAAAACAAATGCTTCCTTCGGATTGGTTTGAAATTTTTTGGAAGAGGTAAAAGAAGAAAACACAAATACATTGAACTATGCGCAGGTGGTCACATGGGTTTTTGACTTTTTGGTCCTACTTTTTCTTCGGATGGTGTCGCCAGATAGAAAACAATTGGTCCAACCGGCTTTGGTCCAAAACTCCCCAACACAAGAGCCATCAGCCACCATGGAAATTACACGTGAGCTCAAGGCCTATTTGGGTACAGCTGGAAGTTAAAAAATACTATAATAAAATAATTTTTTGATGCGTAAAAAATATTGTTCATACCTAAAATTATTATTTATTGGCTTAAAATCATTGTTCATGGCCAATAAACAGTAACAGGTGCGCGTCCAGCCAAAAAAGAAAAAAAAGAAAGTCTAAAACGCAGACAATGGACATTTCAACCCAATCCAAACCCGTCCTAAGCTTAGTATTTAGGATATAACTTTGTGTTACAAATTGTTAAGTTGTAAAGGGTAAAAGTGTGATGATGGGTCATATGAATATACACTTCTAACACTAACAACCCGCCAAACTCAAAATTGTGTCTTGGGTATTACATTACTCTAAAGTTAAAAAAATAAAATAAATAAAAATTACGAGTGATGATTAATGACACTTGAAAATTACGAACCTAACACTTTTTTAAGGAAAACTATTAGGTACTCTCGGAATATCATAAATGTATATTTTTTCCTTTCACATGAATAGTAAGTCTTACCATGAATTTAATTAATGAGACTCATCATTTATATAAGAAGAGAAAGTACACATTTATGGTACTCTAGAAGTATACAATAGTTTTCTTTTTTTTTAAAGACAATATTTAAGTCCAGCACTTAAATAATATTCTTTAATTTTTTTTTTTTTTTTTAATTTACTCATATGAATTTTTTTGTCGGAATGAAAGTGTATCTTGAGTTAAGAGAAAAACCTAATAAACAATTCATAAATACTGAATTTAAGTTTTGGTCAACTTTAAGGTCAATTTTTCATCCAAAAACTATTGACAATTTTGAACGAGAACGAAAGATTTTTGTAGATCTAGAGTTGTTTATTTACAGTTTAAATTCATTATTTATAACCAAATCGAAATACTTTTTATGTAATACTTAGTATTTACAACCAAATCACGATCGGAGAGAGATTGTTGTTCGGTACTACCACTGGACTAAGTGGTGGTAGTGGCGTAAAATAGAATGAAAAAAATTATGTGAGGTCCAAAAGAGAGATTTGTGAAAGTGGAAACGAAGCTGAAAGGGTGAAAGAACTGAAAGCGAGGTGAAGAAGAAGAAAAATTGTGAGCTGACAGAGCCCTGTTTGGATTCCGAGAAAGTGTGAAAAAAATCTGTAATGTCAAAGCTTTTTTAAAAATATTCTTTTTCTTCTTGGGGAAAAAAAGAAAAAAGGAAAAGAAAAGTAGTACATGATATTCCCCAAATGAAGTCAGAATTTAATAATGAGTAGGATGAATAATGTGCATTTAATGGTAAAAATTTAAAACTGGTAATAAATGAAGAGAAGGTTAGTTATTACCATAGTCTAAAGTAAAAACTTGAGAGAACCAGGTACCTGCTGGCTTCTTATCTCTCTACCATCTTCCGAGTCGAGGCCTTGTAGAAAGCAACCACCATGGAATTTATAAGTGTTTAACAATGGCGTCTTTCTGGTAGAAAGACACAAAACCCACGGGCTCTCAGATGAAGAAAGATAAAAGAGAAAAACATAGTTGGTGAACTGGGAGAGGACAGGAGTGAAGCGCGTTTAATAGTAAAACAGTTGCATGTTGGAATGGAATTTAATTAATTATACTTTGCTAAGTCACAATTATAGCCAAAAATTATAAAAAACTTTTTATTGAGATATAAGAAAGCCAATAATTGTGGTGAAAAAGAGAAGGCAAAAACCAGTCAAGTGAATACTATTATCTCGACTGCCGTGTTAGTGCGAATGGAAAAGAAAGGATAGATAAATAATTATACTCGGCCAAAAATTTAAGTCAAAAGCAAAAGGAAAAATGTAACTTTTTGCCGAGAATGGAAAATTTTAACTTTTTATGATCGTTTATTTATATATTTCATTCTTTGTTATGCAGGATTTTATAGGAAAGGTTAAAAAAAAAAGAAAAGTAAAAATGTAAAATTGACTCTCTAACTTTCAGTCTTCTAACTTTCTGTTTTGTCATTTTAGTCCTCTAACTTTCAATTGTTGTCAATTTGGTACTCCGTTAAACTTCATTATTGTCCTGCTGTTAATTGAGCCAAGACGACGTCGTTTTGGTTTTTTTTTTTTTTAAATCAAAATTTAAAGAAAATTAAAAAAAAAAAAAAAACAGGTAAAGGGAACGACGACGTCATGTTTGAGAGTTGACCAAATCAAATCAAATCCCATGCACTTGGCTACCTTAAATCAAATCAATCAATGAAAACCGATGCCGACCAAATTGTGTTTGAGAGCTGAGGCAGATTGAGAGAGAGATTGAATCGATTTTTCAAGGTAGACCGAGTATGAGAGAGAGACTGAGATGAAGGTGACCCTTGTCTCTGTTCTTCTTCTTCTTCTTCTTCATGAGTATTACTGAACTTCACTGATGATGGTGATGAGTCCCAAAGCATTTTAACGCCGGAGAAAACTAGAGATGGATAGCGAAAAAGCCTCCCAATTGGCGATCTTGACCAGATCAAAACAGGGGTGTTGGTGTTGTTGGTATTGTTGGCATTCATCATCTCTAGTTGATCCAACTCATTGTTGTTGAAGTTTGATTAGGGAGGTGTGGGCTGGATGGAATAAGCATCAAAAGAGGCGTAGCCTAACATGCAGTACTGAGGGTTGGCGCCGAAGTGGTTGCCGCCGCCGCCACCGCCTCCACCGAAGTGTTGACGGAGAAGATTTCGGCGTTGGAAAGGTTGGGGGTCATGGGGTGTTGATGGAGTCTACAGTGTTAAATGTTTTTTTTTCTTTTTCTTTAAAAAAAAAAAAAAAAAAGAATAAAACGACGTTGTTTCAGCGAGTTTAACTGCAGCCCCTAACTGAGTTCTAACGGAATCTTGCATTAACAAAAATTGAAAGTTAGAGGACTAAAATGACAAAACTGAAAGTTAAAATACTGAAATGAAAAACGTTAAAAGCTAGAGAGTCAGTTATGCATTTTTGCCAAAAAAAAATATTTATTTATTTCTTTTTTGTTATCGCTTTCGTAAGCAACGTGACATGATATTCCCAAGAAGTTTAAGGAAATATTAACGAGCTATGTACAGTGTACATATCCATAATATCGATCAAGTGCCCCAAAATAATTTTCGTAATTAAGCAGCATGTTGTGAAATTCCTATAAAGTTTAAAGAATTATTAATTTATTATGTATATATGAATATATTTGTAATAACAGTCAAAGTTGCATCTATGGAGGGCCATTATTGAATAGTTTTTGAAGTAGTCTTGTAATACACCACATACTTTTATTTGAGGTTATTATTAAATTTTCTTTTAAATATAATTGATGAGCCATAAGTATTTTTTTTATTAGTAACTGCAACTCGCTACCTTACTAAGCCCACATCTCTAATACGAGCTACAAGGTAGAGGAAGAGATAATTAGGGTTTTCATATGAAGGATTTTATTAAAGAGATTAAGAGGTGTTTTTCCTTAGAGTTTAGAGCACATACAATTGAAGAGGCAATCAGATTGTTTAAGGTATGATTTCTCACCGTTAGAAATAAAGAATTAAGGAGTTAGAATTTTATCATGGAAAACTTTAGTGATGTGTAGATTGTTGAATTAGTAATTTCTTAGATTACGATTTTACACTATTTCAATTATTCTTGAATCCTAGGTTGCCATTGTTCAGAGTCTAAAACAAAAGCCGGAATTATTAAAACCACAAATAAATCTGCATCATGTTCAAAGGAATATAAGGGCTTTAAGGCTGATGATCTAACATAATGTCAATTCTGGATTGTTGGACAATTTGCACCCAACCCCACCCTTGTGTCACTAGTTAGTTCTCATTTTGTCAAGTCCTATTTTTCTCTTACTGATAACTTTGATAATCTATGTCTAGGTGTTGACTATTCCCAAGCACAATGAACTATTTAGGTTCAACACGTCTACATCTTTTATTTATTTAAAAGAAAAAAAAAGGCTAATGATAGGTTTAAGATTTCATACCAAAATCCTTATATTAAATTCTAAAGTGCTGCTACTGTATTCCTCATGGTTAAATAAGTTTTGATTAATGCAAAGATGTATTATTAATTAGAATATCATTGGTTTGAGAAATGTTAATTTAGTGTTGAAAGTGTTATTAGTTCAGCAAAATATAATCCTAGTGAGTCCATTCGTACATTTCTATAAGCTTTATATTTTGTAGAAGATATTAAGTATATTTCCATGGTTGATTATAGGTCCTATTTAAGAGTATTTTGAGACTCTTTGGAGGGTGTTTAATGATAGCATAAATGCAAATTTGTGATTTCCTTTTTCCTTGTTAAGACCATTTTAATCTAACCGGTGTCTCCCTCTATTATAACGGACATGAATTGGGTCTAGTGCCTTTCATACTCTGGACCTAATAAAACGAGATCACGTTCCTGCATTATATTGGGTTCAATATACATGATGCACTTGCCCCTAACCTCTTTCCATTATAAGTATCAAATAAATAAATAATTCTCTTTTTTAGGAACCAACATAAATGCTAACTTATTCATCTATATATATATATATATATATAACCGAAACCTCAACTACCACCACAATTCTCCACATCAGAACAACAAAATATTTTTAAAAATAAAAAATAAAATTAAAAACACTATTTTTCTCTTAGTAAAACTCTATATCTGCAACAAGTCCAACTTAAAATCAAACTCAAACATTGATAATTTAACTCAAGATTAATTACGAACACTATAAAAGCAGTGTAAACCACAATATTTTTTTTAACCCAACTCTAAAATCAATGCAAAATCACAAAAAAAAAAAATATATATATATATATATATATTTCTTCCCATCCTCTCTCTTCTCTAATTTTTCCTCCTACATCCTTACAAAACTTCTATAACTTACTTTGGACTGAACTGAATAAGGGATTATGTGTAGCAATCTTCAAAGTAATGTAACTTATTTTTTATCCTCAAAAAATTACAATATCACACATCCGCAATCAGCTCCACCCATCTGTGAATCTATTCTCAGTTTCTTCCTCTCTCTGCGTTCCAACTTCAAACTTACTAATCATTATGTTAAAGTTAAGTTTGATTTACTATTCTTTTCCCCCTTTTCTTTACTCATTAGCCGTTTATGAAGCAGAAAACTGGTTTGCATTGCTCCAATTTCTAAGTTATTGTAGTGGTTGAAATTTGATGTTTTCATCAATTGAAGTGGTGGCCAGGTATGACTCCTCTTTCTTCTTTAATTTGTATTAAAATAATATATATTATACTACATAACATTATAATATATATATATATATACATACATATACATATATATATATATAACCATTATTAAACTATTTTACATCATAAAATATATAAAAAAATAGAAATATGACATGATTTTTTGGGCTAAGCAAAACAATTGGTCATTATTTTTTTTTTTTTATAGTAATTGATTATTTGATTAGATTTTTCATATATTGAGATTTGTCTACTTTCTAGAAAATATTTAATTTATTATTACTTTTTTTTTATGAATGAATAATTTGTTATACCCTTCTTTGTCACTCTTATATTTTCTTCTCCTTTACTTTGATAATATATATATATATATATATATATATATATATATATATATATTTTATGGTTTTTTATGTATTTTTTAAATAGTGAATTTTGTACATGAACCACCAAACCCTACGTCTATGACTGTATATGATTTCGATTAATGTTTAGTCCCATTCAAATTTAAAACTTATTACTTTATGGGTTTGTGTACTTTTTTCTTTTTCTTATATTTCTCTTTGGAATAGTCATGTATTTTTTGAATTGTTTCAATAGCTTATTCTTTAATTATATATATTTTTTGGAATTTTAGAAGTTTTAACATCTGAATTTGTGTTAGTTTTTGCAATATTTGAACATGTTTAACATATTTCAATGACTATACCATGTGTTATTCTTTTGAAGGTAATCAATTTTTCTTTTATATTTCTCTATTGTGTAATCATATACATTTTGTTTTTGTTTCAAAATTTATATGAAGTAAATATTATGATTCTTTAATTTTTTTGGCCTTTCCAAAGTTTTAATATCTAAATTATTATTTTGATGGTAACACATCTTTCTCCCATATTTCTTTGTTGTGTAGGCACACACACACACACACACACACACACACACACACACACACACACACACATATATATATATATATATATATTATCTATGATTCGTAGGCTCACTACGAAAAAAGGGAGCTTTAGCCACGTTTTAAAAACGCAGCTATAGACCCCAAAAACGCAGCTATAGGACAAAAGCTGCGTTTCTATGGCAGCGTTTTTAAACGCAACTTTAGCCGCGTGACAATAGCCCCTTGCGGGGACCTATAGCTGTGTTTTTAAAAACGCAGCTATAGGCCCCCCTATAGCCGCGTTTTTTTTTGCCTCTATAGCTGCGTTTTTCATCCCCTGAAGGCTGAGACCTATAGCTGGGTTTTGTAAAAAACGCGGCTATAGACCCTTTTTGAGCTGCGTTTAAAACGTGCCTATAGGTATAGTTTTGGCTGCATTTTAAAAACGCGGCTATAGCCTCCTACAGCTGCGTTTTTAAAACGCAGCTATGGGTTTTTTAAAAACAAAAAAAAAAAAAAAAATTATGGGTTATTTTTTTTCCCCAAAAAATTCAAAATTCAAATCTACTAAAATGCCCAAAATTAAACACGAACCCAAAAAATTCAAACACAAAATACTCACAATACAAACACACCTTGAAAATTAAATATCAAATACAACATATTCACAATACAAACACACCCAAAAAATTCAAAATCAAACACAACATACTAACAATATAAACACAACTTGCTCCAAAATATAAGAACACAGACCCATAAACCTCCTCTCATTCAACAAAACCAACCCAAATCTAACACTAAATTCAATGTGCTCAAGAACACAAACTCATTTAAATATAAGCACAATATCAGTAACACAATAGCACAAATTCAAAATGTTCAGCGTTTCCTCAATTTTCTTACTAACTAAACATAAAATAACAAAAAAAAAAAAAAAAAAGATCTATAGACAATCAGTGTGCTTGAGATGAAGAAAAAAAGAAAGAGAGAAAAGAAGAAGAAGAAGAATAAGAATAAGAAGTAGCTGCAAAGAAACAAAGGAAAAAAAAAAAAAAGAGTTGTGCTGGAGTGAAAAATAAAAAGTTATGTTGGAGTGAAGAAGAAAGGAGCAAAAAAAGAAAGAAAGAAAAAAGAAGCAGGAACTCTACAGAAACAAAAAAAAAAAAAAAAAAAGAAGTTACATTGGAGTGAAGAAGGAAGAAAGAAAAAGGAAAAAAAGAAAAAAAAAAAAAAAAAAAGAGAAGAACTTGAAGAATTAGTCAAGAAGGAAGAAAGAAAAGGAAAAAATAATAAATAAATAAATAAAAAAAAAAAAGGAAAGAAAGAAGAACCTGATGAAGAGTTGCCTTGAGTGTAGAATGGAGAAAAGAAAAAAAAAGAGGAAGAGAAAAGGATAAAAAGATGAAGCAAGGGTAGATAGGGATGCAGGTGGGAAAGGGGGGGGGGGGGGGGAGCACGTGGGAAGCTTAAAAAAAAATTATTATGCTGGAAGACCTATAGTTGCGTTTTTAAAAAACGCGGCTATAGATAATCTAAAGCTGCGTTTAGAAACGCAACCAAAGGGGGACCTATAGCCGCGTTTTTAAAAAGCGCAGCTATAGGTCCCGATTTAAAAACCAACTCTTATCTGCTGGAAGACCTATAGCTGCGTTTAAAGAAAACGCGGCTATAGATAATCTAAAGCTGCGTTTTAAAACGCAGCCAAAGGGGGATCTATAGCCGCATTTTTCAAAAACGCAGCTATAGGTCCCTCTTTAAAAAAAAATTTATTCTGCTGGAAGTCCTATAATTGCGTTTTTAAAAAACGCAGCTATAGATAATCTAAAGCTGCATTTTAAAACGCAGCTATAGGTCCCCTTTAAAAAAAATTTATTCTATTGGAAGTCATATAGCTGCGTTTTTAGAAAACGCGGCTATAGATAATCTAAAGCTGCGTTTTAAAACGCAGCCAAAGTGGGAACTATAGCCGCGTTTTTTAAAAACGAAGCTATAGGTCCCCCTTTAAAAAAAATTTTATTCTCTGGAGGACCTATAGCTGTGTTTTTAAAAAAACGCAGCTATAGGTCCCCTTTTGGCTGCGTTTTTCAAAAACGCTGCTATAGATCAGCTATAGCCGCGTTTTTTAGAAATGCGGCCAAAAAAAACGTGGCTATAGCCCGCGTTTTTTGTAGTGGCTCTAAACCTTTTGATTCCTATCAATAGTTATAACTATGGATTATTCTTTCAAATGTAATCCATCATTCTCTTATATTTCTCTATTGTTTAATCATATATATTTTGTTTTATTTCAATTATTTCTAAGCCACAAATTATATGATTTTTTAAATATTTTTTGGTCATTCAGAATTTTGAATATCTAAAATTTCATCATTGAAAATAACAAAATCCATGCAAACATTAAAATAAAAGTTAATGCTATATAAATATTAAAAATTTATAAATTATAATAGTATTCTTGAATACTGATTTACTTTACATGAGTAAAATATAGGATTTTTTTTTTCTCTTAATGTTTAGATGTGCATTTTTATAGAGTATTCTTGAGTAATTAATGTAAATCCGTGCAATATATTAAAATCTCTATGTTATTTTACAAATTTTTTGTAAGTCATTGTACGTTCAAGTAATGGCTTCTTCATCAAATTGTAACACAAATTAAAGTTATACAAAAGCAAATCGTGCAATGGTGTAGTTTTTTTTTTTTTTTTTTTTTTATCAATTTAGGATTTTATAAAATTATTTTAGTCAACCTCACAAATAGGTAGCTTTCTGTGCATAGCACGGGTTAGCGACTAGTTTATATCATTTTAATTATTTATTATATGGACTTTCTGAGATGTCCTCATGTAACATTCCTTTTTTTTTTTTTTTTTGGTTAAAAAAAAAATTTGTTTGTTGTGTGACATTAGACGGAGGATGATGGACTTTTATGAATTTTGGCATTTTGCTTTTTATTTATTTTGATTAGTAATGCAACAAAAAATTTGGTCCTTAAGCTAAAATTGGTTTATATTTATAGGGTTTTACTAACATATAACATATGTCTTTAGGGCATATATTAGTAAACTATTTTAAGAAATTTTGTATGGAAAGCGAAAAAGCTATTAACTTTTTTGATAGCTTTTTCAATTTTCTATAAAAATTTACCTAAATTGGATGATTAATGTGTACTCTAAAGGCATAGGTTGACCGAACCCATGTATATATAATTAATAACTGGGATCCAATTATTTGTACCTTTGCTTCGCAATGTTCTTTTTGAAATTGACAAATGGCAACCAAGTCTCTCTGTCTTTGTATCTACACTATCAAACTTTTCTGATCATGTTTTGTCCCGCAATATATATATATATATATATATATCAACTTTGCAAAAAAAGACTATAATTGAGCTCATTTTAATATATTGGAAAAAGTTAACATTTGTCTTAAGAGAATTGGTTTAGAAAATAGTTTCAAATGTTTTTTCTGAGAAGGAAAAAAAAAAAAAAAATTTTGACAAATTTTCATATTTCTTATAAATTTAGTATAAAAACTTCCCTAAAATAACAAATACTCTAAGAACACATATTAACCCCTAAAAAATAAATTGCAAAAAGATGGAGTATTGTAGGGATGATGGGCTCAGATAAGGATATTAGGCCATGGGCTGCACCCAAAGAAGTCAGATAGCCCGAGGATAGATAAGTACTAGCGAAGATAGATAGATTATAGAGTCAAGGAAAAGGTCGAGTCACAATGAACAAGCGATGTTGTCCGAGGAGCGACCCCTCCTCGGCCAGTAGAGTAGAGGCCTGAGGTTCGACCACCCATCAAGCACTAGGCAGTAGACAGCCGTGATTGGGAGGATAAGCATCAGAAAGAGATGAGTTAACAGGAAATTGAGAAATATCTGGGAAGAAAGCTATTACCACCACATTGAATACTAAACAGTAGCTTCCAGCCTTACAACTTCCTACAGAGACTTTAAGAAGGGACTGATGGGACAAGTATCAAGAAAATTAGCAATTTGATCTACATGTGGAAGGCTGAGATGAAAGAAGAGAAGGGCATATAAAAGGAAGAACTACAAGATAGAGGGGGCATCAAAGATGGAGAGAGAAAAAAGTACTGTGTAACTAAGAACTTGAACATTTTTATAAAGTCCAAGAGAAATATATAAGGACAGACCTTCTTCAGACCTAACCAAGGAGCATTTTTCCTTGTCTAAACTATTTATCTTGTTTATCCTGACACTAACTAACCTATCACTTAACTCATTAAAATGTTTAGTTTCATGCCCACTCTCTAATAAATTCATTGTTTTGGGCTCATTAGGCCATGGCCTAACTCATTTGGGCTGTGGATTGAATCCGGTCCTTACAAATATAATACTAAAACTTCCCTAAAATAAAAAATTCTCTAAAAAAGCCTGTTAACTCACAAAATACAAATTGAAAAAGATGAAGTAGTTTTCTAACTTTCCCTATTTTTAGAAACTTCCTCGCTTTTAGGGTCTTTTTTTTTAATCCTAAATTTATTATTTATGGGCAGCTATAAGCCTATAACATCATGAATTATATTATCGACTTTATGATGCCTCAACCATATTTTTTTGCCAATATTAGTAACAGAATATGCTTGCTTTGATATGATTTTTTCAAGCATAAACCTGACTCAGACCATTTCTTTTGCCTTATTTTTATTAACAAAAACAAATAGAATGAAACCCAGAATCCCTTTAAAATCACACTTTTCTTTCATCTTTTTCCCTTCTTTAGAAATTTTTAGACGGAAGCCAGCCAACATTTACCATGTATAATGGAAGGATGGATCTAGTGGAGCATGTTAGTCACTTTAACCAGAGAATGTCTGTCCACTCCCAGAATGAGGCCTTAATGTGCAAGGTATTCCCATCTAGTTTGGGACCAGTGGCAACGAGGTGGTTTGATGGGTTGGAAGAAGGATCAATTGGCTTTTTTCAAGAGCTTACCAGAGCCTTTGGGGCCCAGTTTGTCACCCGCAATAGAGTGCCTTGCCCCTTGGACTCCTTACTATCTATGACTATGCGAGAGGGGGAGACTCTAAAGACATACTCGGATAGATATTGGGAGATGTTTAATGAGATAGAGGAAAATTTTGATGATGTAGCAATAAGGACATTTAAGGTCGGTCCACCCACTGAGCATGATTTGAGGAAGTCCTTGACTAGAAAGCCTACTCGAAGTATGCGTCAGCTAATGGACTGAATTGATGAGTATAAAAAGGTTAAGGAGGATCAGCAACAAGGGAAGGGGAAGGCGAAGGTGATTCCCTAGGATTGAAGGGATTTTAGGTCAGAGAGGTATAACAACAATCGGCCTAGGAGAGATTTTGCTAGACACACTAGGCCTACAGCTTCCCAAGTAGTCAACATAGTCATCAGGGAGCTTGTACACCAAATCCTGGAAAAGATAAAGAATAAGCCATATTTTAAGTGGCCAAATAGGATGAGGGGAGACCTTATAAAGCGTAATCAAAGTCTTCATTGCCAGTACCATTAAGACCAAGGGCACACTACAGAAGATTGTAAGACTTTACGTGACCACCTGGAATAGTTAGTTAGAATTAGGAAGTTAAAAAAGTTCTTGTATCAGCCCACTAGGCAAAGGAAGCTAGGTCGGGTTGGCATACCAGAGGGATGTCTCCTCAAGACCACCCTTGGGTACAATCTGTGTTATTCTTGCTGCCTCAGGTCGGACTGGTTCATTTCCATCGGGGTTCATGTTCATAGCAAGACCACATGCTCAAGATTTGATCCCTGATTCTAAAAGGGGAAGAATAGAAGTCCAACCAGCTCTAAGCTTCCTTGACGAGGATAAAGTTGGAAATTTTCAGCCCCATGATGATGCCTTGGTGGTTACCCTCTGGATAAGGGGTAATGATGTGAAGAAAGTCTTGGTGGATCAAGGCAGTGGGGCAGAGATCGTGTACACCGATCTGTACAAGGGGCTTAAATTGAAGCTTGAGGATTTGGTCATCTAGGATTCCCCTTTTATTGGGTTTGATGGGAAGACAGTTATCCCAAAGGGACATATTAGATTGCCTGTTCAAGCAAGATCAGAGGTCGAAGAGGTGGATTTTATTGTGGTGGACGCATATTCCCCTTATACTGCTATCATAGCATGACCTTGGCTTCATGCCATGGGCGCTGTTTCTTCCACCTTGCACTTGAAATGAAGTATCCCTCAAGGGACCAGGTTGAAGAATTGACTAGAAGTCAGGCTATGGCTAAACGATGCTTAGTTGCGACAATTAGACATCAATCTAAGGGTGAATCCTTGGCCACTACAGAAAGGGATTTATAGCAACCAAAGGAAACAATAATGTCCTCATACGCTGTGATAGAGGGAGCAAGATGTGAATAATTGGAGAAAATCACTATTGATAATGATAAAGAAAAGTATTTTCAAGTGAGAGTTTAGCTGCTCCTCGGGAGAAGGAAGAGTTGGTTGCTTTCCTCTTAAAGAATGTCGATGTGTTTGCATAGAGTACTTATGAAGCTCCTAGGTGGATCCAAATTTCATTTGTCATCATCTGAATGTTAATCCATCCATCACCCCTAAGAAACATCCACCTTGGCGCTCTTTTAGAGAACATTCTGAGACTGTCAAAGAAGAGGTGGTGAAAGTTAAGTGCGTAAGGGCAATAAAAGAAGTGTTTTACCCAGAATAATTGGCCAACATGGTGGTGGTAAAGAAGAAGAATGGGAGATGGCGAGTGTGTATGGATTTCATAGATCTAAACAAAGCTTGCCCCAAGGATCCCATCTCGATGCCTCAGATAGACCAGTTAGTGAATGCGACTGTTGGTCATCCTTGGATGAACTTGTTAGATGCCTTTCAGGAGTACCATCAGATACCATTAGCTCTAGCTAACCAAGATAAGACTGCTTTTGTATCGCCTATTGGGAACTATCATTGTAAGGTAATGCTATTTGGATTGAAGAATGCAGGGTCTACTAATCAGAGCATAGTGACTAGAATGTTTGAACCTTAGCTTAGTGAGAATATTGAAGTCTACGTAGACGACATGGTGGTGAAAGGCAAGGCAAAGGCTGAGCATGTGAATGACCTCAGAAGTATTTTTGAGGTGTTGAAAAAGAATAAGTTGCACCTTAATGCTTCTAAATGTTCCTTTGGCGTCAGTTTAGGAAAAGTTTTAGGTTACATGGTCACCTATCGTGGGATTAAAGTTAACCCTGATCGAATTAAAGTGATCAATCATTTACAACCTCCTCGGAACCCCAAAGGAGTCCAAAAGTTGACAAGAATGACTGCAGCTTTGAACAGATTTATCTCTCGATCCGCAGATAGATGCAGACCGTTTTTCCAACTTTTGCACAAGTGGAAAGGGTTTGAATGGCATGCAAAATGTGCCCTAGCCTTTCAGCAATTGAAGAATTACCTTTCTCGGCCACCCATTACGTCTAGACCCAAGAAGGAAGAGGTTCTTTTTGCCTACATTGTCATGGCTTCCCATGCAGTTAGTCTGGTATTGGTAAGAGTAGAGAATGGAGTACAGCGGCCAGTCTATTATGTGAGTAAGTCACTACATAAAGCAAAAGTTTGTTATTTACCCTTAGAGAAAGCTATTTTGGCACTAGTGCATGCTACACGGAAACTCCCCTATTACCTTCAAGCTCATACAGTTGTGGTTTTAACTCAACTCCTTTTACAACTGTTGCTCCGAAAGGCTGATTATACAGGGAGAATTGCGAAGTGGAAGACGATTTTGGTGGCATTTGAAATCAAGTACATGCCTCAGATGTCTATTAAAGGGCAAGTTCTTGTAGATTTGGTGTCAAAGTTTTCTAAGTCTCAAGTAGGGGTAGAGGACGAGGAGCATAACTTAGATGGAAGCAAGTTAAGAGAATTTCTCTACAAGGGCCTTCATCCTAGAAGTTATATGTTGGTGGTGTGGCAAATCAAAGGGGATCTGAAGTGGGGCTAGTTGTAGTGTCCCTGGACAAGATCACCATTGAGAAATTTTTAAGGTTAGGCTTCTCGGCCACGATCAATGAAGTTGAGTATGAGACCTTACTAATAGGGATTGCCATGGTTCAAAAGATGGGAAGAAAGGTTGTGGAAGCATTCTCGGACTCAAGGTTAGTTGTAAGACAAGTAAATGGAGAGTTAGAAGCTAGGGATTTAAGAATGCAAAGGTATTTGAATCAAGCTCGACGTTTGCAGTCAGGCTTTGAATCTTTCACCATATAACAAATCCCAAGAAGCAGGAATACACATGCTAATTCCTTGGCAACTCTAGCAATCTCTTCTAGACAAGACCTACCTCTGGTTATACTTGTTGAGGACTTGCATAAGCCCGTCGAGGAGAGGAAGGATAAAATCCAAGTTCATTAGATCATGGTCGAACCTAGCTGGATGGACCCTTTGGTCCTATTTCTCAAGGAAGGTGTTTTGCCTATTGAAAAGGGAGAGGGAGAAAAGATACGGAGGAAAGCTCCTCATTTTTGGTTGTCCGAGGAGCAAAAGTTGTACAAACGATCTTTCTCTGGACCATACTTGCTTTATGTTCATCTTGATGCAGTAGAGCCACTTTTAAAGGAGTTGCATGAGGGGATATGTGAAAGTCATACAGGGGGCAGGTCGCTATCACATAGAGCCCTTACTTAAGGGTATTGGTAGCCGAGTATGATGAAAGAGGCACAAGAGTATGTAAAAAAGTGTGATCAATGCCAAAGATTTCCTCCGAACATTCATCAGCCTAGGGGCGCACTCAATCTTCTGTCTAGTCCATGGCCATTTGCTCAATGGGGCTTGGATATTGTAGGACCATTTCCTAAGGCTGTGGGAAACCGAAAATGGTTTCTGGTCAAAATTGACTACTTCACGAAGTGGGTGGAAGCTGAACTATTATCCAATATTAGGGACATAAATGCAAAAAGTTTGTTTGGAAAAACATTGTTACTTAGTTTGGGATTCCTCACACCCTCATCTCAAATAATGGGCTCCAATTTGACAATAAAGTCTTCAAGAGATACTGCTATGAATTGGGCATTAGGAACAGATATTCAACTCTAGCTTATCCACAAGGAAATGGACAAGCTAAAGTAGTTAATAAAGTTATAGTGAATAGGCTTAAGAAGAGGTTAGACAAAGTAAAGGGTAGGTAGGTGGAAGAGCTACCACACGTTCCCTGGACTTATCGTACTACTCCTTGTCAATCAATAGGAAAAACACCATTTTCAATGACTTATAGGTCCAAGGCTATTGTCACGTCCCAAACCCAATACCTGGAGTTGTGACCATGACCAGCATGTTAATATCAAGCCTAAACTTGGTACTAAAATGAACCAACTAAACTTTCTACAAAAGCTTTTACAAAAACTTCCCTCTTTCTTTTTATTCTTGTTTCTTTACTTCTTGAGATAACTTTTCTCTTGATATTCAGAGTATCTACATTGTACTTTAACCGATAACTCAATCCACTAGTTATTCAAATTCGAAATTTCACATAATACATCTCTTAATACTTTAAAGTACACAACTTTCATTAAATCCTAAAATACACAATACTGCAAACTAAATATCAAATTGCTAGTTTGGGATCTATACTTTTAAAACTAAAACCAGTTCCTTCCAAAACTCGACTAAGGCTCCCTCTGCTCCAAAATAAACCTGTTGATTGAAAGAGTGGAAGGGGTGAGCTACACAGCTCAGTAAGGATAAGATACATAAGAATTTAATAAGAATACATGTAAATCAAATCATTTCATTTTACGATTATTCAGATAGGAGAACATCTTTTCATGCATAGTATTTTATACTATCCATAATAATAACTTATACGTTTTTTGTAGAAAATATTGTTCTCCTTTTTCTTATCAGAATAATATTACCAAAACCTTTCAGACTAAATTTCTTTTATTTCTTACAAAGTCATCAAATACAATGTTGATTGTTTAAAATCACATATATATAGTCTTATTACAAAATAATCATTTTAACTTAAATCAGATAATTGGTAAATCTGTATTAAACGAGAAACATCTTGACGAATAAGAATACTTTTTGTTATAAACTTCTTCTCATAAAATATTATAACATTCATAGTCGTGAAACTTAACGCTTCATAAAGAATAAATATTTGATGACTTTTTAACATAAACTAGCATTATCATCAAAAGCTTTTTCTTTATAGAATACTAAAACCTTTTCATCAGATTCTTTATCTTTAAAACACAACAGAATTTCAAAAAAAATTTATCTTTAAAGAACAGCTTTTGTTTTCATCATAAACTTCATTTCATGAGAGTGTTTAACTTTTCATAATGCATTTAAACAATTCATTCTGTCATGATCAAGAAAATAATATAGTTGTTCATAACATATTGGTTAGTCCATATTTGATAAATCTACACTTATTTAGGAGGTTTCTAGCACCATTGTGCTAAGCATCCAGCATTTCCCACATTGCTTGGTATTCCCTGGATCACATCATAATACATATCTTCAACTATGGGGGTAGGTTGGCATCCTCCACAAGTTGGCCGTTACTAACAAGGGCGGGTACAGCAAAGCCAATCCCACTTTAATAGCCAATTAGATAACATTTTCATGGAAAGCCAATAATTTAACTCCTACTGACCAAGTTCAGATCACCAAAGGACATAACCTGAAAACATTTCATACTTATTCATCATACTGAAAATTCTTATTTTGCATAACATTTCATAACAATAACATTTCCATTCTTTTCTTTAAACATCATGTTTGTGGAATTAGTAATAGCATCAATATGCTTAAATCATATACATAAGGTTTTGAAAGATCACGAACATATCTTTGTCTAAAACATGATTATATGTCATACCTCTAATCAAAAACCTTTTAATGAACTATACACTTTAAAATTAACCCCATGAATTACCAAATTTTCATACAACTTTTCCCTTACCTGAAAGCACGAGAACCGAGATCCTAAAGTCGAAGGAGTTCAGACTTGTGTATTGGTAACACATAAACCAAATATCAAAGCTTATTACTATCAACTATACCTTATCATAAACTTACAAATTCATCTCAAAACCTATATGTTGAAATCAAGGAAATCCTAATCCCACCTCAACAAGATTCCCACAAACATTCAATGCACACATCAACAAATGATGTACCAAACTAAAGAACAACCATCATTTTAATGTTCATATTCATATCATGTCAAACAACTTTAAAATCAATTCAAAATGTGATTGAGATCGGAAGCAATGGTGCAAGCATAAACTTACACAAGGCAACATACAGCATGTTAAACAAGACAGCTTCATAGAAACAACAGTCGAATGGTTTAGAACCCCTCCTTTGAGCACTAAACCTTGAGCAAAGTATATATATAAAAATATATCTATGATCTAGACATTCTAAATGATAAGCATATTAAATTATAGATCAAAAAATTCACCCTAACTTTAGAATTAAATCCTCAAAGTCAACGTTATCATTTGCTGTTTATTGCTCATTTCAGCAGCATATGCCTCATTTGTAAGATACGAATGGGCTATCTGAACACATCCAATCCTCATGAAAGTTTACAGAGAAACTCCTCTGGATGTCTAGTAGTTACCATATCAATTTCGGTGTCAAAGAATAAAACCATAATTTACTAAAAATCATACAATACAGCATACTCAAATCTGTCCTGACAGAATTTTATGCAACTTAGAAATTAAACCATTATTTTCATATTGATACAAATGCTGTGAGACCACTACCATTACAACCATATGTTTCTTAGGTTTCAGAGGAAATATCCCTAGCATCCAAATTCACTGTATACAATTTAATACATAATTTATTATGCGTAAACACAGAATCTATCACTGTGACAGCTTTGCAACATTTTCTTTTAAATTCACAAACAATTAACAAAAGATGGCATTTTCATATGAAATTTAGTACACACATACTAGACATATTATATAATAATCTTCAATAATCCTGTTACCCATAGCTGTCCTAGAAAAATACAGGATTTATAATAACCAAATAGGTTAACCAGTGAGTGCAATTCTTAGCAAGTTCATGGACTAACTCTCAACTAGCTTCAATTACTGAATCAACTACACATTCAGCACCTCAAATAGCAATTCCATAAAGTTTATCTAGCTATTTTACTCATTTTAACACTTACCCATAACAGATTTTATATTAGTCTATCATCTAGGAGCACATGCAAGCATAACAATGATTCAAATCATATTTGGGCAATCAACAATCTCTAGAATCCAACACACCCATATACAAAATCATATAACCATCACTTAAGTTTAAAATGGACAATAGATTAAAAGAATTAGATTTTTCCCTTACCCTAGACACAGATTTCTTGGAGTGATAGAGCTAGAATCACTCTAGCTTTAAGTTGGGAACAAGAGCTTGGGAAGAATGGAAAGAACTTCTTGTTGCTGCTGGACCCGTAGGTGTGTAAGGGAGAGGAGAGTTGAGATTTTTTTTTTCTTTCTTTTTGTGTTGGACCCATGGGTATGAGAGTGAGAGTGTTCTTAAGTCTACTAGTTGCTTGAGAAAGTCAAAGAAGGGATGAGGTATGAGCAAGGGAAGCAGAAAGAGATCAGAACAAAGAAAAAGGAATAGGAAAAGATGTATAAGGGCTGAATCTTCTGGTGCAGCCAAGAAAAGATAAGGGAGAGGTTTGGGTGGGGCACGTGTATGCCTAAAGGAAAAAGGGCTGATGACTCACCCTTGTAACTTTTGAAAATTACTTACCACCCCTCCATAACCTTATGTTCTAGATAGACCCAAATAATAAAATAACTTTGCATATAAACTCTTACCTTTATACACTTAATTAAACACAAACAACTACATATCTAATAACTTAACCGCTTAATATAGTTTTGTAGATACTTAGTATATTTTTATAATACAATTAGCCATTCACTTATTTATAATCTTTACAATTCTTATTCAAAGGCATTATAAAATAATATGTTTATTAAATACTCTTCTATTAATTATAAAAAGGAAGTGGCTTAAAATAACAATCAACCATTCAAACACATAGTTTAACTATAAAGTTGGGTCTGGGTGTTATAGCTATGATTCCTTTAGAGACTGGGTTTCCAACACTGAGGACGAGCTTATTCACCCCAAACAACAATGATAGGTTATTGGAGAAAATCCTAGATTTGGTTGATGAATGAAGAGAAGCTGTCATGGTTCAACTGGCATACTATCAGTAGAAGCTTAAGCAAGGGTATGATACAAATGTGGGGGTGAGGCCATTAGCACCAGGTGACTTGATATTGAGAAAGGTTGTGGGTACTGCAAAGAACCCATCATGGGAAAAACAGGGGCCCAACTAGGAGGGGCCATATTACATCACCTTAGTAGCTGGCATAAGTGCTTACTCTTTAGAAGACTTAGACGAAAATGTTGTACCATGCTCGTAGAATGTAAATAGCCTACAAAGGTATTACTTTTAATGAAAGGCAATCCTGCCACTTTTCATTTCTGACATTATATTGTGCATCTTATTCCTTTAAGTATTAAACAAAACCTTGATCATGCTTGGTTCCTCGGACCATATACCTTGGGTAAATTAATACTTCTCTATTCATTTAAGTATTAAACAGAAATTTGGTTATGTTTGGTTCCTAGGACCACATACCTTAAGTAAATTAATACTTCTCTATTCCTTTAAGTATTAAACTGAACCTTGGTCATGCCTGATTTCTCAGACCACATACCTTGGGTAAATTAATACTTTTCTATTCCTATAAGTATTAAATGAAACCTTGGTCATGCTTGATTTCTCGGACCACATACCTTGGGTAAATTAATACTTCTCTATTCCTTTAAGTATTAAACAGAACATTGATTATGCCTGATTCCTTAGACCACATACCTTGGGTAAATTAATAATTTTTTATTCCTATAAGTATTAAACAAAACCTTGGTCATGCCTGGTTTCTCGGACCATATACCTTGGGTAAATTAATGCTTCTTTATTCCTTTAAATATTAAATAAAACCTTGATCATGCCTGGTTCTTCAGATTACATACCTTGGGTAAATTAATGCTTCTTTATTCCTCTAAGTATTAAATAGAACCTTGGTCATGCCTGACTCCTCAGACCACATACCTTGGGTAAACTAATGCTCTCCTATGCCCCTAAATGTTAAACAGAATCTCAGACATGCTTGGTTCCTTGAACCACTTGGGTAAATTAGCACTTGACCTATCCATAATGGATAATGAAGACTTTTGTCAAAATATCCTAACTGAAGAAATTTCCAAGAGCATCACTTAAAACATTTGCAAGTATATCCACAAAATATTCTTGGGTGATAAACCTGATCTCACTAAGCCATACTCCTTGGACCGTATGCCTTTGATAAATTAACTCCTCATGTCTATTTGGAGTTAAGAATGGAGCCTTAAATCACATGCAATCTCTTGAGCTAAGTATCTTAGGTGCATAACATATATTCTAAGTTAAGTTGTAAATTATCAAGTGATTGGTAGTTAGCTTATTAAGTTACCAAATGTATGGGAATTTAACTGTTAGGTTACTAGCTCAATAGATATCTGTCAAGGTTAAAGGCAATGCTATACTTCAGTTGGAAGAGATTATAAATTGAATTTAAAATAATTAAACTATGGTCAATAATGAGACAACATTATGTTTGGCATAAACATGCCGAGAATGCAAAGAAACTTAGTACTTTTTATTAGATAAAGCCTTGAAAAGGCAAAGAAAGTACATGTAACAAAAATAAATAAATAAAAGGAATACTTTTTTTTTTTTTAAAAAGGCAAAGAATGAGTAGGGTAAGGAGGAGGGTTGGCCTTCGTTGCAGTCTGGGCAGGCGCCTCAGGCACTATTGCTTGAGCTGCACCCTTGCCCTTAGGATCCTCCTTGATGGTGAAAAGGAGTGTCGTCAGTACAAGTACCTAGCCCTGGGATGCTCACTTCTCCTTAGAGGAGTTTTTGGGTGCAGGTGGAAGCTTGGCTAACTCAGGAGCTGTCTCCTTGGCTGGCTCTTTATCCTTCTCCGTAGTGCTTGCTCAGTCAACCTCTTTGGAATGGATAGCTAGGGCTGAGAGATTACTGGCAGAAGCAGTCTTGCTGGGCTCAAGAGCTTCGGGGGCAATATCAGTTCGAGAGTTATGGGGAGGGGGGGGCTACTACACGAAGGGCTAGAGGATAGAAGGCATTTTTTGCCCTCCTTAGCATTGAATAAGCATCCACCCTAGCTTGGTTTAGTGCTTCGTTCCACACTTGGAGGCAGTAGCCTCTACAGACTCCAGTGACCTGGGCCCTGAGGTTCTCCTCGATCTCCATCACCCTAGTATCATAGCCCTCTTACTCAGTTTGTGCTGCAGTATCCTCTACTTTCTCCAATTTCTTCTTCAGAGCACCTATTTGCTCCTTGGTAATAATCAGTTGATCCTTAACTTTGCGCAACTATTGGCAGTGATCTTCTGCATGCCTCTCAGCCCCAGCCAAATCTACTTCAGTACTCTTCCTATCCCTATTTGCCTCTGTCAGCTTGATGTTAAGGTCTTTAATCCTCTACTCAGCCAGGGTGAACACCTCAACGACAGCTATATGCCGTCCCTCTTCCTCCTTCCTTTGCTTGTAGGCATCATTTACCAACTCCTTGGCGATATGTGTTACTTGGATCACCTTCAAAAAAAAAAAAAAAGAAGGAAGTTAAGATAAATCCTTTAAGAGCAAGAATAACATGAATACAATGTAAGAGTAAAAAAAGAAAAAGAAAAAAGACATACTATAGCCAAATCCCTTTTCAAGGTTAGAAACAATTCGTGTTTCTTAAATGTCCTCAAGTCAACCATGTCTTGAGGCAATAGTAGTGGCTACTCCAAGGTCTTAGCCACGTAGCCTCCTTCCCCTTCTAGAAGTCTCTGATGAAGGAGTTTTGGGGAAGAAGGGCTCCATCCAATATCAAGGGGGGAGGGGGGGTCCTATATTTGGACCTTGGGGCGACGATCAGATGCCCTCCATATGATCGTTCCCTCACTCGAAGACTTCTTTTAGGCTCATTTGGCCATTTTGGCCCCTTTCTAGGGCTCAAGCTCTTTTGAGGGGATGACTTCTCCCTCTTCAACAATGTCTTTACCCTTCCTGTCTAGTTTCCTTTTCTTATCTGCTGGCTCTGTTGGGAAATTTAGACCCCAATTGATAGAATTAACAAGTTTTAATTTAAAACTTGTTAATTAGATTCATTATGAATAAACTTGTTAAAACAAAAAAACATCAATATTATGTCAAAATCATATGTAGTGAAAAAATAAATAAGACAAGATATGATGACCTAAAAAAACCAATGAAAAAAACTAGTTTCACAGCAAAAAACCTAGAAGAAAACCTTCCCGAAAAGAAATTCACTATAGTAAAGAGCAATTTCAGATCTAGTATAAAACCTTTGTCCCTAGACTCTACAATCCCCATAGATGAACTCACATCAGAAACCTGCTACTACTTTAGAACCTTTGAACTCTTCAATATATGAACGCCACCCTTTGATGCACGGATTCTAATACGTAACTAACTCCTTTGCACAAATCCCAGTACGTGACTCACTCACCAACTTGAGAAAGAAAAATGTTGGCTACAAAGTTCTTCACTTCATCAACAATGAAGATCAAAAAGCACTAGATTACAAAACCCTAAGGCGCAAAGACGCGGTAGCTTCTTTAAGAGAGAATAAGGCTTCGATCACCTTTTACATATATTCTTCTTGTATTCTCTTATGTGACAATCTCTAAAATAAGTCTTATATATGTCTAGGGTTGTGAGAAAAAAAACCCTACACAAATACATAAGCATGTGCCGAAAATCAAATCTATAAATCTGAATTTCTGTAACCTTGATAGATACCTCGATAGATAGTATCTGTCGATCCTCATTTCTTCACTTGTTTTCTTCACTTGTCCAGCTTTAGTGAATAGCTTTTCTTCACTTGTTTCTTGGTATAGTCTTCATGGCTTTAATACTAGACATTAACAATATGTTCTTTGAAGTATCAAACACATCCTAGAGCTACACAAATACAAGTAAAGTGCATTTTGTCAAAGGCTTAGCCAAATACAAAAAATATGTCCCTAACAAGCTCAGATGGAGAAGTATGGGCCGGGGGGGGGGGGGGGAGTTGGAGGTTAGGTCTGGACGACCACATCAAGGACCGACCCTCTTGCATGAGACTCGAGGAGCTCGAGCAGGCTTGCTTTTGGCTTCCTCTATAGCATCATTGCATCAGCAACGTCAGAAGGTTCATAGACACTGCTAACTTAAGCAGGAGGAAGGTGGCTGAAAGTGGCACTTTGAATTGCTGGAGATCAAGGATGGTCAAAAGCTCTGAAATCCTCCTCGGAATTCGACACTTCAACTACCATGATTGCATCTTCAGGAGCCCTCAACACGGCACTGAGATGGTAGCTCAACTTGATGGGTAACCTTAGGTGAAGGGCAGCAAGAAATCCCAAAGTAGCAACGTTGATTTTATGTAGCCAAGAATCTTTTGCTTTTATCACATACTTAAGGGCTTGAAAACTTGTAGAAATGGGCTTGTATCCAAGTATGACGTGTGCCACTTGCAGTTGTTCGTCAGAGTGAACAAAGATCTCAGACTGGAGTATCCTCGTCAGGTCAGGCTCATTGATGAGATTGAGGTTTGGGGCTGTAAAGTGCTTATCGGCAAAGTTTCCAAAAAAGAAAGTGTCGTTAGAGTGGGAAATTGTTGAATAAAAAAAAAAATCTTACAAATTACAAATGAGGAATAAGAAATTGCTAGTGACAAAAAGGGCAACATTAGAACAGTGAACCTAAACCTAAGCACCCCACCTGGTTTCCCCTCTCGTGTTGGAAAACGAATTCCATCATGTCATTCCCTCAAGACAATCAGGAAGTCTTGGTCCATACCCTTGTTAGTATCGAGAAGACATGATATAAGCCTAAACATGTTGGGTGAGGTTTACACCCATCCTCTCGTTAAGGGCATCTACGCTACCTAGTATCCTAAACATGTTTGAGGTACACTAGATTGGACAAAGTTGGTGAGCAATCAAAAAATCCCTAGTCACTCTACCTTTAGAGATCCTCACCCCTCCCTTTATGAAAGCAATCATGGGGATTACTACCTCCCTTTCTGATCTCTTAGCATGCCATTCCCCTTGAAGGCAATGTCGGATTAAAACCCCAACTGGTATGTTGTAAAGGGCCTTGAAGTTCTCTATGCCCTTTGGGTTATAAACTAGGTTAGAAAACCTACCCATTTGAGACAAGAGTGGGGAATATTAAAAGAGTAAAGTGTAAATTAGAGGGCCGAGGAAGAAAATGTCCTAAGAATGAGAAGGAAGGCTAAAGGTTACTTACAAAAGTATGGAAGGGCACCTTGGACTTGAAGATTCAAAAAGTGAGACATCTGAATTCTTCGAACAACTTATATGGGGATGGAAAAAGTAAGCGGGAGAGTTCCTGCTCAAATCCCTACAAAAAACCTCTACCGTAGGATCTTCATCATACCATAAAATGTGAGGAACATAGTGCTGTATGGAGTAAATGTGGAGGCATCTCAAATGTTGAAGCGTTGGAAGCATGATCCTTTGTAGGTGAAAAGACACCTACATGTCAAGAAATAACATGAGCGTGGGGAGTACAGTTACTTAAAGTCGAAATTCCACTTCTCCCTAAGGAGAAAGAGTAGAATTTCGAAGGGTTATTGTAGGGATGAAGAGCCCAAATAAGAATATTGGGTCGTGAGCCACTCCCGAAGAAGTCAAACACCCCAAGGATAGATAAGTACTAGCGAAAACAAATAGATTATAAAGCCAAGGTTGAGTCACAATGAGCAAGCGATGGTGTCCGATGAGCTACCCCTCCTCGACTAGTAGAATAGAGGCCTGAGGTCTGACCACCCATCAAGCACTAGGCAGTAGGTAGTCATGCTTGAGAGGATAAGCATTAGAAAGAGATAAGTCAACAAGAAATTGAGAAATAGCTGGGAAGAAAGTTGCTACTACCGCATTGAATGCTCTGCATCTAACCTCCTAGCCACATTAATGTGGAAGTGACTACCACCGTATTGAATGCTCTGCATCTAACCTCCTAGACACATTAATGTGGAAGTGATACCTGAACAATAGCTTCCAACCTTACAACTACCCACATAGACTTTGGGAAGAGGCTGATGGGACAAGTATAAAGAAAATTAGAAATCTAATCTACACATGGAAGGCTGGAATGAAAGAAGAGAATGGCATATAAAAGGGAAGAACTCCAAGATAGAAGGGGCATTAGAGATGAAACGAGAAAAAAGCATTGTATAACTAAGAACTTGAATATTTGTATAAAGTCCAAGAGAAATATATAAGAATAGACTATCACTGTATAACTAAGAACTTGAACATTTGTATAAAGTCCAAGAGAAATATATAAGACCTTCCTTGGTCCTGACCGAGGAGCATTTTTCCTTGTCCAAACTGTTTATCTTATTTATCCTGACACTAACTAGCCTATCACTTAACTCATTGAACGTTCAGTATTATGTCCACTCTCTAATAAATTTCTTGTTTTGGGCTCATTAGGTCATGGCCTAACTTGTCTGGGCTGTGGATTGAATCTGGTCCTTACAAATATAATATGAAAACTTCCCTAAAATAACAAATTCGCTAAAAATGCCTATTAACTCGTAAAATACAAATTGCAAAAGGAGGGAGTAGTTTTCTAACTTTCCCTATTTTTAGAAACTTCCTCGCTTTTAGGGTCTTTTTTTTTTTTAATCCTAAATTTATTATTTATGGGCAGCTACAAGCCCATAACACCATGAATTAGATTATCGACATAAAGATACCTCAACTATTTTTTTTTTTCCCAATATCAGTAACAAAATATGCTTGCTTTAATCTGATTTTTTCAAGCATAAACTTGAATTAGACCATTTCTTTTGTCTTATTTTTCTCAACAAATACAAATATAATGAAACACAGAATCCCTTTAAAATCACACTTTTCTTTCATCTTTTTCCCTTCTTTAGAAATTTTTAGATGGAAGCCACAATAAGCTCCTATTGCCATTAGTAATGTTTTCTAGAATTCTTGTTACCTGTATCATGTCTTCTTGTTATCTTCCAATTACTAATTCATAAGCTTGTTTTTTTGTTGTAACATCTATCTGTTATTGAGTAACATCTTGGTAATCCATAAATTACAGGATACACTGGTCGTAAAGTATTCTAAGGAATCTCCATTGATATTGAGGATGGTGATATTCTCCTTTTATTCATGGTTTGTGGAGTCTCCATTTGCTTAGTCTATTTAGAGTTTGGCTTACCTTCAATACATTTTTAACTAGAATGTCATTTTATTTTAATAAGAGATTACCACGTTACCCATTAACTATATAAAAGGTAGATATTAAAACACATTACCACTTGCCATTGTATATTTTAAAAAAAATATACGTTCAATTAAAAAAATACTGAAAGTAAGTTAAACCCATCTATTTAAATCAAACAAGCACCCATAATTCATAAAAAGCCCAAATGGCTAAACATTAAGAATTTAACCATTTGAGGATCCCTATGTGCATTATTCAAAACTCAATACATAAAACAGGTACCCATAAAGTCTTTCATTTTTATTTTTTATTGACAAGTTACACATACACGGTATCTTGGTTAATTGTAAAATTTTCAATTTAGATTTGTCAAACATATGTAATATTGGTTTTATTCTTTGCCATTTTGTCAATGCAAAGATCTGGGAGTGGATGGTTTGTGACATTATTAAATAGCCATATTAATGTAAGCTAAAATGGAGAAACTAATTTTTTCTTTCACTTAGAGGTAGGAGGATTAATATCTCTTCTATTGTGGAGACAATGGACAAAGTTTATAGACTTGTGGTTCAGTAGTGCTTACAAGAATTAATGAGTGCTCGATCAGCTACAGTTGGGTTCAAATGGATGCTTAATCAAGTGAATAGTATGGTAGAAGTTGGATTGCAAATTGAAGTACTTAGTATATAAATATTTTGTTCAACAAGTCTAGAAATACAAGATTTTTCATAACATTTTTTCCAACTGCTTCCATGGTTTGTTCTAATGGGTGCATGACTGTTATGAACCAAAGTTAAAGTGATGTTACAATAAAAAAAAGTCATGTCAACAATTGTGAAAAATCTTGTTGATCATGTTTCCTAAATTTCTGAATAATTTGGCAAGGTTTGATGGAGCATCACAAACAGATAGTAGAGTACTTTAAGAAGAGAGGAGTTTCGGCAATATTCCTCTTTAGAAAGAATTTGCTGTGCAGAATGATCTCTATGCTTGCAAACTCATATGACAAAGATGCTAAGCCACACAAAGTAACCCACAAGTCTCACGTTCACTCCCCAGTGGAGGTCTCTCTCCTTATCTATACACACACACACACACACACACACACACACAGAGGTAGCGTGAGTTTCAACTTTCAATTTTTTTTTTTTTTTTGAGAAATAAGACTTTAAAACTTATATTAAGAAATAGGCAAATCTGCCTCATAAGCAGCTAAGGTATGAGATGGGACATCCTCCATTCATACGGAGAAACCAGTGACATGGCGTGCATGCCTAGCTAGGTTGTGAGCTACCTTATTTCCTTCCCTACGAACATGAGAAAACATAACACATTGAAAAGTTTCAGCAATAACTTTCACATCTTGAATCAAAAGACTAGATGAAGCTAAGGATAGCGAATCCTCCATCAATGACTTCATGAGTATTTCACAGTCGCCCTCCAAAGTAACCGCATTCAACCCCAGTTCAAGTGCAAATTCCAGGGCTCTCGCTGCAGCAATTGTTTCTGTCTCCAACGTAGTGAGAGGAAGAGGAATTTGTTGAGACAGGGATGCCATTACCAAGCCGTTATAGTCTCGTATTATGACCCCAACACCAGCTCTGTTCAAAGAAGTAAACAAAGCTCCATCAAAATTGATCTTGTAGGACCCCTCTTGCGGAGCAGACCAGCACGCCACATGCCTTGGTCGCTGTTGCCATGTTGTTTGATTAGCTGTCCGAAACTCTTGAAGGCTATTATAGGCTTGCTGGCGCACCTGTTCAAGTGGGATCCCGGGTGGTGAGAAGCTGGACTTGTTGCGCTGAAACCATAAAGTCCAGGCAATCATTGCAAACATCTCAGTATCACAATCAGATTCCAGAATAGTGGACAGCAAATGAGAAAAGTTTGGATACATTGAACCTCGTTGGGACTGCCATTGAGGATCTCCATCCCAAACCTGTGAAACAAACGGACAACTCCAAATAGCATGCAACACATCCTCAGCTTGAGTAGTGCAGAATGGGCAGGTTGGATCAGATATAACACAACGTCTCACAAGATTCTCCTTCATTGGTAGTGCATTGCGACATGCTCGCCATAAGAAATTCTTGATTTTGCTTGGCAATCAAAGGCTCCAAATCTGTTTCCATGGTGGTTTTGGCTGAAGCGGTGGACTGTTATCAGGTGTAGGCATACTCCGCTGCTCGGATTTGAGGAAGAAATATCCGGACTTGGCTATGTACTGAACGGATTGTACATAGGGCCAAAAAAGTGTATCCTCAGCCTGACAACAGCTTAAAGAAATTTTCTGGACAAGTTCTACATCCATGGGATTGAGGGCAAAAGCAAGAACATTAGCATCCCAAGAACGTGAACCTGGGTCAATAAGTGAACTAACCTTGGCCTCTTGGAATTCAGCCTTTAAAGGACTGTGCACACTAGAATGGCTTATAGTAGGCAGCCAATTTGCACCCCATATTTTTAATGGACTCACCATTCCCAATTCTCCATTTTGCTCCTCTTTCAATAACACTCCTCCCCTTCAAAATGCTTTTCCAGGCGTAGGAACCTCCATGACCTTCTTTTGCATCCATAATTGAACAATCTGGAAAAAACCTTGTTTTAAAAACTCTATAGAACAATGAATTTTTATTTTGCAACAAGCGCCATGTTTGTTTTGCAAGTAAAGCCTCATTGAAAAGAGATAATTCTTTGAAGCCCATTCCACCCTCAGACTTCGAATCACACATAACACCCCATTTAACCGAATGAATTTTTCGTCAATCACCCCTTTGCCCCCACCAAAACTTACGAATAAGCCCTTCAATTTCATGGCAAAGGCCTTGTGGAAGCATGAAACAACTCATAGTATAAGTTGAAATTGCTTGCACAACCGCCTTAATCAAGACTTCTCTTCCTGCTTATGATAGTAATTTGTCTTCCCAACCTTGTAGTTTCCTCCACACTCTCTCCTTTATGTAATCAAAGTTGGCTTTCTTATGTCTTCCAACAAGTGAAGGCAACCCCAAGTATGTGTCATAGTGCAAAATTTCCGGCACTCCAAGAGCTTCCTTAATTTCTGTTTTTTTGTCCTCCATAGTAGACTTACTAAAGAACAGAGATGTTTTCCTTCGATTTATTTTCTGCCCTGAAACACTCTCATAAGCAGCCAAAATCTCCAACACCTTATGACACTCCTGTATATTAGACCTGCAAAAGAGCACACTATCATCTGCAAAAAGCAAATGGGTTAGTCATGGGCTTCTTCTACTAAGGGAGTAACCCTTAATATCTCCATCACTCTCCGCTTTTGAAATGAGACTATGTAACCCTTCAGTACACAATAGGAAAAGGAATGGTGATAAAGGTTCGCCTTGGCGGATACCCCTAGAAGGCTGGATTAGACCTTTTGGCTCCCCATTAACAAGAATTGAATAGCATACTGTTTTAACACATAGCATCATCAACTTTATCCACCTTTCCTCAAACCCCAATCTCCTCATCATTTCCTCCAAAAAAGACCACTCCACCCTATCATATGCTTTACTCATGTCGAGCTTAAGGGCCATGTAACCAGTTTTGCCAGTTTTGTGATTTTTCATACTATGGAGAGTTTCAAAGGCAACAAGAATATTATTTGAAATCAAGCAGTTTTTTGTGAAGGCACTTTGGTGTTCTGTAATGATTTGTGGCAGAATTTTTTTCAACCTATTAGCTAATACCTTAGAAAAGATTTTGTAAAGAACATTGCATAAGCTAATAGGTCTAAAATCATTAACAAACAGTGGGTTTTTTATTTTTGGGATAAGGGTGATGAAGGTATGGTTAATTGGGTTAGGAAGGGTGGCTGAATTTAAGTAAGATAAAATAGTATGAGTCACATCAGATCCTACCAAATTCCAATAATTTTGATAGAAAAGGGGAGGCATACCATCGGGCCCTAGAGCTTTCAGAGGTGCCATTTGTTTCAAAGCTGTCTCCACTTCCCATTCCATGAACTCCTGGGACAAAACGGCATTCATCTCTGTGGTAAGGAGGTTTGGTACTAAATTCAATGCATTCTCAAGTATCACCGGATTCGAGGATGTGAACAAATCTTGGTAAAACCTAATGAAAGTGTCTGCTAATTGTTCTTGTTGTGTAACCCAAACACCATTCGAGTCAAGCACCCCAGAAATTCTATTTCGCCTATGTCTTTGCGTTGCCCTACTGTGAAAATACTTCGTATTTTTATCACCTCTTATCAACCAAAACTTTTTTGCCCGTTGTCTCCACATCAAATTCTCCTTTATCATCAACTCCGTCACTTCTTTCTTCAATTCGCTAACCCAATAATTATTACCTGTATGTACTGCCACCTATTCAGCCTTCACCAACAATTTCTTCTTCTCTTTAAGTTCTCTTCTCACATTCCCGAAGTGCCTGCGACTCCAAAGGGTTAATTCAGAGCCGCATTTATCCACCTTTTTCATTACTTGGTGACTAGCCTCACAATGTACCTGATCATGCCACACAGTTTCAACAATACGCCCACATCCCTCAACAGTTAACCACATCTCCTCAAACCTAAATGGTCTAGACAAAGGAGGGGGATCCATACCATTAGGAACAATCCAAAGAGGATTATGGTCCGAGGAACAACAATTAAGATGGAAAACCCTAATTGAACCAAAATGTTGCAGCCATTCATTTGTACATAAAGCTCTATCCAACCTCTCCCAAATTGACTGCCCATTAGCGTAGTGTTTTCTCCAAGTAAATTTTGAGCTCGTGTATCCTAGATCAATGAACCCGCATTCGTCTATTACATCCCGAAATAGCTGCATCTGATTATGACTTCTTCTATTTCCCCCAATTTTTTCATCACTTCTTGTCAATTCATTGAAGTCTCCAGCACATAACCATGGGATTTGGAATTTCTGTTCTAGGCTTCGAAGTAAATCCCATGACTCAGTTCTGCGATGTGTCTCCGGTTCACCATAAAATCCGGTGAATCGCCATTAATCCTCCTTATTTTTGTTGATAATTGCATCAATGTAATTTCTACCAGAACCTTCTACTGTAACATCAATCGAATCTCTCCAAAACAACACCAATCCACCTCCCCTATTCTGTCTAGGGACAATGAACATTTTTTCAAATTCAATCTTTCTCAACACGCTCTTTAGCCTTGCTTCGTCTGCCCATGTCTCGGCTAAAAACACGACAGAGGGATCTTTTTTCCGCACCAATTCTGCAAGCTCATTCTTTGTACATGGGTTCCCAAGCCCACGACAGTTCCACACTCAGCAACTCATTGCATCTAGCGGGGCTGATGAATAGCCTCCACCATTGAGATTGTCCTACTTTCCCCATCCTTTGAAACCAATCTACGTTTTGTTGGTAACTCTTGATGGTCAGTCCTTCCTCTCTTTTCACCGGTTAGCTTCTCCCCTATACGGTTTGCTGCACTATTTTTTCGGGCTCTTTTTTTCCAGGTTTTTAGTGGATGCGCAAGGGCTGAGTTGATCGGGTTTTTTTCTTTTACTGAAGTGCTTGAGTGTTTCATTAAAGGGTCACGTGACTTGTGTCTTTGAGAGGTTGGTTGAATTTGAGGTGCATCAGAGTTAAAACCTGCATTGAAAGCCTTTGCCGTTTCTCCCCTTGAATTGTGATTAATGCCGAAACCTCCCAAATCTGCATCAACCTGATTTATTTGGATGTCAAATAAATTTTCAGTGATTATTGCCGTTTGAGGAGTGACACCTATGTCATTGAACTCCATTCCATTATGACTCCCCATTAAAACAGCCGACACCTGTGCAACAGCTAGAGAGTTTGAGACAATCTCAAACACTGGACTACTGAAATTACACACTTCAAATTCTGCACCTGTTTATAACATGTTACCCTCCTTATTCTCTGCTGAAACCGCCCCATTATTGCCATTAAATTCATTGCCCTCCTTAGTTCCCTCTGTTTCCATAACCGCCTGAAATTCCGCAGCCTTCTCAGTAATAACCGCCTCATTAATAGCATTAATTTCGTCTCTCTCCTCAGTTCTCTCTATCTCCATGTTCGCCTGAAAAATCACTGCCTGCCAGACCTCCTCATCTGATTCCCTTGCTGCTGGATTCCACCTTGCATCACGAAAGGCTTTCCGTGTGAATGGAAAATTCCTTTCATAGAAACCAGGCACAATAATGACTTCATCTACATTTGGCTTGTATGGAGATGCCTTCAAGCTTGAATTGAATTGTTGTTGGTCCGGGTTTAGAGTCCCCTTGCTTCGCAGCCATAGTTCACAGTTCTTGTCACTATGATTCAAGCAGCCACACCAAAAACAAAAATTTGGCAATCGTTTATACTTGAATTGCACCCACTTCTTCTCCTCGTTCTCCAGTTTGATGATCCTTCCTTGGCACAATGGCACTGTAATGTCCACCTTAACTCTTACACGTACAAAATGGCCCCCCTCTTCCGTGACTGCTTTTGTCGATTTTTGGACTTCTCCAACTGTTTCGCAAATATTCTCCGCTACTTCCCTCGTCATGTATCAGATTAGGATATCGTGGACCTGTACCCAGAACAAAGTTTTTGTGAAATCCAACTCACGAATTGGGCAATCCGTAGTATACCTCTGTAACATTACAATGTGTTTGCCAAAGCTCCAAGGTTGATTCAAGATAATTCTGTCTACATTATTAGGATTATCGAAAACAAATAGCACCATATTTTCACCCTGGTTACAAATTTTAAATCCATTGGTTGACCTCCACAATTGCTTGAAGGTTCGAGCCACTGCTTCCCTATTCAGAATCCTAGGGGTGAAAAATTTTGCAGCAAGTAGAAATTCCCCGGATCGTTGTTCCTTCATAAGCATATATCCATTTGTTTCCCTCTCCGATAATGATAAGTTGCTCCATTGACTTGCCATTTCCTCCATAGTAACCACTGGCTCAAAGTTTGCCAAAAGAAAATAGTGTTTCCCAATTAACCCTAAAAAATAAACCACTAGCTCCAAAAGTAAACTTGTTACCTTTAGAGGACAAACTCACCTTCCAAGGAAGGGACCTTACACTTCTATTGCCTAAGAGAAGAGAGGAAAACTCACTTTCTTAGCGACAGAGAGACCATCAGTTCTTTAGGTTCCAAAGAAAGGGGGTGCAACACGAGGACTTTCCAGAAGGTCACCCATCCTAGTACTACTCTCGCCCAAAATACAAGCCAAAAATCAATTCAACATAACTTATACCCAAGCTGAAACAAGCAGAGGAGACAACTACCAAGGCTATAGAAGACTTAAAGAGCACCCTCCACATAGTTCTCTATGAAAAGAAATGTAAAGAAAGCAAGGAAAAGCAGAAAAGCAGAGCAAAGTTCTTGAGAGAATATTGTAAAACTGAAATTATGATTCTTGATTTACTCAGATTCAGATACAACCCCAATAAAATATTCATGACTAGAAAAGTGTAAAACATTGTAGTTGGTTTTTTCATCATATGCAAATCAAATAAAAAACATATTAAACTTACAAATTTTCTCTATCACATCGCTCTCCTTAGAGACCGTGGTAGTAGAACTTGGTTATCTTCCTCAGAGTGATATTTTCCTCCCTCTGCTAACACTGTTAACAGTAGGGCTTGTTGGGTTTTTCTTTCCTGGGATCTGGAAAACACTTATCTTTTCTCTCTTCTCTTTCCTAAAGTCCCAAAATCGCATTGACTATGGAAGATATCATTAGTGAATGGAAAAAGTTGTCCCCAACTACTGAAGAAGGGACCAAACTCAGCCTAACAAAGTCAAGAAATCTGAAGCGTAAGGAGTATATATTAGCAGCAAAGTTCTTGACAAAACGAGCCATTAACGTGGAAGTTATTGGTCAAACTTTTAAACCTCTGTGGAGAGCCCGTAACGAGTTTATGATCAGAGAAGTGGGCGACCACATACTGCTTTTTATATTTGAGTTAGAATCTGATGTGGAAAGAGTACTAGTGCAACAACCATGGTCTTTTGACAAACACTTAGTGCTATTCCAGTGATACAACTACAAGACTCCAGCCAAAGATTTGCGCTTCACTAAGGTAGCATTTTGGGTGCAGATACATGGTCTACTGATGAATTTATTGGATCCAGAGACAGCAATAGAACTGGGTGAATGCAGAGACGGAGAACTTGAAAGAGAACGACTTTGTCCGTGTGAGAGTAGACGTGGACATCTCAAAACCCCTATGTCGAGGTCGTAAAATTGATATAGGCGAAGATAATGAACGATGGGTGTCATTCAAATACGAAAACTCCCCAACTTTTGTTATTGGTGTGGCCTGGTGTCCTATGATGAGAAAGAATGCGAGAAATGGCTCACAGGGTGATGCTCTGGCTCTGATGAACTACAGGGGTATGGAGCATGGCTCAAGGCGACTCCGTACAATCCAAGGAAATCATCCTTTACGACTGTTTTAGGTATAGGTGATGGCCTTGGAGGTCCGAGTGTTACTAACTCCATGAAGCATTCATCCAAGCAAAGGAAGGAGCAGCCGGTGGTCTCGCAAAGCGCCGGTTAGAATCAGCCCACCACTGAACCACAACCAAGCGTTGACCTCCATAACTCTTCAAATAAGGAAACTACAGAAAACAGGGCGCCAATCAACAGATTTTGCGTGAGAATTCCCTTCAAAATCCTCAAGTAATAAATGACATTCCTTTCCCATATCCATCTTCTCACTCGAGAGATTTTGAATCCCAAATTGAAGAGATTGATACGGCTCTTAAAAGGTTTGAATCCCATGATTTTCACACACCAAATATGATAGCTGGTACATCAGTAGGTACGGCACCTAGTGAAGGAAATATCAGGATTAATATGGACAGGGTGGACAATGGGGAATATCAGGATTTGACACATGTGGACAGTCAGCCTTTAGCTATTATACCCGACTCAAATGAACTTAGGAGGTGAAAGAAGTTGGCACGTAAAACTCCTAAATTAAATGAAGATACTCAACTCCCAGTAGCAGTGAAATGGGGAAGGGAGGAAGGTGATGAAATCCAACTCGAGTTACCTTGCAAAAAATACCAGGTTTCAAGAGTGGATAAACAAGACATCTCAATGGCGGAGGCTGTTCAAGAGCCCCGCCAATCACCATGAGTATTATTGTATGGAATTGCCGCGGGCTTGAGAACCTGCGGACAGAGAAAGAGCTTGAAGTGATGATTCGAGCTAAAGATCCCTCCGTCGTGTTTTTAGCCAAAACATGGGTGGATGAAGCTAGGCTACAAGAGATTAAGTGTAAGATAGAATTTAACAATTTATTCTTTGTGGAAAGAAATAACAGAGGGGGCGGTCTGGCTCTTTATTGGAGGAACTTTATTGACGTACATGTAGATACTTTTTTCAAGAATCATATTGATCCATTATCAATAAGGGAAGGGAGGATGAATGGCGCTTCACAGGCTTCTATGGAGAACCAGTTTCCCATAAACGATTTGAATCATGGAATAAGCTTCGACAACTCAAAAAAAATTTAATCTCCCTTGGTTATGTGCTAGGGACCTTAATGAAATTCTCGGGAGCTCAAAGAAACTTGGAGGAAGCAATAGAAGTCAATCCAAATGCAGTTATTCCGGGATGTGGTGGATGAAAGTGGTTTTATTGACATTGGATACTCAGGCCAACAGTTTACATGGCAGAAACATTTCTCCACTGGCCATTTTATATGGGAGCGACTTGATCGAGCTTTAGCAACTAACAATTAGTTGTTGAGATTTGTAGGTACAAAAGTCCAGCATCTAACAGCAGACTCATTGGATCACTATCCCCTATGGATCAATACAGTGGGACTCGACTTTCATAATGCACCAAGAATCTTCAGATTTGAAGAGATGTGGCTGTCCAACCGTGGTTGTGCTGAAATAGTTAAGGCAATTTGGGATGCTAGAGACGTAGATGATCCAATCTGTAAAACGGTGCATAAGATCGAGAAATGTGGGAAAGAGTTGATGATTTGGAATAAGGATCACTTCGGCAACGTCCAAATATTGCTAAAACAAAAAAGAAAAAAATTTGATACATGCTAAAAAGGAAGCCATGCGGATTGGTCAGAATTGGCGACTACAAGAATTAAAAAAAGGAGATTGCAAGCCTGGTGGACAAAGAGCAAAGAATGTGGCTTCAAAGGTCGAAAGTGTTGGCCTCTCAAGGTGACTGAAACTCTAAATATTTTCACTGTAGGGCCACTCAACAAAAAAGGAAAAACACAATCCAAAAATTATAGGCTTCAACAGGACAATGAAGCAAATTTAACAAGGAAGTGGCAGGCATACTTGTATCCTATTTTCAAGGGCTATTCACTTCGGCAATTGACACACAATGTGAGGAAGCCACCAATTCAATCCAAAAAGTAATTAGTGAGGAGATGAACTACCAGCTTTCAGCAAATTTCACAACTTGGGAGGTGCAAATGGCTATCAAAGAAATGGGCCCCCCAAAAGCCCCTAGACCCGATGGTATGTCACCATTATTCTATCAACACTTTTGGAGTACACTTGGTAATGATGTCTCACAATCTATTTTGCATTTTCTCAACTCTGCAACTCTACCTGGAAATTTAAATCATACTTTTATTTCCTTCATACCAAAAAAATAAAGCTCCTGAGCATGCTTCAGATTTTAGACCCATAAGTCTTTGCAATGTGCTCTATAAGATTTTTTCTAAAGTCTTGGCCAATAGATTCAAAAAAAATTTACCAAATATTATCACTGAAAATCAAAGTGCTTTTACTAAAAGTAGGCTTATATATGATAATATTTTGGTTGCTTTTGAGTCTCTCCATAGCATGCAGAAACATAGTCGAAAGGATAATTATATGGCCATTAATTTAGACATGAGTAAAGCATATGATAGGGTGGAGTGGCCTTACTTGGAATCTGTGATGCGGCGGTTCGACTTTACTGAAAAATGGATAACTCTGATGATGTTGTGTGTTAGAACAGTCTCATATTCTATTCTTGTTAATGGAGAACCTAAAGGGTTGATCAAACCCTCCAGAGGGATCCGCCAAGGGGACCCACTTTCACCATTCCTATTCTTGCTGTGCACTGAGGGTTTACATGGCCTAATTACTAAGGCGGCAGCACAGGGTGACATCAAGGGTTATTCTCTTTGTAGAAATATCCCTAGACTAACTCATCTCCTTATTGCAGATGATAGTCTTCTGTTTTGCAGAGCCACAATTCAGGAGTGTTAGAAGATTATGAACATCCTGGATATATACGGCAAATGCTCGGGTCAACAAATCAACAAGAACAAAACCACCATCTTCTTCAGTAAATCCACGTCTGAGGAAGTCAAGAACCAAATTAAAACTACATTGGAGGTACCTGAGATTGTACAATATGAGAAGTATTTGAGGTTGCCATCATTAATAAGGAGACATAAGAAAGCCAGTTTTAATTTCATAAAAGAGAGGGTGTGGAAAAAATTTCAAGGGTGGAAGGAGAAACTGCTATCTCAGGCAGGTAAGGAAATTCTTATCAAGGCTGTGACCAACTTACACAATGAGCTGCTTCAAACTCCTTTTGGAACTTTGTACAGACCTTGAGAGCCTTACAAGGAAATTTTGGTGGGGACAAAAAAGAGATAAAAGAAAAGTACACTAGGTGAAATGGGACACTCTTTGTAAACCTAAGTCTAAGGGAGGTATGGGTTTCAAGGACCTAGCTAATTTCAATGATGCACTTCTGGCAAAGCAGGCATGGAGATTACTACACCAAAAAAACCCATTATTTTATAGAGTTTTTAAGGCAAGGTTCTTTCCTCATTGTTCTATCATGGAAGCACCCCATTCAAACACCGGTTCCTATGCATGGAGGAGTATTCTAAAAGGAAGAGATTTATTGTTGAAGGGGATCAGATGGAGTGTTGGATGTGGAGAGGCCATAAGTGTGTGGAATGATGCATGGCTACCTTCATCAACACAGCCTTGGGTCAGTTCACAAGTGGTACAAGGTTTTAAAGATATGAAGGTCTCAAATCTCATTGATCCAGTCACACATAAATGGGACCAAAATATACTACATGGACTTTTTATACCACACGAGGCAGAGCTTATTGCAAGCATCCCTCTCTGCTTGAACAAGGTAGAAGATGTAGTGGTTTGGCCGTTCACTCCTTCAGGATGTTACACAGTGAAGTCAGGATCAAAGTTCCTAGCCAAGGAGCACCTTAAAAGCCAACAACCAAGCTCTACCCCTACTGAAAAAGGATTGTGGAAGATGATATGGGGCCTCTCTGTTCCACCAAAGGTCCGCAATTTCTTGTGGAAGGCTTGTCAAAACACCCTTCCTATCAAATATAATTTGCAATGGTGGCACATATTGAGTGAAGACACCTATGAATTATGTAAGGTGGAGATGGAAGATATACATCATGTATTATGGGGATGTAATCAGCTCTCACAAATATGGGATTCCATTCCATTGTTCTCCTTCAGACAATCAAGAGCTTTCTCATCAATACAAGAAGTGCTTATGTTCACTTATGAAGAGCAGACAAACGTTGAGCCAATGGCATCGATTGTGTGGTCCATTTGGCATCAGCGAAACCAAGTGCGAACTTCTTCCAAAGATTATCCATTGTCGCAAATTGTTCATGCAGCATCGCAGGCCATTACCACATTCCAAGACTCTATTTCTACTGCCTCAAAACAGATCTAACATCACTCATCAGCTCAGATCAGGTGGACTCCTCCTCCAGTGGGACGGGTCAAGGTTTGTTTCGACGGGGCTTTATTCAAAGATATAAGGAAGACCGGCATAGGAGTGATTGTTTAAGATAATAACGGGCAAGCAATAACCTCTCTGTCCGAACAAACCAGCCTCCGTTTTTCCCCAGAGATAGCTAAAGCTACGGCTGCAGCAAGAGCATTATCTTTTGCACAAGACCTAGGCTTTACTTCATTCATCCTGGAAGGAGACTCAGTTAACATAATAAACACCCTAATCTCAGATGAGAAGTCCCTATCTAGCTATGGTCACATAGTCAGCTCAGCAAAAGACTTGTTGGTGGCAAACAGTTGTGTTTCTTTTTCCCATGTACGCCGCTCAGGTAACAATGTAGCTCACAACCTAGCTAAACATACTAGACATGTTAGAGGTTTTTCAGTGTGGACTGAGAATGTTCCTCCTCACTTGAACTCTGTTTTTCTCGCCGATCATGGCTAATTCTTCCTTCTCAAAAAAAAAAAAAAAAAAAAAAAAAAAAAAAAAAAAAAAAAAAAAAAAAAAAAAAAAAAAAAAAAAAAAAAAAAAAAAAAAAAAAGGTTATAGCCCCAATATAATACACACATAACTAATTCCGTAAAGATTGGATCGGACTAACAAACACTTGTAAACACTAATCAGATCATGACACATATATAGATTAATAATTAACTCTACTTAGCCTTGCTTCTCCTAAACTACACACAGTTTAGAGCTCTTACAATTATACTACCTGTCGTTTTGGACTCTCATCAGAAGCATCAGATAGACATTGCTTTACATTCTACTACGAAAATCTTATCAATTATCAACAACCACACACTTAGCTTCTTCTTTTTTTGGTACATAAATAGGAATTCTATATATAGCAGTATTCTCTGACTTGAGAATCGACCCAAACCAACTCAAATCAGTCTTTTTGGATTGGTTGAGTTGTGCCCTTGTGACCAGCCACCCTTTTCTTGCGGCTGGAGGTTTCAATTGGCCCAATGTCCATTGGTCTCATTCTCTTGACATTCACTATTTCTTTTTCTTTTTTTTCTCTCTTTTCTCATTGTTTGCAATGAGTCTTATAATCTCTTTTGTTTATTGTTGGGGCAGATGTACGTGTCTTGAGACATCGGGGGCATAATCCTGTTAAAAAGCTAATTATACTTGGTTTATAACCCTAGAAGCCACCTAATCTTAGCCGAAAGGCTGAGGAAGGTATAACCCTAGAAGTTAGAAAGAACCAGCAGAGATGCTACACTGGTTGAACTTTGGCGTGACAAAATTCTTAATAGAATATGTACCTCCTTTTCTCGATGGTGTCCGTTGCTGTACTGCTATCTTTGGTTAGTGCTATAATGTAGTTGTTTCTAGTGGTGAAATATTTTTCCAGTAAATGTCAAAGAAATTTGTATGATTTAATTAGTTAAGTAGGTAAATTAAGTGTTGTACTGTTTTGTAATGGCATGCTTTGTAGTGCTTTATGTTTGTGGTTCAAGGCCTGCCCCACTATTGTACTTATCAACAAAAGTGGTGTGTTGCTTTGTCTTTGGAGGGTACAATGTTACAATGTGCCCTATCCTAGGGCTAGGAGTGCTATTGGTTGAGGAGGGTTATATGAAATATGAACCACAATCTAGTGAATTAAAATTTTAGATTAAAAGAATAAGGTCAATTTATTTTGACCATTTTTATATTACATTTTCCCCTTAAATAAATGTTAACAAATCCCTAGCCAAGCCTTTATATACATAACTAATAGCTTGGCTAATTTACAATCCTAGATGAGTTGCATGACAAAAAAAAAAAAGAATTATTGTGCAATATCATGTATCGCACTGCTTTGCAAAACTTTATTTGCGGTATCGTCAGCCCTAGTCAGCAAGTATTTGACCAAGAAATCGGATAGATTATTCTGTTTCACTTCCACTGGTATCATCAAGAGATTTAGAACTATGTTTTCGTGGAATATCGAATTTGTCAATAATCCTAACAGTTTTTAACGGTTCCTGATCCGAATCAGCAGCCTTCCATTGGCTGGGATTCTCTCTAAGGTGGCTCAACTCTTCCGAACTTTGCCCCATCCATTTAGGATCCAGCTCCCATTCCTCTGGTACCTAAATGCCAATGATCCAACTCCCATATTCATTAGGTTCAAGGTTCTTATACAATTATACAAGTTGAAACTGAATAAAAACTTAAAAGTCAAAACATTTTTCTATAAGAAACAGATTCTGTCCATGTATTTACTTGTACCATGCATTCCAATTCAAGCACCAAGATAAATAAATTGGCTTTCCTAATTTAAATTAATTAATTGTCTATAAATTTATTTGAATGTTTTTGATTTGTAAATTTAAGTAATTGCACTAGGGTAGGAGGTTGATTTCTTACCTTATCAACTGCAAGGGTGAAAATTTCAAGATCACCATTATGTTTGATGTGAAATCGAGTGAATGCCTTGTAATCAGCGATTCTAAGTGAGGAGAAGGCTTCATCATAGTGTAAGTTGAACCAATTGATGCAGATGTATAAGTAGCTTCCAAATACAAAGGAGACTGCAGGGGTTGATAAGACCCAGAAATAAAGGAAGATGGAGGCATAATACAAGATTGCACCCCATCGAGAGATAGACTCCATCCCATTCTTGCAAATATTGCTCCGTGTCACAGCCATGAGCTAATACATTTCATTTGAATATACATTAGTTAAGAAGAAGAAGAAGAAGATGAAGAAGAAGCAGAAGCATATTTGTGAAAAATTGTGATTAGAAAAACATTACTTTTACTTGAAATCACCACTAAGATTATTTTTATTAATACTCATCCCAATATGCCACCTTAATAGTTATGAAAAAGATTAAAAGAAATATTCAGTAAAAAATTCGGTGCCCTAAATTTATTGTTTCTCACCTCTGGTACATCGAATGCAGACATGATATACTTGATACATGCAGGATAAAGCCCAAAAGTCCATCGCTTTATACTATCTTGAATGACAATTGGAACTTGAAGGTGCCTATGGAACATAGATTGGTGCCAGCGATATAAAGAGTGATAGCCTGAACAAGAAAAAATTATGGTTGAATTTATTAGGTCTTATATTAGTTTTTTCTCTGTTACTCAAGTAAGAGATCCTTAACCTATTTATTATCTTTTTTTTTTAGAAAACTTCAATCTATGACGTTCGTTCATGATGATAGCTCTTTATTATCAAACCAAGACACCAATCCCAAACCTTTTATTCAACCATCAGAGATTTTAACAGTTGAGTTAACTGAAACTCATATAAATAATAAATCAATCAACATATAAAATAGGGAAAAATCAACATATAAGTTTCACTCACGAAGAATATGGGGTAATAAGTGACTATTAATTGAAAGTATTTGACTTATCTTCATTACTTTTTTAACTACAATCTCCTTTTATTTTAATAAGAGACTGTCACGTCACTCGCTAACTAAATAAAATATGAAAATTAAAACGACCCACGATCACTTAACATTGTATATTTAAAACAAAAAGACATGTCCAGTTAAAAAAGTACTGAAAATAATCGAAACTCTAATTGAAATTCAAGATGAAAAGGAAGTTGCTTTTATTGACTTCTCATTTGCATTATTTTTAACTATAGTTGAGTGATTTTAGGGCTGCTTCTTTTGGCTTCTATATAATATATAACTATTCTCACCAGTTGTAGAGATATCCCAGTAAGTCTACCATCCAAGAAAGCGAAAGCTAACTTCAGCGACAAATCTCAACAATAGTATACTTGCTATATATGCTAAAATGCATGAAGTACAGAAATATATAACTTCATTACTAAATAGAAAAGCTTGAATATTGAGTTTTCATACAATTACAACAATTTGAAGAAGGAAAGCGTTTGTTGAATGTTACACATATAGAAAGGGAAAAGGAAAACTGACCCGAAGTTTCTACTAGTTTCTGCCGGACAAGGAACTCAATACCCAATTCGAACACTAACATGAGAATTAGAGCTGCGGCTAGATGTATTGAAGCATGAAGAACTCCAATCAGTATCCGTGTCTTACATGACACTTTGGAAGGTACAAATGCAACTGCCACTATTAGCAATAGTGTAGCACCTCCTAGAGACACATAAGAGTTCTCCAACAAGTACATAAAAGCATTCCACACTGTGCCAAAGAAACTCCTCGAGAAGCCAGAAATTGAATCTTCTTCAAATATGTGGTCAAGTTTACACTAGAGAACAACATGAAAAGGGGAAAAATCAGCTTGATACAACTGTTTAAGTTGTTTCAAACTTTCAATTCAAGAGAGGAAGAAAGAGGAAAGACATCATGATCCGGGAGAGACATTTAGAGTTTGAATCTCCCTCTCCTATTTATGGTGTATAAGGAAAAGTTACTATAAATTTGAATAATCAACAAATAATAAAAAAAAAGTTCACCTGCGGGAACATAGAAAAGACCAACATAAAGTATATAATGCCACCAATAAAGTCAAATTGCCAATTTTCCTTTCTGAAATTCCAAATATTTCTTAATGCAAGCTGCAAATTAAAAATCAATAACATGTATTAAGCAAGAAGCAAAAGAAAATGTTTTAAATGTGAAGTCGGTAATAAAAGGAAATGGAACAACAGAAAATAAAATTTCACTATTGCTTACCCTTCTTGACATTTTATAAGGAGGATAAGCATTTTTGCACTTATAGGAAACTCCATGAGATTTATTGAAATCACGAAAGACATGGGTGGGATGTGTAAATGCTCCACCACAACCATTTACAAGTAGATGTTGGGGATAAACTGACTCATTCTTTTTATTTGGCTGTGAAGAATTTGACTCATTTGAACTAACAATTGAGTGGCGCATATAGTGATGTATGTCCCCAGCAATTCGAAGTCTGCATCTTTCTTTTAAAATGTTATATATAAGGTCTGAGACATTATTTCCTTTCGATTGGTTGTCTGAAGCATCTTTTCTAGAATCATCGTTTTCATACCAATTAAGAAGCCAATCTGGTTGATGTGTCATAATGATCACAGAGTCTGTCCTTCTCACCTTAATTACACATAGTTATACATGCAAGGGAAAGTCAATTAACATTAATATCATCCATATAATAATACATAGAAAAAACCTGTTGCACATGGTGTGTAATACACTACCCAAAACAATTGAAATGTGACTTTAAGTCACATTTTAAATTATTTTGAGAGGTGTGTGTTTGCGCATAGTGTGCAGTAATAAACTCCATCCTAATACATATTCATATACTTCATATAATAATACATAGGAAAAACCTGTTGTCCACAACGTGTAAATACACTACCCAAAACAACTGAAATGTGACTTTAAGTCACATTTTTTGTTATTTAGAGTGGTGTGTGTTTGCACAGTGTGTGGTAATAAACTCCAGCCTAATACATATTCATGTACTTCATGATATAAATGCATGTGTAGCATAAGCAATTAATTTCTATCATCCATTAATTTAATGCTTTGTGTAAGTAAACATATGTATATACCATTTTCCTAGCTAGTTTGGAGAAGAATTCGAATTGGTAGACATCGATATCACCATGGAGTGCAAGATCAAGACCAAATATCCACCATCCCATAGGAAGCTGCAAGGCGAAATAACTCTTCTTCTGAGGCATGAACCACCCACCCAACCAGCTCCTGTGACATATATACCTCGTAAAGGTATGAAGTCCGTCAAACCAATCTGTCAAGCCAAAATAAAACATTACCTCAAAAAAATGACAATCTAAATGCAAACGAACTTGTAAAGGTTTTTAAAGGAGTATGAAGAATGGTCTTCTAAAAAAAAAAAAAAATACACACACAAGCACATACATACATACATACATACATACATACATACATACATATATATATAATTTTTTTTTTTTGATACATGAAATGACAATTTTCATGGAAAATAGTAAAACCATTTCAAATGAAGATGATCCTTTTTAATTAGATACCTCAAAAAAATGACAATCTAAATGCAAACAAACTTGTAAAGGTTTTTAAAGGAGTATGAAGAATGGTCTTCTAAAAAAAAAAAAAAATACACACACAGGGACATAGATACATACATACATATATATATATATATATATATAATTTTTTTTTTTTTTTTTGATACATGAAATGACAATTTTCATGGAAAATAGGAAAACCATTTCAAATGAAGATGATCTTTATTAATTAGATATTTATTTTGACTTTAGTAAAATGACACCAATTATATTTATTGCAACATCAATTTATATTTTGTAAGTTTTTTTAACAATATTAAGACTACTTGTAACATTTTTCCTTTTATGTATACCCATTACAAAAATATTAATATTAGTATTGCATCCTCTTTTTCTGATTAAAAGAATAAAAGTAATTAAGAAGATGTTGAAGCTAAAAACGAAGACCAACCATGGTTTCCGGGAATAACAAAACATTGAGGGCCATTATATGATGTCGGTTGTTTTCCTTTGGTTCTTTTTCTGTCTTTCCTATGCTCTCTAGACACCCCAGGAGGATCTGCAAGCTTGTTGACAGTCATACCTCCTTGGTCATTACCGGGTGGTGGCTGAAATGCATACTTAAAAGGACGAAAGAGCCGCCTTTCATATGTGAACTCTGAGGGATTAGGATACCTAGAGTAAAATCATTTGTTTCAAAAATTAATAAGCAACATATTTTTTGACAAATAATAATAATAATAATATATATATATATATATATAGTAAGTATATAGTAACAAAATGACCAAGTACTGTTAGAATATTATAATTAAATTTATAATTTCTTAATAATTTAAACTTTTGGAATGGAGAATTTGGCAATTATGATCAGAGACCCATGATCATATAGGTAGAATTGTCATGTTAGGAATAATAAATAGGTATTGTCAACTAACGCAAGATCCCCTCCAATGAGTAGTAAGTCTCCACGTTTTAAGGTATCATAATCGATTTTGTATTTTTCCTTCTGGGCTGAATCGATTTTGATTTGGGGTTGAGCAAGTAGACGTGCCACAGCATAAGTTGAGTTCCCACCATCACCAGTATCAGCCATGAAGTCGAACCACAGTTCTTTTTCTTTACTAAAATGATCATATAAATAATCCCCTTGTTGAATTCCAGATTGTGCCTCCTTTTTATTTTTTAGCTCAACTTGATTTTGGTTCATTGCTGCCTGAAGATGGAAGGAAGTGGAAACAAATTACTTTATATATATAAATATAAATAAATATATATATATATATATATATATATTCCTTTTTCCTGCAAAAATTAGAAGATGAAAGGTACCTATTGGCATATGTAAGAATTTCGAACAAGATATTTTAAAAGATGTGGTACCATCATGTGTATGTTTAACTTGGTAAAAAGACTAAATCTTCAATGTCCTTCCTTATTCTAAAAACAAATAGACATAAATCCTAATACTTAAAGGAAGTCACTTTTTCAACTACACTATTTAGTTATTTCACTTCAAAGAGTCAATTCACAAGAAACTTAAGTATACAATTAATTTCGTAAATACAATTAACACTCCATATTTGTCTCAGGATAAATTTATTGAGTATATTTTCCTAATTTTCAATGTTTGGTGCAACTGAAAAATACTGGTCGATTTGCAAACATCATTTTCATGCTCAAAGAAAAATTACAATGAAATTATAGAAAATAATTTATTATTTTTAAGAGCACAAATTATTTACAAATCAAGTATGTGTTAAAATAATAGTTAAATTATTATCTTTATTGTCTTATTTATGACACCATCATCACTTCCCTCCTCCTTCCTCCTCCCACACAATCATCACCACCAACTGCCCCATGTGCCACCCCTCATCCGTTCCATCACCACCATTATCAATTTGTCCGTTGAGTATTTGGATTATGTGATAATTTTAATATAGAAATTTTTGGTGAAACCAAATACAAGATAAATTTTTTCCCCCAAACTTTCAATCGACTTAGAAATTAAATAATTTTACATAAAAAAAAATGTGTAAGAGAAATATTAGTTTAATGAAATAGACCCAAACCTAATCCTTCTAATTTAAAGTTTAACCTATCATATTTATATATGTTATAATTCATTATAATATAAGATTTGTACTGCACTCTAATATATAATAAGCTAAATCCTAGACTAAAAGCATTGGATTTGAACCTATTATATTAGGTTAATATATCTCTAACAAAAAGAAATTAACAAAACTTAAAGTTAGTTATACCTGCAATATACGCATGTCAAAACGACCTAAGAAGACAGTTACTGATAGCATGAGATCGAAAACAGTCTTGTATAGATCAGCTGATGTACTGCAACACATAACCATCATCACATCACCAGAGAAAACACAAATTTAGGGGGTGTTTCATGTTTCGAATAGCAAACAAATTTAAATGAAAAGGAAGGAAAAAAAATTAGATGACAGAAATATACCCCGAATACCAAGGAACCATATCAAAAAAATCAGGCTTGGTTTGCTTATTCTTCTTGTATTTTTCGACTGGCCTGACCATAAGAACACAAGAAGCACTCAATCAGTCATAATTTATGTAAACTTTTAAGTCTATATAACAATTAAAATTATGCTTTGCACGTTAGAAAATCAAGCATATTAGTATTACTCACCCTAATGACCTCTCTGCTACATAATTGGCAATGTAAAGGCCTATAAATGTGGCCCAAGACGAGTAGACGAGTGAGATTTTGTCCGATGAACTCTCAGGTGACTCACTGCTAGGTAGCTGAGAAAACAGATAAGAATTTGTATATGATAAGAGTAAGAATAAAAGAACTGCAAAACCAAAATATATATACATAGAGGAAATAAAAATAGCAGCTTCCTCTATATGTATCCAAAATATACTTACGTACCTTGCAATAAAAATAGTGTATTCTCCCATAATTGTCCAACATACAAAAAAGCTGATAGTAATACTCACTCGCTGACTCAACCGGAGCAAGCCAAGATGAGCAGACTTTGTCTTTCAAATATCCTTGTTCAAGCGGTCTCTCTCTACAGTGACTCAGGAAAACACAACAAGCTATACTCACAGCCTTCAAAGCATGAAAAATTATTTAGAGTTTATATGAAAATGGGAAAAAGCTATGACTTGATAGGAGAACATAGTAGAGATACCAAAAATAGCTTCAGGACTTACAGCAGAAAATTGGAGAATGGTCCATATGTCTGGCCACTTTCGAGCCTCACATGAAATAATATATTGGAGGCAATTATAAATATAGTGGAAAGCGAGAAGAAACATAATAGAGGAGGCAAAAGTTGTCAAAAACAAAGAGAGATTCATTCTCATAGACATTGCCACTGACTGAGAACTAGGAAGATGATACACAGCAGCTACTAAAAGCCAGGATACATACCTGCAGAAATAAATTTCCAAAAATTGCTTGTAAATTTTATTTTTAGCATCTAACCGTATACAAAGTGATGTGTATATAACACGTATACAATTTTAGAGTCGTAATATTTAATTTAAATCATAAAATAGATCAATTTCAAATATGGGAAAAATAATTTTTCCTGTGCACATACATAGAGAAGGGCATATGGCGAAGTCAGCTGACTATTGTCGCGTATATACACATGTATGTATGCATGATTAATTACGAACAAAATTATCACAAGATTAATGATATTTACCACTTATAGAAATTGGAATAGCTTGGTTTCCCTATCAATGGCTGGGAAAAGAATCTGATCCAAGGCTGTAGAAAGAAATAGAAGAATCCAAACAAACAGACATGCACAGACCACCAAACAACGCTATTGTCATCGTTAAGCGTGTGCATAATGTCGCAGAAGAAGAAAAGCACACAACTCATTAGTGCAACCACGACGGCATGACGTGAAAGCTCAGGTTGGGAAGGCCATGTGTCTTTTAGAAAGCCATGCCTCTTCAGGAATGTCCTAAACCTCTCCATATTCTCTATATTGAAGGTGTTTCGAATACCAGACCTAACCTTAATCCTCATCATTTTGAAGGCTTCCATATATGCACCAAATTGCTTTTTAGATTCTCCTCGTTATCTTGCACAATGTAGTTCGCGTTGCTTCAGTTGATTCACCGTACCAGGAAAGCTTCGAAATTCTGAGAAAGGAGTACTATTAAGTGTTGCCATTTAAAGGAAAAAAAATTACTTGCAAATAGTAATGGACTTTTAAAATATTAAGTCAAAACGGTAATATTTATATGCACAGGTTACTCATTTTCTAAACAAAGATCTAACTCTCTTTTTAGAATCTTGTCACAACTTGATAACATGCGAGATTGCAATCGGTGAATTATCACTTTTACACGGTCCTGTCATTTTTGCTTAAAACTCTACGACAGTTTTGAGTTACCTAAAAGCTGTGCTATAAAGGAAGCTGTGAAGCCATAAAAGAAGAACCTAGGAAGCTAGAAGTTTCAAAGTGGTGGGCTTAACCATGGAGCTGGACAAACCCTTTCGTGTTAAGCAAGAAAGTGAGTGTTAGTATGAGTGCCTAGGAGTGTGTTCGTGAATGATAGTATCATGTATACTTCAAAAAGTTTTAATAAATTAAGTTCAATTTTTCACACGGTGATGTTGTATCATTGATGGACTCGTATGAACATTCTTTTTCAGGGAACACAAAAGGAACATGCAAACTTGTTCTATATATAAAAGGATCACATAAATGAAATCACACGAAAGAACAAGACCCGAAATTCATGCAAGAAACAGCACAAAAGCATTGCTTACCTCAGAAGAAATTCGTTAGCTGAGGAGAATATATATATAACTAGGTCGTGTGAGAACATGTCAATGAACAGAAAAACAACCGCATATTCTAATAATTCCAACTGGAATCCATGGTTCATCAGTCAAAGAGGAACAAGCATATATACAATTTCAGTGTATAAAAAGTCTCACACAATGAAATCACTTGTAAGAACAACAAAACTAGTAAGATCATCCAGGAAATAGTACAGAAGCATGCTCGAATTGAAAGGCAATGATCAATCGGACACCAATAGATAATGAACACAGTATCAAAATATTCAAACTGGAAATACGTGAGATAGAGAAAAGAGAGGTACCTGAAGGTAGATTAGCGGCGATTGATAGAAAAGAAATGAAGAGAAAAATGTTGTGGAGAATACTTGTATATATTACTTAATCCACTTGGCCAGTTGGCCCCATGTGAGAAAATTTCAACGAGGAAAACAACAACGGAATATTCTATATATATATATATATATATATAGAATTGTTGCAGTTCCTCACTCCCTAGTCTCTACCTTTCTCCGAAGCTTGGTGGAAGCATCACCTGACTTCAACCAACCACCATGGAAGATTGCTTGAAGTTGACAAATTCGTACATATTATATATCTCATAGTTTACGCGCAAATGATTTTCGATGACTTTAACACTTTATTGCATTAAAATTACTGAACTTTTTAAGAATTTCACGTCATACTGCTGACGATGACAAAAACAATTGTTAGGTGAAAACCGAAGACGACACACTACGCGGCCTGTTGTTCTTGTCAACTTCAAGTTTAGAATATCACTTCGGACCTCAGAGCCAATAATAAAACATAAGATTTGAAGGGTTCTAACATGGACTACAAAAAGGGGAAAAAGTCAAAAAAAAATAGATACATGTATCCGATCATTAATTTCACACGAAACCTTGATGACTTGCATCTGGACCAGTTTTATCCATGGATCTAGATAGATGCGAACCTCATAACATGTCTAGAATTAGAAGACTAATTCCTTTTCTTTTCATTTATTTATTAAGGATATTTCAAAAGTAGATGACCACGGATTCAAAATTCAAAAGCAAACAGAACTTTTTTCACAATTTGATGAAAACTTGAAATGATAAGTTATGAATGGTGAATATAAAAATTTATGTTAGTAATAAGTTTATGGAAGTGAAAGTAATTATTTACCATTATAATATGTCATTTTAGCAAATTATAAAATAAAAAACTAGTGTTTGGAACAAGATTGTAGCAAGACTAGTAAAAAGTTTCCGATAAAGAATGGCAATAAAAAAAGTGGTAAGTGTCAAGTATGAATTGAACCCATTTCAAAAAAAAAAAGTATGAATTGAACCCACACTCTGAATATGGTGATTTATTCTACTTCAACAAACAGCGGATTGTTAATGAAGTTTGATGTCAACGTCTTGGTGGACACCTTAATTGCAAAGTAGTGGATTTTCTGAAGGAGAATAAATCGATTTTTAACAAGATTAAAAATTGTGAAAGCAATTGCAAAAATTTCGATAGCTCCGCCGCTAAATTTTGTAGGTTGCCATTTTTGTTAGTGGATAGAAACTGCGATTACCAATTAGCAAGAATTCATTGTGATTTGTGGGGACTTAACGTTGTTCCCTTTATTCATAACTTCAAAAACTACGTAATATTTATCAATGAATGCTCTCATTTCACTTTGTTGTTTTCGTTGAGGAAGAAATCATTTCTTTTTTCAATGCTTCTTTCATTTTTCATAAATTCATTACAACTTAGTTTGGAAATTTTTTTTAAAAAAAATAATAATCCGATAGAGGAGATTTTTTATTGCAAAATTTTAAGCATATATATATATGCTTGATCATGGTATCAAGCAGAAATTTTCGTGCCCTAAAATACCTGAGTAAAAAGGTCTACACTACAAGAAAAACAAGCTATTGCGGTGGGTTTTTTGTGGTGGTTGCAAAAACTACCGCTAAATGTCGCATATTGCGGCGTTTTTACGGACTGCTACAATACATTGGATCTTTTATGGCTTTTTTTCATACTACCGTAGTAGTTCTAGTCTTCTACAGCGTACTACAGTGGTGGTACATAAAATCACCACAATATATGTGTTTTAGCGGCATTAACTTAAATATAGCGGCGCTACAAAAATCTGCCACAATAAATACAACATTTTGTGGTGATACTATAGCGGTGATATTGAAAACCGCCGCAATAGGTAGCTATTTTGTGATGCTTTTTCTTAGTTATAGCAGTAGGTTGGACCGCCGCAATAAACCATTAAATTTCCCTCTTTGGCCCCAAAATTTTCCTCAGTTTTTTTTTTTTTTTTAGCCTTCCCACTTAGGTTTTCACTTCAACGCCGTTACACTCAAAATCTCTTACACTCACAAATCTACTCTCACAAAACCAAGCTTCCTCCATCTCCGTCGCCATTGCCTTGCCACTCTGTTCAAATCTGGCCTCAGCCCAGGCCCAAGTCATCACCATCGCCATCGCCATCGCCATTCTCTCCCGCAGACCTTTTGATTGGATTTCGATCTAGCATCACTCGATCTTTTCCACCAATTCCTCTTCGACCAAACCAACCACCTAGAGTTTCACAAAGTCTCCAATTTTCCAACAACACACATTTCGATCAATCTCCCTCAATGGTCGAGCCTCACTCTAAGCAATCAAGAATTAAAAGGTTCGTACACTTCTCACTCTCTCGGCTATACTTATATTGTTGTTTGAGTTCTTGTAAGCGTTTTGAAGTCCACGATTTAGTATGTGGTGTGTTTTTGATGTTCTGTCATGGTGACATTGTCCTTGGTGTAAAAACTGTAAAGAGTGTAAACACTGTACAGTGTTAGGTTTTTTTTTTTTTAATAATTTTTGAAATTTTCTTTGTTGGTTTTTGGTTAGAGGATTGTTTGATTGCTGAGAAAATGTAGGGGAAGTGAAAAATATATAGAATTGATGATCCAATTCATAGTCTGAATTCTGGATTTGAGGTTTTTGATGCCCTGTGGTGGTGACATTGCCCTTGGTGTAACACTGCACAGCGTTGGGGTTTTTTATTTTTATTTTTAATTTTTTGAAATTTTCTTGTTGGTTATTAGCTAAAGGGATTTTTGGTTGCTGAGAAAATATAGGGGAAGTGAAAAAGAAATAGAATTGATAAATTCTTACTTTGAATTAGATGTTTCTTACTCATTTTCAATAAGCATTTGAATGGAAGATTTGAATGCTTAGCATAAACAAAATTAAATTAATCTCATCCTAGCTGCACATACTTAGCATAAACAAAAATAATTAAAAATACTCAAAACCCCTTTTTAATTGTATTTCTCTTGCATTAGATTGAAATTTTGAAAATTTTAGCTGTTTAAGTGCAAGAAATCTACTTCCCTCTTACCTGTATTCAGCGGGTGACTCATTGTCCTTCCTCTCTCACTCTTTCTCTCTAATTTCTGTGTTTGGATGCTGAGAAAATGTCGGCGATTTTCTAATCCTCAAGTTTGGTAAAAATCATAAATTGACCTCAACTAATCAAATGGTTCAATAATAAGTTCAGCTTTCTTTATTAATTTTTTTTTTTCATTTTCTAGGTATTATTATTACTACTTTACTTTCCCAAGAATCAAACAGAATCTTGTTTTCCTCTATATGAAACTTTTATTTCAGATATATGCTGACATTTTTGGGTTTATTGCTTTCAAAGTTGGCTCAAGATGCGTGATATCATTATTATTATTATTATTATTATTATTATTATTATTATTATTATTATTATTATTATTATTATTATATATAAGCATGTGATTTATTGTTTTGATTTAAAATTAATGGTCTAAATTTTAATTCTGCTTCCTTCGGCTGAGTTTTTTCTGTTTGCCAAGTATCTCTCTCTCTCTCTCTCTCTCTCTCTCTCTCTCTCTCTCTCTCTCTCTCTCTCTCTCTCTCTCGTGATACATTTATAAAGGAGAGTGGTTTAGCTTTTATATTAAGAACAAAGAAAGCATAATAGTCTAGCCATTTCTTATCCATCATTTGTTGGTTTCTGGAAGGGTTGTGCCTAAAAAAGATATACTTCAAGTCATTCAATGGTTCAACATCCAAGTCAACAATTTGACTCAAGTAAGTTTGAAGGATCTAGATTAGGACGCATGCATCAATTATAAAATGTAATTTAATAAATGCGATTCTGCTTCTTTTTAAATGTGTATATATATTTATATATGTTCAATTTCTTATTATGAAGAATGGTTTTGTTATTGAAATTGAGCTCATTGCCTAAAAGCATACTTATGGTTTTGTACCAACTCTCTGTTTTGTTTGTGCTTGATTGGGGATGTGTAACGACCCAAGGAAAAACGCTAGTCACTATTAAGGCTCCTTGCAGTTGTTAATAAAGCCCAGATCTACCCAGTAAATACCCGATGTGAGACTCATCACACACCCACACACATTACACAATCAATCAAATTGGGGCATCACAATCTCCCCCACTTAAATCCCTAACGTCCTCATTAGGGCCCACTTTATGGGGTAGTGTCACCGAGCCCACACGGGGTTACCGGGCCGGCTCTGATACCATATGTAACGACCCAAGGAAAAACGCTAGTCACATCTGCGCTATACCTCAAAAGGACTAGTCAGTATTGAGGCTCCTTGCAATTGTTAATAAAGCCCAAATCTACTTAGTAAATATCCGATGTGGGACTCATCACACACCTACACACATCACACAATCAATCAAATTGGGGCATCACAGGATGGTTTGTAATTTCCAAGTTGCAGATTTTTTTTTATAGATGGGGTTGTTCCAATTTATTGTTGTTGTAATTTATTTTTTAGAATAAGAGCTTTTCTTCGTTTAATCTGCCTTTTGTTTTGTCATTGTTTGTAAGGGGTTTTATCTTTGGATTAATTTCTATTATATTTTCTATAGATATTAGTGGCAAGGTTCTTGCATGTGTATGTCTCACTCTTATTACTATTATTTTATAAAGGGAGGTGGGGGAGCTTTTTGTTCATATTTTAACTGCAACTAGTGACTTTGTTCATGCGTGTGTATATTCACCAAAACTCTTTTTTTGTTTCCTTTTATCTTTTTAGTAGTTTGTACGTGCGTGCGTGTGTGTGTGTGTGTGTGTGTGTGAGAGGGAGAGAGAGAGAGAGAGAGAAGGGTACTCTCATATCAATCTTACTTTAACGTCAATCTTTCATTATTCCTACTTTTATTAGGAATATGCTCTTATATCTATTGTTTCACATTTACGCTTTTTAACGTTAACTTGAATATTTTTTTCAAGTCCACTTTTTCACATCTACTTTCATATGATCAAAGTAAGTGAAGTTGGTGAAAGATTTAAGGTACTCTCTCTCTCTCTCTCTCTCTCTCTCTCTCTCTCTCTCTCTCTCTCTCTCTCTGTGTTTGTGGTTGGTTGTTGAATTGGAGCAAAGTGGCTTACATGAAGTAATAAGGTGGTTTTAGCTGATATTGGGAGTGTTGACTGTTTTGTGTAATATTGGATGATTCTTGTTGAGTTGTTTTTATTTGATTAATTCATTTAGGGGCTTCTCTTTATCTTTCTAACAAATGTGGAACGCTAGAATAGAATTGGATATTTAAAGAGATGTCCATTCCTAAAGACTATTGCTAGTAATGATGTTATAGTTACTAAATGTATTGATAACTTCTCTATGCGTTTAAATTCATTGTTTTCTTAGGAACATAGCTGAAAGTGAATGAATAAAGATGATTTGTTTCTTAAATTAAAGTAAAATTATGTAAATGAGATGTGTGTTAACTCTTGGTTTGTGCTTTCATGAAATCACATTATAGGTATTTCTTGTAAACCACTTTATAACAATAGATAAGAGTTGGATTAAAATTACCAATAGAAGGTCTCAAGAATATTTAGATAGAGTCTAACAGTTTCTAAATTTTGCATCTAACCATGCACATCCGGATGGAACAATTTCATGTCTGTGTAGAAAATGTGTGCATACAAATCTGTGGCCTATAGATGTTGTACAGGCTCACTTAGTGTCAAAAGGGATTTGTAGGGGTTAAACCCTTGGGTTTTTAAAGGAGAATCATCATCTGCATAGACTTCTACTGAAATTCCTAATAGTCATGCCCAAAAAAACCCGATAAAGTATGTCGATCTTCGTGACATGTTACATGACATGTTCCCCATACAAGATATGGCATCTGGGCCAATGGAAGAAGTCCCTACTGTGCAACAACCCACAAAAGATCCTACAGAAGGTCCTAATGAAGATGCACTTCGATTTCTAAAATTGCTTAAAGATGCTAATCAACCTTGTTATGAAGGTTATAAGCATTTTAGCAAATTGTCAGCCATTGTGCATTTGTACCACATGAAGTGTCTTAATAGTTGGACCAACAAATCATTTACCGTGTTGCTGCAATTTTTGCTTGATTTTCTTCCTTCAAATGCTAAGTTGCCAAAAGATTGCTATGAGGCTAAGAAGATTATTAAGGATTTGGGCTTGAGCTATGAGAAGATTCATGCTTGTTTTAAAGATTGTATTTTATATTGGAAGGAGAATGCCAACCTTGAAACTTATCCAAACTGTAGTCTTTCAAGATTGGAAAGTAATGAGTCTAAAGGTCAACAAAGTACTAATGCTTCCTCCAAGAAAAGAAAAAAGAAAGCTGCAAAGATCATACGGTGGTTCTCCTTAAAGCTAAGATTGAAACGACTATTTATGTTTCCTGAAACAGCTAATCATATGAAGTGGCATCCCAATGGTCATGTGAATGATGGATTAATGAGGCATCCTACTGATTCTGAAACTTAGAAATCATTTGACCCTAAGTACATAGAGTTCTCATTCGAGCCTCGTAATGTGAGGCTTGGATTAGCAGCTGATGGATTCAACCCGTATGGAAATATGAGTAGTACTCATAGTACATGGCTTGTCAGTTTGATCCCATACAATCTCCGTCCATGGATGTGCATGAAAAGGTCTTCTTTCATGCTATCATTATTGATTCCCAGTCCAACCTTGCTTGAGAATGATATAGACGTGTACTTACAGCCCCTAGTAGAAGAACTAAAGAAGTTATGGGATGTTGGAGTAGAAACGTTTGACGTGTCTTCCAAAAAATCATTCCAAATGCATGATACATTATTGTGGACCTTAAATGATTTTCCTACATATAGTGATATCTCGGGTTGGAGTACCAAAGGTACTCTTGCATGTCTACCTTATAACTATGATAGTCAATCTCGCTGGTTAAATATGAAAGGAAATATAGTTACATTGGACATAGGCGATTCCTGGATAGTGATCATAAATTCCATAAGCAAAAAATTCATTTGATGAGCATATTGATATGAGATTAGCTCCTATTACAGTATCCGGAGGGGAAATCATGTTACAAATGGATGCTATAGCTGATCATGTGTTTGGAAAGAAAAAAGTTAATTTTCTTAATAAAAAAATAAAGGGGTGGAAGCCTTAACTATGTGGAAGAAGAGAAGTATATTTTTCACCTTGCCTTATTGGGAGGACCATGTGTTGCGTCACAATCTTGACGTGATGCATATTGAAAAGAATATAGTCTATAATATAATTGGCACATTGTTGAACTTGGATGGTAAGACAAAGGATAATTTGAAGGCACGTCAAGACTTAAAAGGATATGGGTATAAGAAGTGAACTTCACTTGGAAAAGGTTGGAAATAATCAAACACATATGCCACATGCTTGCTACGATATGAATGCTAGTGAAAATGATGGTTTTTTGCAATTTTTGAAGGATGTAAGAGTGCCAGATGAATATTCTTAAAACATCTCACATTGCGTTAAACTCAAAGAACACAAGATTAGTGGGATGAAGAGCCATGATGATCACATCTTAATGCAGCAACTTTTTCCAATAGCAATACGCAAATCTTTTCCCCCTAAAGTGCGTAGGCATTTAATTGACTTATCTTTTTTATTTAGGGAGATATGTTCCAAAGTACTAAATGTGGAGGAACTTAAGGAACTTAAGGCTCTTAAGAAGAGAATTGCAGTGACATTGTGTGAGTTGGAAATGATATTCTCTCCCTCTTTCTTTACAGTGATGGTACATTTAGTCATGAATTTGGCTAGCGAAGCCAAAGTTGCTGACCCAGTTTATTATCGTTGGATGCATCCCATAGAGATGTAACACATACAGTAACTTGGTCTATTTCGTTTTGTTTAACTCATCGATTTCTTGTTGTTGATCTTGGGTTTTCCAATAGATACTTGTCAAGACTTAAGTCTTATGTGCATAATAAAATTTATCCAGAAGGCTCCATTGCAAAATGGTAAATAGTAGAGGAATGCTTAGCATTCTGCTCACACTATTTTAAATCTGTTGAAACTGCATTCAATCGGCCTGCAAGGAATGTCAAGGAATCCATGGGTTTGGTGGTGAGCATTACACTAGATTCAAATTCATAAATCCAAGCACATCGTTATGTGCTATTCAATTGTGAAGAAATCACCCCATTTCGCGAGTTAGTAATATGTTATTGCATATCATGTCATGGCATTTAAGTACAATACTCTAACTTAACACTAACACGTTTGTCAATAGTGTACACATAATGGAGATCAAGGCTGATCTCCCTTTTCATGTAACTAATGATGTTATTCAAAAGTAGCACGTGGAGAAATTCTGCAGCTAGTTTAGGGACTATGTAAGTAAAACATATATATATATATATATATATAATGTGTCAAAGTTGTAACACTTTAGATAGCATACTTATAATAAACGTCATTGTCTATAATAGGTGATGTCAATGAATGCCTCTCAGAAAAAGAAACTCTCTGATAAGGTCATATGGCTTCTCGATTTCTAGATAATGAAGCAAAACAGTGCAAGTGTTATGTTATAAATGGTTTGAAGTTTTGCACCCAAGATTATAAGACAACCAAGAAAACTCAAAACAGTGGAGTTTGTGTTGTTGCTGAAAGTGGTGCTACTTATTATGGCGTACTAATTGATATTATTGAGTTGAACTACTCTGACAAGTATTGATATGTATTATTAAAATGTCAATGGGTTAACATTATTAGTGGGAGAGGATGCAAAAAAGATGAGTTTGGATTTTCCCTAGTCAATTTTTTACAATTGATACTCACAGGTGATCGATTCATTGACGAGTCTTATGTATTAACATCTCAAACTTTACAAGTGTTTTACATGAAAGATGTGAGACATAATGTTTCTCCCAATCTGCTTACTAAACATTTTGTTGACTAACGTCTAGTAGGTGGCTCCTGCATTTTTCAGTCCTAAGGGCATTACCTTGTAACATTAAAGCCTCTGGCTGGTGATAAAGGCATTCTTCTCCTGTTCTTATTCTGACATCTTGATTTGGTTGTATCCCGAGAACGCATCCATGAATGTAAGGAGCTTGTGTCCTACTATGGAATCCACAAGTTTATCTATTCTTGGTAGGGGGAAATTGTCTTTCGAGTAGGCTTTATTTAGGTCTGGGAAGTCTACACACATCCTCCACTTCCCATTTGCCTTTTTCACCAAGATGACATTAGTCAGTCAATCTTGATAATAGACCTCGCGAATAAAATTTGTTGCCAGCAATTTGTTTACCTCGTCCATGATTGCTTTGTTTTGTTCAGAGGCAAAGACTTGCCACCTCTACTGGACAGGCTTTCTCTCCAGATCTACATTCAGTTGGTGTTGGATGACCTCAATTGCTATGCCTGACATATCCTCATGACTCCATGCAAAAACTTCCAAATTGCCTTTAAGGAATTGGACTAGCCTTCTCTTCATCTCTTCACTCAAAGTCATCCCTATCCTTGTAGTCTTCATTGGTTCCCCGTCTACCAGCTGTACAGTTTCCAGTGCTACCACTTTTTCTTCTTCCTTCTCCTCGATCATCCATGTATGGTTCTCTTTTGTGGCTAACACCACTTGGTAGCATTCCCTAGCCAGCACTTAATCTCCTTTTACTTTGCCCACACCATTCTCCATTGGAAATTTTACCTTCAAGCAGTAGGTGGGCATGTCTTCCTTCCAACGGTTGAGTGTGGGCCTTCCAATTATCAGTTTGTATGAGGAGGGGCAGTCTACCACCAGAAAGTTGAGCTAACAAGTTAACTGTTAGGGGTAGGATCCCACCGTGACCGTCAACGTCACTATACCTTTAGGATACACCCAATCTCCACTGAAGCTAACGAAGGGGGACTCAAAAGGCCGTAACCTTTCGGGATCTACCTTCAGTTGCTGAAGGTGGAAAAGTAGATGATGTCTACAGAGCCGACCTTATCTATGAGGATTCTCTTGATGTTAAACCCTTCTATCATAAGCTTGATAACCAAGGGAATGTCATGCAACTGCTTCACTCCACTAGCATCTTATTCCGAAAATAAGATGTCCCTGTTCGTCCTCCTCTATTTAAGGGGTAGTATCCTGTGGATGTTGTTAACCTGTCTCTATTGTGACTTCTTGAGAGATTTAAAAGATCCACCTGTGGACTGTCCTCCTGTGATTGTTTTTATTTCTCCTATTGTGTTTTGGGGACGGTTAAACGCATTGTCCTCGTCCCTTGGAGCAACTTCATGCTTCTCCTTATTATCACTCCTATATCTGCTAGGCTCCCCCTTCTTTACAAACTTTTGTAGTTGCCCTTTCCGAATGAGTTCTTCTATCTGCTCCTTCAAATTTTTGCAATCTTCAGTGCAATAATCGTGATCCTTGTGGAAATGACAGTATTTCTTCTTGTCAAGCACATTAGGCGATGAGTTCAGCGGCCTTGGCCATTTAAGGTAATGCTTGTCCTTAATCTGCATCAAAATTTTGTCAACATGCATAATCAAAGGGGTAAATTTTACCGTCCAAGGGGTTTTATCGTCATTTTTGTTATTTTCGTCGATACCCTAACAGTCTCCCTTATTGTTGTCAGGGTGTCTTTAGTGTTCATATACTTCTGCGCTTTCACGAGCATTTCCACCATCGTCTAAAGAGGGCTTTTCGCCAGTGCAACCACAAACTCTCTAGACTTCAATCCAACCTTAAAGGTCTTCAACTGCACTTTGTCATCTACTGCATCTACCTTCAAGGTTTCTTTGGTGAAACGCTTTACATATGACCTTAGGGTCTCCTTCTCTCCTTGCCTGATGGTAAGCAGGTGGTCTGCCGGCCTTTTTGGGTGTTGTCCACCAAAGAAATGGCGTAAAAAGGAACTGGTCAATTGCTTGAAACTTTCGATGGACAATGTTGGAAGCTTACTGAACCACTCCCGTGCTGCTCCCTTAAGAATGGTAGGGAAGAAACGACACAATATCTCGTCAGGGGGCTATTGAAGATCTAGAGTTGTCTTGAAGGTGTTGAGGTGGTCTAGAGGATCTTTCAGACCGTCAAATGACTCAAGCTGTGGGAGATGAAACTTTGAAGGCATTGGGCATTCTAGGACCTTTATTGTAAAGGGCGAGTCTGTCCTCCTGACCATCCTGTCTAAGCTTCGATCTATTTTCTCCCTTATTGCACTTCTTAGCTCATTCATTTCCCTTCTCATTTCCTTGAGGAGGTCTGAGTTCGCTCCCTCAAGGGTAGTTGTTCGTCGGTGGTCGTTCCTTATTTGTCTGTCTCTATCGTTGTTCCAGTTTGTCCCAGAGAGATTATCTTCTTGCTGAAGCTACAAGCTCATCTCCTGGTTCTACCTTGTGAGTTCCTCTATGCTAGTTGTGAATGTTTAGATTTGCAGGGCTAGTGCTGCAAAATCTTGAGGTATGCCGAACTCCATTTGGACTTTAAAGTTGAATGGAACTACACTTTTGAACCTACGTACAAAATCATCATTCCCATAGACGGTGCCAAACTGATGATGCCAAGATCGTCAGTCAAGTAGGTTCGTCCAGATAGGTCATCACGGGCTTCATCTCTGTACCTACGAGATTAAGAATGGAATCCTCTCTGAGTGGTCACCGGTGTGATGCCGGCCCGGAGTCTCCGATGGTAAAGTCAGTTAATGGAATTGGCAGAGATGGCTTATAAGAGCTAGAATGAATAAAGTATTTCAGTGTGTGTGTATGTATGTACCTTGTTCAGTTCTGAAAGGTGTATATATATCCCTTTCTCTTCTAGCCGTTGTACCCTATTTTTGATCGCTTTAGTCCCTCTTCAATAACGCATTTGGTCTCATTAATGTGGGTTTTGATGGGCCTTCCAATGGTCTTTTGACAAGTTTGTAATTGTCCGAGATATTGAATGCTTTTTTATGGCTTCTATTTCTCCGTCCAGGCTTAGCCCGGGTGGACGAAGATACCTAATAAGTTCGTCTAGACAGTGGTATTTATTGGGCCTAGCAGTTTGCATCCTCAAGATAGTCTTCGTCTTCAAGATTGTCTTCATCTCCAATGCAATCTTCGTCTTCAAGATTATCTTCATCTTGAAGGTAGTCTTCCTCCTTAAGATTGTCTTCAAGATTGTCTCCATCCTCAAGATAGTCTTCGTCTTCAAGATTGTCTTCGTCTTCAAGGCAGTCTTCATCTTCAAGATTGTCTTCAAGATTCTCTCCATCCTTAAGATAGTCTTCTTCTTCAAGGTAATTTTCATCCTCAAGATTGTCTTCAAGTTTGTCTCCATCCTCAAGATAGTCTTCGTCTTCAAGGTACTCTTCATCCACAAGATTGTCTTCAAGATTGTCTCCATCCTTAAGATTGTCTTCGTCTTCAAGATTGTCTTCATCTTCAAGGCAGTCTTCATCTTCAAGATTGTCTTCATCTCCAATGCAATCTTCATCTTCAAAATTGTCTTCGAGATCAATGCATTGGTAGCTACTTGGCTTGAGGAACAAAATAAACTCTTGCGAGTTCTTTGTAGTGCCACTAAGTCATCATATTACCTATCCTAAATGGAGGTGGAACAACATACACACACACACAAAAAAAACATTCACAAGTGAAATGCATTGATCAAGACTGTGTGATTGAACTCTTGCAAAACTTAACGCCAAATCCTTAAAGATGGATCTGCTGCATGCAAAGAAATATCGTCAAATAGTGAAGATTGTATGAAGGTAGTGTACATTAAATCTGTCGAACTAAATATCATACATGATCTCATTTGTGAGATTAGTTTAAAAAGGTCAATCTACATTCGTTTAGATCCGGTGAATTAAAATGATCAATGCAGGACCCACTACGTTGACACGTTGACACGCTTTCCTTTGAATCAAAAGAATTGTTATACCTGATGGAGGGAAAAGTCTCCGCTTCCTAGATACTAGTAACTAGTCGCTAACTCGTGCGATACACGGAAATAAATATTAAATTAGTTTGAAATAAGTTTTAGGAAAAAAAATTGTTGTAAGCAAAAATGCATAAATATCAAAAAAAAAAAAAAAAAAAAACAAACAAACAAACAAACAAAAAAAAAAGATATTGAAAGAAATAACACAAAGTTTCTATTAGTCGAAAATGTGTATATTGAATGAAAATGTGTCTATTGACCGAAAATGTACTTATTGAATAAAAAAGTGTCTATGGAATGACAATGTATCTATTGATTGAAAATGTACCTATTGACCTAAAAGGTGCCTATTAAAAAATGAAAAGTCACAACTGTTCGGTTGTTTATAAGCATTTATAAATATTATTAATTTGATTTTATAAGAAAGTATTTACATTCATAAATAGGATTACAATCATATTAGTGGCTATCAAAAAAATAATAATAGTAATAAACTGTGAAAGAAAAGAAGAAAAAAATTATAATTTTTGCTCCATCCTCGTTGGAAAACCTCTCTGACTTACTTTGGAGCTTACGGTGGGAAAGTCTTCTTCATCCTCAATAAATTACATCACCGCTTTGCAGATGAATCTCTAACAGATTTGCATCTTGGGATGAAGAGTTTTTTACTCTCTTTCTCTCTCCTCTCTCCATTCTTTGGTCTGGTTTGCTATTTTATTTTTGTTCCTACTTTACTCTTCATCCCACCGTTACAATCAAAGTCCCAAGGCAAGATTTTTTTTTTTTTTTTTAACAGTTTTGAGATTACAATTTGCTTCAGTCACCAACTAAAGAGGATCTAATCCCATCCTTGAAAGTGAAACTATCACCACCTATCTACTTTCCCTAACCCCAAAATAGAACAAAGGGTAAAAGACTACGTTCCCATTTGGCCGTTTCTCACAAGCCCTACGCTCGCCGATTTGTTAAAAGTGTGTTTCTGGGTTGTAGAGGTTGGATGTCGGTGGTTTGTGGCAAATGGGTGGTCTGAGGAAGGAGATCAATTTTGAGGAAGAAGATGTATGTTGGTGGGTATGGTGGGTTTTCAGATGCGATGCTTTTCTGTTGGCTTGCCGTGGGTCTGATCGAGAAGGAGCTAGTAGAGGAGGAGCTGGAAGACAGAAGGCAAGGAAGAGAAGGCACAGTATCGTGTAAGGTGAAGGCAGAGTCTTCGTGAAAGGGAAAGGCAAATCGGGCTTTAGAAAAGTTCAATTACATTTTATTTTATTTATTTATTTATTTTTTAATATTATGTTGAGGCCGAAAATTGGGGGAGCTTCAAAGACTTCGGTTTTATATATATATATATATATATATATAGATTATTACTAGTGGCGTGGATGACTTCGGGAAGGTTGAAATCAAATCTGCACTAGCAAACATAAGTGAATATATTTGAGAGCATACAAGAGACGGTTTACAAAGATATAAAAATGAAGGTAAAATCATGAGAAAAGAAAATTATTCTGTTACCTGATTTTAAAAAAAGGAAGAAAAGAAAAATCCTATGCTTTCTTCAAGAATTTTTTTTTGAGATTTCTGAACTTACGCACTTCAAAAAAAAAAAAAGATTATGAATTACGTGCAGCTGAGGCTACCCTTTTATAGTGCTGGTTAGAGAGAGTTTAATTACAACTAAAACTCATTTAGTCAAGACTAGATTGGCCAGGAAAAGAAGTCAAGATAAAGAAGGATTCTTGGAAGGGATAAGACATTGCAAGTTCCTTTGTTCTAATTGGAATTAAACTCATAAGGACTTTAAGTAGGATAGAGTTTCAGTTCTTATAGGACGTTGGCTGTTGATATCAGGTGTACTATGGCCAATATTACTTTAAGTAGGAAACAAAATCTCCTTATTGAAGTTATCTTCGCCAAGACTACTTCGACTAGGAAACAAACTTCCTTCTTAAAAGTGGAAGCCCTTATGGCTGCCGACTTGAAGCAAATATGGAATCCTAAATTGTCAAGATTAGGCCCCGAAGAATTGCAATCCCAGCCAACGTCTTAAGAACAATTGTGATAGGCATTAGCCAAATCGTAATAGGAACTTTCCTATCACGCGGCATATTTTAACTACACTTTGATTAGGAGTAAATCTCTTCTTATAGTGGGGATATTTTTTTAATTCCTACTAGGGGTCTAAGTAAGACCACTTTGACTAGAAAACAAATTTATCTCGTCAAGGACTAATTTGGCTAGGAAAAGAAGTCAAAATGAAGGACAATTCTAGTGTCTGATGGAAGGCATGAAGGATCATCACTGCAAAGGATAGAGTTTCAGTCCTTGCATGGTTACTACTTTGACTAGGAAACAAATTTCCTTCTTAAAGTTATCTTCGCAAGACAAATTGATTAGGAGCAAAGCTCTTCTCATAGTGGTAGACTCCTGCACATGTTCAAGCTCTTGGAGAAATGCCTGCTTGCAAATTTCTAAATAAATGAAAGGTGCTGAAACTAATTGCATCAAAGCATGAAGTTGTCAAGACTTAATCACTTTCCACGTTCAAAATTGTGAACATGACCCAGGGGGCATTTGTAGGAGGCAAAATTTTGAGCCAATTATAAATGCCACATCAAAATTTAGAGGCAAATTCTAAATTAATGTCATTAAATTAATTAAATTAGATGATGACATGTGATGATGCCCAAATCGTCACTTAATTAGGTTCATCCAGATAGGTCAACACGAGCTTCGTCTTTATACCTACAAGGTTAAGAATAGAATCCTCTCTGAGTGGCCACCAGTGTGGTGTCGGCCACGGAGTCTTCGATGGTAAAGTCAGTGAATGGAATTGGCAGAGAGGGCTTCTGAGAGCTGGAGTAAATAATGAAAGTATCAGTATTTCAGTGTGTGTATGTGTGTATGTACCTTGTTTAGCTCTGAAGTGTATCTAATGAACCAGAAATTTATGATCATCATTACATACAGATCGTCATTCACTCCAAGAAAACGTTACGCATTTATTACGCACATTGATAACAAAACGTAACGAATGGAGCAACGGTCACAGAATGAGCTGTGATCTCCAGATAAAGATTTTGTAACGCACTAGCCATTGAGCATAAATACAGCACATCATTGCCCATTAATGGGGCACATAATTATAAAAGAGAAGACAACAGATGTTAAAGGTACACACAAATACTCTACAAAATCACTCTCGACTCATTTTCCCTCTAAAATCTTTCTCTCTTACTGACTTAAGTATAGGAGGCGGTTTGGCTGACGCCACACCGGCGTGTAACTCTTCCCCTCAGCTCATTTTGTAGGATTCTCACCTGCAGAGACAACCCCATTCACAGCATCGTCCATCTACTACAACGAGGAGCTCAACTGTTGATTTTTTGCATCATTAGTATCTATATATATATATATATATATATATATATCCCTTTTTCTTCTAGCCATTGTACCCTATTTATGGTGGCATAAGTACCTCTTTTGTAACGCCTCTGGGCTCATTCAATGTGGGCTTTGATGGGTCTCCCAACGGTTTTCTTGGCTGATTCGTAACCGTCCGAGATATTGAATGTTCCTTTTTATGGCCTTCTACCATCGTCCATGCTGGGTCTAGGTGGACGATGGTACTTGATGGTCTCGTCTGGACAATGGCATTTATTGGGCCTATTAACATGTGTCATTCAAATTGACATTACATTGGCATATCAAAATTTGCCATGTATCATTTGGCCCACAAGATAAAAATAAATTTTCTATTCAAAATTTGTGGATAATTATCTTTATTAAAATAAATAAATAAAATAAAGATAAATTTTCTATTCAATATTGATAGATAATTATCTTTATTAAAAAAATTAAATAGAGATAATTATTTATCTTTGTTGATTGTTATCTTTATCAAAATATGATCTTTATCAAAATAGATAAATTGAGATAATTATCTTTAAGAAGAATTTGGGCCAATTAAGAGTCTACTACGTCTTTTCAAGCATATCAATTCAAAGTGGAGTTTATCCTCTGAAACCGCTACATACCCTCTCATTTTGAATACCAAGTTTTCAAGAGACCTAAACTCTGGAGAAGTTCTGTCTCAAGAATCTTTGAGGAACTTGAAGAACATTCGAAGGGCTTGAAGAACTTGAAGGACATTAAATCTCTAATAAGCTCAAAGCTAGAGATTTATTGTAAAGATCAATCAATCCATCTTCCAACAAAAATAAAATCAGAGGGTATTCTTTTGTAAAAGAATTGAAATAAAGATTGTATTCATTATTCTTCAATACAAATTTATATTTGCAAACCATATTTCTTTTCAATTGTTTGATTTTTTGCAATTGAGAAATTTTGTGTTTACACATATATAAACTCGACTCTGACCATTTCTTTTGCCTTATTTTTCTGAGCATATACAAATAGAATGAAACCCAAAACCCCTTAAAAATCATACTTTTCTTTCATTTTTTTTTTTCTTTTCTGGAAACTTTTAGATGGAAACCACAGTAAGCTCCTATTGCCATTATAGTAATGTTTTCTACAATTCTTTTTTTTTTTTAGAGTAATGTTTTATACTACAATTCTTTTATAGTAATGTTTTCTACAATCCTTGTTACCTATATCGTATGTCTTCTTGTCTTCTTCCCATTACTAATTCAAAAGCTTGTTTTTTCGTTGTAACCTCTATCTATTATTGAGTAACATCTTGGTAATCCATAAATTACAGGACACGCTGGTCATAAAGCCTCCTAAGAAATCTCCATTGATATTAGTAATTCTCCTTTTTGTCATGGTTTGTGGAGTCTATATTTGCTCAATCTATTTAAATCAAATAAGCACCCATAAAAAAGTCAAATTGCTAAACATTAAAGTGATGGGCCGGTCAAATAAGCACCATATGTGCATTATCCAAAACCCAAAACATATAACAGGTACCCAATAATTTTTTTTTTTTTTTATTGATATGTTACACATGCCATCTTAGTTAATTGTAAATTTCTCATTTAGATTTGTCAAAAATATATATAATATTGGCTTTATTCTTTTACAGGGAGTCATGTCAAATGTGCATGCAATCCGGTCCGGGTTCTTTGCTATATTGTCAATGCAAAGATCCGGGAGTGGCTGGTTTGAGACATTATTAAATAGTCTTTTTTTATTTTTTAAGGTGACATAATCTCATGGATTTCGTTTGCTATTTTAGGGGACGTATACTCATGGATTTCTTTTGCTATTTTAGCATTTTTAATCCGATAAATGAGATTTAGTACATCTTTTAAATATTTTGAAGTCTAAAAATGACTTTAGAACAGAGGTGAAATGTTGAATGACAAGTATACAATTTAACCTAAATATAAATAAATACTATATATAACAGCAATGAGAATTCTTTTAACGAAGAAAATAACAATGGATTCCACAATTGAGAGAGAGAGAGAGAGAGAGAGAGAGAGACAAGCATTCATGTTTGATTTATAAAAGGTTCACATAATGAAATCACATGAAAGATCAGAACTAGATCACGTATACAGAAGCATTAATTGCTCGAATCAAAAAGCAACCAAATCAGATTGACGAACATACAGGCTCGACAAGTTCAAAAGGAAATTCTTGAGATAGAGAGAACACTGTTACTTGCATGTAGATCAGGAGTGATCAATAGAAAAGAAAATGAAGAGACGTGTTGAAGATAGAGAGAGGCAAGGAAGATTGCTGGAAGTTAACAACTTTGTAAGTTTGTATACATTTAGTTTAATTACAGAAATTATTTTCGTAACCTATTGACTCATACTTCGGATACCAATTATTTTGGCTTGATGGTCACTTCGCAAGTACAAAATTCTCGTGGAGTAGGGTTAGAAACTAGGATTCAAGTCTTTAGAAGAGAGCTTTACACACATGTACCCTTAAATTAAGCTAGAATAAAATTTTTATCTCGTATAAGAAAAATAAAAAATAAAAATAAAAAAAGATATATACATAGCTTGTTGATAATTCTTTAAACTAGGAATTTGAAGAAAAAAAAAATGCTAGGTGCTACACTCCTCGCTGGAATGAATATAAATATATATGGAGGGGTTGGGGTTTGGCAGCACTTGATGCCATTAAAACTTCTTGAATTTCTTTGTTTTTATCACACGAGAGAATATGCACCCAGCCATAACTAAGCCATCTAGGAACTTCACTAAGGCAAATATATTGCAACCTATGGCAATGAAACTGTTTTGGGATTGGAAGTTCACAATTTCTATGGTCTTTGCAATGCTATTAGTATAATTTGAAAATATTGGATTGTTGACATGAACTATACCGTCTAATGAAATCTCCAGCACCTACAAGTTGAAGCTCCTCAAGAGCTATTGTAAATGGGTAAAAAATGCATTTTTCCCACAATATGTCTGACATGAAGTCTTTGCTAAACTTGCTGATTGTATAAATGTAGTAATCGGGTATTTTATCCAAAAACGAAATTATCTAAAACACTATTTGCACCATGACCAACTCTTATTGATGATGAATGGGAATGTGAAGCAAAAAGTCCAACTAGAAATTTCTAGTGTACTGTTTAATAGCTTCTTTGCGAACATGGGAGGTTTGGCTATGGTGGGGTGCTTTAAGTATATGTAAGGTTTGCAAGTTATTAAAAATGGTAGTGCCCTTTAATTAGGTGGAAAGCAATAAATAAGGAGAGAGAAAAAAATGCTAGTATTAATTAGGTAATAAGATATAAAGTCTTAATATTTAATTATATTTTTTCAACCATTAGATCTTTTAGAAATCTCTGATTTAAAAAATGTATAATTCTTATAGAGTTACACCAGGTGTAACTTGAACCTCTCTCTCTCTATATATATATATATATATATATATATATATATATATATTCTTTTACATGCATTATTTATCAACTTTCCAAAGATTATTAATTTTGGGCTCATCTCAATACATAAACCGTGAAGAAAGGAGAGTTTTTTATGTAAATATTGCTAAAATCTGAATTAATTTATAGGCTTTATGTTTAAAATCTTTTAGCTAAATGAAGAGAGATGTTGGCATAGGATACAGGAGACAGAAAAAAATGAAGATGTTGGCATAGGATACAGGAGACAGAAAAAAAAGAAGTTGAAATTCGCCACATTACCGAATTCAATCCCAATTCCCAAAGCTTTTCTTGAGAACTAGTTTCTAACGTTAGCTTTAAATTTAATGTTAGTTTTTAAAAGAAACAAAAACTTATCTTTTAAATGAAGAGAAATGCTAACGAATGCCCTTAAAGTAATTGTTAATAATCCATTCAAAAAAAATTTATATAAAAAAAATTAATATTTTGACAAATTTTTTCATTTCTAATAAAAATAGTATCAAGGCATTTCTAGATGGAAGCCTGACTCTGGTCATTTCTTTTGCCTTATTTTTCTCAGCGTGTACAAATAGAATGAAACCCAGAATCCATTTAAAATCATAGTTTCCTTTCATCTTTTTTTATCCTTTTCTGGAAATTTTTAGATGGAAGCCACAGTAAGCTAGCTTACCAATTGTAATGTTTTCTACGATTCTTGTTACCTATATCATATCTCTTCTTGTTTTCTTCCAATTACTAATTCTTGTTGTAGCCTCTATCTATTATTGAGTAATCTTGGTAATCCATAAATTACAGGATAGAGGGTTCTTAAGGCCTCCTAAGAAACCTCCATTGATATTGAGGATGATGGTGATTCTCCTTTTCGTCATGGCTTGTGGAGTTTACATTTGCTCAATCTATTCAATCCAAATAAGCGCCTATAAAATAGCCGAATTGCTAAACATTAAAGTGATGGACCAGCAGTGTAATGCTACAAATATTAAACCATCTGAGATTCCTTATGTGCATTATCCCAAACCCAAAACATATAACAGGTACCCATAAAGTCTTTTTTTTTTTTTTTTATTGATAAGTTACACATGTACTCTATCTTGGATAATTGTAAATTTTTCAATTTAGATTTGTCAAACATATATAATATTATTGGATTTATTCTTTTACAGGGGGGAATGTGCATGCAATCCGGTCCGGTTCTTTGCCATTCTGTCATTGCAAAGAACCGGGAGTGGCTGGTTTGAGACATTATTAAATAGTCATATTAATGTAACCTCCAATGGAGAAGTTTTTACACCAAGAGAGAGGAGGACTAATATCACAACTATTGTGAAGACGATGAACAAAGTTTATAGACTTGATTGGTTCAGTAGCGCTTCCAAGAATGAGTGCACAGCTGCGGTTGGGTTCAAATGGATGATTAATCAGGTGAATAGCATAGTAGAAGTTGGATTACAGATAGAAGTACTTAGGATATAAATATTTTGTTCAGTATAACATAAGTTCTTTGTAGATTTAATCTCTTTATTTTTGTTTTGTCATTTTTAAAGTAATTTCCAGCAAAAGACACTTATATCACAAGCCAAAACATTGACTTAAATTTTTCCTATTCAATAAGTTTAGGAAGACAATATTTTTCCCAAAAAAAAAATTTCCAATTGCTCACAAAGTTTTTTTGTGATGGGTGCATGTCTGTAATAGACCAGAGTAAAATTGATGTTGCTATTAAAAAACAAGCCATATCAACAGTTATGAAAAATGTCAAGTCAAATTGCTTTAAATTTTTTGTTGCACACATCTCCTAATTTGCTTGATACTTGGCAGGGTTTTTACCGGCATCGCAGACAGATACTGAAGTACTTTAAGAAGAGAGGAATTTCATCAATATTCCTCTTTAGAAAGAATATACTGCGCAGAATGATCTCTGTGCTTGCAAACTCCCATGACAAAGATGCTAGGCCACTCAATGGAACCCACCAGTCTCATGTTTACTCACGAATGGAGGTCTCTCTCTCTCTCTCTCTCTCTCTCTCTCTACATAAACAAAACACATGGATGTGAGTTTCACCTTTCAAGTAGTAATTAATCTCACAGTTATATGGATTGCAGGCTCGTATACTAGCAAAATACAAGCCAACAATCAATGCAACATTACTTTTATCCGAGCTGCGACAAGAAGTGGAGGAAACTGCCGAGGCTATAGATTTCTTTAAGAGAAGCCGCCACATGGTTCTCTACTACGAGGATCTTATCAACAACCGCACGGTTAGCTTCTTTTTTTTTTTTTAATAATTCAATAGTTTCAACAATATGGCGGAAGGAGAACCCTCAACATCTATGTTGGAAACATCAGAGAATGTCAGTTAAGTTACAAGACTCTTGACCGCATAGTTAGCTTATATACGAGCAAACTTATGAGCGGCACTTCCCTTTTCCTATGTCAAATTGTAATGTCTATATATGACTTTCATTCTGCACAGAACCTTAACCTTAAGGAGGTCCAAGAATTTCTAAGGTTGCCATACAGAGAGCTTTCGAGCAGTCAAGTCAGAATACACACAGCCCCCTTGTCGATGCAAATTCAAAACTGGGAAGCTGTCCGAGAAGCATTGGAAGGGACACCATATGAGAGATTCCTCTATGAAAACTAACGTAGGTAGTCTTCCGAACAGCACTAGATATTTTGTAGATCACAACTCGGCAAATCAAAGAATGTCATAATTTATCACAAAAAATTTTGGCTATAGCAAGAAAGCACACTGAACCTTGCAGATCCTAGAGTCTTTTTGGTTCTGTTAATTAGTGTACCTCTTTTTAGAATGTTTATCTTGTTAATGCACATTTGCAAGATTTTGTCCATTTACCGCATACATGTAGATAAACCAGAGGAATTAATGGAGACTTCACAGCAAGAATCAGTTTTTTTTTTTTCCCCTGTGAAGAAACTCAAGGAACTCAGAATGTGGCTTACTATTATTTTGCATTACTCTCCAGCAGAAAATTTTAGAACCACCGTGACCCATTGCTGGGAAAAACGAATGATTATTTGAAACTTTTTCTTTTTTGGGGCTGAAAAATTACCATAACACTTGTTGTCACTTGCAAAAACATTGGAAAGAAAAGAGAGAGAGAATGATTATTTGAAACTTTTTCTTTTTTGGGCTGAAATATCACCTTAATACTTGTCACTTACAAAAACATGGGAAAAAAACAAAAAAAGAGAGAGAGAAAAAGGTTGTTATCAAGAACATTTGCATCAGACAATGCAAAATATTAAAAAAAAAAAAAAAAAAAAAGAAGTTCAATTTTACACATTTAAACTTCGAAATTACCTATATTAGTCAAGTTAAAGATAGATAAATTTTTACATGATTAGCTTTGTATTTCATGATTATAAGTTTTTTCTCACACCTCTTGCTCTCACAAAGCTCTCTTTCTCTCTTTATGAAGATGGTGGTAAAAAAAGAATGAAAATGATTATTTAAATAAAATAAAATGTAACATAGGTAATCTAATATAAGTTTTTTTTTTTTTTAAAGGTTGTGTAGAACAGAAAAGATAGAATACAATTTATGTGGCAAACGAAAATATCGGACATCTATTTCATATGAAAGCAACCAGATCTTTCCGATGTTGGCCTTCTAGGGCATTCACAACACGAAGTCCTGACCAATTTTAAAAATAAAATAAAATAAAAAATTAAAAGTAACCTGTGATCTTAATAACCATCGCATATTTTACTATACAACAATCTAGAAAGAAACCTATTTAGTAAATACTAAATACTAGTTAGACACCTAATCTGAGTCCTAAGACAGATCTAATAGCACTTAGCACCCTATATATAGGCAGCGGACAGCTGAAAAATAGAACCTCAAGAAGTATAACATTAAATTTTTCTTTTTCCCCTTTTTTTGATTTTTTTTTTTTTTCCATTGCTTCCTCCTCGGGTGAGGATTACATTGATATTACAATTGAGAAGCACAGGTCACTGATTGACTGACCCATTGATTGATCCAATATCAGATTTATCAGTTCTCTGTATAACAAATTGATCAACAATCTTAACAGTATGAAGTGGGTCTTGATGAGTAGCAGCTGCACTCCATTTGCTGGGGAACTTATGAAGATGGCTAAACTGCCGAGGTTCTTTTGACTCTGCTTCCCAATCAGGGTCCAGCTTCCATTCCTTTGGGACCTGCTTGTCAAAAAAGCGTTTGTAATAAGGGTTAGACAACTTCCCGGTGTTCCCAAGAATGTGTAGTCATTGCATTCGACAGTTTTAATATGATCTCTGAAATATTCAGTAATATAATGTTTCTTTACAAAGTGTTCTTCAAACTTCAATTTCTCAATTACCAACACAAATATGTCCAGCTTGAAAGTCTTACAAACCACTTTTTTTTAACGTAGAGAACCTTTTTAAAAAAGAGCCCTTTGGACTTGCTTCTAGCCAATAAAACCTACGAACAACTGACCCACCAGCTGGAACCAGTTGTCAGGTAATTCAAGGGCATTCACCCCTGCAGGCTAAGCAGTTTCTACTCATGCCCAAGGGCTGGGACTTACAAAACAATTTTAAAAGGAAACCACTCTCTAGTTTAAGATCCATTGACATCACTTGAAACATTTTGATTCACTTGATTGGTTTATTTCCCTAAAATCACAGAATATGCTGATAATGGATGTCTTGCTGATTGCTGTAAAGATGCTAAGCTCTATGGGTAATTATAATATGAATGCCATAACATTGTTTTAAAATAGAAGACAAGAAGTTTGCTTATAAATTGCAAGAGCTATCCTTCTACTTTAATAAGAACAGTTTTTGGGCTAATCATGACAAAAAGCGGGATAGTAGCTTAGTTTTATTAAAACAAAATTAATATAAGAATAAAAGGGAGAGGCAGGTTTTATAAGATCCACAATCAGGTACACTAGATGAAAAACCCTAACCATTATCACCTAATTATTAGCTCTAGACCTTGGTTCCTACATCAAACACATGGCTGACTGTAAGAAAGACCATCAGGTAGAGCAAGTAGAAAATAACATTGTAATGCCAGTGATCTGGAATATAATGCAATTCCAATCCTAGTTTATTGGAGGGAGTGGGGAATAAAGTAATGAGTCAGTGGAGAAAAAAATCATCACATCAAAGGTACTTAACGATTTACTCACCTTATCAACAGCAAGGGTGAAAACTTCAAGATCACCATCAGACTTGATATGGAAACGAGTGAATGCTTTATAATTAGCAATTCTTAAAGAGGAGAAGGCTTCATCGAAGTGTATGTGAAGCCAGTTTATGCAGATGTATAAGTAGCTTCCAAACACCAAGGAAACCACAGGGGTTGAGAAGACCCAAAAGTAAAGGAAGACTGAAGCATAATATACATAAGCACCAGCTCGAGAGAGCGAATCTATTCCATTGTTGCATAGGTTGCTCCGTGTTACAGCCATGACCTAATTATACTTCTCCATTAATATAGATGAATATGAAGCACATTTCGGGAACACACAAAAGATTCTCTTACCTCTGGAATATCAAATGCAGACATGAGATACTTGATACATGCTGGATAAAGGCCATGGGTCCATTGTTCTATACGAGCTCGAAGGCCAGTTGGGTCTGGAAAGTGCTCACTTTCCACCGTGCGGTACCACTGATATAAAGTGTGATAACCTGGGATAAAATTTTTTTTTGATATTATCAACATGTTAAACCACATCAGTCACTGTAATTCTCAATCATAACACTGTTTTTGTTACTATTGTTGTAACAATAATTAATTTTAAATAGCCAAACTAAAATTTCAGTTTCATTAAATTTGTCAGTTTCAATTTCATCCTTCAACTTGCTATAAAGGTCTCTCAATATTAATTGTCAATTTCGTTGCTCAACTTCAAAATCAAGTCAATTTTATCCTCAAAAGTTGACTAACAATAACTTTGACTTGGTTTTAAAACTTGAGGGACAAAATTGAAACTACCCCCATTGTTGGAGGACCAAACATGTAGTGGGTAAAAAAAAAATGAAATCTAGATTCTTGCAGTCATGACACATGATTGTATAAACATAAAAATGTCAAGCTCCAAACTTGTCATATGCATAGGAATCTATATCATACAAATAATGATAATCCAAGGAGCTCTAGCTTAACCAGCACCTCCTCCGACCATAAGAATGGGTGAAGGATGAGGTCATCCATCATTGGTTCAAGACCCACTGGGTAGGTGTGCAAATTACTAATAAGAAAACTAATAATGATATTAATATAATTAACTTTCCTCATCTCCATACAGGACATATAAAATTAATAATGAATTTTGCTGCTGCTTGTAATATAAGCTGGAAATGCTTCTAGACCTTACCAAAAAAAATATATATATATGAAACAAGCAAATTTCTAACACTTGACAGGAAAAAAAAGAATTCACCTGAGGTTGCTAGTAGTTTATGCTGGACACATGTCTCAACACCCAGTTCCAGCAGCAACATAAGAATTAAAGCTGAAGCCAAGTGAGCAGAAACATGAAGAACTCCGATTATTACCCTTTTCTTCCGAGACACTTTGGGGGGTACAAATGTGATTGCCACAATTAGCAATAGCAGAGCACCTGCTAAAGATACATAAGAATGTTCCAGCATGTATATAAAAGCACTCCACACTGTGCCAATGAAGCTCCTCAATTGACCTGAAAATGAACGCTCTTGCAAGATGTGATCGAGCTTGCACTAGATAAAGAGAAAAAAAATGTCACCTCTCAGTAACACAGTAATATTTGCCATGTTATAAGCAACTAAATTAACTGCTTGCACACAAGGAGGGAGACGAGAAAGCCAGCGAGTACAAGCTCTTTCAAGAGAGATTGTGTGAGGGGAGGAAATTCCATACTCATCTCTGTTCAAAAATGCTATCCAGATAACTAGCATAGATGAATATACACACAGAACTTAACAGAAACCCACCTGTGGGAACATAGAAAAGACCAATATAAAGTATATAATGCCACCAATAAAATCAAATTGCCAATTCTTCTTCCGAAACTTCAAAATATTTCCCAGCGCAATCTGCATAAAAATAAAAAATATATTAGTGCACCAACAATTAAAAGGAGAATGAAAAAATTTTGAACTTGGTCTTTTCCAGGAAATGAAAGCACAAGAAAATATGTTCCACATTTACCCTGCTTGAATCGACATACGAAGGATATGCAGCCTTGCACTCATAAGAAACTCCTCGAAATTTTTTAAATTTACTAAAAACATGTGTCGGATGCAGAAATGCCCCACCACAACCATTTACTAGTAGGTGTGGCACGTGAACTGGCCCATCTGATTTAACGGAGGAATGGCGCATATAGTGATGCAGGTCCCCAGCCATTCGAAGCTTGCACCTTCCTTTCAAATAATCAGATATCAGGTGCGAGATATTCTTCCCAGACATGTCATCCCAATACCAATCAAGAAGCCAACTTGGTTCATGTGTCATAATGATCACAGAGTCCTCATCCCCAACCTTGATCAAACAAGGTGAGTTAACGATGTTAGGGTCAACCAGGAAAAATGTTTATAAGTAAACATGTATACTCAGATATATTTGATTACCAATTTCTGTGCATAAGCACAATCATTTGTATGGCAATTTGAACAGTGATCATGCATTAGTTTCTAAAAAAATTTGCGTAACACTTAAAATTTTCTTGAGTATTTATTATTATCCAGGCAAACCCTGAACAGGGGTTGACATGAGCACGATGTCCAGCAAGCAAGATTTCAATACGAAACTGTCCAAGACATTATAGCAGATAAGTAAATTCCTATTGAGTGCACACAGAGGATAGAAGCAATCTACGCCATTTAGTAAAAGAAGTGCTTCCCACTGGAAAGCTCTGGTTAAGTCCCTTATTACATAAAGCATCACAAGTGCCTTGCCTTCTGCCAGAAAGCAAAGGAAGAAAGAAAATATGGAGCAGGCCATGAAGAACGTCCATATACCATACAGAAAGCAAGAGATGTATCGAAAATGATAAAACTACTTCAAAGGTGGACAGTTCAAAAGGGAAAAGTCACAAGCAGAAAGAGCATTAGCATTGGAACACTCAATGACGCAGGAAGCACAAGCAAAGATTCATTTTAATTTAAACTTATTTAATTTTGCAAATCAATTTTATTTTTGTTGGTCAATTTTATTTTATTCCATACCCTAGTGGTTGATTGGGTTTATTAGTATTTTGTTTAAAGTCAAAGGTATTTTTTGTAATTCAATAATTGAGAGATCCCAAGTTATTTAGTATTAGAATTTCCTACTTCAATTAAAATTAGGGTTTAGTAGTCTTATAAGCAAAGTATTTTACTCCTTTGGTGGAGGGGATTATTTTAATTAATAAAATTTCTATTGAAATTTTCCCAATGATCTGGAGCCCACTCAAACCAATCCCAAGTGCCGACTCCTAGAGGCTTTCTCTTGCTTTGTGCTGATTCAAGGCAAACCAAATGGTCTGTTTGGATTAAGGGGGAGGGAAGAAGAGTAGAATAGAGTAGAGTAAATTCAGCCCAAAATTAGCCTATTCTCAACCAACTCTACTCTACTCCCCTCCACTCCATTTCCTTCCCCTCTCAATCTAAACAGGCCATAAGTGTTAACTCCAAGGTTATCTATCCTTTTCCTGTTATTCTATTTTTGTGTCACAATCTTATGCTTTCTCCTATGTCGCTCAAATATTATGATAAAGTGGAAACACAAGGATGTACACTAGTTAGTAGTAGCATCATAAAATTACATGATTTCCAGATACATAAAATTAGCTATTTCAAAATGAGAAAAAGGATTTGGTCGTGCATAAATACCAATGCATGCACCAGTTAAGACTGATATCTTTCAAATTCTTAATGGAATAACAAGAAGGCCAAAAATGAAGCTAATGACTATTAGCCAGAAGAATAGTAAACGATTCCCTAAATAAAGATATGAAAATCAAATCCAGATTCATAACCACAAGAAAGTAATGTAAGTGTTTGTTGGCTTTGTAAGTCCACACTTTCATAAATTTATAAATGACAATTAACATATTAATACTAACTTCAAACGTGCAAAGGTGAGTAGTCTAACACAAGCAGCCATTTCAAGAATATAAACCTAAAAGGCGGTAATCCTTGTACTTTTTTAATAATTTTTGGCCCCAAAAGGGATGGGCGGCGCCCCCAGAGGGGGGGGGGGGGTGTGTGTTGACCAATGATATAGACATCTCAAAGCAAATATATTTAGACCCACATTGCAAGATTAAGTGTTTCACCATCCACTATAGTTACTCTGTTAGTGGGTGACAGCAGGCATGTCTTGACACAATGACAAAAGTCCGATATGCACTCCATATAGTGCTTGTCAAAATGTGTAACGGACACATTATAAAATGCCCATCTCTAAAAAATTTATTATAGGCATCAGATTCAACCCAACAAGATCGAGACAATAACAAGGGGACCATGGAAACAACTCTCATGCAGTAAGCATCCCATCTGGTTAGATTGCCGGTCCACCACCAATCTCATGCACTTGTGATATTTTCAGAAAAGTATTAAAACAGCAAAAAAGGAAAAGAAGAAATACCTTGTTCTTTACTAATTCTGAAAAGAATTTGAATTGGTATACATCAATATCACCAAGGAGTGCTAGATCGAGACCAAATACCCACCACCTTTTAGGGAGTTGCAAAGCAAAATAACTCTTCTTTTGAGGCATAAACCACCCGCCCAACCAGCTTTTATGACATACATACCTTATAAAGGTATTAAGACCATCAAACCAATCTGCATTCAAAAAGAGAATATTATTTCACCATAGTGACAATCTAGATGGTTACAAAGTTTAAGGGCTTCTCAATGAGGAAAATCAGGATCTAAAAAGCTGATACTAGTTCATGTTATCAAATAAATGCAGTAATAAATTCATAAATGAAAACAACAAAATCAGTTCCAAAAACTTTTCTCTTTTGTGGAAGAACAAAAGTAAATCATGAAAGGCTCAAACATTTATACAAACCATGGTTTCCAGGAATAACAAAACACTGTGGTCCATCATATTGCTTCAGTTCAGACACCCCACAAGGTACCTCAGGCTTGTTTACAGCTACGTGCTCTGGCTTATACCACAGAGGGGGTTGGAGAGCATACTCAAAAGGACGGAAGAAGCGCCTTTCATATGTGAATGCTGATGGATTAGGGTACCTATAATAAAACCAGACAATATGATATTCAGCTTTGTTTTTTTTATATAATTAGAACTCGCACAACAATACGGAATGAACATGCCCTACAGGGAAGGAGATGCCTTTTAGAGATACTTGAGTGTGTATGTGAATAGTTTAGCATATAATAATTAATTCTTCTCCTACCCTTGCCATAGATTTTTTTTTTCCCTTCTTTTTTCAAACTCAACCGTTGACAATTAAACACTAAGCATTAATACAAATAAGAGTGCTCTTAAGCAACACCTTCCCCTTCCCCCCCCCCCCCCCCACCCCCAAAAAAAAAAAAAAAGAAATATATATATATATATATATATATATTCAATTACCAGAATATGTGGTCTGCAACATGCTAAACAAGTAACCATTGAGTCCAAGAACTTCTAACATAACAGGAACAGCCAGCATGGAGTTGCACTCTAAAGAGAACAAACCTTAAATCCAGCACACTTATAAATCGATGCCAGAGTGGTTGGCACTACAAAGTACACAGAGGCAATGGTGGCGAAAGGGAGTTGATGTGGCAGTTAAGAGGTGGTGTACAGACATATGATAAAGGCAGTAGGGCCAGAGTGGTTTGGCTGATAGTATTATGGTGAGTTGAAACAGGTAACAATGGTGGTAGTGGTGTTGAAGATTGTTCTTTTAGGTCTAATTACTTTCAGAGTTGGAATTTCAGTAATGTTGTGTTTGCATGAGAGATTTTTATGTGGGATTTTACTCGGTTGCAATTTTGGAATTTCCAACATTGATTTCCCTTGTTTACTTTAACAATAGAGTGAACTTGGTATTCAAATATACATAGCCCAACTTCAAATTCCATGGAGGAATGTACAAAGCCCCAAAAGAAAAAGTCGTGGAAGAAGCTGTCATTGTACAAATTTCTACCACCATTATTATCTCAAACAACCAACCATTGCATTTCACATCATTACCACTGCTGTTGCTAATAACAATACAATCAGCACCACTGTCAATGTTACCACCATCATGTGTCGCTACCTCCGGCACTTGCCATAACATCCACCACCATACTACCGTCATCACCAAATCATTGCCACTACCATTATCATCATCATTGAAAAGATTATACTACTCTAAATTCTTAATTGTACTTATCTAAACAATAGAGATTTAGATTAATGGGATTAAAAATCCCATCAATTTGAATCCCTTCAATTTGGAAATTCTAAGAATTTCTCAAATTCTTCATCCAATCACAACCTTAAAGATCAATTCAGCTCCCAACAATAGACATTAAGGTATCCAATTTTGAAATTAAAAATAAAATGAAGTTCAACAATCACAATCATTTGGAATTTTCATTTTTGGTATTCTTTTTTAGTAATAATGACTATAGGATTCAAATTTTCTGATATTCATGGCTTACTTTAACAAATCATCAAGACCAAAAAGGTTACATCAACAATAAGCATTATATAAATTGGTGTCAACTTTTTTTTAATGAGTATAAATAGGTGTCAACCTATAATTTCCAATAAGAGTAATTACATGCAATCACGTCATGTTATGAATCATAAGTAAGAGACTTCAACTCACGCTAGATCTCCTCCAATAAGTAGCAAGTTTCCACGTGGTAGGGTAACCACAGAATCACCTCTAGTGAGACGAATGGAAGGCTGAGCAAGTAGTTTTGCCACAGCATACGATGAGTTCCCACCATCACCAGTATCAGCCATGAAGTCAAACCACATCTCATCCTTTTCACTTAAATGATCATATAGAAGATCGCCTTGTTCTCCTTCATCTTGAACCTTGCTCATTGCTGCCTAATGACCAGAGAAAGGGAAGGATAACAGACATAATTACATAAATACCAACATTGAGATGGAATAATTATTATATGGAATAATTATTAATTAACTCCACTCCTTGATTATCTCATATGAAGGAGTTAACTTGAAACAAGGTTAGCATCTGGTTGGTGAAAAAAAAAATATTAAATAATTAATTAAAGCAAGTATATGACTAATCTAGATGGCTATTCTGCAACTCAACACTCAGGAAAAGTACTGAAATTGACTAAAAAAGGAGCTTGCCAAATATGCAAAATTTCTAGCATGATATCATATGACTGATTTTTTCCCCATCTCATAAAAATTAAATATGGGAAATTTCAAAAAACATATATATAAACTTCTAAATTTAAATAATAAAAAATTATAATGATTGTTAAATTACCAATTGTCCAACTTAAACTGTTAGGAAATGTGGAATTTAATTACTTAGCCATAATTCTAACAATGATATTACTACTTATAGGTACTTCATTTGATAACATCATATCCTAAAATAGATAAGAATTTTCAAACTTCAAGAGGATATTCACTACGTAAGAAAACGTGTAACTTAAGAAAAAGACATATTACAAAACCCTGATGTATAAAATAATAAATAAATAAGGAAATACCTGCATCATACGCATGTCAAAACGACCAAGAAAGACAGTTACTGATACCAGGAGATCAAAAACAGTCTTGAATAAATCAGCTGATGTCCTGCAACATGTATTCATCAGCGTGGTGAAAACTACAAACTGAAAATCAGCTTCTGCAACCCCCTCCCTGCCCTTCACCCCCACAATGCAGAGGCAGCAGAAGAAAAAAATGAGTGCTTACCCTGAATACCAAGGAACCATATCCAAAAAATCAGGCTTCATTTGCTTCTTCTTGAATTTCTCATATTCTTTAACTGACACAGGATGAGCAAGAGCCCACCTGTTCATTGTAAGACACAATGAAGTATTGAGAAGAGGAAATGGAGGGAAAAATGAGAGAGAGATGTAAATGAAAGTATCAAGCATAAGCATTATCTAAACTGATAGTACAACAGAAAAAGGATTGATTTAACATGATAAACCATCTTAAAGTGTTACAACTCTAATCTTTGGATAATTATATAAATTTCTCTCTTCTACTTCATCATCAATAGGCCAATCTCAATCTATAATAAGATATTAAAAAAAATTATTAAAAAAAAAAAAAAAACGGTGCCTAGTGCACAAAGTTCCCACTTTTTGCAGGGTTTGGAAGATGTCATGGTAGGTAGCCTTACCCTCAATATTTTTTGGAGACGTTGATTCCCAGTTTAATGAGATACTCAAGAAGGATACAAAATTTATCTATCATGCTACCCAAAACCTAGCTACAATACTTTCTAAGCCGAGATTGTAGCTGGATATCCACTCAAAGACCAGTAACACAATACCATCAATTCACACAGCAATTACTTACATAGTCCCTCCCAATCAAAACAACAAAAAGCCAATGACACCTTCACATTAATCAACCATATACAACCTTAATTGGATAATTAGGACTGAAGGTTAACAACATAAAAGAAGAGAAAGAAAGTACTCAGTTCATACATTCCTATTAGTGAGAATCCAATTGCAAAAATAGAGACAGAAGAGAATCCTGGACATCAAAACCTATACTTTAAAGCAAGAAATCCTACTGATGTCAAGAGAGAACAACCAACAACAGTAAAATAATAAAATCAACTGCACATTTGCTACTCACCCTGTTGACCTTTCCACTACATAATTGGCAATGTAAAGACCTATAAATGTAGCCCATAGTGAGTATATGGGAGATATTCCATCCGATGAACCAACACATGAGCCATTGCAAGCTAACTGAGAAATGGAAGGGAAAAAAATTACAAATGAAAAATGGGGGGAAAAGGTTTTACATAAAAACTTATAGTTGATGCTAAATGTACCTCGCCATAGATAACCCATTTGGACAAAAGTGGATAATCACTTGCTGAACCAACTGGAGCAAACCAAGATGAGCAGACCTGGTCTTTCAACTCATTCATACGGAGGAACTTTGCAAGCCATGTGTTTCGCTCTTGTTTCTTCCAAAAAGCAAACCAATTAGAGTTTTTCCGTTCAAGCGGTCTCTCTCTCAAAATAGCACGGTTGCCACAATGACTATAAAAAACACAGCAGGCTATACTAAGAACCTGAACCAAAAGTAAGGGCATAAACATGATATTCAGGGTTTATATTTAATGGCAAAACCAGCAATGTGACACAGAGGTACCAAAAGCATCATCACAACTTACAGCACAATTTTGAAGAATGGTCAAGATCTCTGGTCTCTTTCCAGCCACACGTGAAACAAGGCCAATGTACCAAAGACCATAAAAGATAATATGGAATACAATAAGAAACAAAATAGAAGAGACAAATATTGTCAAAAACATTGACAAATTCATCCTCAAATCCACTCCCATTGACTGAAAACTAGGAAGATGATACACAGCTGCCACTAAAATCCAGGCTATGTACCTGCAGAAGTAAATTTCCAAAGATTACTAACACCACTAGATTTTATAGTTCACCGTACTAGAAAAGTGACAGAAATACATAAATATTAAACACGTGTGTGCATCTGAGTATGAGAAGTAAACTCAATAGCATAGGATAGGAGCAAACTACTTACCACCGACTGAAATTAGAATAGCTTGGTTTAATAGGCTTCCCTATAAATGGAGATGAAAAGAAATAGAAGAAACCAAGCAAACAGCCATACATAGACCACCATTTAATATTGTTGTCCAACTTCTCTACAAGAGTATGGATGTTATCTGATGAGATAAAAAACAGGCAACCTATAACAACAGCAATTATAGCATGCCGTGAATGTTCATGTGGGTACGGATATGCCGGAGTAAAAATTGTTCTAACTCTCTCCATTTTGAGTGTCTCCAGTAAACCAACAGACTGCTTATCAGAACCCATTAAACAGCCTTGCACTTATTCGGATCACTTCACTTGATTCAAAGCCTTGCAAATAAAACTCTCTTTGGGATTTCCAACACTTCACTTGATTCAAATCCTTGCAAATAAAACTCTCTTTGGGATTTCCAAAACCACCATAGAAACAAGTTCCAGAATCCTGAGCACAAATTCACATTGTTAAAAAAAAAAATTAAATAACTTGAAAGGATTACATTTATTGACATTGCTACACTTATAAATACACAGGACAAGAGACAAGTTCAGCAAATTGCATGTGGAAAAGAAAACAACATATCAATCACTACATTCTAATCAGGCTGATGGCCCTCCTAGTTGAGGCAGATACGAGCATGTAAAAGCAGACCCTCATCCCTCCAACATTAAAGACCCAACATTGCCTCAGCATTGTGATCTAACGTTTTTTTTTTTTTTTTTTGGGAATTAAAACTAAAATAAAAGATAAAAATCCTGTGCTGCCAATGAGTTATAGCTCAACTCGCACTTCCTTCTCCCATAATAACGGGTTGGACGGTGAGGTCATGAGTTCAGAAACATTAGACGAAAAACAAATTTTCAAGAATTAGCATTAGTGATTATTTCCATCAATCAATCTCATCAACTTCAATTCAAAAAAAAATTAAGTCTAAGCAAACAGTGAGTACTGATCCAAATTCACAATTATTTCAAGTAAAACAAAAAACCACCAGTTCCATAATATGGTTCTCCAACTTGTTAAAACAAATTATTAAACTATAAATGCAATGTCCATAACAGTTCAAATTAAAATCAAAAAGCACACAACAACACAAAGAGACCATACATACTAACTACTTACGCATATATACACACATACATATTACATTATACATAGTCACTTTTATCTAAATTTGCGTAGTTCTTCTACGTTGTAATAACGAATTCAAATCAGTCACACAAAAATAAATAAATAAATAAAAATCAAATAAGTACAAACCCTAACACAACGCTTAACCTCAAAGTAACCGCCACAAACAAAGACACAGAGAGAGACACGTACAGTTAATTGAAGAATTATAAAGCACAAGAACATAAAAAAGCAAATTCACAAAGAGAGAAAGAGAGAAAGAGAGAGAGAGAAAGAGAGATTGTACCTGAGAGAGAGCGGTGATGAGAGAATACAAAGAGTGAAGGAAGAGAAAGATGACACAACATGTGCTAGCAGAAGAAATTTATGTAATTATCATAAGAAAGAGAGATAAGAAGTTGCGGTACGCTATGTTATATGTTATATAATGTTGTAAAAGCTCGACTTGGTATCTGAGAATGTTTTTGAGGAACATAGGCACATTGCAATAGCATATTCTTTTTTTTGTTTTTGTTTTTTTTTTTTTTTCAAACTCTTGCTTATAACCACCCCCTTTCTCTTTCTTTCTACTAGGAATTATTCTTTAACAGAAAAATAAAAAAATTTAATTAAAATTTAAAAAAAATTATTATTGTTTATTTATAACGATATTGATGTGTTAGAATTTAGAATTACATGGAACGTGGAGACTGGGAAGGAAAGAAAGGTTGCTTCAGTTTATGGTTTTTTTTTTTTTTTTTTTTTGGATTTATTCAAAGTTTGAAACCCAAGTTAATGTTGTTAGGCGGTTCGGTTGTGTCTGTGACACGTAAGAGTGGCCTCGGGTTTTTTCTTCAATGAATACCCAACCTACTTGTATTCATTGATTTCTTGACTTTTGACTTTGAGCCAAATTTGAATAAGTTTATTTTTTTATTAATGGAAAGGGAAATTATTGTGCTAAATAATAAGGAAAATACTTAGTTAAATACTTAGTTACTTCTAGAATATAGGAAAATAATATTTCTTCTTCTCATATTCATAATGGATCTACCATAAATTTAATAAATAAATTTTACCATAAATATGAAAGGTGTAAGCATCATTCAATATGATTAGTACTTAAGAATTACTCTATGGTTAAAATATAAATTGTATCCTTTAAGCTTGGCTGAAATTTATTTTATTATTTAACTTTACTTTCATTCAATTCGGTTTTTTAAGTTTCAAATTTATTCAACTCAAGCATTTTTTCCGATTGCCCCTAGAAAAATATTTTTTTCGATTGCCCCTAGAAAAATATTTTTTTCACACCAAAAAAAAAAATCTATAAAATTAATATTAAAAAATCTTATAAATTTTTTAGGTAAGAATTATTTTTCAAAAAATCTTTTTTCATTAGTTAATTGTATACCAAATGGCAATTTTTTTAACAAAATTAGACAAAATACCTTAATTGAATTACTTCAAAATTTAAACTATTCAATCGAATAAAAGGAAAGTTAAAAAATTAAAATAAATTTCCATCAAACTAAGAGCGTGTACTTTATATTTTGGCCAAATAATATCACCGTGTTTTTGGAGGCTACTGAAAGTCTGAAAAAGATTTTAAGGGAGAAACAAATTTGAGAATCATGTAATGTTCAAAAAACGTGAAGAATGTATTATAAAAAATTAAAAAAAAAAACGTGTAGGATAGAAAGTCAACTACGAAGGCGATGGTTTGACGGGCTAGGCTGTGAAGAATGAAGATTGCTGACGTTACTAAGCCCAAATAGGATAAAGGTGGCCGGTGGAGGAGGTTTAAAACTTAAAAGATTGGCAAGCCCAGTACATGCCAACAGATCGGAAGAAAAGAGCAAGGCCCAGTTAGAGCTCAATTTTTCTTTTTCTTTTTATGAATAAGAATATATTAAGAGAGAGAGAGAGAGAGAGAGGACCATAAAACCATCGTGCACTCTTAGTGTGATGGTCATTCTACAAGTAGAAGTATTTGTGGTGTAATTCATAATTTAGCCAAAAAATAAAAAATAAAGTTTGTATCTTCATTCACTTCCTCTAATATTATTGCATAAGAATTTGAAAGCCACATTTTTTCATGCCATCATTATAATATAAATTTTTAATTTTATTTAGAGCCCAAAATAGTGTCAAACTATATTAGTTTAAACTTTAAACCAGTTAGCTTGCCCTTTTTTTTTTTTTAATCAACTAACCTAACACCGAACAAATTCTAAATAATTAGGTTTGATCTTCTCTGGAAAAAATTGTAATTAAATTAAGCAAGTTAATTCTATAAAATTCTATAAATTTTACTCTCTTTTTTTTATTAATACTCATTCATCATATACATATCATATATAAAAAAAAATAAGAATTCTCAAACTTTTTCATACACTGCTTAGGTTAATGATTGGTTACCTCCAAAAAAATTTTAAAAAAAATGTAATCCAAATACCACCAAAAGCATATATTATTTATGAATTATCACGTAATTCAAATATAGTAGTAATTTTTTTTTAGAGCAACAATACAATAGTAATTTGTTATCCTGCAAACAAACATTTATCTATATATGTAAGTACATTTAAATCATATACTATATAATAAAAGTTGGGCTTAGAAGTAGTGATTGCACCAAGTGGTTGCCCTAAATTACAGAAATTTTTTTAGAATTTTAAAAAAATTAATTTAATTATTTTTTGTACTTATCTTCTTCTCCTATAATTTCTAATAAAAATCTTAATTTGATTAAAATCCAAACTCTTCATCTAATCCTTTTATTATTATAATTTATAAGTTGATAAAAAATTTTAATTTGATTACAATTCAAACGCTTCTTCTAATCCTTTTTTATTTAAACTAGTATTATGTTCGTGCGATGCAAGGCTTAATAAAAATAATTATTAAAAAATATCTTTTTTGATAATCTATATATATATATATATATAATCGAATCATCTGAAACTTTCACAATTTTTCACGTCAGTACAATATTTAAAAAACAAAAAATAAATCATTATCATTTTTTAAATAAATAAATAAATATATATATATATATATATAACTCAAAACTTCTGAAACTCTCACAATTTTCCACGTCAGCACAATATTTAAAAAACAAAAAATAAATCATTATTATTTTTTAAATAAATATATATATAACTAAAACCTCTGAAACTCTCACAATTTTTCACGTCAGCACAATATTTAAATAAAATTATCATTTTATTTAAATAAAATTTATTTTTTTTATTCTAAATTTAATCAGAAGTGAAACTCTATCTTTCTAATAAATCCAACTTAAATTCAAACTCATCATTATCATTTTTTTAAAAATAAAATTATTTTTATTTAATCAAAACTTAACAAGAAGTACAGCTTTATCTTTCTAACACGTCCAACTTAAACTCAAACTCAAACGTTGATAATCTATATAAAAATAACAATTTTACACGTCAGCACAACATTTAAATAAAACTATCATTTTATTTAAATAAAATTATTTTTTTTAGTCAAAACTTAATAAGGAGTGAAACTCTATCTCTTTAATAAGTCCAACTTAAACTCAAACTCATCATTATTTTTTTTAAATAAAATTATTTTATTTAATCAAAACTTAACAATGAGTGAAACTCTATCTCTCTAATAAGTCCAACTTAAAATCAAACTCAAACATTGATAATCTATATAAAAAAAAATTATGATAGGACTAAAAAAAAAAAAGACGCATGTTGATAATCGTGGCAGATAAAGCATATCTATTTTTTTGGAGAAAAATCAAATATGCAACCTATATCTTCTAGCCTAGAGAATGATAAATTTTTATTTGGTATGTTATATATAAATTTGTTGAATTTGGTTTGGTTCTAAAATAGAATTTGGGAATTCTATAAATTTTGAAGTTTTAAGTCTTGAGGATTTTGGTATTTGCGTCTCAGTAGGTTGATCTTAATTCTTCACCTTAAATGTTTTTTATTTAGATTCATGTGATTTTTTTTTCTTATTAAAATCTATATTTTTGGTTGATTAATTATTTGTTTGAATTAATTTCAATTAATTATTTTTTTTAGAATGTCTATTTACACATTGTTGGATTTTTTTTTTAGAGTCAATAATATTTTCATGCATCGCATAGGTTAGTAACTAGTATACTATATAATAAAACTTGGGCTTAGAAGCAATGGTTGTGCCAAGTGGCTTCACTAAAATGCAGAAATTTTTACAGATTAAAAAAAAAAAAAAAACTAGATATAATTGTTTAGTTCTTATCTTCTTATCCTATAATAGATAAAAATCTTAAATTAATTACAATTCAAATTCATCATCTAATCCTTGTCTTATTATAATTATATCTTATTGTTTTGAATCATGCCAACAATTACAAGGGCAAAAATGTGCAAACTACTTGACTAATATGTCGGTGAGATCTTTTTTCATGGATAGAAGTGTATTTTTTATTTAAGTAGTCATATGGCTGAATCTTAAAAGGAAAACTTAAAGAACAGCACCTAAAGTATTGTACCTAAGTTTTATCCTATTTTAATTATTTATTTTAAATAAATTAATTAAAAAATTATTTACATATAAATTTTGATTAAGTCGTGCATTGCACCGGTATAATTCCAATATATATATATATATATATATATATAAAAGTAGCAGTTTTTAAAATATTTTCAAAAGAAAAACTAAAACAAAAACTCTTATTATTCTCTCTCTATCGTGACAGCAAAAGAACCCCTTCCTATATTTTTGTAAACTGAACAAATTGTTCAGAATGATGGAAATGACTCATTTTTGTTTCTTTTGTTCCCTACATGTGTTCAGGATGCATGTTATGGGGTTGTGTAGTTATATTGGTTTCTCAGCGCAGTTGGTATCCAGTTCTCAATAAATGTGAGGTTAAAATGTCATGATGACATCCTTCAGGTTGGCTGAATATATAATATTATATATTTAGAAATGTAGGTTGTAATTTGTGAAGAATATGTTTAATTCAGCAAAATATATATATATATATATATATGTTTAAAGAATCTCACTAGAGGGAGGTTAAATTTTACTCTAGCAATAGACATGCGAACTTTCAATCTAAATTTTAATTCGCTATTAAAGAGTTAACTCTAGTGAGATACATATAGAAAGTCTATTTTCTACCCACAAAAAAAAAAAAAAACAACATATACAAACAAGAAACCAACTACGAAGTGACTTAAATTTGTTTATGTGTCCACAGCGAATAACAATCATAACAACATTTTAGGGTTTTTATTCCCATAAGTGACGTAATAAATGTATATTTTATTTGAAAAATCTTTATTGTGAGTCAATGTGGGGATAAATCTCCGTCTACATGTGAATTAAATTAAATATAACCTAAGCAATAAAGAAAAGAGAAATCTACAAAAGCGATAAAAAAATCAACCAACAAGAACACCAAGAAATTACATGAATAAACCCTCCAATGTAGAGGGAAAAACCACAGAACAAATCTGATTAATCCACTATAATAAAATAAAGATTACAACACTCAAGTTATACCCAAAACCTAAGTTCACAATAAATTGGAAAAATATAATAATATCTCTAGGAACAAATACAACTTTACCACAAAACCCAGTAGCAAGATCTTCTACACTAAATACTTTAATTCTTTGTGATTGTAGCACCCAAATAATCGTCCTAGGAAAAACTCCCAATTTTTCTTCCTTGTGTGTCTTGAGTAAAAGAAAAATCACATTTTTCTTTTTTACCCTTAGTGCTGCACCAAGTACTAATCTTTTTCCTTTAGTCAGCTTCAAAACTGTGTTTCACTCTTTAGTCTCACTCTGAATCTCTCTATTTCTTATGAAACCACACACATCAAGCTTTATATTAAAGCTCTGCCACCTACACTCCTATTCCTAAAGTAATTAGGAATAGAAGTCTTGTATACCAACTTCACCTATTTCATGTTTGAAAGCTTGGATTTGTGTTAAAAACAAAAGAGCTGTTCAGACCCCAAATTAAAAAATTATGGCTCGGTTGATTTTACTCTAACTTAACTAAGTGTGAAATAGAATAAATGTAAGCGAACAAACAATAAAACTATTCTAAGCCATATTCAACAAATATCAACAGTAAAATGAAAGCTAAAAGAGTAAGGAAGAAACATACAAACACAAGATAACAAGACGATGTGTCATCAAAGAGGAAACCGAAGAACTCGGCAAAAAACCTCTCTACCACCTTCCAAGCGGTAAATCAATCCACTAGACAATAAGTTGGGATACACAAATAGCAAGAGGCCCTCCAAATCTAATCTACCCAATGCTCCTAAGCCATCCAAGCTCCTATTTCAACAAGGCTTCTTGGAATTGTGTCTTGTCTAGCTTTCTAGATCCCGCAATACGCCGGATTGCATCTGTCAAGCCTCACTGGCTTCTTTTGAAAAATCTCCAAAACTTCCTAAATTCTAAAACACTCTCTACACTTTGAAAATGTGTGGGTTGTATTTGGGTACAAGTAGTGGGAGAGGGAAGGAGAAGATGCTACAATGATTTCTCACTAAAGATGAGTAGCTCTCTCTCTCTAAAAAGATGGGTGAGTGTGTTGTTGAAAACCTATCAAGGATTTTTATCTCTGAATAGTTTCTCGTACTTTTGTAGGTAATGAAGGTATATATAGTATGGGTAAAGGGTAAGAAAGTCACATTTAAAAATCCTCTAGGCAAAGAGTTTTGCGAGGAATGCCTTATCCACGAGACACTCGTGAAATCGACAGCCTAGCATGACTCTTCAGCTTCTAGCATGTGCTCCTCACGTGACTTTTAGCTGTCTTGATCAAATCTCCTCCACTTAATACTAAACTTATTACAAATAAATCTCACAAAAATACAAGGAAATAAAAGTAAAACAATTACAACACTTTTTGTCATAAAATAAGCTAACACTAATGTTATGAGAAAAATCATAACTAAACAACATTGAAATAGGATTCAATAAATATGAACTTAGAGTCCCATGTGGGCTGGACTCCAATTAGGTGTCGTGTACCTCAACAATCTCCCCTTCCAGCCCATCAAGGAAAAATATTTTCATCCCAACTCTTCAGTTAAAATTCATGCGGCCATTCCGGCACAAAGCTCAACCTTCTCTTTGGTCACAACCTTAGTCAACATGTCAGTTGGATTCTTCTCAATATGAATCTTTCTTAGTTGCATCAATCATTTTTCAGCAACTAGTCTTATCCAATGGTGTCTCACTTCAATGTGTTTTGAGCAAGAATGTAACATAGCATTCTTACTCAAGTCTATTGGACTTTGACTATTACAATGAACTACATACTTGTCTTGCATAAAATCGAATTCTTGGAGAAATTGTTTCATCCAAAGCATTTCTTTAGCTACTTCATTCGCTGTAATATACTTAGCCTCAGTTGTAGATAAGGCAACACACTTCTACAATTTTGACTGCCATTATACAACTCGCCCTGCAAAAGTAAATAATACCCAGAAGTGGATTTTCTACCATTAAGGTCACCAGCTATATCTGCATCTCTATCACCCTCCAAAACTGGTTTAGAGCTACCAAAACTCAAGCAAGACTTAGAGCTACCTCTCAAATATCTAAAGATCCACTTTACTACTTCCTAGTGATCTTTATCAAGATTAACCATAAGCCTGTTGACAACACCAACTACATAAGCAATATCTGGTGCAAACCATAGCATACATCAAACTCCCGACTACATAGGAATAAGGAACTGATGTCATGCTCTCTTTCTCTTTCATGGATGACAAACAGGATTTCTTGCTTAGCTTGAAATGACCACTAAAAGGTGTATCGACTTGTTTGGCATGTTTCATGTTGAACCTTTCAAGTATCTACTCAACTTATTTTCTTGTGACAATCAAAGCTTCTTGGATTTCCTATCATGAGTAATTTCCATGCCTAGAATTTGTCATGTTGGACCTAAGTCTTTCATATCAAAGGCTTTGAACAAATCCTTCTTCAAATCACCAATCATACTAGCATCTTGCCCTACTATCAACATATCATCTACATATAACAGAAGAATAAGAAATTTACCATAAAGAAACTTTTTGACATACACACAATAATCAGCATTTGTCTTGGTGCCCCTATGACCCACCATGAATAAGTCAAACTTCTTGTACCACTGTCTTGGAGCTTACTTCATGCCATACAAACTCTTCTTCAATCTACACACCATGTGTTCTTTTCCTTTCACTTCAAATCCCTCTAGCTGTACTATGTAGATCTCTTCCTCCAAATCACCATGGTGGAAAGTAGTCTTCACATTTAATTGTTCAAGCTCAAGATCCAAGCTAGCTACTAATCCCAGGACTACTTGAATGGAACTCATCTTTACTATTGGAGAGAATATTTCATCAAAATCAACCCCATGTTTATGACTGCAACCTTTCACCACCAATCGAGCTTTGTACTTCACTAACTTTTCACTATATTTTTTAGCTTAAACACCCATTTGTTTCTTAATGCCTTCTTACCTTTAGAAAGTTCAACCAACTCATAAGTCTTATTCTTGTACAAAGAATTCATCTCTTCTTGCATAGCCTTCATCCAGCTCTACTTGTCCTTATGATACTTTATTTCTTGACAGCATTCTGGCTCCCCCTCATCAATAAGCAAAATATACTCAGAAGAGGGATATCTAGTTGATGGACGATGCTCCCTAATAGACCTCTTCACTTTAGGTTCTTCAATCTTAGGTGGAACAGGCTGGTCCCCCTGTTCAACAACTTCAATATCTTGAGCATCATCACCATTAACTCCTGCTAGCACATCACCATCAAATGCTATTAGATCATCACCAAGATTCCTATCTTGCACCTCTTCTCAATTTGTGGCATGATTGGACGAAGAAGAGATAGATGTAAGGTCAGGAATACCTACAATAGCATCCTTTGTCTTTTCAGTTTTCTCAAGGTCTGCCAAATTTTCATTCTCATGAAAAACCACATCTCGACTTTTGATCATCTTCTTTTTCTCAGGATTCCATAACTTGTAGCCAAATTTTGCATCTCTATATCCAACAAATATACAAGGAGTGGCTTTGCTATCAAGCTTCAATCTTTGTTTCTTAAGAACATGTGCAAATGCCTTGCACCTAAATACCTTCAAGTAAGAGTAAGAAACATCTTTTCCAGTCCAAACTCTCTCTAGAATATCAAACTCCAATGGAACTGATGAAGACTGATTAATTAGGTAGCACGCAGTTTGAACAACTTCACACTAGAATGACTTAGGCAGATTAGTCATTCTCAACATACATCTGACCTTCTTAACAATAGTGAAGTTCATCCTCTCTACCACATCATTTTGCTGTGGGGTATTAGGAACTATCTTCTCATGTCTAATACCTTTCTCGGAGTAATAACTCTCAAACTCATTAGACGTATATTCACCTCCTTTGTTAGTACGAAGACATTTCAAAGGCTTCCCTTTCTCTCTTTCTACCATGGCATGAAATTTCTTCAAGTGTTCAAATACCTGGTCTTTAGTTTTCAAAAAATACACCCACTCCTTTTGTGAAGCATCATCAATAAAAGTAACAAAATAATTAGGTGTAAATGCACTTTTAGTCCCTACATTTTGGCGTTTTTTCATTTTAGTCCCTACATTTTAATTTTACCACTTTTAGTCCCTAATTCAATTAACGTGTTTCATTTTGGTCCTTTCCTTTAGCCCACCAACCGGAAATGCTGACATGGCAGATTGATGCTGACGTAGCCAATTAAAAAATAATAAAAAATTTTAATTAGCATTTTAAAAAAAATTCACGTTAGCTTCTAAATAAAAAAAATTATTAATTAATTTTAACAAAATTAAAAAAGAAAATTAAAAATTAAAAACAATAAACACAAACACCAAAAACAACACATAAACTCTTCAAACCCAAACAAACGTAAACTCTTCAGATCCAAACACCATCCTCCTCCCAACATCAACATCACAATGGTTCATTTTCTGTGGTTGTTCCGGCGGGTTCTGTGGTTTTTTTTTTTTTTTTTTTTTTTTTTTTTTTTTTTTGCTATGATCAGTGCCTAAAGGAAGAGGTGGGTATGGCTGAAGTGGGTTGTGAGTCGTGGTTCTCTCAAATCCGGTGTTGCTGGTTTTGTTGGTCGTCAGCGAGGTCACTGCGAGGTGGAGATGGGGGTGGATTTTTCTGGGTTGCTCAGATTGGTGATGGGTTTGGTGGAGATGGGCGTGGGTCATGGCGAGGTGGATTCCGATGGGTTTTGCTGTGGATCTCACCACCGTTGCCTTACAAGTTGCCGATCTCATCGCCGCCGACCTTACATGCTGCCAAGTTGCCACTAGTCTCGCCCCTCACTGATTGGAGTTTCTAGGTTGTCGGTTGATTTCGTGGGTTTATGGTGTGGGTCTTTGGCGAGGTCATGGCAAGGTGGAATGTGACGAATCGTCGACGAGTTGATTGGTCTTCGGGGCGAGCTTGGCTCTGCAAACAGGGCACGTGGGCAACAAACGAAGCGTCTCGTGGTCCTCAAAGTGGAATGTCCTTGGTGTGGGTCTTTGGCAAGGTCACGGCGAGGTGGAATGTCATTGCTGGGTTTCCTCTTCGATTCAGTCGTTGCTGGGTTTGATGTCGTTGATATTCAATTTGGGTTCGATGTTGTGTGGTTGCTGGGTTTATTTTTATTTTTATTTTTTTTTAATTTGAAGCTGGATTTATTTCTTGATTTAAGAAGAACACTGAAAAACAAGTTCTTATGTTCTTAGATCTGTAATTTTTTTATTTAATTAAAATTAATTTAGATGCTGACCTGGCCAATTTTAATGCCAAAATAGATTTTTTTTAATTATTATTTTACTGTGCCGTCATCCATGTCAGCATTTTTTGTTGGTGGGCTAACGGAAATGACTAAAATGGAACGCGTTAATTGAATTAGAGACTAAAAGTGGTAAAATTAAAATGCAGGGAATAAAATGGAAAAACACCAAAATGTAGAGACTAAAAGTGCATTTATGCCAAATAATTATTGCCACCTAAGGACTCCACATCAATGGGACCATATACATCAGAATAAACGAAATCTAACACATAGGGCTTTCTAGTAGAGGGAATACGAAAAGACACTTTATGTTGTTTTCTAAATAAATAGTAATCACAAGGTTTAAGTGACATACCTTTGGCAAAAGGAATGAGAGACTTATTTGCTAAAATCTACAACTCCTTTTCAATCATGTGAGCCAGCCGCCTATGCCACAAGTTAGGCATAGAATCTTCCTGAGTTGCATTAATAACATCTTTGCACACCTTTACTTATATCTTGTAAAGTGTACAACAAATCTTTCCTTCAGCAAGCACCAGTGATCCTTTAGAGAGTCTCCATTTACCATCTCCAAAATAGTAACCATAGACTTCTTTATCTAGAATATGAGTAGAAATCAGATTCAAGCGCATATCAGGCACATGTCGCACATTTTTCAATTCCAAGGTGTATCCAGTGTTAGTCTCTACAGAAATATCTACAATTCCCACAATGTCAACATAATTGTTTATTGCTCATCTTCACTCTCTCAAAGTTTCTAGCTTTGTATGAAGTAAAAAACTCATTTCTTGGAGTGACATGGTAGGAAGAGGCTGAGTCAATCACCCATTCAACATAAGGATGTAAAATATTGCAGCATTCATCCTTTCCTACACAGATCACCACATCTTCAATTGTTGAGATAGCAATGGTATTCTGTTCTTTTGCCTTATTCTGATTTTTCTCATCTTTCTATTTATTTTTTCAAGCCTTGTCATTTCTTCTTATGTGACCTTCTTTGTCATAGTAGAAACACTTGAATTTTCCTTTCGAATCTAACTGACTTCTAAATTTACCACACTCCTTAGAATTTCTAATCTTACTCCTCCCCCTGTTCTCTGTAACAAGAGTCTGTGCATTACCCTTGCCCATGTCTTTTCTTCTTGTTTCTTTATTGAACAAGCTATCCTTAATCATTGCAAGTTGTAGCACACCATTTGGAGCAGAGTTACTAAGTGACACCACCAAAGTCTCCCAACTGTCAAGTAAGGAACTTAGAAGTAATAAAACTTGAAGCTCATCATCAATTATCAACTTCATTGTAACCATCTGATTCACCAGGTCTTGGAACTCACTCAAATGCTTGGCAACAGACCTCCCTTCCTTAAGCTGTAAATTCACAAGCTTTCTAGCCACAAAAACTTTATTTTGAGCTGTCTTTCTTTCATAGAGACCCTTCAATTTTTCCCAAAGAGCTTTTGCATTAGTCTCTTAAGATACATGATGAAACACACTCACATCGATGCATTGTCTAATACATCCAACGGTTTTTCTATTTAACTTCTCCCAATCTTTATCATACATCTTGCTTGGCTTAGCACTATCACCCTCAATAAGGTCATGCAAATCCTTATAGTAAAGGACATCCTCCATCATCGTCTTCCAAATTGAATAATTTGATGTCGAGAGTTTGATCATAGTGCTCATATTCATATTCATATTTTCCATTTAATTCAACACAAGACAATCACATCCAATAACCTAGCTCTGATACCACTTGTTGGGATAAATCCCCGCCTATGTGTGAATTAAATAAAATATAACCCAAGAAACAGAGAAAATAGAAATCTACGGAAGCGATAAAAAAAAAATCAACCAACAAGAACACTAAGAAGTTACGTGAAAAAACCTCCAATGTAAGGGGAAAAACCATGAGGCAAATCCGATCAATCCACTATAACAAAATAGAAATTACAACACTCAAGTTAGACAGACCTAAAACCTGAGTTCACAATAAATTAGAAAAATACAATAATATCTCTAGGAACAAAAACAACCTTACCACAAAACCCGATAGCAAGATCTTCCACATTGAATATTTCAATTCTCTGTGTAGCACTCAAATAAATGAACAATCGTCCTAGAAAAAACTCTTAATTTATCTTTCTTGTGTGACTTGAGCAAAAGAAAATTCACATTTTCTTTTTTTAACCCTCAGTGATGCACAAAGCACTAATCTTTTTCCTTCAGTCGGTTTCAAAACTGTGTTTCACTCTTCAATCTCTCTCTGAATCTCTCTATTTCTCATGAAACCACACGCACCAAGCTTTATATTAAAGCTCTGCCGCCTACACTCCTATTCCTAAAGTAATTAGGAATAGAAGTCTTGCATACCAACCTCACTTATTTCACGTTGAAATAGGATTCAATAAATATGAACTTAGAGTCCCGTGTGGGCTGGACTCCTTTTAGGTGCCGTACACCTCAACAGTCAATGCAAGGAATGAAAAAGAAATCAATAGATCATAGAAATTTTGTGTTTGAATATTTAATTAGTTCAGTTTCTAGTCATTCACTGAATATATCTCCCCTCAAGATCTTTGGTCAAATATTTGAAACGATTGCTTTGTGCAAATATATAAGGTGCCAAAGGCACATGATCATATGCATCCAAGCCAAGAACTCCTTTTTCTATCGTGCGGTTTAAAAAAATAATTTACCACCTTGAAAAATTGAGCCAAAGCAAGATTATGGTGTATTATTATTTTATTTCACATGAGTACCGAATAATTTATGAAACTTAATGCTCTCTCATTATTAAATTGTGGTTGGGTTTTCACTTCCTCATGATGTAACTCTTCGTACGAATTGGTAGGGTATTTGGTTAATCACCACAGGTACATTATTAAGTCATATCAAGCCTGTTTTGTTTGGACTGAGGGGTTCCAACTTTCTACTCCCAATTGCTTTAAGTCTTAGTAATATATGTGTTTAATTGTGAAGATCATATTAATAAGCTTATTAACAATTTCATAAACAAACTTAGACTCAACTTGTTTTATATCAAACCCTAATGTGGTAAATTGTGAAGATCATGATTTTTTTTTTTTTTTTTTTGCTTGGGCTTAGCTTGTTTATTAAACAAGCCTAAAAAAAAATACTCAAATATGTCTTATTTATAAACAAGCAAATATGAACTAACTTTTTATTAAGCTAAGTTTATAATGTTTATAAACAATTTGGTTTATTTACTGCCCTAGATACAACTCACAATTGAGACCCTAAGAATTTATCTTCCAAGAAGTTTGAAAGAATTAATTTTTATTGATTTATCAGGCTTAAAAAAAGTTAAGTATAAGTAGAACTGTAATTGAAAAAAGAAAATCTTCAAAACTTTATATTTAAGTTAAGTAAACTGAAAATAAACTATGACAAAATCCCAAGTCAAACGAAAAAGCATCTATGGTGCTTTCAAAGATTCCTTTTTAGTACCACAATTGGATTTTTGTTTCCAATTCTCCTAGTGAGACATAATTTACCACACACTTTAGCATAATTTACACATTTGTCAACTTAATGATTAGATTACTTACTTATCTATGAGACCATCACTTGTATTTTGTAAAAAACAATTCAATCACCACCGAATACATGCACAAATGATTAGACTACCTTTTTTTTTTAATACAAGATATAAATTCTATTTTAACCTAATCTAAGTGTATATGTGTAAGAATCTCCCTCCTAAAAACTTGAACCCCGGCTCTTACTCTTCACACCATACAAGCACTTATACTTGTAAAGTGACAATTGCACCAAGGGTGTACACGATGGTTAGATTACTTACTTACCTATGAGACTTTCACTTGTTGAATAACAGTCCAATCACCACCGAATACATGCACAAATTGGGGTAACATGTGACAAATGTGTGTCCATATACCTTTCTCTCATTTTGTTTCAAAGACTAAAATTTAATAATATTAGAATCACATGCTTTTATATACATTTTTACACAATTGTCCAACATGACAAATAGTGAGCAATGAAAAAAAAAATGTTCATATAATAGTACCAAACAATTAATCGTAATCTGCCACATAAGACAACTATGATAAATTATTTATAAAAATGTGTGGTATTACCATTATTGTCTAGGATTAATGCTTTTCATTTTCAAGCTCAGTCGTAATCGCCAACATCCCGTCCCACCACTGGGAATAACCAGTACCACTATCAAATGACTGCAAGTGGTCATGTTCTTGGCCCAAACTCATTAAGTGGTGAGATGAGCCTCCCCAAACTTTGAGGAGCCAACCCCATAATTTTGTCAAGTACATAATTTTTTTGGTAGAGAGAGAGAGAGAGAGAGAGAGAGGCATGGGGAACATTTGAGAACAAAAGAGAATCATTAGATTCATTTGAAGTACTAATTAACTTCTCTGGGATTTTATATATGTTAATGGACAAAGGGGCCTCTCCCCTTTAGGGACATTCTGTGTGGAATTTGAGAGGCTCTTGACCTTTCTTTTACCAGTAAACGTGTTGAAAAGTTAGTGCGCCCTCGGTCAAGACCAGTTAATACTTTTAGTTTGTGTATCAGGATCGCTCTGATTTCAATCCAAATCCTCTTTTAACTTACTAAATTGTTGATGTGATGTGATTTGAAGGAAGATTACGTAGTGTTTGGCCCAAAGAATCTCACAAGTCCCTCATAATGTCACACTACTATAGATTTGTTTAAACTTAATGCCTTAATACCTTGAATATTCGAGAATTTATGTTTATGTTGTCAAGAGTAGATTTCAAATCTTTCACCTTACTATTCTAACTATTTATATAAATAAGAATATATATATATAATCATATTTGATTTGATTAAAAATTTGATAAAATTCTCAAGAATATAAAAATTGTATTTTTGCTTTAAAATTAATAACAGCATGACAAAATATTAAATAAAAATATAGCAACCGTCACATGCATATATAAACTCAAACAAAAAAAGTTAAATCATAGTACGAAAATCTTTCATTTTGTTTTTGCAAAGAAATTTGAAATAAGTAAATCTTCCACCGTTCATGTCTACGACTCTACATAAAAAAAATAGTACCCGCCCCCCACCCCCCAACAAAAAAAAAAACAAGACTTAAAGAGACCCACGTCTACAAGAAAAGGATTTTTGTGGGAAATGAAAGATTGAACTTTGTTAGTTGGATATTAGATGAGGTTATTATTTTCAATTTATCAAAACTAAAATACTCTTTAGTCGATCATTGAAATATAGATGTGCAAATATTTTAAAGAGACTCACGTTATGATGCTATATATGCACTTGGATTACTTGATTAATTTGCAACCAAACAAGTAATATGCTTGAAAACTCATAATGGGTACAATAATTTTATAATACATGCATGACAATAACTTAGTAGTGAATAACTCATATATCACAATGAACAATAATTAATTAATAATATGTGTGGATGAACTTGTTTTCATTAGTTTATTTATTTATTTTTTACTTGTGGTGTAAAAATATATATAATTGTAACTTCTTCTTTTTCCCTCATGATTTAGAATTTGGACCTACGCACCTATAAGCTAGGCCTTACCCGGTACTTAAACTTTAGCTCTACTATATATATGCATGAATGTTTATACAAAGATCAATTCCAACTTGGTTACCATTTCTAAGCCGGCACCTCCGTTAATGTATGGTTCAATACTTGTGGAGCCCTAATCATGGCAACCAAGAAACATAGTGAAGGGCAACCAAAACATTTCAAGACTATTGAGCTCATGATGAGCTCATATAAATTAAAAGCCTCCTCTTATAATCACACACACAAAAACACAGAGAGGGGTAGGTATTTACTTAGGGCTTTTATTTTCAACATTTTCCTTTCTCTTTTGCTAGTTCGTTTTTAGCCTTCTGAAGTGCCCATCAAAGAAATTCCTGTTTCGTTTTGAAGGGGTGCCGGAAAGGAAGGACTTTCAGTCAAAAAGAACCGCCACAAAAATCGAACTTTGATTCTTTCATCATTACCAACAGGCGCAAATGGCTGACACTAGCAAGCAAAAACTAATTTATATATAGTACATATAGAGCAAATCTAATTTATTATTATTGTTGTTGTTGATATTATATTCTTAGTATTATTGATGAACTTACAATAATACATATTGTAAGCAACTAATTAACCATACACATATCATGAGCTGGATCGATCTAAAAGAAAAAGCATTTAAAAACATAAAGCTACTTTTTCTATGTTAATGAAGGATACTAATTTGGTGTTCCCTATGATTATATGCATATAGAACCTTCCAACTTGCCAACTATACCTTAAGAAATCTATTTTTGTCTAGCTTACTAGTTACTTCTTTAAGAAATCTATTTTTGGCTAGCTTACTAATTACTTCTTTAAGGGTCTTGTTATTGCGTGTTTAAGGGCAATTATTAAGGTGGCATTCTCAATTCAATCGAGTCAATTTCAGTAAAATAAAAGTCTAAATTTTTATTAACTCTTGCTATTTTTGTTGCTTCTCAATATAAGTGGAACCTATTTTTTTCTCTTAACGATTATTTTAAAGGCATCGATTAACACACTCACTTGTTTAACATTACCTCTTATTTCAGATTTTTAGTAAAAGAATATAAATTAAGTTGTATTTTTTTTTTTTTTTTGCTGAATGTAAATTAAGTTGTATTTGTTTAAAGTATAATTAAGTTCTTGTCTCATTTTTTTGCAAAAAGCTAGGACTCAGGAGATTCCAAACACGAATGACCATTTGGTTACATCTCTTTCAATTCCATAGAGATCTTTTCGTGTAAACCAAGATAGGTGTAGTTGATCATGGTAGCACGTGAAATGTGACGCACTAACAGTGAACAGCTACAGAATTTTGAGCAAAGATTCATGGGCAAAACACTGAAGTCAAATGTTGGATTCCCACCAGAAATTATGTGTTGTCAGACCTTGGCTAGTGGGTAGAGTCGTATACTCGTATAGATGTCTCGCACTATTTTGATCCTATTATAGTCCAGACATAAGTATTTTCTCAATGTAAATTATATGTAGAGAAATGGAGAATAGTTGCATCTTGCATGGCGCGCACATGCACAATAGAAATCTAGATCCCCAAAACAACATAGAATATACTCATGTAGTCCCTTCCAAGAAAAAACTTGGCAAACATAATCATAGGAATCGTTTACAATGTACCAATTTAGAATTTGCAACATTATAATTAGAAAAATTTATATTATATTAATATAATTCGCAGCCGCATTACCCAACTCTCTAGGCCTATATATACCCTCGGATATAATAGCTCTTGCATGCCAACCCTTCTTTCTCTCTCTCTCTCTCTCTCACACACACACACACACTCACATTCTTGCTTAGTCAATTCAGAAATAAAATCATTCTTTTTAATAATCTCTCATGGCCACCTTCAAGCTCGTTTACACAATTGCTTTCCTTCTTGCAATAGTCTTTTCTTATGGGATTATTGCCACTGAGGGAACTAGGCAGTTGAGGACACAGAACATTAAGAAATGTGATCAGAATCACGTAGCTATTTGTGAGAAAATTGTTAGGGAAATGAGAAATAGTCTCAATCACTTGCGCCGTGGAATTTTAGACCAGGAAGCTGCAGGTACTGAAGCTGCACCACCAGCTGGTGGTGGTCAAACTCATGTTGAACAAAGCAGAACTGACGATTTCCGACCCACTGATCCAGGTCACAGTCCTGGTGCTGGTCACTCCAAAGGATCTCAAAGTGTGGATCCAAACGAGTAGACATATATTTACATGACTAATTATTAGGTATGGAGTATGGTGACGTGATGCCCCTCCTCTCATATTAATACAATAAATCTTACTAATTATATTAATGGTGAGATTTACCATGTGTGAGAGGAAAGAGCACTACGTTACTGTATTATGAAAATATCTAATAATTTTCCTATCTTAAAATTGCATGCATGATTTCTATCAATTGTTCGTAAGAATAAAAAGTTTATTGTTGTGAAATTAGAAATTTAGATTTGGTTTGGCTGATAATGATGCATAAGTATTTCCTAGTCTTTTGTGTATTTGTATCATCTTAGAGATACAAACTTTTTTACAAAAAATTTTACAAATTGTTGATATGGTGAGTGATTATTGGAAAAATGTGATGTTAATGGTAAGTCTAGATGAAGACCAAAAAGAAGTTGGTCACGTCAACAATTTGTAAAAAATATTGTAAAATTGTTTGTGATTGTAACATTACTCTTGTATCATTGTATGTAATCCTATGGTATCAATCAATAAAATTGGACTTTGTTACTTTGTATCTGTTGTAGTTGAAGCCTTAATGATACTAATTTAGTCTAAGACATCAATTGCTATTTCTGAGCTATCTAAGGTTGTATTAATGAGTACTTTCAACTTTCAAGACAATAATTACTGCCTCTGTAATATTTCCAAACGTCTCTCTCTTTTTTCCTTTTTAAAGTAAACAAAGTTTAGAAAGAAAAAAAAAATCAAATAAATGGAACCCTTGAAGAGTATAAAAAAAAAATGGAACATTCCTATCAACAAAGAGGATTTTTTTTCCCTCAATAAGATGATAAATACTTAAATAGAATAGAAAAATCCAATTTCCAATGACTTTTGACTCAATTATTTATTTTCTTTTATATATTGATAAGGACAAAACTAATGTACTGCACCTTCGGTGCTGTTCCTTAGATTCTCCTCTTAAAATTCTACTATGTGACTACTTAACTTAAAAAGTACATTAAATTTCTCTCTTAAGATTCTGTCATGTGGCTACTTAACTTAAAAAATACACTTCTATTCATGAAAAAAGTTACATGGCAGAATCTTAAGAGTGGAATTTAGAAAACAGCATCTAAATCTTGTATCTAAGTCTTGCTATATGTATAAAATATATCGCAAATACAGTTTCAAGTTGATATCTTATGTTATATATAGTTAGATAGATGGTGAGTTTAGGTTACATATAATATTGCAAGAACTGTGTTAAAAAATAAAAATAAAAAAGAAGAAGAAGAAGGAAGATTTTATTTGCACAAGATTAACAGCCATCCCATATATTAACAACAAAAATAGTTATAGTGAGGAATACACAGAGTTCTTTCTAGCCTTTTCTATAAAAATAAAAAAAAATAAAAAAAAAAGGTATACTTGGAGTTCGGAATATAATTGGATATATATACTATATATAATATTGGAAGAATTGTGTTAAAAAAATAAAATAAAATAAGTGTGCGTTTGGGAAGCGCAAAACGCGCTTTCCAAACGCACGTTCTGCGTTTAAGTGTTTTTTTTTTTTTTTTTTTTGAGCCGAAAAGTTTGACTTTTTCCGTGAACAATGCACATTGTGCACTGTTTACAGACCTATAAATTTCACTTTTTAACAATTTTTTGTTAAAAATGAGTCTCACAGTACTATTCACTCATTAAAAAATTATTGTACTACAGTGTTTTTCAGTTTTTAGTTTTCAGCCCAATCCAAACGGACCCTAAGAAGAAGAAGAGAAGAAGAAGAAGAAGAAGAAGAAGGAAGATTGTATTTCCACAAGATTAACAGCCATCCTATAATATAAACAACAAAAATAGTTATGGTGAAGAGCACACAGAGTTCTTTCTAATTATCCTTTTCTATAAAATAAAATTTAAAAAAAAAAGGTATACATGGAGTTCGGAATATAATTCGAAAGATATATATATATATTAAGGAGCATTAATATTGATTCTTAACTATCTGAATCGTGAGGTTTCAAACAAAACAAAACCAAAAAAAAACTTATCTGAATCATGAGAGCCAATTAATTTTATAGATTGTTCTAATGATTGACAATCAGAGTGAACTATCTCTTGACTTCCAAGTCTTCCATGATAAATAAGATCTTTCATTTAAATTATTATTAAAACCATAGGTGCTAATACCAACTAGTATATTATAACCAAATATATAATTTGATTAGCAATTTGATACTATGCATTGTCATCACTCCAAAAGCAAGAATGGAATAAATAAACTTTGTTGCTCCATAGAGAGAGGAGATGTTTGCCTTTCTTTCTTATATAAAGTTTTGACACTTATTGATCCCCTCGATGGGTTTGGCTATAAATTAATTGACCAATGCCTTTCAGTTGCATGATGGCCCACACCAACTTATATTGGCAAGGAATTTTTGGGAATTTTCCTGAATGGGGAATCCAATCCTAGATAAATTGACTTTCGACTGTTGTTGTCCCTTGATGAGTAGGCTTTCTTGAGTGATGGATGGACACTAAGGATAGCAAGAGCTTTATGCAACTTTTTTCTTCCTTCTAAGTTTGTAACTTTGACATGTTTATACATGTGAGTGGAAGCATTTTAGAAACAATTACAAATTACAAACAGATGTGGAAGTATTTTAGGAACAGTTACAAGTTACAAACAGATTCAATATAGCCAGTTGATTCATGTAATAATGATATTATATTGAAAATTAGATTTATTACCCTAACACTTGGAGTCTTTTAATTCTACCGACGCTTCATGATATTCCAAATGTCCAAGACTTAAATCATCTCATTTATCGATGTTATAGTGTCATTTTTATGGAGTGGTAAATAATTATATATTTAAAACATTTAGCAGAAGATTACGACTAGACTAGGGTTTAAAATAAGGCTAGTGAGAAAGGGGCTATGCTAGGATCTGGAATAAGGAAAATATAATAATTTTGTAATTAAAATTTATAAGAATGAAGTCAATGGACAATTTCGTATAAATTATTACATTCCCATAAATAGGTAATACTGTATGAGACATTTAATAAAGTAGTGAGATTAATTTCGTATAAATTATTACATTCCCACAAATAGGTAAATACTATATGAAATTACCATCATCTAATAAAGTAGTGAGATTATCATAATTTATTATTTATGGTAAGAACATTCACATTGGATTATATATATATATATATATATATATATATATATATATATAAAAGCATTTTACATTCTCATTATCACTTAACCAACACATCCTACATCTCATTCTTTATTTTACACTAAATCATAACGAAATAGCCTTCCTTTTTTTACACCATCTGCAACAATAACAATAACCAAAAACAAACAAAATATGTTTTACACCGTGCTACAATAATATGTATATTTGCATAATACTATTGCAATGTTTATTGTTTACTACAGTAATGCATAAGCTAATCGTTAGGAGTTTTAATTACTACATGGAAATGCAAAATAGATTTTGCATTATTTGCTAAGAATGCTCTAATGTAATATTTTTGGTAGTCTTACACTTCCCTGATGTCGTGTACAAATAAACAAATCAAATACCGAAACACTTTATAGTAATGTCACTACAACAAAATGTATTTTTAGTGACGAAAAACTTCGTCACTAAAAGTCCAGTTTTTCGTCACTAAGAACTTTTAGTGATGAAATCGGACTTTTAGTGACGAAACTCATTTCGTCGCTGAAACTCTGTCACTAAAAGTCCTGGTAACAAAAAATTTCGTCACTAAAAGTCCAATTTGATTTTTTTTTTAAAAAAACTTTTAGAGACGAAAACTTTTCGTCACTAAATGTTTTCCATGCTAAAAACACCATTCAGTGACAAAAATATTTCATCACTAAAAACACTTTAGTTTATTAAATCATATTTAGTGACGAATAATTTCGTCACTAAAATTATTTTCGGGTACATATAGTGACGAAAAAGTTCGTCACTAAAACTATTTTTAAGAAAATCCATGCACATATAGTGACGAAAATTTTTGTCACTAAAGCCATTTCTTACAAAATTTTGCTACATTTAGTGACGAAATATTTTGTCACTAAAACTTATTTTCTATTTTTATATTTTTCATGGCTTTGATATTAACCTGTAACCTGTTATTACATTACTAAAACCTCACATTTGAATAATACATTTATTTCAACAACACATTTATAAAAAAAGATTCATACATTCCACAAATAAAAAATAAATAAAGTATCTAATTCAAACTCCTTCCATACAATAATTGTTTGCAACATATACAATAACTCAAGATGTTTTATAACAATACAAAAAGTATAACATAATATAATTAGAACTAACAGAAGATGTCCTCATATGTCTTCAAGTAATGCCAAAAGTAAATCTCCTAATAGCCACCAATAAGAAATCTAAACAAATATAAACACGATACCACATTAAAATCGTAAAGTAAAAACATTAATTATGTTATATGAAAAATTTTAACAATGCATTAAGAGTAGTCACATCATGTAATGTAGGTCAATTGCTAAAAGAAAGTACTAACCAAAAAATGTTTTAACTTGAAGTTGAACCATTCCCATAGGTAAGAGCGTCATCATAATCATTCCTCCTTGTAATATTTCGTTTTGTTTGTTTCGCTGTAAAATGTTTGCAGCGTTTTATTATGTTTGTTTCATTGTAAAATTTGATTAAACCTAAAAAAAAATTCCATTAACTGTAAAACCATTTATACAATTTTGTGAAATCTTTTATTTAAGGCAAAATCTTTTACAAAAATACACTACTCCCCCCTATCTAGTGGTGTATTGGGATATAATTAAATAAGTGAAGGAAAAAGAAGTTGTTATAAATAATTAAGTTTTTGTGTCTATTAAAAGAATTCATAAAACAATAACAAAAATTAATAAGAATAGTTAAGCCAAGATTGGATAAGAACAAAGGAGCTTATATGATATAGCCTCTGAGGCTTTTCTATTTTTTTGGATAAAAGTTAATAATTTGCATCCATTATAATTTGATATTACTACATTTTTCATTTACAAAAAAAAAAAAAAAAATCTAGGGGTGTGATGAGTATTATGCGGCATTTGTGATGTGATAAGTATTATGCATTTCATCACACCCCTAGATTTTAATAACAATTATCAATTTTTGTTTAATCCTAAAATTTTGTTTTTAAATCCTAAAAGTTAGCCACTTACACATCCATAACAAAAGTTAAAAAGAGTTTAAATTTAAAATTTAGCAACTACCTACATAACATTTTTGATGGAGTAAATTAATAATTATACAAAAAATGTAAATTGAATTTCACATAGATTATACAAATGATAAATATAGTTTTTGTTACAAAAGAAATTTTTTACAACAATTTCTTAGATTACAACCACTTCATGTGAGGTTTGAATCATAACAACAATTTCATTCATTATTATTCAAAGTTGCTACATTTTTCAATCACCAAAAAACCTAGGGTGTGATGAAATTTATAAATCTATGAGTGATATAATTTTTTGGTATAAATATTATCAAACCCCTAAATATTTTTGTAATTGAAAAATATAGTAATTTACAATAATGATGAATGAAAACTGTAGGGATAAAGAGCCCATAAGTGTATATTGGGTCATGGGTCTTGTTCGAGAACGTCTATTAGTCCGAAAGCCAAAAGATAACAGGAAAAAGTGCAAATCAGAGTGCCACAGACAATCTTTTGATGGAAAGACTTATGGAGGTAGTCCGAGGAGGAGTACCTCCTTGGCTAAGTAAGGCAGAGGTTAGAGGGATTAGTTTGCCTTTAAGAGCAACACTTCGAAAGGTTCTACTAGTAAGGATAAACATCAAGGAAACATAAGACAGAGAGAAGCTAAAAAATATCTAAGGGAAAGCTATTATCATCACATTGAATGCTCTGTAACTAACCATCTGGCCACATTAATGTGGAGGTGAGACATGAACAGTGGTAAGCAGCTGTAAGGACACAAAGTAAGCCTTAGGCCCAAAATCGTGACCAGGCCGACCCAAGTGGCCTACACAATAGAATTTGTAAAGAATGGGCTTAAAGCCTAGACTTCCTGAGGCTTTAGAAAGCTATGAGGTAAGGGTTAACTCCGCTGCTGGCATGCTAGAAGTTGGGGGAGCGCCTCTGCCTCTCCTCGGACGTGGGCCGATAAGCCTATGTCTAGGCTTTCCTTCTGTTCTCTGGGAGGAGAGAGAAAGTGAGTCTTCTTCTTCCTCAGAGAAAATCCTGATCCCCTTTCCTATGGTTTCCCCTTCTTTATTTATACTTCCCATTCCTAGTTCCCATCTGTCTTTTCCCTGAAAACGCTCCACAATGCCTATAAGACTGACCACCGTCCCCTCAGAAGTCACTTCTCCATTAATGCGGCTAGGCGGGTAGGTGAAAGGCCTTTAATGCGGTGGCAGCAGCTTTGTCCATTACACGTCCCACTTGTCCCCCTCCTCGGCGTCCCATTAAAGCTTAGGTTGATTCGCTGAGCTTTAGGAATTCTTCCCTAAACGTTGTGTAACCCCCTTCGACCCCTGGCCCTTCTGTCCGAGGAGACCTTTTCCTCGGATTCTCATCCGACAGGCTGACGGTCTGGTCGGCGGGCCTTTGGGCCCCCGTTCTTTGGATGCCCCATTCTTGACTCACGGCCCCTTGGGCGGAGCCTACGTCTTCAGACCAGACCCTAGGCCCATATGGTGTTTTGACATCTTTACTCCCCACAATAGCCCCTCAAAAAGTCGTTTGACTCCGATCCAAGGAGGCAGATGGGTTTTTGACCTGCGAATCTTTCCTCCACGTGACCTTTAAATTGTCGCACGTACGGAGTCCGCCTGCGCCTTCTGGGCAAATCTTTGACGCTTCGTAACACGCAACGCCTGCATTAATTGCATTAAGTAACTCCCTGTCGCGCATGTTCAACGGTGAGATGGGAATATAGCGGCTTGGATTTGTTCCTGAAAATTTGAGCGGGATTTTCCTTGCGAACCGCTACTCCTTAATCATCAAAAACGCTTCGGTAGTCACGATATTCCCCATTTCTTCCAAAAAGCAAACTTGTTGCAAAGGGACTCAATTTTTCTCTCCCTCTCAAGAAGTTCCCTAAGCACGCACATCTCCTTTCTGTAAGTTTTCCCTCTCCCCGAACTCTTTTCTTCTCGACTGTCAACCCTATGGGTAGATTTAAGTGTCTAGTTGATACGCCTTCTGGCATGGAGGGATTCAGGGCCAAGTACCACATTCCTCCAGATGTGGGCCTGAAGTACTACCCCTTAGAGGCCGTGGCTGATTCTAGGAAGGAGGGGCAGGTAGTCATCCCCATAATCGCCTTCCTAGAGGGTGGGATGACGTTACCTATGAAGGGCGTGACCAGCGAATATCTTTGCAATCATAGGCTGTGTCCCGACCAGTGTACCCCCAACACATTTAGGATATTAGGCTACGTCGATGCCCTGAACGAGCAGATGGGCCTGCGCTTCACGTGGCACGACGTGGTTTACATGTACGAGTGCCATAGGCTGAAAGACGCCGGTTATTACCTCAAGTCGAGGTCTAATACCGTTAGGCTAATCTCCTGTCTGCCCAAGTCCAATAAGGGCATGAAAGATGATTACCTCATCGCCACCGGGCAGTGGCATGACGGTCCCCATTGCCTAGTGAGCGAGGGGCAGCCAGGTGTGACTTTCTACCACTTAGGAGTTTTTTGTTCTTCCCTTCTCCCTTTTTTCCCTCCTTTGTGCTTCTCTTAGTAGATTCGTTGTTATTTGCTGCTTTTCCTTGTTGGGTCTGCCATTTGCATCTAACCATGTCTAGCTTTTCTGTTGTCTTCCCTGCAGATAATGGCATACTGCTCCTCGCTCGAGCGACGTTAACATCTCTGACCTTAATAGGGTGATGAGATCCGAGATCTTCGTAACTGAAGATCTGCAAGTGAGGGCCGCCCACCTCATATTGGGGTACAACCCCATTTTGAAGGTCTTTGGCAAGGTCGAGGATTCCATTCTCGCGGGTGATCGCATGCGTGCTAGGATAGACATTTGCTACCTCGAGTTTCTCGCCCCACGAGCCATTCCTGACGCCCCTTCTACCATACTGTACGGCCAAGCCGTCGCAGCTGTCCCTTTGGCAGTGCAGCAGCGGGGTCAGGTCGTCCGAGAAGAGTTTGTGACTTCCCCCCTCCCTTGGTGAAGAAATTGACCGATTCCGTTTAGAGGAGGCCGAAAGACCTTTGGGGGATCACGTGGTCGATATCTCGGATAAGGAAGAGGACCACTCGGACAGGAATTCCAGCATCAAAGGTCTGATTGTCTCCCGACCGGAAGATTCCTCTGAAGAGGACGACGACATGTCTTTGAGAGAACTTTTTGCCAGAAAGAGGGGGGCCCAAGTTCCCAAAACAGATGCCTCTAGGTCCCAGCCCAAGCTGCCCCCGCCTCCCCCTCCCCCTCCATCCGACCTGCTCCCTCCTGCCCCTATCGTCCTAAAGAAGAGGAGGAACGAGAGCGAAGAGGCGGACAGGGAGAGAGAGAAGAAGTAGAAGCACCAGCGGCAGCTGCAGCAGCAAATTACTAAGGGTGGGGGACGAGCCTCATCCGTTGAGAGTAGGGAAATCCGCAGACAAGCCGAGGTTCGCCGAGGGGAGTCCAGCTGGTTTCCCCCTCTGGAGGTGGACGGGGCTCCGATACCCCTCTAAGCAAGCATCCGGGACTTCCAGAGAGGTCACGCCCTTCACCTAGCCAATTCGCTGGAGCAGCCCCTCCTTCTGCCTAGGGACATGAAGGAACTGGGAAGGACGGGCCGTACGTGCCTCTTTCTCTCCCTTAAGAGAAACCTGGGCCTGGTACATGCTACGCCTCTAGTTTTGTCGTTGTTGTTTTAGCCTACGTGTGCGCTAACCTTTACTTACTATGTTTCCGCTGGAACTTTCCCTCGCAGGCCATCCAGGAGGCCTTTGCTGCCGATGCCCTAATGGAGCATTATCAGACCCAGGTCGGCTTCGAGCAGTCAGCAAGGGCCGAGATCGAGAAGGAGCTAAGCCGTGTCGAGGCGGAGAAGGTTGATCTGGGTGCCAAGCTGGCCTCAGAGCAAACAAAGAGGAGCCTGGCTGCGGGCCTAAAGACGGCGATGGTGCAGGCAGAGGCCCAATGCAAGCTTCTGCAGCAAAAGGACGAGGCCCTGGCCAAAGCGGGGCAAGAGGCCTCCAATTTAAGAAGAGAGCTCGCGCTGGCCCAAGAAGCGGCTGGCACCGTTAGAGAGACCGTGGAGGCTGCTATCAAGGCTGCCTATAACGAGGGGGTTGAGGCGACGGAGAATCGCCTGAACGAGGAGCTGGGCGAGCTGTGTAGGGAATACTGCCAGTAAGTTTGGGCGAAAGCCTTAAACGCTGCGAGAGTCCCTGCTAGCTCCGAGTTGAGGGCTGCGGTGAAGGTCTGGTATCCCAAAGATATCAGATTCATCGAAGATGCTCCCTCTACTCTGCCTCTCTCCTCCTCAGATCAGGTTCCGCCCCCTGAGGAGGTTGTTGCCCCCGATGAGGGGTTGGGCGAGCCAGCCAGCCTGGTCTTGCCTCCGCTTAAGCCAATGGACAAAGGAAAGCAAGTCCAGGACCCGTCCAAGGTCGCACCAGAGCAAACCGAGGCTGAGGGCAAGACCAAAGAGGCTTCGTCCAAGCCAGTGAAGGAACCCCCATTGAAGATCAAGGGATAGGCAACCTCGGGCCCCCATTCACCGTTTTGCGCAGACTTTCCCTCTTATCAACTGTCCTTATGTAGACTTCAAGTATTTTTCCTTGTAATTTCTTTCCCTTAATTTCGTCCCGAGCAGTTTTTAATGAACTTCATTATCTTGCCTTGATAGTGTAATTTCTTGGATGAATTGTGTTTACTATTGTATGATTCGATCTATTGCACTTGATTTCTGACACATATGGGTTGCTACGCAAAAAGCTTATTTACATAGTCTCACAATCGCTCAAAAGACCAATTAGCACTTAATAAAAATTGAACTGTGTTAAATTTTCCAAAGGCAGAAGGTCCGAGGACCTGGCTTAGCCCCAGTTGACATTAACACTTAGTAAAAATTGAACCGTGTTAAATTTTCCTAAGGCAGAAGGTCCGAGAACCTGGCTTAGCCAAGGTTTACATTAACACTTAATAAAAAATGAACCGTGTTAAATTTTCCCAAGGCAGAAGGTCCGAGGACCTGGCTCCCAATTGACATTAACACTTAATAAAAATTGAACCGTGTTAAATTTTTCCAAGGCAGAAGGTCCGAGGACTTGGCTTAGCTAAGGTTTACATTAACACTTAATAAAAATTGAACCGTGTTAAATTTTCCCAAGGCAGAAGGTCCGAGGACCTAGCTTAGCCCCAGTTGACATTAACACTTAATAAAAATTGAACCATGTTAAATTTTCCCAAGGCAGAAGGTCCGAGGACCTGGCTTAGCCAAGGTTTTCATTAACACTTAATAAAAATTGAACCGTGTTAAATTTTCCCAAAGCAAAAGGTCCGAGGACCTGACTTAGTCCCAGTTGACATTAACACTTAATAAAAATTGAACCGTGTTAAATTTTCCCAAGGCAGAAGGTCCGAGGACCTGGCTTAGCCCCAGTTGACGTTAACACTTAATAAAAATTGAACCGTGTTAAATTTTCCCAAAGCAGAAGGTCCAAGGACCTGGCTTAGCCAAGGTTTACATTAACACTTAATAAAAATTGAACCGTGTTAAATTTTCCCAAGGCAGAAGGTCCGAGGACCTGGCTTAGCCCCAGTTGACATTAACACTTAATAAAAATTGAACCGTGTTAAATTTTCCCAAGGTAGAAGGTCCGAGGATCTGGCTTAGCCAAGGTTTACATTAACACTTAATAAAAATTGAATTGTGTTAAATTTTCCCAAGGTAGAAGGTTCGAGGACCTGGCTTAGCCCCAGTTGACATTAACACTTAATAAAAATTGAACCGTATTAAATTTTCCCAAGGCAAAAGGTCCGAGGACTTGGCTTAGCCAAGGTTTACATTAATACTTAATAAAAATTGAACCGTGTTAAATTTTTCCAAGGCAGAAGGTCCGAGGACCTGGCTTAGCCAAGGTTTACATTAACACTTAATAAAAATTGATCCATGTTAAATTTTCCCAAGGCAGAAGGTCCGAGAACCTGACTTAGCCAAGGTTTACGGATGATAGATTTAGCGATAGAGACTAACATAGCGACAATTCCCATGATACAATAAAACCCGAATACATGGCGCGCACGCCTTTCATTAGTAATAATACATTCGGAGGTTATTTACATTCCAGGGTCGTTTTACAAGTTTTTTTCCAAGTCGGCGAGATAGTATGACCCTATGCCGGCTACTGAGGTTATACGATAGGGGCCCTCCCAGTTTGGCCCTAATTTTCCCCACGACGGGTCCTTGGCAGTTCTGACGACCTTTTCCAAGACTAGGTCTCCCGGAGCAAGAGGCCTAGATCGTACGCGCGAGTCGTACCCCTGCTTGAGCTTCTGCTGGTAGGCAGCTAGCTGGACCATGGCGTTTTCACGCCTTTCTTCCACCAAGTCCAGCCCCTTCAGCAGCATGTCGTCATTAGCGTCTTGGACGAAAGACTGCGCCCTCATCGTCGGGAACCCCATCTTGACAAGAATCACAGCCTCGGCGCCATACGTCATCGAGAATGGAGTCTCCCCCGTGGACCTTCACAGCATGGTTCAATAAGTCCACAACACGTGTGGTACCTCATCCACCCATCTGCCTTTCGCATCGTCTAGTCTTTTCTTGATTCCATTGACTATCGACTTGTTGACCGCTTCAGCTTGGCCGTTCCCCTGCGGGTACGCTGGGGTGGAGTACCTATTTGTGATGTCGAAGTCTCCACAGTACTTCTGGAAGGCTTTGCTGTCGAACTGCAATCCATTATCCTAGATGAGAGTACGTGGGATCCCAAATCTGGTGATGACGTTCTTCCAGACGAATCTCTTCGCGTCCACGTCCCGGATATTCGAGAGTGGCTCGGGCTCTACCCATTTAGTAAAGTAGTCTGTCCCGACGAGCAGCCATCGCTTGTTACCCGCCGCCCTCGGAAACGGTCCCACTATGTCCAAGCCCCACTGCGCAAACGGCCAAGGGCTGACCAATGGGTTAAGAACGCCACCAGGCTGGTGGATGTTGGGCGCGAACCTCTGACATTGGTCGTATTTCCTCGCATACTCCTGCACCTCTCTCTGCATATTCGGCCACCAGTACCCCTGCGTGAGGGCTCTGTGAGCTAGCGACCTTCCGCCCGTGTGGCTACCACAAATTCCCTCATGCAACTCCTCCAAGAGCTGCTCTGTCCCTTTCAGGTGTACACATAGTAGGTAGGGCCCTAAAAACGAGCGTTTGTAGAGCTTCTCATCCTCAGATAGCCAGAACCGAGGAGCCTTACTATGGATCCTATCGGCCTCGGACTTCTCCTCCGGCAGTGTATCGTGTTTAAGGAAAGACACTATGGGGTCCATCCAACTGGGTTCTGTTCTGACCTGTTAGACCCGGATGGCCTGACAACCCGGATCGGCTGGCCTAAGCAGGTCCTCAACGAGAATGACCCGAGGAAGGCCTTGTGCCGAGGAGGTTGCGAGCGTGGCCAGCGAATCTGCGTGGGTGTTTCCGCTTCTGGAGATATGCGATAGTGCGAAGGATTCGAACTTGGCCTGCAAGTGCTTGGCGCGGGCTAAATACTCTCGCATTCTCGGTTCCCTGGCCTCCAACTTCCCTTCCACTTGGCCGACCACCAGCTGCGAGTCTGAGAACGCTCGCACCGCCTTTCCCCCCATTTTCTGAACCATGTCCATTCCCACCAACAAGGCTTCGTACTCGGCCTCATTGTTGGTAGTTGGAAACGCTATCCTTAAAGACTTTTCAATGACGACCCTATCCGAAGATATCAAGACTATCCCAGCGCCTGAACCTCTCTGGTTGGAGGCTCCGTCTACATAAACTTCCCATACCGGAGGCTTCTCGCACGAGACTATGTCGACTTGCTTTCCCCCCAAGCTACATCCCCCTAGGCCTTCCTCTAGGGAAGGCTCAGTGAACTCCGCCACCAGGTCGGCCAGGACTTGCCCCTTCACAGATGTACGAGGCAGGTACTTGATGTCAAAGGCCCCCAAAAAGGTTCCCCATTTGGCGATTCTGCTGGAATAGTCGGCACTTCGCAGCACGGACTTAAGTGGGAGTTGGGTCAACACGACGACTGTATGAGATTGAAAATAGTGTGGAAGCCGGCGCGTCGCGTGTACTATGGCCAGAACCGCCTTTTCCAACTGTAAATACCGGATCTCGGCCTCCTGCAGGGACTTGCTCACGTAATAGACTGGTCTTTGTGTACCGTCGTCATCCCGTATCAGAACCAGGCTAACGGCACGGGCGGCCACAGCTAGGTATGCAAACAGCACTTCGTCGGGATCAGGGCGGGACATAATGGGTAGCCGAGAGAGGTATTCCTTCAGCTGCTGGAAGGCCAAGGAGCACTCCTCAGTCCATTCAAATTCCTTCCATTTGTTCAGCAGTTGGAAGAAGGGTCGGCACCTGTCCGCAGATCGGGAGATGAACCTACTGAGGGCAGCCGTCATTCCGGCCAGCCTCTAGACCTCCTTCGGGTTCCGAGGTGGTTGCAGGTGTTCGAGGTTGGCCTCAATACCCCTGTGAGTAAGCATGTAGCCCAGGAATTTACCAGACCCTACATCGAAGAAGCATTTGGAGGCGTTCAAACGCAACTTATGCTCCCGCAAAGTTTGGAATGTGCTGCCCAGGTCGGCCACATGTTCCGATATGGCCCTGCTCTTCACAACCATATTGCCTACGTATACCTCAACTGTTTTTCCTAGCTGCGCCTCGAACATCTGGGTCATCATCCTCTGATAGGTAGCCCCTGCATTTTTTAGGCCGAAGGGCATCACCTTGTAATGGTAGTTGCCGGTAGGGGTCACAAAAGCGGTTTTCTCCTGGTCCTCTAGAGCCAAAGGTATCTGGTGGTACCCCTGAAAGGCGTCCAGGAAACTCATGCGAGGGTGGCCGACCATCGCGTCTACCAGCTGATCTATGTGAGGCATCGGGAAAGGGTCCTTAGGATAAGCTTTGTTCAGATCCGTGAAGTCTACGCACACCCTCCACTTCCCACTCTTCTTCTTCACCACGACTGTGTGCGCCAACCATTCGGGATAAAACACTTCCTTGATAGCCCCCGCTCTCTTAAGTTTGATGACTTCCTCCTTAACGGCCTCGGAATGCTCCGCAGAAAAGCGCCGAGGGGGTTGCTTATTCGGTACTGCTGTCTGGCTGACGTTCAAGTGGTGGCATATGAAGCTTGGGTCGATTCCAGGCATTTCATGCTCTTCCCATGCAAACACGTCAAGGTTCCCCCTTAAGAACGCGACCAACTCTTCCCTTTCTTCAGTCGGCAGTTGGGCCCCTATCTGAAAAAACCTCTCTAGGTCGTTGTTTACGAGAACTCTGTCTAACCCCTCGCACGTGGGCTCTTCCGCCGCTTTCAACACCGTTGCAGCGGAAGAGGCTAACTGCTATTGGGTCAGCACATTTTGGGCCGACGACCCAAGCTCCGACCTACGCATGACTGCGGCTGTTAGGCACTGCCTCGCCACCGTTTGACTCCCAATAATTTCCTCGACTTGGCCGCCAAAAGGGAACTTCACCTTGGTGTGGAGAGTGGAGGAGACAGCCCCTAGGGCGTGCAGCTAAGGTCTCCCCAGAATGGTCGTGTAAAGGGAGTAGGCGTCTACCACGATGAAATCCACCTCTACCACTGCTGGACTTGACTGCACAGGCAATCTGATCTGTCCCTTCGGGATCACTACCTTCCCCTCGAAGCTTATCAGTGGCGAGTTGTAGGCCGAGAGGTCTTCTTCCTTCAGGTTCAGCCCCTTGTACAGGTCAGGGTACATAATGTCTGCTCCCCTTCCTTGGTCCACCATCACCCTCTTTACATCGTAACCTCCGATTCTCAGGATTATGACTAGGGCGTCATCGTGGGGTTGGATGGTCCCTTCCTTGTCCGTGTCCGAGAAGGCCAGAGTGGGCGGCTCATTGCCCTTAATCTTCTTCAGCTCGAAGCCAGAGCCCTCGGCGTGGGCTCGCGCCACTGACATTACCCTAAAAGGGCGCGAGCCGGTTCTCCCAAGAGTGGTGAGAATGACATTGATGGTTCCCAAAGGAGGCCTGGGAGCATGATGACCCTGGCTTGTCGGCCCAGGGTGTTCTTTCTGCCCTTCATGCCGGTATACGAACTGCCTCAACTTCCCCTCCTTCGTCAGCTGTTCTAAATAGTTCCATAAGCTCCTACAGTTCTCCGTCGTGTGGCCATTCACTTGATGGTACTGGCAATGGAGGTTCTGGTTACGCTTTGAGGGATCACCTACCATTTTGCTGGGCCACCTGAAGTAGGGTTCGTGACAGATTTTCTCAAACACCTGCTGTATGGGTTCGCGGAACACGACGCCGACTACCTGCGTTGTCGCCTGACGAGGTTGGCCGATGAACTCCCTCCTCGGCCTACTGTTGCTGTATCTGTCTGACCTAAAATCCCTCCTTTCTTGAGGGAGAACCTTCGCCCTAGCCTTCACTTGTAATTGATCCTCCTCCACCCACGTGTACTCGTCAATGCGGTCCATGAGTCGACGCATGCTCTTAACAGGCCTTCTGGTCAGTGACTTCCTCAAGTCATGCTCGTTTGGGAGGTTGACCTTGAAGGTGCTTATGGCGACTTAGTTGAAGTTCCCATCGATCTCGTTATACATCTCTCAATATCTGTCGATATATGCCCTGAGGGTCTCTCCTTCTCTCATGGCCATGGACAACAGTGAATCTAGAGGGCGAGGGACCCTGCTGCATGTGATGAACCACGAGCCAAATGCCCTGGTAAGCTCCGCGAAGGAATCGACAGAACCTGCCTTCAAGCCATTGAACCACCTCATCGCGGTGGGTCCTAGGCTGGAAGGGAAGACCTTGCACATCAGGGTCTCATTCTTCGAGTGCACCGCCATCCTCTAGCTGAAGTGGCTCACATGTTCTACTGGGTCCGTCCTTCTGTTGTAAATTGTGAAGGTTGGCTAGGTGAACCGCCTCGGAAGCTTTCCCTTCTCAATCCTCCGAGTGAAGGGCAACTTGGAAATCTGGTAGAGCGCCTTGCTCAGTGCATTATTGGCCAGGCCTCTAAAGGATGTCCTCTTATCCTTAGGTTGGCAATGGCATTCGTCCTCCTGAGAAGAGGACTCGCTAGGGGGGGTCCTCGACTTGGAACTGTTGGAGCTACTGCTAGTATCCGCTAAGGATTGGTCTGAAGGGGAGGGCGTGCGCCTTCGTTTCTCCCGGCGCAGCTTCCTTCTCAGATGGTCAATCTCCCTTTGCAGGGCCTCAACACTTTTTTCGCGAGAGGCTTTACTTCCATCGCGTGCATGGCTCCTCCCGCGCGTATGTTCATTGCGCATGCTAGTTTCGAGCTCTCTCTCCCGCTCTAACCGCACAAATTAGTCCTCGCGCTAGGACCTCCTGGACTCCGCATGACGTGAACCTGAACCTTCCATGATACTTCAAGTCCCTTTCGTCAAGGCTCCCCACAGACGGCGCCAATTGTAAAGACACAAAGTAAGCCTTAGGCTCAAAATCGTGACCGGGCCGGCCTAAGTGGCCTACACAATAGAATTTGTAGAGAATGAGCTTAAAGCCTAGACTTCCTAGGGCTTTAGAAAGCATGGGGTAAGGGTTAAGTCTGCTGCTGGCGTGCTAGGAGTTGGGGGAGCCCCTCTGCCTCTCCTCGAACGTGGGCCGAAGAGCCTATGTCTAGGCTTTCCTTCTGTTCTCTAGGGGGAGAGAGAGAGTGAGTCTTCTTCTTCCTCAGAGAAAATCCTGATCCCCTTTCCTATGGTCCCCCCTTCTCTATTTATACTTCCCATTCCTAGTTCACATCTGTCTTTTCCCTGAAAACGCTCCCCAATGCCTATAAGGCTGACCACCGTCCCCTCAGAAGTCACTTCTCCATTAATGCGGCTAGGAGGGTAGGTGAAAGGCCTTTAATGCGGTAGCAGCAGCTTTATCCATTACACGTCCCACTTGTCCCTCTCCTCGGCGTCCCATTAAAGCTTGGGTTGATCCGCTGAACTTTAGGAATTCTTCCCTAAACGTTGTGTAACCCCCTTCGACCGCTGGCCCTTTTGTCCGAGGAGACCTTCTCCTCGGATTCTCGTCCGACAGGCTAACGGTCTGGTTGGCGGGCCTTTGGGCCCCCGTTCTTTGGAGGCCCCATTCCCGACTCACGGCCCCTTGGGCAGAGCCTACGTCCTCAGACCAGGCCCTAGGCCCATATGGTGTTTTGACGTCTTTACTCCCCATAGCAGCCTTACAGCTCCTCCCAAAGACTTCAAGAAGGTACTGATGGGACAAGGATCAAAACCAATAGCTTGACTTACACGTGGATGTTGGAAATGAAGAAAGGAGGGATGTAGAAGGGAGAGGAAATCCCCTTACAGAAGGGGGAGATCTCTAAAAAAATAGAGAGAAAAACACTATAGGACCAAGAACTGGACTTGTAACCAAATTCAAAATAAATATATATATATATATATATATATATATAAGATCTAGTCTCCTCGAACTGTGCCGAGGACGATTTACTTTGAGCAAAACCATTTTATTCTTGTTTTCTTTTCATCTGGGCTCACTACATATTATCTGATTCATTAGAGCCTAATTTTCTAGTCCACTCTCTACAAATTTATTGTACTGGGCTCTTTGGGCCTAGATCCTTTTCCCTTAGGCTTGGGCACCAAATTGGGTCCTTACAATTGACGCCGTCTGTGGGGATCTACTTAAGCTTTAGTGAAAATAACACATAATTATGGTGGGCTTAGGGCCAAATCGAGAGAAGTTCGTTAGGTCCCAGCATTAGGATTAGTTTCTTAACCTTGAGTGAAGGAAGGAGCAGGAAATTAGTGTCCATACCACACATACTAGTAGGAGCTAGTTCTAGAGTGGGAGCCACGTCTCTCATAAGGCAACTACCAGAAGCATGCAATTAGAAATTTATCATTTAAGAAGAAGGTTATGCCGAGAGAGGCGTAGAGGAACTCCTTCAAGTTCTAACCATTCTTCTGATGATGATGGTGATAATAGTTACCAACACAGGTCAAGGACTTTTCCTAGCGAGTCTTTTTCTAGTAACAAGGAGTGTCATAATAGGCGAGGGAGGAGAAATCTGTCATGTAAAGGTCTAGGCAACAATGCCATGAGTAAGGCTTTGAATCAAATCTCTAAGTCACCTTTTACCTGGAGAATTGAGGGAGGAAGGCTTCCCCAGCAGTTTACTCAACCAACTTTCACCGTGTACAATGGTAAGACCGATCCTGTGGAGCATATAAGCCATTTCAACCAGAGAATGGTTGTTCACTCTAAGAACAAGACTTTGATGTGCAAGGTGTTTCCATCCAGTTTACGGCCTACGGCGATGATGTGGTTTAATGGCTTGAAAGAGGGTTCTATTAACTCTTTTAAGGAGCTTACGAGGGCATTTGGTTCTTGATTTGTAACTTGTAGTAGGGTGACCCGGCCTTTGGATTCCTTGCTGTCTATAGCTATGCGAGAGGAAGAAACCTTAAAGACATACTCTGACCGATACTGGGAGATGTTTAATGAAATTAATTAGGGATTTTGATGACGTAGCTGTAAGGATGTTTAAGGTTAGCCTGCCTACCGAGCATTGTTTGAGGAAATCGTTGACAGGGTAGCCAATTAGTAATGTGTGTGAGCTCATGGACCGCATTGATAAGTATAAGCAGGTTGAAGAGGACCAACAACTAGGTAAAGGCAAGGTTAAGGTGGTCCCTCAAGATAGGAGGGACTTCAAGTCAAACAAGTACAATAATAATCGTCCTTGGTGAGATTTTTCTGGGCAATCTGGGGCTGCTGTTGCTTAAGTGGTTAACATGGTGTTTCGAGAACCAGTGCATCCAATCTTAGAAAATAAAGTAAGAATGAATCATATTTTCAATGGCTAAACAAGATGGGAGAAAATCTCACAAGGCGTAACCAAAGCCTTCATTGCTAGTACCACCAGGAGCGAGTGCATACTATGGAGGACTGTAAAACCTTGTGGAATCACCTGGAATAGCTAGTCCAAGGTGGTAAATTAAAGTAGTTTTTATATCACCCCAATGGATAGGGAGGCCAAGCAGGGACAGGATCTTAGAGAAATGCCTCTTCAAAGCCACCTTTGGGCACAATCAGTGTTATTCTTGCCACCTCGAGAAGGACTGGTTCTCACCCCTCTAGGGTGTTGTCTATAGCTCAGCCACCCGCAGAGGACTCTTCCCCTGAGCCGAAGAGAAGTAGGGTGGAAGTTTCAACTAGCGCTGAGTTTCTCTGACGAGGACAAAGTTGGTACCTTACAGCCATATGATGATGCGTTAGTGGTTACACTCAAGATAAAGGGATATGATGTGAAGCGAGTGTTTGTTGACTAAGGCAGCAGGGCAGAGATTATGTACCCTGATTTGTATAAGGGGCTAAAGCTGAAACTAGAGGATTTGTTCTGTTATGATTCACCTTTGGTAGGTCTTGATGGGAAGATGGTTATACCAAAGGGTCAGATCAGACTACCAGTATAAGCAGGGTTAGAGGTAGTAGAGATAAACTTCATTATAGTGGATGCTTACTCTCTCTACACTGCCATCATGGCAAGACCCTAGTTATATGTCATGGGAGCTGTCTCTTCCACCTTACACTTAAAGGTAAAATATCCATCTAGTGACCAGGTTGAAGAATTGGTTAGGAGCCAATCTATGGCTAGGCAATATTTAGTTTCTACTATCAAGCATCAGGTTGAATGTAAACCCTTGGCCTCTGCCTAACGAGGCTTATAGCAATCAAGGAAGCCAGTATTATTTACAAATATGGTAGAAGGAGCGAAGTGTGAGGAATTAGAAAAGGTTGTTATAGGTCATGATGGGGAGAAATTCTTCTAGGTCAAAGCTTAGCTGCCTCCTCGGGAAAAGGAAGAACGGGTAGTATTTCTTAGAGAGAATATTGACGTGTTTGCCTGGAGTGCTTACGAGGCTCTTAGGGTGGACCCGAACTTCATTTGCCACCATTTAAATGTCAACCCGGCAGTCATCCCCAGAAAGCAACCCCCTCAGCGCTCATCCAGAAAGCATTATAATGCTATCAAGGACGAGGTGATCAAGCTTAAGCAGGCTGGGGCTATTAAAGAAGTTTTTAACCTTGATTGGCTGGCCAATACGGTGGTAGTGAAGAAGAGTAATGGGAAATGGCTAGTATCTGTAGATTTCACATATTTGAACAAAGATTGCCCCAAGGACCCCTTTCCCATGCCTCGTATAGATCAATTGGTAGATGCCATTATAGGCCATCCTCGGATGAGCTTTTTAGATACTTTCTAAGGATATCATTAAATACCCTTAGCTTTGGATGATCAAGAGAAAATAACTTTTATTACTCCTACTGGAAATTACCATTACAAGGTGATGTCCTTTGGTTTAAAGAACGCAGGATCCACCTATTAAAGGATGATGACTAAGATGTTTGAACACAACTAGGAAAAAATATTAAGAACTATATAGATGATATAGTGGTGAAGAGTAAGTTAGAAAATGAGCACGTTAGTGACCTCGAAAACATCTTTGGAATATTGAGGAAACACAAGCTGTGCCTTAATGCTTCTAAATGCTCTTTCAGTGTTGGTTCAGGAAAGTTTTTGGGATACATGGCCACTCATCGTGGAATTAAGTTCAATCCTAATTAGATTAGAGTAATTAACAGTTTGCAGCCTCCTCAGAATCCTAAGGAGGTCCAAAGATTAACGGGGATGACTGCTGCCTTGAATCGATTTATCTCTCGATCAGCAGACAGGTGCAGTTTTTTCTTCCAATTGTTAAATAAGTGGAAAGGGTTTGAATGGACTGAGGAGTGCGCCCTGGCCTTTTAGCAATTGAAGGAATACCTCTCTCGGCCACCTATCATGTCCATGCCTGAGAAGGATGAGGTCCTGTTTGCTTACATTGTTATAGCTCCTCATGCAATTAGCTTGGTATTGATACGAGTTGATGATAAGATTCAGAGGCCAGTTTATTATGTGTGCAAGTCCTTACATGAAGCAAAATTCTGGTACCTACCACTGGAAAAGGTCATATTAGCAGTAGTGCATGCAACACGTAAACTCTCCAATTATTTCTAAGCTCACATAGTGGTGGTATTAACTCAACTTCCTCTTCAACCCCTACTTCGGAGAGCTAACTACACAGGGAGGATTGCTAAATGGCGTACGATTCTAGGGGCCTTCAATATCAAGTATATGCCTCGCACTTTTATTAAGGGCCAAGTTCTTGCAGACCTGGTGGCTAAATTTGCTAAACCTTTTATAGTAGAAGAAGAAGAAAAGTAGAACATGGATGAAAAATCAGTTGGAGTGGTCTTTTTACAAGAGCCTCTATCTTGGAGAGTATATGTTAATGGCGCTGCTAATCAAAGAAGATCTGGAGTTGGGCTGGTTATGGTATCTCTCGAAGAGATCGTTATTGAGAAATCCTTAAGGTTAGGTTTCTTGGTCACGAATAACGAGCTGAGTACGAGGCTTTATTAGTAGGAATGACTATGGTTTAGAAGATGGAAGGAAAGGCATTAGAAGTGTTTTTAGATTCTAGGCTAGTTGTTGGACAGGTAGAGGGTGAATTAAAAGTCAGGGATCCGAGGATGTAAAAGTATTTGAATTAGGTCAGACATTTACGATCAAGGTTTAAGTCTTTCACCATATAGCAAATCCCTAGAAGCAGAAATTGTTGCCATGTTGCAACCTCCTCTCAAGGATAACATCTGGCCCTATCGAGGTAAAGAGAGACATGAGGCAGGTTCATCAGATTAGAGTTGGACCCAATTAGATGGATCCCATTGTTATGTTCCTCAAGGATAACATCTGGCCCGAGGAGAAAGGAGAGGCTGATACATTGCGAAGAAAAGTTGCTCATTTTTTGTTGTCCGAGGACCAAAAATTATATAAGTGCTCTTTCTCTGGACCATACTTGCTATGCATACATCCCGAGACAGTAGAACCCCTCTTAGAAGAGCTGGACGAAGGGATTTATGGGAGTCATACAGGTGGCAGATCTCTATCTCACAGGGCCCTCACTTAAGGGTACCGGTGGCCAAGTATGCAAAAGGAAGCACAAGAGTATATGAAGAAGTGTAACTAATGCCAGAGATTTGCCTCAAACATTCATCAGCCTGGGGGTATCCTTAATCCTTTTTCTAGTCCCTAGCCTTTTGCTCAATGGGGCTTGGATATTGTAGGATCTTTCTCTAAAGCAACAGGAAATAGGAAATGGCTTTTGATTGACACGGATTACTTCACCAAATAAGTTGAAGTTGAGCCCCTAGCAAACATTAAAGATATGGATGCTAAGAGATTTGTGTGGAAAAATATTGTTACTTGGTTTGGGATTCCCCACACCCTCATCTCGGATAATGAGCTTCAGTTTGATATCAAGGTTTTTAGAATGTATTGTTGCAAAATGGGCACCAAGAACAGATATTCAACTCCAACTTATCCCCAAGGAAATGGACAGGCTGAGGCTGTGAACAAAGTCATAGTCAATGGGATCAAAAAGATGTTGGATGATGCAAAGGGCAAGTGGGTGGAAGAGCTACCCCATCTTTGGACATATGGAACTACCCCTCGTGGGTCCACAAGTGAGACTCCTTTCTCTCAATTTATGGGGCCAAGGTCGTAATCCCTCTAGAAACTAGATTCCTAACGTTGAGAACAAGCTTACTTACTCTGGATAACAATGACTGGTTATTAAAGAAGAGCTTGGATTTGATCAAAGAGCGAAGAGAAAATGCTATGGTTCAGTTGGCGTATTATCAATAAAAATTTAAGTAGGGGTATGACTCAAATGTGAGGTAAAGACCATTAGCTCCTGGAGATTTGGTATTGTGGAAGGTCTTGGGTACTGCAAAGAACCCCGCATAGGGGAAGTTAGGGCCTAATTGGGAAGGGTCATACCGTATCACCTTGGTAGCTAGTACATGAGCGTATTTCTTAGAAGATCTAGATGAAAAAATTGTACCATACCCCTGGAATGTAAATAACCTGCGAATGTATTACTATTAATAAAGGCATTTCTGCCATGTTTTACTTATGACATTATTTGTTCTTCTTATCATTTTTCTAAGTATTAAACAAAACGTTAGTCATGTCTGGCTCGTCGAACCACATACCTTGAGTAAATTAATATTTCTTATCATTCTTCTAAGTATTAAACAGAGCCTTGGTCATGCTTGGCTCCTTGGATCACAGACCTCAAGTAAATTAATACTTCTTATTATTTTTCTAAGTATTAAATAGAACATTGGTCATGCTTGACTCCTCGAACCATATACCTTGGGTAAATTAATACTTCTTATCATTTTTCTAAGTATTAAACAAAAACTTGCTGTCTGAATCCTCGGACCACATACCTTGGGTAAATTAATACATCTTATCATTCTTCTAAGTATTAAACAATACATTGGTCATGCCTGATTCCTCGAACCGCATATCTTGGGTAAATTAATACTTCTTATCATTTTTCTAAGTATTAAACAGAATCTTAGTCATGCCTAACTCCTTGGACTACATACCTTGGGTAAATTAATACTCTTTATCATTTGTCTAAGTGTTAAATAGAATTTTGATCATGCCTGGTTCTTCGGACCACATATATTGGGTAAATTAATATTTTTTATCATTTTTCTAAGTATTAAACAGAACCTTGGTCATGCTTGGCTCCTCGAACCACATCCCTTGGGTAAATTAATACTCCTTATCATTTGTCTAAGTGTTAAATAGATCATTGGTCATGTCTGACTCTTTGGACCACATACCTTAGGCTTAGGTAAATTAATATTTTTTTATCATTTTCTAAGTATTAAACAGAACTTGGGTTATGTCTGACTCCTCGAACCACATCCCTTAAGTAAATTAATACTCATTATCATTTGTCTAAGTGTTAAATAGAACCTTAGACATGCATGGCTCCTTGGACCACATATCTTGGGTAAATTAATACTTCTTATCATTCTTCTAAGTATTAAACAGAACCTTGATCATGCTTAGCTCCTTGGACCACATACGTTAGGTAAATTAATACTTTTAATCATTTTTCTAAGTATTAAATAGAACCTTAGTCATACCTGACTCCCCGAACCACATATCTTGGGTAAATTAATACTCTTTATCATTTGTCTAAGTGTTAAGTGTTAAACAGAACCTTGGTCATGCCTAACTCCTTGAACCACATACCTTGAGTAAATTAATGATTTTCATCATTTTTCTAAGTATTAAACAAAACATTGGTCATGTCTGTCTCCTCGGATCACATCCTTTAGGTAAATTATTACTCCTTATCATTTTTTTAAGTATTAAATAGAACATTGGTCATGCTTGACTCCTCGGACCACCTACCTTGGGTAAATTAATGATTTTGATCACTGTCATAAGTGTTAATAGAACCTCAGCTATATTAGATTTCTTAAACCACATACCTTGAGAGAATCAGTAATTAGTCTAGCTACGCCACACATAAGTATCACTTAAAGCATTTGCAAGTGTAGCCATGATCAGATCATGAGCTAGGAGTCATTTGCAATTTCTTAAATCTGCTGCTAGGGGGAAAGGTATATGGAACTAGTAATGGTGTGTAGGGTTCTTTAATTGGGCTATGTCTAGGGTACGTTTTTAAAGTTGATGGTCCATTCTATTAGGATTATGAGCTTAGATGGTCCTGCCAGATCTGTTGTTGATTGTATGGGATGTGGCAGATGCATTATCACTAATACAGATAGTAGAATCAAATTATGTTTTGTTCGTATATTGACTAAGTGTGAAAAGTATTTATTCTAAGTTAAAGTCACCTTTTGTTGAAAAATGTAAACTTGGAAAGCTTCACTTATTCTATGATCAACCATGTAAAGTAGGACAATGATGTTATCATGTGCATAAATAACTACTCAAGCTAAATACATAAACATGTGTTAAGTAAGATGAAGTTACCCCCCATTCTTATACTGGTTAAGTGTGTAGTACAACAGAAATTATGCGAGGCCTTATATAAATATCACAAGAATAAAAGAAAAGCTCATAATTGTCATTAAACCAAGCTTTGAAAAGAGGCAATTTGATTACAAATTTGGAAGCTAGAAACAACAATTATAAAAAAATAAAAAAAATAAAAAAACAAAACAAAACAAAAAACAAAAGCTATTATTCTAAGAGCAACTTAAGCTTAATTATAAGTTTTTCCTTTACTGAGGCTTTGGCGGGCTGGTCAGGGGTTGTTGTTGAAGAAGCTGGGCTTTTACCCTTAAGATCCTCCTTAGTGGGAACAAGCAAGGTGGCGAGGACGAGCTCCGTATTGTGGGGGGCCTCTTTCTCCTTGGAGGGTTCCTTGGGGGCAATTAGACGTTGAGTGACATCATAGGCCACTTCCTTAATTGTGTCAACTGCTTTTTCAATGACCTCAAGTAGCTCGACCCTCTTGGACGGACTTCTAGTAGAAGGGGGTACCTAAGCTAGGCTGTCCTTACCAGTATTTGCCTCCTTGAAGGCAGTATGAGCTCTGGGGATAGAGGAGCTGGAAGCCCAGATGGCAAGAGGGTAGTACACACTCTTTACTTTCCTGAGGGCAGAGGAGGCCTTAACTCCAGCTTAGTTGAGGACCTCGTTCCACACCTGGAGGCAGTAGTATCTACATACCTTTGAGACCTCAGCCTTAAAGGCCTCATTGGTCTCTGTCACTCCTGCCTCATATCCATCTTGTTCAGCCTGGTCCTTGGCTTTCTCGGCCTCCTCCAATTTCTTCTTTAGAGCCTTTATTTGATTTTTGGTTGTTACGAGCTCGTCCTTGGCCTGGCGGAGCTACTTACGCTGAGCCTCTGCCTGCTTTTTCGCTCAATCTAAAGCGGCCTCAGCACTTTTCTTTTCCCTCTCAAACTCAGTTAGCTTAGTGTTCAGCTATTGCGTCCTTTTTTCTACTAACTCGAAGGCCTTCACAGCAGCAATTCGCCTAGCCTCCTCGTCCTTCATTGACATATGAGAGCTGATGACTATCTCCTCAGCTCTGTGGGCAACTTGGACAGCCTTTTGACAAAATAAAGAAAAAAGTATTAAAAAAAAAAACACCTAGCTTAGAGAAGTCAAGTATATGTTAAAATAAATAAATATAACAAGTATATATAACAATAATAAAACAAAGAGGGTAGTTAGTAGTCTTACCAAAGCGTGGTCCCTCTTCAAAGTGAGAAAGATCTCATGCTTCCTCATTGCCCTCAAGTCGGCCATGTCCCCGGGTAGCAATAAGTCCTGCTCCACGACGTCGGCCACATAACTAGCCTTCTTTTGGTAGAAATCCCTGATGGAGGTGTCAGCGGTCAAAGTAGCTCCGTCCAACACCATAGCAGGAGACCACATCGGAGCAGCTATCTAAGACTTGCCTCTCTTCTCCACTATCTTCTGCGTTATCCTGGCCTGTTTGGCTCCCTTTTGGGGCTTGGCCTCCTTGGAGGAATGGCTTTTTCCTCCCTACATTGCCTCCTTACATCTCTGCTGATCCCTCTTCCTTTTGAGATCGATAGGGTTGGGACGCTAGGCTTGGGTTGGTGGAAGGGCCGAAAGTTTGGTCTAAGTAGCTTTCTCTAGCTCTTGGCCTCCTGCCTGGGACTTCATCAGGTCCCGAAGACTGGATTTAGTCCTGCGTTGGATTGGCATTGCATTCGGGATGGCAAGATTCTCTTGTGAGTAACTTACTTGTGCTGGGGGAAGAAGGCTGAGATCACCAATTGGGTTGTCTGAGGAAGAAAGTAAGTTGAAAACTTCGAAATTGTCTTTGAAATCCAAGACGTTAACTATCTCTTCCTCCTCTTCTTTCTTAATGACAAGCTAGGAAGAGGTGGCTTCTCCAGATGTACACTGAGGTGATAGGGTCACTTCAAGTACACCTTCTGGAACAAGGTCGGTGGTGAGGAAACTTGGAGCGGTGACGCTTATTTGATGCAAGTGTGGATCTTTTGCTTTGATCACATTCCTCGGTGCTTGAAAACTGGACGAGAGAGGGTGGTAGCCGAGGATGAGGTGAGCCGCCCTTAATTGGCCGTCACTATGAACAAAGACCTCAGCTTTAAGTATCTTGTCTAGGTTTGGCTGGTGGACAAGATTTAGGTTGGGAATGGAAGCGTGCTTATCTGCAAAGCCATTAAAAAAGAAATTATCAGAAAAATAGCATAACTCAAGGAAAAATTCAATTGCAAGCTCAAGTAAAAAGAAATAAGTGCAGAGAATATTAGAGAGAAAGGGGGTGACTTCAGAGTAATAAACCTAGACTTAAGAACCCCACTTGGTATACTTTCTTTCGTTGGGCAGTGGAGGCCATCGTGTCACTCTCCTGAGATGATTAGAAAATCTTTATTTATGTCTTTGTTGGAATCAGGGAGGCATGAGATTAGCCTAACCTCAAGAACCCTAGTCTTTAAGTAATACCCCTGCCATTTTAAGAGGTGGAGGTTGTAAATCCAGTTGACGTTGTGGTGGGTGAGGTTCAAGCCCATCCTCTCATTGAGGGCACCTACACTACCTAGAATCCTAAACATGTTTAGAGCACACTAGGTGGGAGAGAGACGGTGAGCTATTAAGTAATCCCTAGTGACTTTACCCATGGGGATTCTCAACCCTCCCTCTATAAAGGCAATCATAGGGATTACCACTTCTTGTTTACAATACCTAATGGAAACCCCTAAGGGAATTCAGTATTGGGTTCTAAAGTCTTCTATACCCTCTAGGGAGTTCACCAGGTAAGCGAATCTCTCCATATATGTAAGAGAATTGAGGGAATTAGATGGCCGAGGTGAAATTGTACAAGCCAAGGAAAAGAACAGGGTTTAACTACAAAGAATGACCAAAAGGACTCGGAAAAAGAAAGAAATAAAAGAATCGCTAGAGACTACTTATGAAAATAAATAAAGGCTCCTCGGACTAACTCTTAAGTTCGGAAAGTGCAAAAATGAAGTATGTGAAGTTTCTAGATAGTATATATATGAAAGAGAAAAGCAAGCGGGAGAATTCCTGCCCAAGTTCCAACAAAATCCTTAGCCATTGGATCTTTATCGCGTCGTAAAACGTGGGAGACATGGAGCCACAAAAATTTAATATTGGCGCGCCCCAGATGTCGAAGCGTTGGGGATGTGCGTTGGGCACTGGAAAAGGCGTTTACGTGGACAGGAAATGACGTGTGACAAGGGGAGGATAATGATAATAATATCAAAATCCCATTCTTTTTCGAGGAGCAAAAGAAGGAAATTTTGAGGGGTTATTGTAGAGATAAAGGGCTCATAAGTGTATATTGGGCCGTGGGTCTTGTCTGAAGACATCTGTTAGTTCGAGAACCAGAAGATAATAGGGAAGAAGTGCAAATCAGAGCATTACGGACAATCTTTTGATGAAAATACTTGGGGAGGTAGTCCGAAGAGGAGTGTCTCCTCGGCTAAGCAAGGTAGAGGTCAAAGGGACTGGTTTGCCCATAAGAGCAACACTTCGAAAGGTTCTATTGGTAAGGATAAATATCAGGGAAACAAAGGACAGAGGGAAGCTAAGAAATATCTAAGGCAAAGTTGCTACTAGTGCATTGAATACTCTGTAGCTAACCCTCTGGCCGCATTAATGTAGAGGTGATACCTGAACAATGGTAAGCAACTTTACAGCTACTCCTAAAGACTTCTGGAAGGTGTTGATGGGATAAGGATCAAAGCCTACAGTTTGACCTATACGTGGATGGTGGAGATGAAAAAATGAGGGATATATAAAGGAGAGGAAATCCCTTTACAGAAGGGGGAGATCTATAAAAAAAATGGAGAGAAAAACACTGTATGACCAAGTGCTAGACTTGTAACCAAATTCAAAAGAAACATAAGATATCTAGTCTCCTCGAACTGTGCCGAGGACGATTTACTTTGAGTAAAACCATTTTATTCTTATTTTCTTTTCGTCTGGGCTCACTACAATTATTATCTAATTCATTAGAGCCTAGTTTTCTAGCCCACTCTCTACAAATTTATTGTACTGGGCTCTTTGGGCCTAGATCCTTTTTCCTTAGGCTTGGGCATCAAATCAAGTCCTTACAAAATCTATTCAAATGATAAATATAGTTTCTGTTCTAGAAGAAATTTTTTTACAACAATTTCTTAGATAACAACCACTTCATGTGAGATTTGAATCATAACAACAATTTCATTCATTATTATTCAAAGTTGCTACATTTTTCAATCACAAAAAAAACCTAAGGTGTGATGAAATTTATGCATCTATGAGGGAAATAATTTTTTGGTATAAATATCGTCAAACCCCTAGATATTTTTGTAATTGAAAATATAATAACTTTCAATAATAATGAATGAAAACTTATTAACTTTTGCAAAACAAAAATAGAATAGGCTCTAAGCATGGTTTACAGGCTAGTATGAGAAAGTGAAAATTTTTCGTTGGAATTGTAACCTTTAAGGTTCCAAGGATAAGTTTGCGTTTGGCTCAACTTAAAAAGTTAGCTTATTTTACTATTCAGTTTTTTTTGCTACGATTCATGAGCTCCATTGCACTTTTTTGTACTATTTATGGGTCTTACCGTACTATTTCAATTAACTTTTACCTTTATTTACAGTACTTTTAGCAAAAAGTTTTTAGTTTCAGCAAAATAAACAGATCCCAAATAGAGAATTTGGTGTGTTAGTAAACGTCAGATCAAAAAGAGAAACATAATTCAACAAAAAAAAAATTGAAAACAAAATAAAAATAAAAATAAAAATTCGGATCTTTGATATGAAGGGCCACCATGATCTTGTTTATAAATGAGATTCATCTACACATGAAAGCACAAACACTGAGAGAGAAAATGTTATTGTTAAGGTAGTTTCTCCGAGTGTGGATACTGGGTAGACATTGTATTTGATGTCTAATAGTGGGAAGAGCTTCACCCCTTGGGTTAAAAATTAAAAATGGCAACATGGATTTTTTATAATTGCTTTAGTTCTTTTAGAAGTTGTTATCCGAATGAACATGGTCTTTTTTTTCTTTTGCTTTTTTGATAGGATCTGAACGTGGATTTGAAACAATTTTTTTTTTTTCAACGGTAGGAATGTTATAATACGTGGAGGAGAGAGAGGAGATGGAAGAAACTGCTTTTTTTTTTTTTTTAGTTATCTAAAATTTAGGATTTTTTAAATGATTTATTTTACATTTTTAACCCTCGTATTTGAACTTTCTAAATAGTTGGATTTAAGGAAACTTTGAGCATTTATAAGTAAGAATCCAAACTGGGGAAGCCCCTATATATATATATATATATATATATATATATATATAAGTGGTAGGATGCTACTAATTGTTATTGTTGAGGCAAAAAAGTAATCTCAGTCGTAGGTTTAAATTTGAACCAATAGCAACTAATCACCTTTGATTTGTTGTGGAAATATTGTGAAAATATTGTGTTTATCAAAAAATAGTTTAGTTGTTATCTATACTACTATTTAAAGGGCTTTCCCTATTTGGACCAGAAATTTTTTGTTTCAAAATACTCTTATACCTTTAGGTTTAAGTAGAGACAAAACTAAAGAGTAGTCTGGTAAAAATACATATCTAACTTACACTAAAATATTACCTACAAACTAGGAACATTCTTTCACTAACCCACTTTTTCAAAGTAACTATACGTTTATTTTTTTTTTAAATAGAAAAATAACCCACATTACTGCTTTTTTTTTCCTTAAAAAAAATACCCCATGTTTATCCAAAAACAAAACTAAATATCAAAAAAAAAAAAATTCAACTAAACTAAATAGATATTTACACTTTTTTTTTTTTTTTTAAGAAATGATATGTCTACAACATTTTTACAACAAATCATAAGTGGCAGGTTGTTACTAGTTGTTATTGTCAAGGCAAAAAAGTAATTTTCGTGTTAGGTCAAAGTTGAACCAATAACAACTAACCACCTGTGATTTGTTGTAAAAATGTTGTGGACATAGCATATCTTTTATATATATATATATATATAAAAGTAGATATATCTTTGACTCCCATTAAAACATTACCTACAAAATAGGACCACTCTCCTAATGGTTTTCAAATTACTCTTCTATTTTTTTTTTTTTTTGTAAAGGTTAATAATTTGCATCCATTATAATTTGAAATTACTACATTTTTCAATCACAAAAATACCTAGAAGTGTAATGAGTGTTCTGCATTTTTCTATATTTCTATTCTATTTAAAGGGCTTCCCTTGTTTGGACAAGATTTTTTTTTTATTTCAAAGTACCCCTTACACCTTTAGGTTTAAGTAGAGACAGAACTAAAGGATAGTCTGGTAAAAATATATGTCTAACTTGTATTAAAATATTGTCTACAAAATAGGAACACTCTTCTACTAACCCACTTTTAATTACTACATTTTTCAATCACAGAAATGCCTAGAGGTATGATGAGTGTTCTGCGTTTTTATTTACTACTATTTAAAGGGCATCTCTGTTTGGGCAGGATTTTTTTTTTCAAAATACCCCCACACCTCTAGGTTTAAGTAGAGACAAAATTAAAGGATAGTTTGATAAAAATACATGTCTAACTTACACTAAAACATTGCCTACAAAATATGAACACTCTTCCACTAACTCACTTTTTGAAAGTAACTATACGCTTATTATTTTTTTTTCTTAAAAAAAAAAAAAACAAAACTAACCCACTTTTTCTGCTTTTTTTTCCTTAAAAAAAATACCCCATGTTTATCCTAAAACAAAACTAAATATTAAAAAAAATAGTTATATAAAAAAAAAAACTAAACTAAGTAGATATATGTGTGTGTGTGTGTGTGTGTGTGTGTGTGTGTGTGTGTGTGTGTGTATAAAAGTACATGTATCTTTGATGCTCACTAAAACATTGCCTACAAAATAAAACCACTCTCTTAATGGTTTTCAAATTATTGTTCTATTTTTTTTTTCCGTAAAGGTTAATAATTTGCATCCATTATAATTTGAAATTACTGCATTTTTCAATCAGAAATACCGAGAGGTGTGATGAGTGTTCTGTGTTTTGGATGAAATAATTTACTCATCACACCCTTAGGTTTTTTTGTGATCGAAAAATGTACTAATCTCAAATTATAATAGATTCAAATTATTAACTTTTTCAAAAAAAATAAATAAATAAAAGAGCCTCTGAGGGCTAGTTTTTGTATAAAAATTTGTTAATTTTGTGTAACCACTTAGCAATTAAACAGGATAGACATTGGATATTAGAATCTCATTCCCTTCCTTTTTTTTCGGTTTCCAAATATATATATCATGAAAAAACTTGAATGGGCCAAGATGCCTCATCAAACATTTAGCTTTGATTTTGGGCTTGCAATGTACCTTTAGCCGAGTAGGGAATCATCAACCTAAGCCCAGTCAGCCAGCCCTACCTGAATCTATAACATACGCCCATTTATCACATATGCATATTTTTTTCTTTTTCCTTTTTTAATTAGGAGATATCAGATATGCATGTTTAATAGAAGATGTACAAGAAGTTGACTCTAACCATTGCTACAAACTTTTCTCAGCTTTTTTTGGGCCTAATTTAGCTAATATTTATTTGGAAAAATTTTAACTACAGAATTGGTTGTAATCTAAAACTACGACTTTACTCAATAAAAAATATATTACTACGTACTTTCAAAATCTAACTGTTGTATTACATGTTCTTTATGCTTCTAATACATATGTCAAATTTTGCATCTATCAGAAATTATTTAATATATGATCTATAAACTTATATTTTATGCATACTTTTAAATTAAAAAAACTTACAATTTAAACAATTTATTAATGACATAGCTATCAGTATTTAATTTTATAAAATGCAAGCATAGAGAATATAAGAAGAAAATGTAATTCAATAGTAATTTGTCCAAATTCACCTCTAATAAAAAGATATTGAGTAAGATTGTAGTCTTAGGCTATAACTAATTTTGTATCTAAACTTTATCCTATTTATTTTGACAATCACATATACAGATGTTTTAAGCTCTTGATTGCTTCTTAACCAAGAAGATCAAACTAAAAAAACCTTGCTTACAAGTAGGGGTGTTTGCAGTGCGGTGTGGTGCGGTGCGGTTTGGTTTTGGGCCATTTTTAGCACCGCACTTTGCAGTGCAATTTAGCTAAAATCATAACTGCACCGCACTTTATTTTTGCGGTCATATGTGCGGTGCGGTGTGGTGCGATGCGGTTTAAAATATAGCCAAAACCATAACCGCACCGCACCTCATTTTTGCGGTCACATATGCAGTGCGGTGTATAAAATGCAGTTTGAATGATTTGAAATTGGTATATTTTTCAAATTTTGGGCTTTTTTTACTCAGCCCAAAATTAATTTTTTCCTTTATTTTGATCCAAGTTTTAAACTATTGAACTAGTTTTTCTTTATTTTGGGTTGACTTTCCTAATCAACACTTGCTAGGATTATCAAACCATTTTTTTAATTAGGGTTATTAAACTATTAATAATATATTTAATATTAAAAATAATTAAATATATTAATATATATAGAGATGGTGCGGTGCGGTTTGGTTTGTGCCATTTTCTTATTATAAAACCGCAAACCGCACTGCATCATGCGGTGTAGTGCAGTGCGATGCAAAATTACTTACGGTGCGGTGCGGTTATACCATTTTGTGAGCGATTTTGGTGTGATTTTTGCGGTTTATGCAGTTTGGTGAACACCCCTACTTACAAGCTATTAGTATTAGTATTTATTTTTTGCACTTCAGTTCTTTCCTAATTCAGATCTCATATCACAAAGAATAGGTAGAGATCCAGCAACGGTAGTTAATCATTTCCAAATTTAGAACTTTATCTCACAACACAATATGCAATGATATTGCCAAAGAACCTTGTAATTCAATTTGTTGGCACTTATTAGTGATTTCAAAAGAGACATCCAAAATTAAAAAAAATCCCCCTCTACACTCCATTGTAACTATCGAATTATCCAAAACAAATTTTAATAAGATTATGTAATGGAAATATGGCATTGTTTATTCTGCAAAAGCTGCTTACAAATAAGTACTTTTTGTCCATTTCAGTTCTTTCCAATATCACAACATCTATACTATTAATAATACAATTTTCAATTTGGTTTTCAACTTTTTGCGTACTAAAATACCCTCACACAAATTCTTAAACTCTTTAAAATACCTCCATCATTTAGTTAAATAAGTTTAAATTAATAAACACAAATGGTTAAAAGAGTAATTTACTTTTCTTAAGTTTTAGGTTTTTTCCTTTATCTTCTCCATTCAGCCTAAAACTTAAGACATTATTTTTATCTCATTTTTAAACAGTATTCAAAGTTACCTTATCTCTTTCTTTAAAAAAACAAAATAGACACAGTTATATATTGTTAGAATTTTTTGTTTTGTATGCTTAGGTTATATCCATGTATCAAGAGTACTATAATTTAACTGGAATTTTTTCGTGTTTTCAACATAAATGTATAAGATTCAAATGCCTCATCTCTCACTCTCAAGTTACCAAAAAAATCAAAACATTACTACTAGTATTTTTTTTTTCTTTTCATGCATTCATATCCTTTCCAAATTTAAAACCTCATCTCACAATAAAGGGTAACATACATACATACATACATACATATATATATATATATAAGAGAATGTAACTTTTATTTATGTAGCATATAAATACAATACATCTTAGGTCAAAGTTAAATCAATCATATTTAGATTTTTTTATTCAAGTTGCATAATTGTCAAGAAATATGCTCGTCTAAAGTGTAACTGTTATTAGTCACTAATACTAGTATTTTACAAGGTTTAATGATAACTAATGATAATGATATTCTTTGTCATATTTCACATATATTTTTCAAACCAGAACTTCCTCCCCCCACACTATTTACCCAAAAAAAAAAACAAGTGTTGTATTAGTTAAAAAGTAACATTTTTTTTTTCTTCAAAGGGAACATTTTGTTTTTGTAATTTTTTCTTCTAAAGGAAGAATCAAAACTGAACTTGTTCAGATTGACAGATTCCTAGGAAAATTTCCAGTTTGGCACAGATCATGTTTCAACTTTCAAACTTTCAAGTACTTCTAGGATCTTCATCTACACAGCCATAAATAGTCATAGTCACTGTAATTGAAAAGACATGACGTGAGGTGAAAAAAAAAAAAACTTAAAAAAGTAAAAACTGACTTGCCCTGAACCCACTGTCATTTTTTTTTTGGGACACGAACGTAAATAGTAAAAAATATTTCTAAAAAAAATGTCAAATTCCAAAAAATATCTATTAAGGGAAGGGCAAAATAGCAAGAAAAAAAAAAGTGTTAAATCTCAAAACGCAAGCGGAAGCTCAAGCTGGCGGCGGATCCAAATTCCAAAAGAGAGAGAAAACTCAACAGTACCTATAAATCTCAGTTTTATGAATCCAACGGTCCAGATCAACCCTTAAAACCTAATCCAACGGCCACAAACACAACCGCGTTTTACAATGATTCCTTCTCTATCTATCCTCAAAATAAAATCCTCACCCTAACCGTATCCGTACCCATCACTTTCTCTCTCTAAAAAAAAAAAAACCTTCAGATTCAGAGACTTTCTCTCTCTAAAATCCAAAACTTTCATATTTTTTTTGTAGAGTGAGAGTAAAGTGTGAGATATATATACATATAGAGATATTACGATGCAATCGAATAACGGCGGCTCTGAATCAAAGCCACAAGAGAAGCAGAATAATAATAATAATAATAATAGTAGTAGTAATAATCAACAACAACAACAACAACGACAGACTCCGCCGCCGCCGCCGCAGTCGTGGGTGGCGATGCAGTATCCGGCGGCGGCGATGGTAATGCAGCACCAGATGATGGCGCCGCACCATCAGCATTACGGTCATCCTCCGCCTCCACCTCAGCATTACGTGCCGTATCACCCTTACCAGCTACAACACTCTCAGTCTCAGCAGCTGGGATCTAGCGGTGAACACAACAAGACCATCTGGGTCGGCGATTTGCACCATTGGATGGACGAGAATTTCCTCCACAATTGCTTCGTCTCCACCGGAGAGGTCCAACTCTTTTTTTCTTTTCTTTCTATTTTCGTTCATATCGTATTCGTATGTATTTGCATATATTCATCTATTTTGTGTGTTTGTTGATTTGGGTTTTGAATGAATGAACGAATATTCAAAGGACACGTTTTGATTGCTTTGTTTGGTATTTTCTCTGTTTGTGAACGTTTTGTGTGATATAATGAGAGAGGGTTTTAAATATGGTTGCTTTTTAGTGAGAAAAGTGGTAACGGTATTATATGTCCTTATTAGAGGAATTTGTGTTATTGGCTTAATTATAATAAAGTAAAGAAAAGGATGTTACACCTGTTGTTTGGTTTCATTAATTACCTAGGGAAGATGGAGTTGATTTTGCAATGTTTTAATAAGCAAATACACTCCAAAATCACCACTCTTGCAAGCTTGTCCACAATGTGTTAGGAGGAAATTTTAAAATAATAATAATAATAATTACAAAGCATTTGATTTTGGATGTGTTTAAGTATTTTGATGGTTGTAATTTATTTTGAAATCTTAATATATAGCTACATATATTAATTAATTACAGTATCCATCAATATTGTTGTGTCCCGTGTTGTGTTGAGTTTCGTGTCCGTGCTTCTTAGGTTTGAATGTATTTTGTGCTTTAGGATTAGTATCAAGGGTTTTTTCTAGCATATAGGGTTGAATTTTCCTAGCTAGCATTATGAGCTTGCCCTAATTTGATATTTTGATTCACTAATAAATGGTGAATACAATGATGGCTGGAACTACCTGAATAACACTTCTTCATGTATGTCCTCAATTTGTCGAGAAGGAGAGTTTTTTTTTTACATTTATTTTTTAAAAAGTTCGTTTGATTTTAGATATGTTTTTAAAATTATAGTTGTTATCTATTTTGAAAACTTAAAGTTAAAATAAAATATACCTAAAGATAGTTAAAAAAAGGCCATACCTAGTGCATAAAGCTTCCGCTTTTACGAGGTCTGGGGAGAAGTCATTGTAATTGTTATGATGGTGCTGTCGTATCCAATTGTGTTGTGTCTTGATTTTTTCAAGACCTATTGTGGTGTTGTGTTTGTGCATGTGTCAATACTTCTTAGATTGGAAACAATCGTTCCTATGACATGATTTTGGAAATACAAATATTGATGTCAACTCACTTCGTGCGCATGCATGGCAGTTAAATGCTTCATTATTGCTTGGGAATAAAAAATAAAAAATAAAAGAAAAGTTCTTTGTTGCCGACTTCTAACTCTCGCCTTGTTTCCCTCAAGGACAATTACAAAATCTGTACTTATGTGTATTTGCCACTATATGACTATATATAGGCAGGATTAAATGTAGGATGATGTTGGAAGTTGTCTACAAAGGGCTTTGATGTGGAGGTGCAACTTTCTCTTTTCCCTCAAAAGAGAGATTTTTAGAAAAGAATCAGCCATGATGTCTTCTAGTGTATTGTTCTCTTTAAACTTTGCACAACATTAATTTTGTTGTGTCTAAGTATTTAAGGTCCTAATTGATTGACAACAAAGGTGGAGGAATTTTCTACTTAAAAGAGGAATTATAAAATATAATTTAGGCAATTAGTTAATTGCATTGAATGTATTGATGCATTTGCATTTTTTTTTTCCTTTTTAACTATTTATAAAATTTAAATGGGGGCAACAAATACATGGTGGTTCTGCTGATCTGAATTTTTTGTTCCTTCTTCTATTGCAATTTCACTTAGGCTTGATTTATTTTGACTGAAAATAGTTCTTGAATATTTTTATTGGAAGAGTGACTTTATATCTACTACAAATTTTATTAGATAGGACTTACAAATTGGTGCGTCAACTTCTAAACACAAAACAAAAGAAGTAATTCTAAAACTTATTTATTATGTTGTTGATGTGACACTAATCGCATTCATTGTCATGTTAGTTTGTAAGCCTTTTGTAGTAAAATTGGTAGTAGCTTTGGCATTTTCCTATTGTAGATTTGTCACGGCTCTTCAATTATATTTAGGAAAAAAACTTTACAATTTTAATTTACTTTCTTAAAAACAACTTTGTGAAATTTGAAATTGCCATATATTGCTTCTGTCTGTTTATTCGGTTGCTATTTTCGCAAACCTAATGTGTCATATATCATGCAGATTGCCTCTGTTAAGGTCATTCGCAATAAACAGACTGGTTTATCTGAGGGTTATGGATTTGTGGAATTTTTTTCGCATGCAACAGCTGAGAAAGTTCTACAAAATTATGCTGGACTTTTTATGCCTAATACAGAACAGCCCTTCCGGCTGAACTGGGCAACATTTAGCACGGGTGACAAGCGATCAGATAATGTTCCTGATCTTTCTATCTTTGTAGGAGATTTAGCAGCAGATGTTACAGATAGCTTATTGCATGAAACTTTTGTTAGTAAATATCCATCTGTTAAAGCTGCAAAAGTTGTTTTTGATGCCAATACTGGCCGTTCAAAGGGTTATGGTTTTGTGAGATTTGGAGATGAAAACGAGAGATCACAGGCCATGACTGAAATGAATGGCGTTTATTGTTCGAGCAGGCCTATGCGCATTGGTGCGGCAACTCCTAGGAAGTCATCTGGATATCAACAATCTCAAGGTATTTAATTATTCTATTTCAATAAATAATAAAGCAGCTGTAATACTTTGATACCTTCAGATATATTGGTTGAAATGCATGCTTCAATAACTATAGTTTCCTCCAATTATTTGTTCTGCTCTCTCTCTCTCAGACATGTTTTTCATGATCTTTTGCAATTTTTCATATGTGAAAAGTTAGACAGCTGTGATTGTGGGTGCCCAGAATCACACCATCCCTTATATACAGCTGTTATTTCTAGCTTGATCTATGCAAAGTAGTGAAATCTGTCTCTGATTCTTTCCCCTTTTCAAATGCCTTGCCAGCATAACTTGTGCTACAAAGCCTTTGAGACAGCTGCTCTGTTTTTCTGCTTCTTTTCCCCGACCTGGCTGTCCATGGACTTTCACACTACTGCTTGAGTGGTTTTTGACAGCACTAGTTGTGATGTAACCACAGTTAGCCTTTGATTTTTTTCAATATATAGAATCTAGACTTTCTAAAGAGAGCATCTTTTTCACATGGTGGAGGTGTGAGATTCTTTTATTTATTCTTTTCTTGCCTCATCAACAAACATTTGCAAATGGGACCTTGCTTTTTGAGGGCCATTGCCTACTGTGTTATGCGGACTATTAGCAGGAAAGAAACAGGCAAACTTTTGAAGAGGTTGAGCGTCCTTGGAGCTCAAATTGTTTTATTACAATCTATGTAGGATTAGATGGCTGCTTTAAGTGGACACTCTTTTTCCTCCTTATAGGAATTTCAAGACTTAAATACTTTTTACTATATTTTGGATCACTAGTACACTACCTGTGTACACAAGGGAATCCTGCTTCATCTGATTACTCAATGAAACGGTTTATTTTTACTTATTCAAAAAAAAGCCACCTTGCTGCTCTGTGGACCATTTAAGAATTGTGATTTTTTCTTTGTTATCAACTCTTCATTCTCGGTTATTTTGAATCTTTCTGTGTTCAATGGACATATCTGTGCTTATGTGGTACATTTCCTCTGCTTCATGTCATTCTGATGGCTGAGTGTAATCCAACTATTAGAACAATTATATTCTTATTACTCTTTCATTCAACACATGCAGAATTGGAATAAATAGACATTGGAATTAATATAAGGGAACAATTACCAATATGTTGAGTGAGGAATAAATAGACATCGGAATTAATATAAAGATTCTGGTGTTATTTTGTGTCCTTTATAATGGGACTAGACACATGAAAGAGCTCTGTCTTTTGATAAGTGAGGAGTAGTTAACTAGGATGAAATATGTTTTGTTGCCATTGAACAATGACTTTCATCATAAATTCTTTATGTCAATTACTGTTAGTGGACAAATAAAACTATTGGGAGATATTTTCTTTTCTCCTATTTGTGTTAATGGACTAAATATATTATAGAGCTTTTCATCTATGCTACATGGCTTCTGGATCAGCAATGTTGAGACAATGTTTTATTGAATTAAATCTTAAGTCTCATTGCGTAATATGAACTAATTAAGAAAGCATGTGTTTTTGGATCATGGTCTCTTACACATGGCCCAGTTCAGATCAGTAGTGGGGTTTGGGGGATTAGGTTCAATGTGGTTTAAGAATTGTTGGTTCTTTTAAAATCCTCAAAGTTAACAATGCCAATTTTAATATTTGAATGATTGATGTCACAACTCCTTGGGGATTAGTTGATCGTAATACAAAAAATGTTATACAATGGCCTTAGATTGATTTCATTAGCATTCCTTATACTTATTTTTTGGGTGGTAGAGCAGAAATTTCTACTTAAAAAAAAAAATCAAAATATATTTTGGTTGACCAGACTGATCGAACAGATCTTTGTTTCCATATCACTGGCCCAAAAGTTAAGTTGTTTGTCTAAGGTACAAGTTGATGAGAAGAACACAGATTATGTAGATGGTAATCCCTCATCAGGCCTAGTCATGATGCAGCATGTTCTGCTGCAGTATGGGTTTGAAGAAATAAACTTTTCATCAGAGGTTATGTTGAATACCTTTATGGATGTTTAAATTATGAGGGTCATGCTTCTTTGGTATTGCGCTCAAAGAAGGCCAAATTCCTGAAACTGGAGGTGTGTTTTTAGGGAAGGTTGTCATTTGTATCGTTGGAAATTTTGGTTTGGATCGACTATAAACACAAGGGACATAAATATCCAACACAAAAATTCAAATGAGTTTTGTATCCGAGGATGTCCTCTTTCTTAAATTTTTCCTTTCTTTCTAATTACTCTGCGAAGATGTTTCTCTAACACACATTTTACTTAATGTTATGATTGAAATGTTACTACTAGTCATTTCTCCTTCTGTAATTTGTTAAGAGTTTTTTGAACTTTCACATTTTAGATGATGATTTCACTTTGGGTGTACTCTCTAGTGTGCTACCCACTTGCTAGCACTCCTTTATCTAACCCTTTTTCTACATATTTACTTTCACCCTGAAAAAAAAAACTGCTTGTATTAAGAGCATGGTTTGAAATGTCAAGGGAGCTATCTTCTGTAGCCATGGCATTCAACTTTGACTTTTGCTTATTTATATCTGTTTTAATTATTCTTTAATTTTTGGTAGGTGGATATGCATCAAATGGTATGTCAGTGCAACAGGCTGATGGGGATTCTACAAACACCACAGTGAGTTTCATCGTCTTCATGTAGATTTAAGTAATAATCATTGGGATTTACTAACCCAAATTCTATATTAGATATTTGTTGGAGGGCTTGACCCTAATGTCAGTGATGAAGATCTCAAGCAGCCTTTCTTACAGTACGGTGATATCGTCTCTGTTAAAATACCAACTGGAAAAGGGTGTGGGTTTGTACAATTTGCTAACAGGTAGAATTTTTTTACCATAACTATGTCAAGTGTTGGCACATTTCTAAAAAAAAAGAAAGAAAAGTGTTGGTACATTACAATTATGCCGGTGAACTTTTTATCAATTGGCACCTTCTCCCTCGGAAGTACATGGTGTGATTGTGGATTCAAAACCTTCTTACATGTGTGACTTACTAATAGAGTAAAAACATGTTTCATTAAAATTTTGGCTTGCCTTTTACTCCATGATCCTCTTAATCTCTGTTTACAGAAATAATGCAGAGGAGGCATTACAGAAATTGAATGGCACAGTAATCGGCAAGCAAACTGTGCGTCTTTCTTGGGGTCGCAATCCAGCAAATAAACAGGTACTTGGCAGAATCTCACCCCCCCACCCCCCCTCCCTTTCCCCCAAAAGGAAAAAAAATGACACCATCACTCCATTTTCACTGCATCTACTTTTGGGTTTGGAAAAGAGCTTTTTCAAGGATCTAATGGGCAATTCAGATGTCACTATGCAATTAGCTTTGACAGAGCTGTTTGAAGTCATCCCTAGCTGTTGGAAACTTGGAAGGGTCATTGATCAGTTTTGCACGAATGATTGTTCATTTAAATTCTAAACACATCCACTGCTGCCTGCTTTCTCAGGAAGTATATAATGATAATCTTTAATGGTGGTTCCATAGAATCCAATTCAGAACTGGAAATGCTTACAGCAGCTCCAAAACTTATCTGCAATAACCTGCTAAAACAATTGATCTTTTTAATTTTATCTGCCCATAAATACTGATTTGTTGTGAGCTTGTTTGTCTTAATTGGTTCTTTTTGGGGTTTGGCAGTTTAGAGCAGATTATGGCAACCAATGGAGTGGGGCATACTATGGAGGGCAGCTTTATGATGGTTATGGATATGCTCTGCCACCACCCCATGACCCGAGCATGTATGCCGCACCATTTGCTGCATATGGAGCCTACCCCATTTATGGAAACCAACAACAAGTGAGCTGAAGGAACTGCACGACTAGTTCTAGAAATTAGACAATATAACGCTTAACTGGGCGAAATTTCTTCATTTCTCTGTAAGTTGAGTGGTTTGTAGAATTCTTAAGAAAATCCCTCCAAATGTGGAGTGGAACTGAATTTTGACAACCTGAACTAATTTTGTAGGGATTTGACTAATGATTTATTTACAACTCACTTGACTGAATGAGAAAACTTATTTGTTGGAATACTTTCTTTGACTCTTAAGCATGTGTGTGGGGGCTGGCAGAATGATAATTCAGAGACTTTAGGACATTTGTATTTGATGCAAAAAGTTGCACTCAACGTTAAAAAAGTGTGTGTGTGACTGTGTGTGTGTGTGTTTTCACTTAACCCCCCAAAAAGACAAGGTATTTTGACCAGCCATCAACCTTAAATCAGTTTGGAATGTGGTTGATGCTCTTGTTAACAGTCTTGACTGAAAACATACAAGATTGTACCCTTTTTAGTTTTGCTAAGTTTAGACAGTATTTTGGGTCAAGAAATATGCCTTTTTAGCATTTCAAGCAATGCTCCAAAGATCAAATGAATTTCCCTACAATCATTCACCGGTAGTTTTTGCTAAATTCCAAGCATCATGGTTATGAGGAAATTTGCCTTTTCAGCCTTTTGAGCAATGCTTCTAGTATCAAGTGAATTGGGCATTTCATGTAGGGATAGCATAATATCAAGTGAATTAAACATTTCATGCAGGGATAGCATGGTAGAGCATTTAATTATCAGACTATTATCTAATTGCATAATTGGGCTAGAAATAGATAATAAAAAATAATCAATCTGGAAAGCTGCACTCTATTTTAGGGAAGAAGGTATCTTATGTGTCAGGCGCATACATTCTTTGTCTTACTGACAGGTGGACCCGCTTAGCATTGGGATTTCTTTCATGCTTTTGGGATCAAGATCGCTCCCTATTTGAAATAATTTGTTTCATCGTCGGAATGGAGTAACGGGAGTGAAGTGGTTCAGGGCTTGAGTTTGAACAACCAAAACAAAGACAAAGAGGGTTGAAGACAGAGAAAGGGCTTGAGTTTGAATGAAGAAGACAAGAACAAAGACATAGATAGATTTGTATGGATTCGAATCTAGGGTTGAAGCTGAAAGGTAAGGCTTTATGGGAGGGAGCGACGATGAGGGTGAGGAGAGCGGGTTTTGGTGATGATTGGGTGGTCTGAGCTTGGGATTGTGTTTCGAATCTCTCTATGGAAAGAAAAAAAAAAAAAGAAAAAAATTTTATAAGACTGCTTTAATAAAATCTATTGCAATATAGAGAATGAGATGTATGTTATATTTTAATGGTAAATAGTTAAAGTAAAGGGACTTTTTGAAAAAGCAATTTAGCCAAAAGATGCAAAATCGGATTTGAATGCTTTCATGTGAAGAGAGTTAGAATAAATTAATAAATTCATTGATTAAATCCACTCTAAAAGAGGTTGCTAAATTTTACATTATGCATGATTGTCCGTACCTAGGTTGCGTTTGACATTCGTTGTAAAATGTAGTTTTTTTTTATTATTTATTATTTAGTTTATTTTTGTTACTATTTAGCTTTTTTTTTTTTATTATTCATGAATTTCATTGTACTTTTTAATACTATTTATGAATCTTAGTGTACTATTTCAACTAACTTTTAGTTAAGGGTAGCAGAATCTAACCCGACTCGCTAATTCAACAGACGAACCTATTTATAAACAGGTCATGGTTTGAGGATTAACGAGTTCATGTCATATACGAGTTAACACGGCTAACCCGTCTAATAAATGGGTCGTATTTGTATTCAACATGCAAACCTGTCTAACCTGTTTAACTTATAAAGCTATTAGTTATTTTGATATTATTGCTTAATTAATGGTTGTTTTTATATGTTTATTATTATATTTATAGTTGTAATTATATTTAAATTTTAAATATATGGGAATTGATAAAAATTATATAGGTTAGGTATGACTATTAATCAAATAGATTATTAAATGAGTTATTTGTATTGACCTTTACATGATTTGTTACATAAACGAGTTTAATGTGTTGGGTCGGGTCGACCTATTTATTATACAGGTCATATTCGGGTTGAGGATTCTTGACATGTTTACTAAACAAGTTGAGTTTGGGTCAACTCATGTAGCCGAATATTTATGGCTTGACACGACACGAACCCGACCTGTGAACACAAATTGCCACCCCTAGTTTTAGCTTTATCGACAGTATTTTCAACAAAAAGTTTTCAGTTTCAACTAAATAAGGTATTTCCAAATGGACTGATAATATCCTTAATTTTTTGTATGAATAATGATACTTACCCTCTAAGGTTAGGCCTTGGTGTGATGGTAGGTATCTTCCTCTATAAGTGATAAGTTGTGGGTCGAGTATGAAAATCAACTCTCCGAATGAATTGGGGGTAAGATTATCTACCATTGTCTTTTTAAGAGCTCATGAAATGAGAGTTTTGTAGACTTGGTGTGACTAAATGATATTTACTATCATATTTTGCATTACATGTTTTCAAGTTAGCCATCTCCTATCTATAACTAGATATGCTGCTAGTGTAATTCTTAATATCAAAGCTACTGTTGTCTATTCCATTTCCATAGCCTCTTGGCCTTTACCTTTTATATACAACAAGAACCTATGCAAGTTTTGTAAACAAACAAATTTCACAACTATTAAGGTAATAAGTTGTCATCAGTATAAGGTTGTTCACGGGTCGGGTCGGATCGGATTTAGGGTTGATCCGCACCCGACGCGATTGGCTCGGGTGAACATAAAATGGACCCGCAACCAACCATATGTTCGGATCGAAACCGGTAGCTCGAGTCATCGATTGAGTGGGTCGGAGCCGTCGGGTAATATCGGGTTTGAAACAAAAGAAGAAAATAGAGAAATCACAACCCAAACAACATAGAAATCAAAACCCAAAAGAACACAAACACGAAGAAATCAAGCCAAAAACACAAAATCAACACCAACGGACAAAGAGAAATCAAGCCAAAAGAACACAAAAATAAAAACCCAAAAAGGACAGAGAAATCAACACAAAGAACACAGAGAAATCAAAACCCAAAGGACATAAACCCGAACACAAACTACAGAAATCACATAGCACAAATAAGAACTCAAACCTATGGACTGAAATGAAGAAAGAAAGAGAGATATCACACTAAACCGGCACCACCACCACTCCTTTCACCCATCATCGCCACATCGTCACAAGATCAGTGTGAAATCTAAAAAAAAAAAATTATATTTTTTACTGACCCACCATCAGATGCATAAGATCAAAGGATATTTCAAGCAAATTAGAGGGGGCTTTGAGAGTTAGGTTTAAGTAGCTTGACGATGGCGATAGCGGCAGCGGCAATAGGAAAACTTGAAGATGGTGGTAGTTGTAAGAAGGGTTAGGGTTAGGGATTTGAGAGAGAGAGAGATCAAAGAAGGAGAGAGCGTGAGAATATGAAACTGAAGGAGAGAGAGCGTAAAAATATGAAAAATGAAAACTTCTCACGGGTTGGGTTTTTGGCTTTATTTTTAAACTTCTCACGAGTCGGGTCGGTTTCTATGGGTTATGAGTTGTGGAGCCCGAAACCGAACTAAAAACTCGAAAATTTATCTCTAACTAATCTGCAACCGACCTGTTTTGGCAGTCGGATCTGCCCGTTGGTCTTCGGGTCGGATCGATTTAGATGGGTGGGTCGGGTCTGACGGGTTGATGGACAACCCTTTATCAGTATATAAAAAATGATATTAGTAGTTGGCCTACATGGGAATCAATAAAAACTTGAAAACTCTACTATTATGAAAATAATAGGAAAAAAAAAGTAAGCTTATTTATATTCAAGACCCAAGTGCACACATAATTTTCATTTTAGTAATGAATAAAAACCCTATGCAATAAAGATCAAAATATTAGGTACCACAACTTTGTCACAACTTGCTTGAGTGGTGAGTTGTGAGTGGTCCAGTTAAAGTGGTGAGTTTACAAATTTATCACTCACAACTCACCATGTAGACAAGTTGTGGTCCTAGCATTATTGGAAGGGTCTGGTTATTGGATGCCCTTAGGGCATTTGTTAATAGATTATTTTAGAAAATTTTTTATATCACTTTTATGATAACTATAAAATGTTGTCAAAATTTCCAAAAAAAAAAAATTTATAAAAAAATTCTAAAAATAGTTCATAAATCAATACTCTTAGAATGTCCGTTATTAACTTTCGAAGGGTATTATATAAATATATATATATATATATATATATTTATATATATTATAATGGGTCCTTAAAACGAATGCTTTAGGTCAATTGTTAATAAATCATTTTAGGAAAGTTTTGACATTACTTTTATGGAAAATATAAAAAATAGTTAAAAAAATTAATTACTTTTTTTTATTTTCCATAAAAAATTTCTAAATATATATTGAGGGCGGACAAAAATTGCCCCCGAGGACCTCCACAGATGATAGTTGAAAAGTCTTACACAATCTACTTATAATTGAACAATAGGGAATAAACACTCTACAATGAGAAGTTCAAACAGTTGATTTCATTGAGTGGTGAGTTGTGAGTGGTCGAGTTAAAGTGGTGAGTTTACAAATCTATCACTCACAACTCACCATGTAGACAAATTGTGGTCCTAGCATTATTGGAAGGGTTTGGTTAATGGTTGCCCTTAGGGCATTTGCTAATAGATTATTTTAGAAAATTTTTTATATCACTTTTATGATAACTATAAAATGTTGTCAAAATTTCCAAAAAAAAAATTTATAAAAAAATTCTAAAAATAGTTCATAAATCAATACTCTTAGAGTGTCCGTTATTAACTTCTGAAGGGTATTATATATATATATATATATATATTATAATGGGTCCTTAAAACGAATGCTTTAGGTCAATTGTTAATAAATCATTTTAGGAAAGTTTTCACACTACTTTTATGGAAAATATAAAAAATGGTTAAAAAAATTAATTACATTTTTCATTTCCATAGAAAATTTCTAAATATATATTGAGGGCGGACAAAAATTGCCCCCGAGGACCTCCACAGATGATAGTTGAAAAGTCTTACACAATCTACTTATAATTGAACAATAGGGAATAAACACTCTATAATGGGAAGTTCAAACAGTTGATTTCATTGACAGCATATCTTACAAATATCGTTCAAATGTTACCCACCAGAAACTTTCTTGTCCTTGTGGGGTTATACATTCTCTCTCTCTCTCTCTCAAATCGTTCACCCTTTTTTCCTCTCTAAAAAAGACCCCCTTTTTCTGTTTCTCCTTCCTTATTTATAGGTACACTTCTCGTTTTTATGCCTACAGCTGTCCTTTTGCCAGCCAAACTTTCAAGGATATTTTTCTTTACTTTATCGGTTTCTTCCCCTCCCTTATCCTTAAATTTTGACCTTTGGAGGAGGTTTATACTATTCAGGCTGTCTCATATGCATTTAATGTGGTAGGCATTTGGTAAGATCCCCTCATTAATGCGGAGGTAAAAAACTTCAATCTCTTTGTGTGTTCTGGAAGTTTCCCGTGGTCGTAGGCATCTTCTGGAAACCACACATGGATCATCCCTGCACCTCGCTTCATGTAAGGTCCGTTTCTTACATTTTCCATGGGAACTACTTTCTCGTGTTGTTTTCCTCCTTTTGGGTATATGGGATGGTTCGGTTTCCTTTCTTCCATAACTCGTTGTCCTCTTGGACTTCCTTTAAGTATACTAGCTAGGCCCGGGCCAGTTCAATCCTGTGGCCCAATTCGTTATTGGGCTTAAGGCCTGGATGGGGACTCTTCTACTCCCCCCCCCCCTCCACACACATATATATTTGTATTTATATAACCTAGAAATTATACTCTATTCTAATCTAAGTATGCATGTATGTGAAGCTCATTTCTGAAGACTTGAATCCTAAGCCTTATCCCTTACACTTTACAAAGTACTTATGTTCAGGGACGAAGCTATTCTTGGACTAGGGGGTAGTGGCCCCCCTAGATTTTTGAAAAATGTTAAAAATATATGTATATTTTAATAAGATTTCAAAGTTTGGGCATAAGAAGTTATTCTTTCCCACAATTTCTATCCCTTTAAAATCTTGAAAAAAAAAACCACTTTATGAAATCATTCTAATTTCAAAAACTAAACTTCTAAATTAATACTTATCACTGATATTAAATCACTGCACCCACAATTCCACTTTATGTTGGAGAGCCCCACAGAAGACTTGCTACTCATCACTCTTGTTAGACCAATCTACCACTGGCCACCTAGTATTTGTTTCAATGTTTCTTCTCTTACTATCTTTTTTTTTTTTTTTTTTTTTTTTTTGGGGGTTAAACAAGTACATATATTAATCAATAATCAAAAACTACAAACTGGCCATAGAGGCCAAAGTGTTGGCTATAATAATACAACCCATTCATATCAGCGTCAATCAAAACATTTAAATCATCAGAGAAAGATGTATCAAACATAACAAAATTTTCCAACTTGGAACAACCCCTCTTAGCTAAAAAGTCAGCGCATCTGTTCACCTCTCTAAAAACATGGCTCACCTGAATCTGCCTAAACCTTGCCATGAGAGACTTGCAATCACACATCAGAGCAGCATAGCTTCTATTAGGATAATTTTCACTATTAAGTATCTCCACAATCACCTTAGCATCAAGCAGTGAGAGAAGAAAAGAGTAAAGGTGAGTGTTTTGGTAGTAGTTAAGTTTCAGTTAAGTTGGTTATTCTTTGTAAGAAGTAAAGTTAAATAGTTGAATTGGTAATGGGACATGGTCAACAACATCAAGCCTCAAAATCACTCACATCAGTCAAGTTAAAAGTAAATTTACAAAGTTATTATAATAATTATGTAAATTTTCATTAAAACCATTCACTTTGGATATATATTTTTTTATTATTTCTTTATGTATTCCAATGATAAATGAAAAGGCAAGCTAAAAATGTGTAAATTTGTAAAATTGCTATAAAAATTGTGTAAATTTACACTAATGCTATATACTTTGCATTGCAATATATCAAGAAACAACTCTTTTATGTATTTCATATGTTGATATTTTGTTAATACCAAATAAGTAGTTTAGATTTTCATTTTAAAAAAATTGGTTCATACTTACGTCCCCCTCAGTGGAATTCTTGGTTCTGTCTTTACTTATATTTGTGGAGTGATCATCGTGCTAAGGGCAAAAGCGAAGCCATTCATTGGGTTTGGGGGCCATGAATGGCTTCGCTTTTGCCCTTACAGTTTCTTTGACCATATAAGCCCAAAAAATAGCTTAAACAACAACAATAAATTTATCAACAAACCCATCGTTTAAGCCTCTCAGAAACAAAAATAAAAACAAAAAAATCCAGTTTGTAAAACCTCTTCAAGTTTACCACACAAAAAAACCTTAAATTGAAATTAAAATCTAATAGCATATGAGACTGTGAGAAACCGTGTCTCACGAGTCACGCCTCCTTTGCTTTGGATAGTGATGCCACGTCGCCACCAGCAATAGCAGGCATCATCTTACCCTGCCCTGGCCACCAAAACTGATCGGAGATATCTGTTTAGATATGCCGTATGCGTCACATGTTGTAGTTGCCGAACAACTTGCTCTCCTTCTTTGGTAATTCATCTCTCCCATCTTTAACTCTCTTTTGTTTCTCCTTTCCTTCTCTCTTAAATCTAAGATTCTCAAAATTTGATATCTCTCCCATCTCTATCTCCATCTCTTTTGACTTTACAACAAGTGAAGTTATTGCCTTTTATTTTAATAGTAGAAATAGTAAAGTTTGGCCATTTGATTGGTTAATTTAGTGATACAGTACAGTAGTGTATTATTTAAAAGGGGAGGTTTGGGTCCAGGTGCTTCTAGTGCACTGGATCCAATCGGATGAAGACATATGTCAAAAAATAAACACGTGTCACAATTTCAATAGGTGGACGCTGGACCTAATCTAGATTCCAGAACCCTATTTAAATGGGCGATAATGGATCTATGGTGTGGACTTGTGGTTTTGTCTTTTAGTTGAGATTTATATGAAAGATAAATAAAAAGACAAAACACATATATAACAATAACAACAATGAAAAACAAAACCTTAGTCTAATCAATTATAATATCTGATTTTTTTTTTTTTAATATAGAAAGAGATGCTAATTTGAATTTTATACATTGCAAGGAAAACTTCCGACATTTTAGTACAAAAAAAACAATAAAATACTTTTGAGATTTAAAAAAACGTTGAGACCTTTTGATGAATAATTACATTGTAATGTTTTAAAAAATGGCTATTTTGTATATTTTACTTTATTGTTTGTTAACACTAAATATGCTAATTTGGAATTTCAGGATTTTTTTTTCCTTCCACACCCCCCGGGCGGTTGAAAGTCTTGACTCTGTCCTAGCCAAGGTGTTCCGAGGGTTAAAAATATTTCTTAAACCAATACATTAGAGCATCCTTAATTTTTCTCTATTTAATATGAATTTTACTAACATGTGTTTAAAGACACATAATAGTATATTATTTTAAAAAAGAAAATTATAAAAAATTTTGACAACTTTCTCAATTCTTGTTAAAATTTTTTTAAAAATAAATTTGTTAATGTACGCCTACATTAACCGGACCTTATGTCATCCATGAGGTAATCCAGGGAGTAACTAGGGATGGTCATACCCATTAGGTAATGGATATCCAACCCTACCCGATCCAAATGTTCCGAGTAATACCCGGTTCTTCATGGGTAGAGCTGAACCGGGTAGGGTATGGATATTATCCGAATTGTTTGGGTAGGGTATGGATATTATCCAAACCCGATCCGTATTAAAAAAAAAAAAAAACTTCTCACCAAATGAAAACCTCAAAAAATAACAGATAAATTAAAATCAAAATTATGCAAAATGAAAAGAAACAAACCAAGCGGACTGTTCATCTGCATCATCATTTACCAACGGCATCGGAAACCCCTCACCGGAAAAATATCGTTGTTGTTCGGTCGAGAGTGATAGGATGATTCTTAGCTGATTAAGCCGTCATCGTTTACTAGCTGATTAAGCCGATCGAAGATTTGATTCCCATTCGTCTATATCAGCATCTCCGCCTCTAAATGACCGATCGGACTGTTCATCTGCGTTGTCGTTTTGGTCATCGAGCTCTCTATGAAGCTTTCTTCACAAAGCTCTTTGGTCACGGTGAGCACTCGTCGAACGCTGATGAGCACGGTGTGTTGTCGCAATCGCGTGTGTCGTTAGTATCTCGCCTCCATTCTCGTCGCTTGAGCTCGCCGTCGATGAGTGACCATGCCAATGATTTCGAGGATGCAAGGGATCTGAACACCTTTTTGACTCGGGCTTGGAAGCTATGGTCTATGGATTCTGAGGACGCCATTGAAGGAGGAGATTTTTTGAGGTTTTTTTTTTTCTTTTTTTCATAGGAATTTTTTGAGGTTTTCATTCGGTGTGTATTATGTTTTTAAGTAAAATCTTTTGGTCTTTCAAAAAAAAAAAAAGTAAAATGTTTTGGATTAAAAAAAAAAAATTAAATGGGTTTTGGTAGAGTATGGATATCCATGGATAATATATCCAGGTAACATTCGGGTATGGATATTAATGGGTATTGATATTCGGGTATTTATAGGCAAACTTTTTGGGTAAGGTATGAGTATACCCGATCCATACTCTACCTATGGCCATCCTAACTATGTCATCCATGACGTGATGGAGGGACATGGTCCCCCCAGAATCCAACTGTTTTTATATTTTTAAGAGCAAATCCAACTTATCCAACTTCTCTCCTTGTCGGTGCATGTGGCGCACAAAAACCTATTACTACAGTATCGCTCTTTTCTCGTCCCCATTCTCAATTAACCACTGGTGCCTTTACACCCGTGCAATATCTGATTTTTTTATTAGTCAATCAATCGGACGGTCATAATAAAATATTCCATTTAATCACCATAGACCCCACACACTCACTAACAAACCCACAAATTTACGAGGCCAGTGTTGGAAGAAAAGGCACAGAGCTACTTTACAGTGAAATTAACGCACTGATTATTACTAATGGGGCCTTCACCAAGCAACCAACCAACCAATAGTTAATAGCCACGTGGCTTCGAGCGGCGTCTAAAGGTGTACCCACTTGATTAATTAAAGTTGCTTAAGCGTAAGTCGTCTTTGTTTAATAATTTAATCAGTGTTTTTTGGGAGATATTTTGGGAAGAGAGGAATAACTAATTAAATAATTAAATTTAAATTAATAGAGGGTCGGTTGTATTTAATTTGGGCAACAGTTGTCTCTCAAAACGGATCTTCTCTCCCTGCGCAACACGTTTCCAAATGGCTCATCAAGTTTCTCTCTCCTCGCTCTCGCTCTCTCTCTCTCCTCCTTCTTCAACTTCTTCATCTTCTTCTGCTTCGCATTGTTCACAACGACGACGAATCTTTCTCTCTACGCTTAGATTCGAAGCTGCTTCGTCTTCGTCAGCTTCCACTCCGAATTCGAAGGCGAAGGTCGTCGTGACTAGAGAGCGTGGCAAGAATGGCAAGCTCATCAAAGCTCTGGTATGTCATTCCTCACTCTCTCTCTCTCTCTCTCTCTCTCTCTCTCTCTCCGCCACTGTTATCTTCTCGAATTTTTTTTTTCCGTTTCGTTTGGATTTCTAGGGTTTCAGAACGCAATATTTTGTTTTTTTGGGTGCTTCTGTAGCTTTTTCTTTAATCTGCTGGTTTTAGTTTCATTCACTTTGTTGTATCATCAATTTATTTGAATTTCCTTGTTGTAGTTGAGTTTGGCATGAGGATTTGGTGTTTGATTTAATGTGGAAAAGAACGCGGTTTTGTTAAGCATTATACTTGTTTTGTTATCTAGTGAATGCGTTTGTTTATTTTTGTCTTTCTTTGGTTGCATTCTGTAAAAAAATGGTCAATCTAATGTGTGCGAGTCTCTTGGCGATTGAGAATCTGCTTGATTGTTAATATTTCTACATCTTGTGCATTATCTGCATGTACCATTGAGAGTAGACTGATTTTACATTCCAAAAAAGCCAAAATCTAATCAGTTTGAACAGTTTTAGAAAGCTACATTTGGTTTCACTTCCTACAAGAAAAAAAAATATTTTTGTGTAGGCTGAATATTTTTTTTTTTTAAATTTTAATATGAATCAATAGTTTGAAGAGAAAATAGTTTCTTATGCTTTCTATTGGTGTAGGATGAAAAAGAAAAAGTGTTGCTAACACATGGTGATAGCAGTTGTTTTTGTCATCGTTCCAATTAGACAATAATGAACATATTAAATTATTTATGTTTTTGCATTTGGTTTTGTAAAATGAAGTGGCTGGTAAGTAGATTGGATATGATTTGCATAAAACTAGACTATCTTGAAGCATTTTTGTTTTTTGTTAAAAGTTATTATTATCAATATTTTGATCAAATGTATGATAATTTCACAATTTGTCAATAATGAAGTAAGTGGGAACTACTTGTGTTTGTGCTTAGTGTCATATACTTGATTCTCTTGATCTTGCATCTAAAATTCTCTTGCTTTAGCACATAAGAATGGCGCATACTGCAGTTTATCACCTACATATGGTTTCATTAAGACCACAACTATTGCTTCTGCAGCTAATCTTTTTATCTGTTGCTGCCACACATTCGCAATCACTGATCTTGTGCATTCATTGTTGCCACCCATTCGTAACCATTGCAATTTACTACCTGTTTAGTTTTATCTCCCTTGCCACTTCTTTCAACGCCATTGCTCTACAATGTTCACTATATCCACCGTCACTGCATGCAAATGTTTTCTTTCAATTACTAAAAGCTATTCCTTTTTTTGTCCATAACATAGTTTCAGCTATATGGTAATAAATATTTTGCACTACTGTTAATTTTATTAAAACCAGTATGGTGCTGCACCGTTGTTAGTTTTACTTGCATATTGTGTTTGCTGTGTTTCTTTGCAAAATATTACATCCATTTATTATTATTATTATTATTATTATTTTTTTTGTGCATGGTGCTTACTCAGCTGTATCCAGTGGACACAGCTGTCTGTCCACCACCAAAGAAAATATGTTACAATGGGATTCTTTTTGAATGGGTGGTCAAATACAGTTTGGGATTAAGATGAAATTTCTAATGTTGAGTACAGGCCAAACATGGGATCAACTGTCTGGAGCTTCCTCTCATTCAACATACACAGGGACCTGATCTAGATAGGCTTTCTTCTGTGTTAAATGGTAAGATCATAAGCTTTGTGTTTTAGATTGTTGGTGGTATGGACCCACTTTCTTTAATGCAAGTGCCAATGATGTCATTCTACCACTGATCACGGTTAGGTTTTCTCTACTGTGGCAGCATGTTTGAGTATCTAGAATCAAACCACATGACATATTCCTTGTCAATTGGAATGCTGTGTTTGTGAGGATTATATGCCAAGCTATGGGTTGGCAAGCGTGGATTAATTTGGACTGATAAATATGAGATGAATCTTTAAAGAGATATGGTTAGGACAGGTCTTGGATCTGGTGTATGTCCAGGGTCCTGATTACCTTAGTTATGACTTACTTATTCTTTGCCTGAACTTGAACTTGCTTTTTATTTTTGTTTTTTTAGTTTTCTTTTGTTATGATTTTGGACAGTTGGGTGGCTTTTTACAACTGGTTATTCTCATGCCTCTTAAAGTTCTTGCCCCCACCTAGTATGATGCCTAATTGCATATATTTTATGTCATTAAAGAATGATTGGTTAGCGGTGCTTGCCTGACATGTTACAAATGAGATTTATTTTTCACATTATTTCTTCTTTTCTGTTTATGGCAGCAGACGCTACATTTGACTGGATAGTCATAACTTCCCCTGAGGCGGGTTCAGTCTTTTTAGAGGCATGGAAGTAAGGTTTAGAACTTGTTAACTATACTCTGGCCCACTTAGTAAAAAGTATATTTTTTCTGCTAATTTTCTAGAAGATGTGACCTGAATTTTTGTTTGTGCTTCAATTGTGTCTCCTGTCTTCTTGAACTGCATGTCAACCTTCATTTTAGGATATGTATATTATATTTCTCAATTGAAATGTTCTATAACTAGTTATGAATGTCGTGATTGGCTTTTTGACATAATGCTTAGGCTGTGTGGAAAATTATTTATTCCCTAGGATGCTGGATGCAATTCAGCATATCATAAAATATGGTGCCTTAAAGAGATCTTAAATTAAATACTGGTTTCCTTTTCTTTTCTTCTTTTCATACTTGGCGAAAATGGTAAACTTGACCTTTATTTAAAACCTTAGGGCTGCTGGGACCCCAAATGTTAAGGTAGGTGTTGTGGGAGCTGGTACGGCGAGCGTTTTTGAGGAAGTAATGCAGTCCTCAAAGCAATCACTCAGCGTTGCCTTTGCACCCTCTAGAGGTACTCATTAATGTATTTATGTGCAGGCTTGCACTTAGATTTAAACTTGCCTTTTGCTACCTGTTATTGGGATCACATGATAGTCTATATGATGAGCACTGGGGGTATTATCATACATGAATCTTGATAATCAGCATGAATTAGACTCTTGAAAATCCGACATTTTTTTAGTTGCTTTGCTAGAAGCTAAAAAATTGAGTGAATATGTTAGAACAGTCTTGTGTTGATGGGAATGTTAGATTTCTGGATTGCAGAAATTTAGTTTATTATATTGAGGAGACATTTAGTTGGGTTTGCTTTCCTGCATTTAGGGCTGATTATTGACTCCATTTATACATGCGGACGCAGACATGCATACATGCACAGATAATTATATGCATACATGTGTGTATATATATTGTTTGTTTTTGGAGCAATGTGGTGAGTTTCTTTTGAGTATGTATCATTCATTGCTACCATGGTTTATTGTTTATAGTATTTTGTTCAATGGATAATTCATTCTTCTGAAAAATTACCATTATTTGATTCAGTTAAGCACCATAATGTAAAATTTTTGTGAATTGTCTCACTCCAGCAACGGGTAAGGTTCTAGCTTCGGAGCTTCCAAAGAATGGGCAAAAATGTAGAGTCCTATATCCTGCTTCTGCTAAAGCTAGCAGTGAGATTGGTATGTGATATGCTTCTTGTTATATGTTTCTTTTGGCCTTTTCAATACTGAGAATGTTATTTTTTTGATATTTTATGAGAACGAGACTGGTGTTGTGCTTTGCAAAATCAGTCTGATTGGCTTGGTGCAGTAATACAAGTAAAGTTTTAGGGTAGATGAGAAGTAGTATGTAATCATGTAGTTGTTGACTCAAACTAGTAGCTAGAGTTGGCTTATAATAACCACTTTAAAAGTGGCCAGCTGTGAATTTTTTTAATTACCAATATACAGAAATAGGAAACCAGAATTAACTAGCAGTTCCAAAACCTGCAGAATACTCCTATCAAGACATAAAATATGTTAAGGAATTTGATAAGAGGGATTCTGGGTACACTTCATTAAATGAGCTTCACTTTGACTAAGCAAAGTGCTTAGATCTTGAGGCTTTGTGCTTTGAGTTTTAAGTCCGCATTTAACAATACTGCTATGATAATGATGTATTTCATTGTGGGTTAATTACAAATTACCTTCCTATGGTATGGGGTAGTTACAAATCACTTCTGTGTGGTGAGGGGTAGCCCAAGGTTAATAGTTTAAAGTCTCAATGTTTTATAATTTAGCAGTTAGTATCATACTTTTAGTTGATTTTCTTTGTTTTTATATTTAAAAAAGGTTGTGCGAAATCTTAAACCACAATTATGGTGTATGTGTTACAGAGGAAGGATTGTCTAATCGTGGATTTGAGGTCACAAGGCTAAATACATATACGACGGTAAAGTATTTAGTATTGCTGGTTTGGTTGTGGGTTTCTTGTATAATGAACATAATGCCACATTTGATTTGCATATGCATACATTGAAACTTTTATTGACATATTGCTTACTAAAAACAAAAAGAGAGAACTTTTCTTGACGTATAATATGAATCATAAGATTACTGACATGTCTTATCATGAGCTTAATGCTGTTAATTTCCTATTATGGACTGTCCCTTGATCAATTTTTAATTTTTATGTGATTCTTATAATGTATGTTCACTGCAAATTCTAATCTGCCAAATTTGCTTCCAAGGATTTTTCATTGTGGTGCCTATATATTTTGTCGATTTTCTGATATGTTCCTTGTTAGACTTATGGTTAAGTGATTAAATTCACAATTTCCTAACAGCTTAAGCTTTTGGGACAATTGGTAATTTAACATGGTATCAGAGCAGGAGATTCTGAGTTCGATTCCTGATTTTATTCTACCTTCCATTTAAAATGTTAAATTCTCATTTATTGGGCCCCCACTTATAGAGGGAAAGTTTAGGCCTACAAGTGAGAGAGAATGTTAAACTAATGGTTAAGTGATTAAATTCACAATTTCCCAACATCTTAAGCTTTTGGGGTAATCGGTAATTTAACACACCTGTCACATTGAACTTTGCTGATTGGAGTTCATTTTTGCTTTTGATATCTGCTTATCCATCTTTGTGGGATTTTTTATGGATAATCATTCATTGTGATGTTCTTTTAGATTCAACGTTTAATTTGATCACATGCCTGTTGTTCACACCTCACCATCACAAAGAGTTGGAAGGTTCCCCTCTTTCTAGGGATTCTGTTGACAGGCCTGAATTTATGAGTTTTGAATTGGTTAAATAAAATTATGTAGGGAATTTCCACGAATTTCTAAACCTGTGAGAAACAAAAAAATATAGAGAAAACACATGCCAAAGAAAAATAATCACACGCACAAGACAGTATTTACGTGGTTCAGCAATTTGTCTACGTCCATGGAGTTGCAGAGATTTCACTATTATCAGGGAGAATACAAATTGCGGCTACAGACACTTCTTCACTTCAAAACCGACTACACCACAAAACCCTGATTAAAAACAATGTTTTCTACTGAAAACCGGATTCACAATGGGCTAGAAAATTTTTCCCGAGGGCATTGCCCTTGGACCCCCAGAAGGCTTGTCCATGAGCGCTCCGGCTTGGACCGATAGGCCCAAGGCTCCGCTCCATGGACTAAGTCTCAGAAAATCTCCCATTAAAAACCATGCAACATCATTCGGGTTGGGTCGGGTCATCAACTGGATCAACACACAAACTAGGCTCCACAAAAGCCCAACAAATTAGGCTATAAATATTTTGCTCCTTTTCCCTGTGGAAACTTCACAATTGTTGTGAATTCCTTTATTTACAATGACATCATGTTTACCAGCTGTGGTTCTTTTCTTGTGGTTTTTTAGGAAGTCATAGATCCCTTGAATCAATGGATTTTAGTGCCCTATAATTTAAAGAGTTATTAACATTTTTCCCAACTCAAGAGTGACAATGTTGCAGTAAAAATGAATTAATTGGTTGTCTGTGGTCAATCTTGATGCTAGAATCTTCAAAGAAGTGGGTGTTTCTCCGGCCTCTAAAATAACTGCCTTATTCTTTTCTTGTGATATGTGGAAGTGTAATCTATTATAAGTTGCAGTTTATGTACATGGGTACTAATTCAAGTTGTTGTTTTATACTAATCCAACAAAAAAAAAAAAAAAAAAAAAATTCAAGTTGGTGATTTATAATAAGCCAATTGTGTTAATTGTGTAAATAAGCCCCTGATTTGAAATGATTTCTTCCAGGTACCAGTCCATGATGTTGACCAAATGCTTTTACAGCAGGCACTTTCTACTCCTGTTGTTGCAGCTGCCTCGCCTTCTGCAGTTCGGTGTGTAATTGGTGCTTTTATTTTTATGCAACATTTAGTTAGTTTCCCCAGTGTTACAGAGTGGAGTGACATGTACTTGATCATTTCATATACTGCCTATACGCAGTTTAAGTCAACTTTATCGTTACACCCCTTATGATGAGGGTCAATAAAACACCTATATTTCTTTTTGTTCTTTGGGCTACCTAGATTGACCAGGGGGTTTTTGATAAGGAAGTTTTAGTTATGTACTTAGTTCATAAATCTCCATTGCAACAGTGCCTGGATCAAACTTATTTCAGATGCAAAGTGGTGGAACAACTCGGTTGCCTGTATTGGGGAGACGACTGCTTTGGCCGCGAAAAGATTAGGCCTGCAAAATGTGTACTACCCAGCACATCCTGGTGTTGAAGGGTATGTTCACTTTCCTTACATATTTTTTTTGGAGATTTTACCTTATGCCAGTGTCTCTGATATAAGTTATTGATTACAAACCTTTTGTGCTATGGTTGTTACTGAATGAAATTGACTTATCAAAAGAATTGGAGAAAATAGGTTTCCCATATTTTACTAATTACAAACCCCTTTTTTTCTTTCATATGATGTTTCTTAATTGGAACTATTGAGATACAAGTATGTCTATCATAAGGTTACACTGCTGATTGTGGCTAAATCTTTTGTTCATATTTGGTTTTTGAATGCATGTTTTCTTTGCATTACAGTAATCATAAGGATGTGGAAAATTTATACCACTGATCTAAAATTTACTAACTACTGTTTTCTTTAATTGTAATTGGGCTGTTAACTCCACATTTCTTATTAGCCCAGTATAATCAAATAATAATTATTTGTAAAATATTGAGAATGAATTTAATGTAATATGTGATATATGACGTTAAGATATAAAGTGGCTTGTGTAAGAAAACTAGCTTTGAATTGTTGAGGATGGTAGTCAGATGTTTTGGTTTCTGTTAAATGAAAGAGACTTGCAATTTAAAATTTTTAACCATTTCCAGGAGATTACACATACAGTTGTTTGATGCGGTTTCAAACCGTACAACTTTTTTTAAACTTCACTTTTTTCTAAGTACATGTAAAAAAAAAAACCCCATTTTCAAAAACTGAAAAATATGACCAAACGGGCCCTGATAGTAGTTTCTTCCAATTTTGAAATACAACCTAGGAAGTTATTACATGTAAAAACTATGGTAAATCCTAGGAAGCATGGATGCTCAATTTTTTCTTAGGTATCCGTATCCGATATGTATTGTACCAAATTCTTCTAGGATACCTCTGCACGCGTGTCCTAGCCTTTTATTTTTTTTTAAAAAAAGTGACAATGTGTCTAGGATATGCCCATGATACTGCTCAGATGCAGCTGCAAACCAACCCCCTGAGATAGCCCTAACTTAAGGATTTTTATTTATATTTTCTATATATTGGTTTTAGTGTGGAACACTCATCTATTTACTCTTTTGGATCTTGGTTTGTATTCTAAACATCATTTAATGGCCATGGATTCACTTTATTTTCCATTATTGCTTTTAAATTGATATATACTTAATTATATATGAAAAATGAAGCTTAACAATATATAAAAAGTATAAATAAAAATATATTTAATAAGTAATTAATACATGTAACCCTGCCGTATCGCATTGTATCATAATTTTCCAAGAATTTTCGTATAGTTATATTCCATATTGTACTGTATCTGTACCCGTGCTTCATAGGGTAAATCATGAGATTGAACTTGATGTAGTTGGCACATTTATTTAAAGTATTTGATAAATAGATTCGTGTAAACATAAGCTGTTAGGGTTTTTTTTTGGGATAGGGGTGTTAAAGTTTGGAATGTGTAATGGTTCTTGAACCCATGGTCTCATCCTCCACGTCTTTACAAGGGGAGAAGGTGCTCTTTGAGCTAGAGCTCATTTGAGACTTCAAATGAGTTTTGTGCAGTTCATAAGTTGGTTGTTTGAGTTTAATTTCAATTTGTGGATTGTTCTAGTACATCAATCAGACTTGTCACCTCCTAAATTTTTGGCAGGTGGGTTGGTAGCATCCTTGAAGCCTTGGAAGCACATGATCATTTCTAGGTCATTTTATCTAGGTAACTTTTTCTTTTCCCATGTTTTTGATCATAAGTGTCATTTTTCTCTTCTTTTTTTCCTTTCCTCCCAAAAAATAATGACTTGTTTCTCTATTGCTTTTCCCCAGGATGCAAGCAGACAAAGAGGCAACATGTTCAGGATTATGTCAGCGCCTCATAGACACAAATATTGCAGCTTCTGTGCGAACTAGCTGCAAAACAGAGATTAATCTTTTGCAAGGAGCTTAAGGGAATGGTATAAGACTCTTGGACACCCTGATGAGACCATATTAAATAGGCAAACATTTCTTCTGGGGTTAGTCAAGAAAATATCCGGATATTCTGACAAAGAAAGCTGTCCATTTTCACATCAAACCTGACATCAGCTATGTTGACAATGAACTTGTCTTGCTGCTACTTCATGAACACTGATTACTCGTATAAATTTTTATTAGGTATGAAGTTGTGACTATTGTTTTTGTTCATATTATAGGATGTGTCACACCTTTGTACATTACATTTTTATAGTGGAAGCTCAATTTATAAGAAAAGAGGCTCTTTTACACCTTAGCTATTATGCTTCATACTGTGACTCGCCTTCCTTTTGCTGTCTAGACCTTCCCAAATGACATACTTAATCCCTCTTAATTTTTTCAAAATTCAGTGAGATTTAGATCAGGGTTTCTCTTGAATGCCAATTTTGCTTACATAGATGGCTTGTCTGTCTTGGGGGGGTTTGGCGCTGGTTGGAGAATTCTTTTAGCTCATCTCTCATTTGGTTTCGAGAGCCTCCCCCTTCCCCCGTCCTTTACTCGTCTTTTGAAAGCTGTCATCCTGGATTTTCAGGAATTTTCTCCATGAAGGATACCAGAATTGTCTAGTTTATATTCCCAGCCTTGAAAGCTAAGGACTGGTAAATAATTGTTGGCATTTCTTGCTATATGTAAGGACAAAAGAATCTTGGTTTGATACAATGATACCTTTGGGTTAAATTCCATATCCTTCCCCTACTAAGAATCTGGTGGTGGATGAAGGTGATATGCTGTGCTCCAAAAGTGAAGGGTTTGGAGTCTGCCTTTAGCGTGGATAGGGATCATTGGACAAATATACAGTTGGTCTTCTTCTGTACTCTGGATAAAGTATTGTCTAATTGTTTGGTAATTTTTATTTAGTGGAAGTGTTGGGGTGTTGGTGTGGGGGGGGGGGGGGGGGAATCGATAAGTAATGAGTGGTTTTATTAAATAAAAAGGGCGTATTGGGTATTGCAGAATGATTGGAATATGGAAAAAACTTTATTTGTTCAAGTATTCTACAGATGAGAAAGTGGTATAGGTCCATCATCAGACATGGAGTGCCTGTTGTATGAAAGTAGTTATAGCATGAGTATTGAGTTAGTTGGAAATTGAGAGTGCATCTCATGTGGGTCAGCTAATTTGGATAGATTCGAGCAATTGGGGTTATCACATTATGGCCTGAGTAGGCCAGAGTAGAAGATGTAATGAAGATGTAGATATGTGTTATTTGGGTTCTGAGAATTTGATGATATATCTTGGAAGTTTTTTTCCCTCATAGGGTGAGGGTAAATGAGTTTTGGTGTTGCAATTTAAGGCTTGTTTTGGCTTGCTCAACACGCTAAAATATGTGAGCTGAGGTTTGATGGAAGAGGGGTTAAAGCAGAGGAGGAAAGTGCTTAGTTCTTTTTTTCCTGTAGTCAATCAGGGAGGTAGTGCATAAATCTTCAGTATAGAATTCAACTGTCAGATCTCGATTGCTTAATGTTTGGTGGTTGTATCTTTGTGTGCACGTGTGCTAGTGCCTAGTAGGATCTCCTTAATGGTCTCTTGGGATTGAGGGGGAGGGAGGGGGAGTAGAGTAGATTAGATTTAGCACAAATTTAGCTTATTTTTAGCCAACACTACTCCCCTCTACTCCCCCTCCTTCCCCCATCCAAACAGGCCTAATAGTTCTGGGGAAGATTTAAAGTTACGTGTCAGGGAGGTTCTCATTATTTTACAAATGAGAGATTCTGTCATCTGTACTTGTGGGCTTGATGTAGATTATTTCCACAACAAAAAAAGAAAAAGAAAAAGGAAGAAATAACACAGCATGGAATATGATACTAAATAAATAGTTTTTTTATTTTTTGAGTTTCTTTTCTCTAGTAGGAGTCAATCCTTGACCTTTCAGAAACAATTTGAGCTTAGGTTACAAGTTCCTGGATGGTATGATTTTTTAGAAATTACTGTGTCAGATGGCAATTTATTCTGAGGGGGGAAGTTTCCCTTTAAGGAAAGATGAGATCATGGTCAGTGTTCGTTCTGGTTGGTAGCTTGGAACCGTATGCCCAGCTCCCCGTACTGTGGTGAATGTCAATCCTTTGTACCCAACCACATATCCTCCAACCTGCCAGCATCATCGTGTTGAAAATTCATTACCTTGTTTACTGCTGCTAGGTAAACTACGGGATCAATAATCTTATATATTTACCTCATTGCCAGAATACCATGGGCGCCAAGTAGTGTTGACTGGTAGATTTAGCGTGTTTATGGAGTACCTAGAGGTGGTTACTGAAACTAGGCCATCCATGTCGCCACTGCAGATTTCATTGACAGATAGTTTAAGGTGCTAGCAATTGTTAGCCTGTATAATATCTACTTACTGTACTATGTAACGGTATAGATTTTTGACTAAAAGTCATTGTTCATTAATGGGGGTAGAAATTTTAACAGGATTTTCTCTTAGACAGGAAATCTTGAGGGATCACTGGGAAAAAACCATAAAAGCCCATGTAAAGATGAGGGTGTACCTGTATATCCATACACTAATTCCACTTGAAATGATCTGATTTATAGTGGGCAGAACTGTCGTTGGGCTGTCTGTCCATGGAGTACTTCTGCAGGCAGTGCAGAAGCAAATTTAGACATTTATATTGAGTGGCACTCAGTACAAGAAAGATCTGAACTTTGCATATGTGAGACTTGTATTTTTTCATGCTTTGTGACAGGATTATCACTACCAATGTTGTCTAGTCTACAGGTACCACAGGTTAGTCACTCATACCTGCAAGCTTCCCATTTTGTAGCTTTTGCATGAAGAGCTGTTTGCACCTCAACAAGATTTAGATATATATCAACATAATGGATGGAGCAGGGATCAAAATCGTGGACCTATTTAGTGTAAGATTAAAACCATTTCTAGGTTAGTTCTAATTACAAGGCCAGTTAAGTTCGAAATGCATATGTCAACTGAATACATAATCACAGATTATTGCGATGAAATTCATGCTTAGTTTTAAGAGCATCAAGTCAATCCTAATTGTATACTTTATGCATATATAATAATCTCCGTAGCTATTTCTTTATTATTTTAATTAAATTTGAAATTATCTATATTTGATTGATGAGTAAAGACTTACAGAACTGCTTGGACCTGACTTGGGTGCTGATAAGTTGCAAACTGGAGCGTATATGTTAGAAATATCGAGTGCTCCAGCCTCTATGTTTCCTTGAGTTAGATAGTCCTGACATGTACTTGAAAAATTACTGGTAGTGAAGTTGCAGTACTTGTGAATTCCTGCATTAGTTTCATCGGAGTTTAAAGCATGTGTCCAGAAATAATCATATGTGCCCATTTGACCAATATCATCATCTATCCAAGCATTCCCAATCTGCATACATTGACATTTACATGGAAGCCTTAATTAGCATTGAGATACAGGCACATGTAATAGACTGAAGATAGACTTCACAGTATACTCACTGCAATGCCTTTGATGTTGATTACTGTTTGGTTTTTGTTCTTGTTTTTTGAGAGAATTGTGCGAGCAAGTTGAGGTACATAATGACCAGCATAGCTTTCTCCAGTTATAAAGAAATCTCGGTTTTTATATTGTGGGAATCTCTCAAGCCAGTTCACTAGAAAAGTGTAAGAGTCCTCCGCTGTTCTTTTGTCACCGTTTTTTATGTAATCCGAGGAGGTGTTCGAATATGAAAACCCAATTCCAGCAGGGGACTCCAAAAAGATAACATTTGCCACTGCCAAAATTTTTAACAGGTATTAGTTTACTAAAGGAGAAAAAGATTCAGATAAGATGTCCAGAGTACTTAAAGCTCTACAGCTTTGCTCTCTCATTTGAAAGTGAAATTAGAATCTGCTTACCTGTGTTCCATGCATAATCATTTCGGTAAAGTGTTTTTCCATCACTCTTGACTCTGAAAGGTCCCAGTTCTTCCATGGCTCCATATCCAAAAGAAGAGCATCCCGGGCCTGTAAATCTCAGTGTCCTTTTATTAATCTCTTCGTAGTTGCTAACTTGCTTTGAACTAGATATAATGGAAACAATGGAGGTGGCATCGTGGTGAGCACGTGGTCTCTTTCTCTCTCTTTCTCAAATTAGAGTAGTAGTTAAGCGTAATGTCCCATTGCCAATGGTAGGAAAAGACTATATGTTGGGGTAAGCGATGTTTATTTTTGTTGTTGTCGTCACGAAAAAGGTTTAAAACTAAAGTAAATCAGTAATGCAATAAAATTATGCGGTCCATCTTATTTCGGACTTCAGAAATATGAGAGAGAGAGAGAGAGAGAGAGAGAGAGAGATCAAATTATTAATTGTAAATAATTAATAATATTAAAAGTTAATCTCATATATATCATTTTTAAATATATAAAATTGGAAAATCTAATTTTAGACAGTTCATTCAACTAAAATCATTGTATCTAATTAACTCAAATAATACAATCTAGTTAATAATTATTAGTTTTAATTTTTGTGAAGTGGCAATTTTTTTTTAAATAATAAAATTTAGTTAATAATTATTAGTATATATTTTTGTGATTAGTGGTGTTGTTTATTATTTTATATGCGAAAATAGTAAGTTGATGAGTAACTTGTAAATAAGTTTGAACTTATACTACAAGAAAACAAGCCTAAACATATAATATAACTCAGTGATGAGCTTGAGTTATACTCTTATTTGAAGTAAAATTAAATAAATGAAATCCTTTTTGAACTTTTGACACTCAATTAAGCTTGTTCACACCTGTATATATTTGGCACATGAAGATATGTATGATGGGGTGATAGTAATGCGACTGAAGAATAAGAATATTGTGTGTGTATTTGCTTGACCTCATAATACAATGTCATGAAAACTTTTGAGATCTCACAGTTTTACACGTCATTATTCTAATATGTGTATAAATTTTTTAATTAAATTTAAATTTTATTTTATATTTAAACCAGCCATTAAAATCTTGGCACATCATATTTTTAAATTTATTTATAAACACAATTATAATAATGTCTAATTATAAATTATTTAATCTCATATACAACCTCAATCATAATTAGTTCCTAGTAATATTCATTATAATGATCAAATTTCATATTTAGACAAAAGAAAAAAAAATATTATATTAATTTTTTTGTGTATTGCACATATTACCCATTAATGTGTGTGTGTTTGTCTATATATATATATATATATATATATATATATATATATATTATGGAGTAATATTAGGTTATGATTACGTTTTGACTTGATTAATAACTACATAATAATTTACATATTCTTAAGATGAGTAATGTTATCGCCACAAACTACCTTACAACTTTTTTACAAACTATTGATATGACAAATTCTTATTTAGTTGCATTTGGGCCAATCATTGACATTATTTTTTTACTTATTGATAACTACTTACTAAATCAACAGTTTGTAAAAAAAAAATTATAAAATAGTTTGGACCTTCAGCATTTTTCTTCTAAAGATATGTTATTTTTGCATATGTTGGAAGCGGGCATGGTTACTCCCGATTTCCCACACTAATAATGGCAGCTAGGACACGCCATTATGTTCTATTATCATAGTGAAACAAAGAAAGTGTTTTTTTTGTTTTTTTTTTTTTTGGATAATTTATATGGGGAGGAGGGATCTGAATTTTGGATTTTCCTTTAAATATACTAGAAGTGCTAAGAAAGTAAGTTGAGGGAGTAAAATATGATAGTTGCATAAGCCAATAATTCCCACGTAAATACTTGTATTTTATTGTGCAGAGAATATATTAGCATTGGATAAATACTTGTGTTTTATCATCAGAGTCGTTCTTCTTTGTTTTTTTGACTGAAAAGATAGAAGTATATTTTTCTTCTTGTTACTAGCTAGGAATTGCATATATTATTAATTGATTGGCACAGCCTCTGAAGCAAGGCTAATCTAGTGGTTATTTTCTACGTTAATTCTTTGCGCCTATACTAGTTCATACAAATGAAAGAATGGCCAACTGATGGGGGCAATGAGGAAAAAAATTCACTACCCTTTGGGCGCTTTGGAAGTGGAAGCAAAAGCGTTTGAGGAAGGTATTTTGCTTGCATGGGAATTGGGCCTAAAAAGCATCATCGTCGAGGGGGACTCTCTAGCTGTTATACAAGCAATTAATGGAGTTTCTTCCCCAGCCACAACTGTCCAGAAGATCATTGAAGGCACTCGGTGGTTCTTGATGAGGTTTAGTGCTTGGAAGGCTGTTCATGTTAGGCGTAGCAGCAACACTGCTGCACATTTGATGGCTAGAAATGCGTATGAAAGTGCAAACGATGTAATTTGGGTGGAGGAAACTCCACCCATGATTGTAAACCAGATTCGGATAGATGTATCTGTTGGGACTTTATGTCCAGAGTAATGAAAGTTAAGCTATCTTCCTATCAAAAAAAAAAAAAAAAAAAAAAAAAAAAGAAAGATATGGTGCTATCTTTACCTCCATTTAACCACAAGACAAGAGGTTCGGTGGCAGAATTCTGAGGTGACTCCACAAAGTAATAAAATAATGCTCTCCCAGCTTTAGGGTCAACAGTAATATAGCCAGCATACTGATCGAAATCTACTCCTTCTGGTTGTCCTGGCAAGGCATTGATCTTGTCAGCTTTCATCAAACCGTATTGGGCTCCAATATATACTGGAGAAAAATGGCTATCCTCATCTTCTAGTCCAACCCATAGTTCAGTATTTGGAGGATTTTGGGATTTTTGAGATTTTAGCAACTTGTAAAGGTTGTCGATCTGGCTGGCTTTGCAAAAGATGATGAAAGCTAAATGGTGAAAAGAGAGGAGAATAAGAAACCTTGTGAGGAATGAAAGCTTCATGGCTCTTGTTGTTCCTTATTGCAAATTAACTTAGTTCTATCAAGGCCAAGGGCTTAATTTTGGTGCCTATTTATATGGTAATACAAGTCTGAGTGACACACAAATTTATACAATTTTTTTTATATCTGTTAAGTTAGTATGTCGTGATTGATATTTATAAAAATTATATAAATAGTAAATTTATGTGATTACAGGTTCACAATTAATCACGTCAATAATTGCAATAAAAATTTTAATATCTATAATAAAAGTTTTAATATAAATTTAATGATGTAATAAATTTCCCAAATTTTTTTTTTTTTTGGGCTAAACTGTTAAATTAGCATGTTAGAATCAATGATAGTAACAATTCATGTGAGCACAATTGGTCAACGTCAACAGACTACAGTTCTATAAAGATTACGAAAAAAATTGTGTAAAGTCAGTGTTTATATAGTCCAAAGTGAACGATTCAGTGCAGACGAGAATGTTGGCTGTTGACTGTTGACTGTTGACTATTGACTATTGAGATAACAACATTCCTTGCTAGGGTCCAGTCATAGGCAGCATATTATTTAAGAAAAGACCACTCATGTTTTGTCAGCAAGAAATGATATATCTATAATATTTTTATAATATTTTTATAATAAATTTTAAGTGATAGGTTGTTACTGGTTGTTATTGTTGAGATAAAAAAATAATTTTAGTCTTAAGTTCAAATTTGAATTAATAACAATTAACCATATATAATTTGTTGTAAAAATATTATAAAAATATTATGGACGTAACATCTCTCTGTCAACGCATTAAAAGTGTGGCTATCAAAACACAGAAGACAAAAGTGAAAGCGTGTAAAACTGAGTCTTCTATGGCAAATACATGCGTGGAACATGTACATGATTGGACTCCCTATAGTGCATTTAAATTTTAGAGCATTCTCATCAATAATTGTATAAATTTTAATATTTATAATTTCAAAATATTACTTTTACAATTTTAATACCTCGTTTTACAGTTTACTAAATATCAAATTTTTTTTTTTACAATTTTATTTAAATATTCTTTCTTTAATATTTTTTTCTTTTTTTTACAGCTTTATTCAATTTTTATTTTTTCTTTAAAATAAAGCAAGCCCTACTTGAATAAAAAAATAATATAATTTTTACCATTTGTGAACAGTGTGGTCTAATTTGAAAATTACACTGTTCATCAATGTCAAATATTATAGGATTTAAAACACTTGATAAAAGTGATTTTTTAGAGTTTAATGAGTTAAATGCCAAATATTTGGCATTTAACATACTTGACGAGAATACTCTTAATGTTTACTCTTTAGATTGCATTTGACCTTTTGAAACTGACACAACATAAAAAGATTGTATGGTAGAGATGATACTAAAAGTTCAATTAGTATATAAAATACCAATGAAAGTTTAGGCCCCAATTTCAAAAACACCAACACAAGCTTATAATCAAACAATATATGTGCGTAAAATGAAATATAAGCTATAACTAAATTGGTAACACACTTTAAATCACATTTAATCACAAACACATCAGTAATTAAAAGGTAAAGAGAAAGGAAAGACAGATGCAAACACAAAGATGACACGCCGATGTGTTATCGAAGAGGAAACTGAAGTACTCAGCGAAAAATCTTTTCGTTGCCTTCCAAGCAGTCAATAATCCACTAGAGAATGAAGTTGGGATACATGAATAGTAAAAGACCTTCCAAGCCCAATTTACTCAGTGCGCCTAAACCCTTCAAGTTTCTTGCTCCAACAGGGTTACGCTGAACCTTATTTTCTCTAACTTATTAGATCTCGCAATAAGCCCATTGCATCAACCAAATGAATTAGTCTCTTCTGAACTGTTTCTCAAATACCAAAACACCTTCTCACTGATATGGGTATGGTGAGATAAGGATTTGGCTAAATGTACCTCTCAAGGATATATCAATGGAGAGGATGAGAGTAGAGAAATTTGGAGAATTAAAGGATGAAAATTGTTGATGAGTCAATATTGTTTTTCTCTTGGGTTTCTCTTTTAAAATTCTTTCTGGAAGCCCTCTACATTTCGTGGGTATAAGTGTATTTATAGTAGGGTGTATGAGAAATGTGAAGCATTAGGTTTATCCAAACAGAGCATTTTGGCGACTTGACCTCGCGACTGGAACGAGTTGCGAGCTAACTGCCTGGCTAGACTAGAAGTTTTATCCTATAGTGCTCCAGCTGTCACAACTCTTCAGCTCCCCTGCATATTCCACATATGTGCCACCTTCGGCGACTCGCCAGTTGCGAGATCCAGTCACAAGACTCTTCTTGATTGCACACTTTTAAGGTTTCTTGATACTCTCTTACACACTATCCTTACATAATTCACACCTAAATACAGGGTATCTAATTACTAAAATACAAGCAAATTTGACACGAAATAAAACCAACACATGATTGAATAAATTCAATTTTATAGATACTATAAAATTTGCAATATTCTATTATATTAATAATAATTATTAAAAATAGTATTATTTCGAAATTATTTTAATTTTTTTTAAAATTATGTTTTGTAAACACTAAACACAGTTTTAAAGGTTAAAATTATGTTTTAAAAACAATGTCAATTTAAAATTTCACTAACTTAGCATGAACTGACAAGACAGATGTCCATACCTGCGTAAAAGCACAATTTATAGACATACAATTTTTTGAATTTTAAATTGGATTTTCATGGCCAACAAATGAAATACGGTACAAATGAAACGGCCAAATTAGCAAAATAATATTGTTTTACTTGTAAAAAATTGTATTGTTTTAAAGTTATTTTTGTTAAAATTGTATTTCAAAATCACAATTTTTCTTCAAGTTTTTGCTTATTTGGCATGAGTTGATGGAAAAATAATTTCGTTGAAATTATGTTTTCAAAACATGACTTTCCCCTAACTTTATTTGACCAAAAGTTGCTCCTCACATCACATCACATCACATCAACCACTGTCGTCACTTGTAGTGACCTGAGTTGTCCTATACAACTTTTGGATGATGACCTGAGCTCCACCATCAAATCTCTCTCCTATAAGAATTCACATATTAAGTGATAAACAATAAAAACAAAACAAAACAAAAATTAAAGGAAATTTTGATTCTCAAAGATTTGAGAACCTTTTGTCGTATCTTGTGAAAATTGGACATGATTATATCATAAAGTCAGCATTAATGACCAGCTAATTGTCATGAAACTTTAGCACATCGGACATGAGGAATCAAGTGTTGGACTTGGAATCATGAGTGTCTTCTTTCCGTTTTATTTATTTATTTATTTTTATTTATTTATTTTTAATATCAAAGGAGGAAAGTTATGTAAGGGTATATATGGAAAATTTTTTGTAGCAAAGCAGTGATTGATCATTTACAAATTGTCATTTGTATAAGTATACCTCTCCAACCAGTTAGCAACAAAAGGTTGGAATCCTAGAAACGTGTATCATCTCTACTCACTTTAAATACTTCTACGTGGCTTTTGGAAAAGCCAGTCCAAGTTGGAAAATCTGTGAAAATTATATTGGTTTATGGAAGAGACAGTGAGACAGCATTGTCCCATACAAAATCATTTAGGTCCAATGGATCCGTGTTCCATTATTGCTGCAATTGCAGATAATGGACGACTTGGTTGCCCGTCAGTCATACCAGCTGATTTTTATGTGAAAAACATGATTACAAGTATAAAATGAGTTATGGCAATAATTAACTATTTCCATTTTTTTTTTTTTTTTTTGAGAATCAACTATTTCCAACCTTATTGCCATACAAAGTATAGAATGTCCATGTGCATTAAATCCATTGAGCTCTGACACAAGGTAAAAAGAAAAAAGAAGGATTAATGAAAAATTCCAATCCATCGGGTGGTCTTGGGGTTGATGTGATTCTCAAATATATAATGAAAAATTATTAGTTTACATGAATAGTTTACAATATTGTATGCGAAAATATGGCCAACATTTGCCACATTGGGAGAAAGTGGCAAACATTATGTGTGTGCACGTGCTCAACCATGTCAACGCCTCAACTGGTGAAATACTGAAATACCTTTAACAATTCCTCAATAGTGATTTTAATTTTTTATTTATTTATAAATCACCAATAATGCCTACTATAGGACTTATTGTGTATTGCGGAATGATTGGAATATGGGAAACTTTATTTTTTCAAGTATCTACGGATCTACCTATGAGAAAGTGGTACAGGTCTTTCATCGGACATGGAGCGTCTATTGTATGAAAGTAGCTATGGCATGAGTATTGAGCAATTGTGACTAGGGGTTTACATTATGGTGTGAGAAGGCAGAGCTAGGTCTTGGTGGTAATGAAGATGTAGGAATGTGTCAATTGAGTTTTGAGAATTTGGCGATATATCTTGGTAGTTTTGTCCCTCATATATAGAGTGAGGGTAATTGAGTTTTGGTGTTGCAATTTATGGCTCGTTTTGACTAGATCAACATGCTAAAATATGTGAGCTGAGGTTTGATGGAATATGGGTTACAGGAATATGGGTTACAGGCTAATAGCAGAGGAGTAAATTGCTTAGTTTATTTTCTGGGGTCAATCAGGGAAGTAGTGCATGAGTGAAAAATCTAGTGTAGAGAATGACTGCCAAAACTTTATTGCTTAATGTTTGGGGGTCGTAATTTTGTGTGCTAGTAGTATCTCCTTATTAGGCTTAGGAGTCTTGGGGGAGGTTCTCATTATTTTACAAATTAGAGAGGCTGAGTCAAATTAATGGTAGGATCTAGTTGTCTTGATGTTGCTTAAATTGTACCTGAATCTTGAGAATATATTGGATTTAGTTTGTGTAAGAGAAGTTTTGTTCTCTGTACTTGTTGATGTGGTCTTGCTTTTGATTATTTCACCGAAAGAAGGAAAAATAAAAAAAAGGAAGACATAACACATTATGGAATTCAATGCTAAAAATAAACAATATTTAAGTTTGGATATTAATTTTGACATCAAACATCTACTTTTAAGGCATTTTTTTTCAATCTTATTCATGTTATTTAGAAATTGTCTTAAAAATACGATTTGAGTTCTACATATCTATTGGATATCAATAAGGTTAATTTGGATACATCTAAGGCAAGACCGTGAGGATCCCACCAGGCCGCCTTCTACTTCTATTAGGCCATGAACTAGATTAGAATCATTCTCAACGAGTCCATAGGAAGTGATCCCATTTTTTTCATTGGGCTCGGATAAAGACCAAAAGTCTTAGGTGACCGATCCGGCAGAACAACTCAAAAGGTAAAGAAGTATCGTTAATTTCTTCATGCTCGTTCCAAGTTCGAAGTACCATTTGTACAAATAAGAATCCCCTTCGTTACATGATTTCTTCTTCATATAGATAGATATAGGATCTATGGAGCAATTACTTAGAAGTACATTTTGTGCAACAGCCCTTCCTATCTGATAGAAAAGGATCCCATGATCATGAACCGATCTTACCTGGGATCGCAAATCCCAAGTTTGTCTATGAAGAGCAGAAATAATTACATTACTGTCTATAATTCATGCTAAATAGAAAATATGTATTAGAAATACTCTTTCAGTTCTACATATTAGTTTGAATATTAGATATCCTAAGAAAAAAATTAAATAGGATTCATGTTATGCAAAAAGTGTCTTAGAAACGCTATTTTAGTATTATATATCAGTTTGAATATCAGACATCTAAACCTTAAAGGTGTAGATATATACAAGGAAAAAAATTCAAATAGTATTCATTTTATACCAAAATAGTGTCTGAGAAACACTATTTTAGTTCATATATCAGTTATAGATATCAAACATTTAAGGCAAAAATTCAATTTTATTCATGTTACTATGTCTTAAAAACATGATTTCAAATCTACATGTTAATATGGATATTAGACATCCAAACCTTTAATGTTTGGATATCACTTTGGAAAATATTTAATAGTATTCATTCTATACATAAATCATGTCATAGAAAGACTATTCTCGTCTATATATCAGTTTGGATATTTTTAAGGCAAAAATTCAAATGGTATCTATTTCATACCGAAATCTTGTTTTAGAAGCACAATTTCATTAATTTCACATGAGTTTGGATATTAAACATCCACCTTAAAGGTAAAAATCCAATCTTACTCACGTTATTTAAAAATCCTTTTCTCCGGTAGGAGTCAATCCATGACATTGCAGAAACTATTTGAACTTAGGTTGCAAGTAACTGAATAATATAATTTTTTAGAAATTACTGTGTCAGAGAGCAATTTATTCTGATGGGGGAAAGCTTCCCTATAAGGAAAGATAAGATCATGGTCAATGCTCGTTCTGGTTGATGGCTTGGAACCATATGATAATATTATGATGGGGGAAGTTTCCCTGCAAGGAAAGATGAGATCATGGTCAGTGCTCGTTTTGGTTGGTAGCTTGGAACTTCATGCCCAGCTCCCCTTACTGTGGCGAATGTCACTCCTTTGTACCCGACCACATATCCTCCAACCTGCCAGCATCAACATGTTGAAAATTCATAACCTTGTTTGATGTTGGGTAAACTATGGGATCAATTATCTTATATATTTACCTCATTGTCGAAATACCATGGGTGCCAAGTAGTGGTGACTGGTAGTTTTAGTGTGTTTATGGAGTACCTAGAGGAGGTTACTGGAACTACGCTATCTATGTCGCCACTGCAGGTTTCATTAAGAGAAAGTTAAAGGTGTTAGCAATTGGTAGCCTGTATTATATTTACTTAATTTTTTTTTTTTTTTTTTTTTTTTGCACACAGCCTTAGAAACAAGATTTCATTATTTAACTTAAATCGTGTTTTAAAAACATAAATCAATTGAAATGGCGCACACGCTCCGTACATACCAGTGTGTATTAAGCAGTGCTCTTATATCTAATTACTGTAATAGACTTACAGCTTTGGTTCACTTATGAAGAGAGAAATTTTGATAGGATTTTCTCTTGAATAAGAAATATCAGAAAGATCATTCGGGAAAAAAAAAAAAAAAAAACCAAAAAGCTCATCGAAATTTGAGGGGCTACCTGTATATCCATACGCTAATTCCACTTGAAATGAGCTCAATTATAGTGGGCAGAATTGTCGTTGGACTCTCTGTCCATGCAAAATGTCTGCAGGCAGCGCGGAAGAAAAATTAGTAATTTATATTTGGTGGCAGAAAGATCTTAACTTCGCATATGTGGGAGTTTTATCTTTTCATGCTTTGTGTTGTGATCATCACTGCCAATGTTTAGTCCGCTGGTATCACAGGTAAGTCACTCATACCTGCAAGCTTCCCATTTTGTAGCTTTTGCATGAAGAGATGCTTGCACTTCGGCAAGATTTAGATAGGCAGAGACATAATTGTTGGAGCAGGGATCAAAATCGTGGACCTATATAGTGAAAGATTAAAATCATTTAATTTCTTACTTAGTTCTAATTACGAGTCCAGTAAAGTTATTTAAATGCACTTGTCAACCGAATACAGAATTATTGGTTGTTGAGATCAAACCAGTGGCGACTTCAGGAATTTTGCCCAGGGTGTTCCTATTCCACTTTGAAAAATTTTTAGGTTAATTCGGTCTATTTCGGGTGTTTCGGTAAATATCGGCCGAAATTCAAGATTTGGCAAGCATGAAGTTTGTACTTAGGAAAAAAAATTCTTAAAACCAAAACAAATTTGCATTTTGTACACCGAAAAACCTCAAAAAGAAAAAAAAATAAAAAGAAAAAAAATGAACAAAGGTACCTGTACAAAAAACTATAAGTTCATCTGAAATATTAATAAAATTATTAATTATTGTTGTTTAGTTGTTTCATAAATTTTTTTGTCTTTTATAAACTATAATTTGTTGTATTGTTGTTTCATTAATTATTAAATTATTAATTGTTGTTTAGCCTAACATTATTTAATTGGTTTGTCTTTTATAATGTATTAGTTAGTTAAATTATTAATTATTAATGTTTAGTTGCTTCATTCATTTTTTTTACAAACTACTAGGAGTCTAGTACATATCCCACTATGCGTTAGCACACACTTCATGTATGCCCAAACCTTTACTTCTGCATGACTTTTACTTCCTCAATTCAAATATCTCACCCCTGACCCCACACCACACGGCCTCATGGCCCCATCTACCCCCCACTTAATCGATAAGATTCACACAAGAGGAGTTAATCAGGTAAATTCACAAATCACAATACACTAAAAGACAAACTCACCAACACCAACTGACCAACAAATAAAAAAATTTAAATTATTTTTTATCAGATTCTTTGTTACAATTTTTTTTTTTTAGATTTTAGTTCAAAATTTATTTGGTATAAAAGTTTTGAGGGTGTTCTTGATATTGCTTGAGGGTGTTCATATTTTTTTTTAAAGGTAAACAAATAAAAAAAATTAAATTATTATATATATAAAAAAAAAATTTCAAGCCAGGGTGTTCCTAGGAACACCCTGGACACTAAGTGGCGTCGCCACTGGATCGAACTCATGCTTAGTTATAAGATCATCTACTCAAACCCAATTGTATGCGTCTTGTATATATAATAATCTTCATTGCTATTTTTTTTTTTTTATTCTAATTAGATTTGAAATTATTTATAGGAAACTACTTTGATTGATTCATTAAGACTTACAGAACCGCTTGGGCCTGACTTGGGTCCTGATGATTTGCAAAGGGGAGCATATATGTTGTAAAAATCAAGGTTTCCAGCCTCTGCATCTCCCTGATTTAGATAGTCATAACACGTGCTTGAATAATTACCCGTAACGAAGTTGCAGTACTGGTGAATTCCTGCATTAGTTTCGTCCGAGTTTAAAGCATGTGTCCAAAAATAATCATACCCGCCCATTATACCAGTATTATCATCTATCCAAGCATTCCCAATCTGCATCCATTGCCATTAACAGAGAAGCCTTAATCAGTTTTTAGTCTAAACATTGAAATACAGGCACATATCATAGATTGAAGAAAGACTTCACAATTACTCACTGCAATGCCTTTGAGGTTGATTACTGTTTGGTTTGTGTTATTGTTCTTTGAGAGAATTGTATGAGCAAGTTGAGGTACATAATGACCTGCGTAGCTTTCTCCTGTTATAAAGAAATCTCGGGTTTTATATTGAGGGAATCTTTCAAGCCAGTTCACTAGAAAAGTGTAAGAGTCCTCCGCTGTTCTTTTGTCGCCATTTTTGCTGTAATCCAAGGTCGTGTTCGAATATGAAAACCCAACTCCAGCTGGGGACTCCAAAAAGATAACATTTGCCACTGCCAATAATTTTTTTTCAACAGGTATTAGTTTTTATGTAAGGAGAAAAAAATTCTGATAAGATTTACAGTACTTAAAAGCTCTACAACTTTATCATTTGAAGGTGAAATTACAAAAATCTGCTTACCGGAGTTCCATGCATACTCATTTCGGAATAGTGTTTTTCCATCACTGTTGACTCTGAAAGGTCCCAGTTCCTCCATGGCTCCAAATCCAAGAGAGGAGCATCCAGGGCCTGTAAATCTCAAGTATGGTTTTATTAATTTCTTCGCAATTGCAGTGAACTATATAATGGAAACAATGGTAGTGGCATCGTGGTGAGCACCTATGTCTTCTCTATTTCTAAATTTTTGGTAGAGAAATAGTTAAGCAGTAAGCATAGTGCTTGTGTTGGTCTCACAACTAATGGTGACGAGAGATACTTTAATTGTAATGAACTTGTGATGAAGAAAGTTTTGGAGTTAACTGAATCAGTGATGCATTCAAATTATGTGGCTAGATGGGGGAATAGATTAGTAAGTAATGCTGTGAGAAAGCAAAGATAGGATGCGAGAGAAAAAGCAAATCTAAATGATTTTGTAGAAAATGGAAATTTGGAAGGTGCGTGTTTATAATACAGAAGGAGAAGGTGTTATTTTTAACTTTCATTGATTATGGAAGGTGCGTGTTATTTTTAAAAATTTGGAAGGTACTTTTACCCACACTGCTTCAGATCAATTTGACATCATTGATTATACAGAGAAATAGTTCTCTCATATTTTTTCTATTTCGACTTCTAGGTCTCTTCTTTATTTAAGATAGTGAGATACCACTTGACTAAAATGCGTTTTCTTAGATCAATTTGACATCATTGATTACGCGGAGGATAGTTTTCTCTTTGATTTTTATAATTATCATTGTTCTTTAAGAAATGAAAAAGTAAGAGTGAGGTAAGACAAATTGTATGCTCTTTAATAAAAAACGGCAAATGGATGAGCAAATAAAAAAAAGATTGGTGTTGTTATAAATACAATATTATACACATTTGTACAAACATGTACAAAATACACTGTAATGGACTTAGAAGTTGCAAGTCACAATTTCAGTACATTTTTTTGAGTGTGTACGGATGTGTAGTTAAATATATGTGTAACATTATTTAGCCAAAAAAAAATATTACACGTTTTGATTTGGAGGGTTAACTTAAAAAAAAAAAAATTATTTTTTAGGATAGTAGATATTTCTGCGAACCGGATTGGAGGAGATTCAAAAGCTTATGGTTGGATCAGTTCAGCCATGAGTTCCAGGGTTTAGAAAACAAAACAAGGATTTCGATCAGGATATCTAATGCCAAAATTTATCTAAAAAAATCAAGGTTATTTTCGTTCTAGAGCCTTGCTGGGTGGCTCAACTATTAACTTATTGGAAAAATGATGCCTAACCCACAATTAAGCTCAAGAATAACAGAACTCATGTTTGCGTGTCCCCTAATGACCACTCATTAGGTTGATATTGGGATCTAAGTCTTTTCTACTCTACATTTCTACTTTTGCTATTTGCTAACCCTATGTGGGAAGTAGTATGAAAGATTCCTCGGGCTGTGTCTTCTACACGGATTAGACCACAGAATCAGTAAATTCTTTTTTTCTTTTTTACCAAAAAAAGAAAAAAAGAAAAAGAAAAAGAAGTATTTATCATGTATCATATACATATCATATATATAATATCATCTCGTGCTTTGGAGAGGTGTTGATCTCAAAGTATCCTATTTCTTTTAGAACTGTGTTTTGCTGCTGATTGAAGTGTTAAGCTTACTTCCAAAATCTAAAATAAGTCATATTTGTGGGTTGTAATAGAAATTGAGCTCGGCTCTTTTCAAGAAATTTTTTATTTATGTAGTAGTTATTTGGAAAATAAATTGAATTCACATTCAAATTTATGCTCAAAGATTAAATAAGTCAAACTAAAAAATAATAATGAGTTTGTGAATAAACTCTTGAATATAAAACTCCCTTTGGGTGTATATAATATCATATGTTTATGTGCATATCTGTTTTTTATTTTATTTTATTTTATTATGTTTATATGTATAACTTATAATGACTTGATTTTGGATTTTGTAAGTTTGTAAATAAGTTTATAAGATCTCAAACTATTATATGGAATTAATTATTAATATTAACAGTAAATCTCATATATATAATTTTTAATAATATAAAGTTGGTGGATCTAACTTTTATAAGTTCATTAAAAACAAGTATTCTATCTAATTAATTCAAACACAATTTTTTTAATTAAAATTTATTTATTAATTACTTATTTAGGCTTGTGAAGGAGTAAAATTTTTTAGTGGTGGTTTTTATAATATATGAGGAAAGAGTAAGTTGATATACAACTCGTGACTAAGTTTGAACTTCTATGAAAAAAAAAATACATCAAATTTGAACATGTAATTTAGCTTGATATGATAAGCTTGAGTTTGACTCATATTTGAAATAAAATTAAATAGATTAATAAGCCACTTTACAACAGTACATATTTGGTACACGATGATATGAGAGTGATGTTGGTAGTAGTGTGATTTCAGAATAAGAAAGATTAAGTGACTTGATCGATTAATATCTATAATTTCGATATTTTAAGATTGTTATTTCTATACATAGGTTGGGAGCGGGAAGTAAGTTGAGCAAGTAGCTAGAACTTGATAGTTGGCATGCGGGGAAATAGGCCAAGAATTCCTACGTAAATAACTTGTGTTTGAGTGTGTGGACATATTAGGATTATAAACTAATATTCTTTTTTCTATTGTGCATGGATTTTCATATAATATAAGTGTCCGTATTATATATTATGAATAATATTATCATTGGAGTCGCTGTTGTTATTGTTATTATTACTACTAGGAAGTATATATAATATATTATCATTTAATTGTCACAGCCTGTGAAATATGATTAACCTTTTTTTGTGTGTGTGTGTATTTTCTACATTTTTTGTGCCTACACTAGTCATCATCATCAATATATATATAAAGGCAAAGACCTCATGTGTGAAAGTTTGAGGTTCTACCAAGTGACGCATTGTATGACATTTTTTTTTTTGTTTTTTTTTTTCATTTGGGCTTTTATATTATCTAAATTTAGCATTTAAATCAAATTATTAAGTAATGACATATGCATTTATTTGGATACATTAATAAAATTCAAAGAATTTGTATACATTTATTATTTGAAATGCTTTGGATAGATACAGATGGATCTAAAAAGTCATGGGAAAGATAGGATTTAAGAAAACTTTTCAAATTTATGCATAAGACCAACTTCAATGCAGAATTGCAAGAGTCAGATTCAATGAATATTGAGTAATATGATTATTTTTATCCACATTTGTCAAATATAAATCCCCATTTCCTTTGGACTTAAAAATTCAAATTTACATAATTTTTCTTACAATACCTTTGGTTCCTTTTCTGAGATGTATGTTAATTTCGAAAATATTATGTACGTCTTTAATATTTTGTTTAGATTTTTTTTATTTGTTTTTACTGATGTCGCTTTATAATGTGGTTAGGATGGTTTTTCCATATTATGTACTAATTTAGATTTTTGGTTTTTTGTATGATGCATATACTTGGTAAGGATTTATAGTATATTTTGGCTGCTTTTAGTTCAATTAAAATTTGGAGGTTAAATTGTGATATTATTGCATCATTATGGCATTATTGTTTTTGTTGTTGTATTCTAGCAATTTTATAACTAATTGATTAAGATATCATTCTTTCAATTTTCACCTTCTTATAATTAAGGTCTTAGAAAATCAAACTTTTGTTTAATTAAAATATTAATGGGCCTTAATTTTGTCTCATATCAATTCTTGTTAGGTTCTAAGTACTTAGGAACTAATGTTTTAGAACTCTAATTTATATTGTTGGCAAACCATGATCAAAACAAGTGTTTATTATTGTTTTAGACTTGCTCAAAGTAGGATATTTATGTAAAGTTGGAATCGAGTGAACTACAGAAGTTGCTGTGTAAATCTGTCTTAATCGATCGATCGAGAATTGTGTAGATTGTTTTTTCACACAAGCTTAGGATTATCAAGAAGGAGATTTCTTCGAGAGCTTGATGATCATTCAGTTACTGCCACAAGAGCTTAAAGATACACAAGCGGGAGTGCTTAGAGACGGAACCAGGATTCAAACTTGAGGGGGGCCAAAGCTTAAAATAATTTTTTTTTATGAAAATAATAACTAATATTTATTTCATATTTAACAAAATACTACAGATAAAATAAACGTTTCTTAAACATTTAACATTATAAAAATGTCAACAAAATATAACATATAAAATAAGCGTTTCTTAAATATTTCAACACAATTATCAAAATGGAACTTGATGGTATTTTCAGATCAAATCTTAATTTTTTAAATTAAATATGTATACCAGTTTTTTTTTTTAATTGGGGGCTGTTAAGACCAAAATTTAAAATTTCCACACACACACACACACACACACACACACACACATATATATATATATATATATACATATCCTAGTTCTTTTTTTTTTTTTTTTTTGGGTGGGAGTGGGGGGGGCGGGGGCAATGGCCCCCCCTGCCCCACTGTAGGTCCGTCACTGGGAGTGCTTGTATTTGTACTTGCTGGAGAATCCAAGAAAAAAGGAGTTCGTGGTCTTGGAGCTTGCACGTGGTCGTGTCAGTAAGTTTTCTATTAGTGGGTAGCAATAGGATGTTAGTGGTTTAAGTCGCTATTGTACAAACTTCGATTCTTTCATATTGGATTCAGGTTTACCTTAACCTTCCTAGGGTTTTTACCGGTTTGGTTTTCCTGGGTCATCATATCATTGTGTTCTTTATATTTTCGCTGCTTTGCATGATATGATTGTTTTGTATTAAGCTAGACTTGCATAATTTATCTAAGTTAATAACTTGGCTAAATAATTAGGTTAAATTGGTTGTGTTAAGGGGTCTAAATTCTATCAATTCTAAAACTCAAAAAAAGCTACTTTCATTGGCATAAAAATTATTGGTGTTGATATAGTGGAGATAGAGATTTTAGTGGCATAAGAAATATAGAAATTAACATTATAAAAAATATATATATATATATATATATATATAATAAATCATACAAGAAAGACACAGAAGAACCACCAAGTTTGTAGGTGACAATGTGAATGTAATATGGCAACATTTGTTGGTTGCATGAATTACAAGAAATTTTCCCCAATTTATTTAGTTTCAATTTTGTTTTATTAGAAAACTTCATAGTTTAATTATGACAAACAATAATAGTATTCATAAAATCAATGGATCATAAATAATTTTTTACTAAATTTATTAAAATGCACCGCACATTGTCGGGATATTCACCAGTTCGTATAAGTGAAATTGAAATATGTGCATGGTACTGTATTTACCTCCATTTAACCACAAGACGAGAGGGTTGGTTGTAGAATTCTGAGGTGACTCCACAAAGTAGTAGAACAGTTCTCTCCCAGCATTCGGGTCTACGGTAATATAGCCAGCATACTGATCGAAATCTACTCCTTGTGGTTGTCCAGGCAAAGCATCGATCTTATCAGCTTCCTTCAACCCATCTTGGGGTCCAATATACACTGGAGAATAATTGCTATCATCCTTTTGCAATCCAACCCATAGTTCGGTAATTGGAGGATTTTGGGATATTCGAGATTTAAGCAACTTGAAAAGGTTGTCAGCCTGGCTGGCATTGCAAAAGATGGGAAAACCAAAATGGTCAAAAGAAAGGAGCAGTAGAAAGCTTGTGAGAAATGAAAGCTTCATGGCTCTTGTTGTTCCTTATTGCAAATTTCTTTAGTTTCGTCAAGGGCTTTTGGTGTCTATTTATATAACTGTAAGCGGAGGGATACAAAAATTTTCTCAGTTATTGAATCCGCATTTTGTGATTGGTGTTAGTCCAATCACAACTGTTCTTGTCAAACATTGTAACAAAGCATATATAATTGGCTTGTAGCAAGCAGTAGGCCGCATAGAAATCTCAGAATGCAAAGCTTTGCCTTTGAAAAGGCGCATAGAAATCTCAGGATGAAAAAAGCTTTACTTTTGATTTTTGAAAGGTAATTTGAGAATCACCGAATTTTTGCCTGGTTGTTATATGTGAGAATGTCCCGTTTTTAGCGGAATATGAGAGGTGCTACGTCCACTACATTTTTACATCATCTTTATAACAAATTATAAGCGGTTAGTTGTTATTAATTCAAATTTGAACCTAACAGTAAGATTACTTTTTTGCCCCAACAATAACAACCAGTAACAATTTGTCAGTTAAGATTTATTGTAAAAATGTTGTGAAAATATTGTGGATATATTATTTGTCTTGAGGGTAATTTTTTATCTACATGTTAATGTTAGTGGATAAAATTATACGAAGGAAGAAAGTTATATAAGGATACGCAATATATTGTCTAATCCCAAGTGGTGAAGTTATTTTGTCTTTTCTCCAATGGAAGGAAAGTTGTAAAACTAAGGCTGCGTTTGATTCTATGTAAATCGAATTCCGAGGGCAAAATGAATACAGGGGAAAGTGAATCCCTGTAAAGAAAATGAAATTCGAGTATTTGGTTTTACAATGGAAAATAGTCCAAAAAACGATTTTTTGTGTTTGGTAACATTCTAAAAATGCTATTTTCCTAAAAATTTTCACATTTTCTCAGCATCCAAACCAATTTTATAATAGAAAATTCCAAATTATACACTTAACACAACCAAAAATCAAAATAAAAACATTTACATGATAGATTAGTGAGAGGAAGAAGAAAGAGTGAGAGATTGAGGGAAAGAGAGGATTGGAGTGGATGGAGGACGGCGGCGGCCAAATTGGGTCGGTTTGGAAGTGGAGTGGAGTGGGCTGGTGGTCAATGGCAGCCAGATCGGCGATGTTGAGCAAGAAGGAGAAGAAGAGTTGAGGAAGAAGAGAGAGAGAAAAAAAAAAAAAGCTTGGCCAATGCGTGATCTGGGTGGTGGACCGGCGTGATCTAAGCGGTGGGGGCAGCACGATCTGGGTTGGCTGGAGCTTGGCTAGACAGCCACCTGTGCTCTCTCTCTCTCTCTCTGTGAGTCCTGAAAATCATTTGAAGGTAAAATGGGAAACTGAAATGAATTTACGGCTTGGGAGGTTTATTTTACAGTCAAACGGAATTTTGTTTTCAGTTTGACTGTATTTTCAAGTGGTGCCAAACACACACTCGGGTATAAAATGTTTTTAGAATTTAGTTTACCACTAAAACAAACGTAGCCTAATTACACGTAAATTTTCATTAGTATAATTGTATTAGGCGTACCTCTCCAACCAGTTAGCAACTAAAGTTTGGAATCCTGGAAATTTATATAATCTCTACTGACTTTATATAGTTCTAAGTGGCATTTGGAAAATTGAAAAGTGCTACGTCCACAATATTTTCATAACAAATCATAAATGATAAATTGTTATTGGTTATAATTTTAACCTACCATTTAAATAAAAATCAAAAACTCATTTTCCAAAAACCGAAAAATATGCTATACAGGCACTAATAATAGTTTCTTCCAATTTTGAAATACAACATAGGAAGTTAAAACACGAAAAAACCATGGTAAATTCTAAGAAACATGGATATTTCATTTTTCCTTAACTACCCGTGTCCGATACATATCGTACTGCATTCCTCTAGAATGCCTCACATGTGTCTCACAACATTTTTTTCAGCAAAAGTGATGATACACACGTCTGGGATATGCCCATAATATGGCTCGGATAAAGTCGCAACCCAACCCCCTAGAGAGCCCAAATTTGTAAGGAATTTTATTTATATTTTTTAGGTTTTATTGTTGAACACTTATTTAGTTATCTTTTATTTACTATTTTGGGTCTTGCTTTGCATTTAGAGTATCATTTAGTGGCCATAGATTCACTTTATTTTCAATTATTGCTTTTAAATGGATATATATTTAACAATATGAAAAATAAATGCTTAACAATTGTAAAAAATAAAAATAAAAATATATTTAATAATTAATTAATACGTGTAACCCCGTCATATCGTATCATAATTTTTTAAGAATTTCTAAGTACAAATATAATTAAAACGGATATAAATAAGCAAAAGTCAAAGTTAAATGCCATGGCTGCATAAGAGTAGCTCCCTTGACATTTCAAACCATGTTCTTAATACAAGCAGTTTTTTTTTTTTTTTTTCCTTTCTCAGGGTGAAAGTAATATGTAGAAAAAGGGTAGATAAAGGAGTGCTAGCAAGTGGGTAGCATACTAGAAAGTACACCCAAAGTGAAATCAGCATCTAATATTTAAAAGTTCAAAAACCTCTTAGCAAATTACAGAAGGAGAAATGGCTAGTAGCAGCATTTTAATCATAAATTTAAGAAAAATGTGTGTTAGAGAAACATCTTCGCAGAGTAATTAGAAAGAAAGGAAAAATTTAAGAAAGATGACATCCTCAGATACAAAACTCATTTGAATTATTGTGTTGGATATTTATGTGCCTTGTGTATATAGTTGATCCAACCCAAAATTTCCAACCAAACAAATTGACAACCTACCCTAAAAACACTCCTCCAGTTTCAGGACAGAATTTTGGCCTTCTTTGAGAACAATACCAAAGCAGCAAGACCTTCATAATTTTAATATCCGTATAGTTATTCAACATAATTTCTAATGAAAAGTTACAACCTCGACCTACTGCCTCCAAGTAAAGTTCCCAACCTCATATGAGATTGGAGAAATAAGTGGAGACCAGCTATTAGCCCGGAATGCTATCAAGCAGTGTTAGCCTCCAAAGAGAATCATGCTTGGATTGTCGAAAAGGAGCCTGGAAAGCCTATTAAGGATCTAGAAAATGTAGAATTGGTGGAGGGAGATCCTTCAAAAGTCACCAAAGTAGATTGAGAACTTGATCCACCAATAAAAGATAAGATAGTGGAATTCCTGAAGAAGAACCTAGACATCTTCACCTGGAGTCATGATAGACGACAAGGTGATAGAGCATCGATTGGATGTGAATCCAACAAAGAAACCCATCCAACAAAAACGAAGGGTTTTTTTCCCCCAAAAGGAATAAGGCCGTCGTGGAAGAAGTGGAGAAGCTTTTGACCCCTAGTTTTATCTGAGAAGTCTATTATCCTAAGTGGCTCACCAATGTCGCCATGGTGAAGAAGTCCAATGGGAAATGACGAATGTACGTCGATTTTACGGACCTTAAAATGCCTGCCCAAAAGACAGCTTCCTTCTCCCCAGAATTGATCAACTCGTAGATTCCACACCTGATCATGAATTGTTAACCTTCATGGATGCATTTTCAGGTTATAACCAGATTCACATGAACGAGGAAGACCAAGAGAAAACAGCATTTGTCACTAGCCAGGGGCTACAATTCTACAAGGTCATGCTATTCAGACTAAAAAATGCATGGGCTATGTTCCAGAGGCTGGTGAATCAAATGTTTAGCAAGCAGATAGGACGAAACATGGAAGTTTATGTGGATGACATGCTCGTCAAAAGCAAAAGGGCAGATTCACATTTGGATGATCTCAGGGAAACTCGTGATACTCTAAGGAAATATCAGATGAGATTAAACCCGACAAAATGTGTATTTGGGGTTTCTTCGAGCAAGTTTCTTGGGTTCATGGTCTCCCAGCAAGGAATTGAGGCCAACCCGGAGAAAGTTAAGGTCATACTCAACATGACCTCACCCTAAAATGTGAAGGAAGTATAGAGACTGACTGGATGGGTTGCAGCCTTGCACATGTTCGTTTCCAAGGCTATAGATAAGTGCCTTCCATTCTTTAAAACACCAAAGCAAGCCTTCTAGTGGACAAAAGAATGTGAAGCGGATTTCCAAAGCCTCAAGGAGTACTTGTCCAAACCACCACTCCTAAGTTCGTCTGTAAAAGGAGAAGACCTTTTCCTTTATTTGACTGTATCACAAACAGCCATAAGCTCGGCATTGATCCGTGAAGAGCTCAAGGTTCAGAGACCAGTTTATTATACGAGCCAAGTCTTCTAAGGTGTAGAGGCAAGGAACCCAAGGAAAGAGAAGATGGCTTTTTCTCTCATTGTCGCATTCAGGAAGCTTTGTCCGTACTTCCAAGCTCATACCATCTTTGTCATGACAGACCAAACCATAAGCAGGCCTGGTGCTGCAAGGAGGATGGTTTAATGGGCTGTGGAGCTAAGTCAATTTGACATTGACTACAAGCCACAGACTGCTATCAAGGCTCAAGCATTAGCTGATTTTGTTGCCGAGTTCACCATTACAGATCAAGACCCAGAGGCAGAATACTGGACGGTATTGCGAATGGGTCGTCAGCCGCAGGTTTTGGGGGTATAGGTGTGATCCTTCTCTCTTTGTGGGTAGTTTTTTTTTTTTTTTTGAATTGGTGGCTGTGGTTTTCTATTTATGAGTGTCATTGATGATGGGTTTGGGTTTGAGAAGAGATGGGTCTTGTTGAAATTTCTAGTGTTTTTGGGGTGTGGGCATGGTTTTAAAAACCGGATTGGACCGGCCAATTAAACCAAGAACTGGCCACCAGTTCAATCTGGAAAAAACCGGTCAAAAATCGACCAAAACTAGTCAAAAATTGGGTTAAATCAGGAACCAGAGGCAAATCTGGTTTTACCCTCAGTCCGATTTTTAAAACCATGGGTGTGGGTTTGTAAACCTTGAGTATTGTTGTTTGGATGCTGTGTATATGAACCTTGAAATACTATGAATGCTTTGAATCCAAACCCATTTTTAGAGTCTGTGGAAGAGATGCTTACATGGGTAGGTTTGAATCCAGCTAAGACCTTTGGGAATGAGTAGTGATGGAGATATTTCAGCAAGGCTAAACACTATTTTAGTGTTCAAAGAGCTTCTTTCTTTGAAGCAAAGGCATGTTGATACCTTGTTAGATATTGAAGGAATTAGTGAAGCTTTAGTTAACATAATTAGAGAGCCTATTTGTCATAAGGCTACAAAGCTTCTTTGACTGCTATATTCTACATGATATCTCTATCTCCAATCAGTGTTAGATTCACATCAAGATTTGTGGAATTGAGTTTGGTTTTGTTCATCACAAAAATCCTTGTTAATGCAGATAAAGGTACATGTGAAAGGACTTTAGGTGTTTTGGCTAGTGTAGACACCTCATTTTGTACGCCGTTGATAAATTTTGGTCCTTCGGCCCAATGAGGAGCTTGACATATTTCAACTAAGGGTAATTAAAGAGTTCACAATAGTTGGGAAGTAATCATAACTCAAAAGTGCTCAAATCTCTTTGAAATCAATACTGAAAAATGATTGGCAGACCCATGCTGTACCCATAATCAATACTAACACATTCCTAAGCCGTACCCAAACTCCAGACCCATAATCTGGTATGCAGACCCATGCATGTAAGTGATTGGCCCAAAAGGCCCAACATGGTTCCTAAACCTAATCTAGGTGGTGGCTCCATTTTTCTCCGCTTGGGTCCATTTGGCTAAGGCATACTCCCTTGCACCCACAACTAGTATTTGTGATTTTAAAGAGGGCCGGGGGGGGGGGGGGGGGGGGGGGGAAGAGTGGTCAGATAGAGTAAGAGAGGGATGAGACAGAAGAGAAAGTAACGTTTAGAAGAGAAAGTAACGTTCCTAACGCTGTCTAGGGACAAAAGTTGTACTTAGGGACCAAATTGGTTAGTTTTTAAAAGTTATGGATTTGCTTGGCATTAGTCCAAACCTCAGGGTATGTGAATGGAATTTACCCTTATGATGATATGACCGATGATATGGCTTAACATAAGGTAGCAACAATAAATGTTACTTTTAGAGATATATATATGCTGTGACACGCCTTACATTTAGTGTCTAGACCTTCTTGGTTCCCAAATGACATATTTCCTTCTCTTAATTTTTCCATGAGATTTAGAGCAGGGTTCCTCTTGAATGTCAATTTTGTTTCCATAGATGGCTTCTCTTTGTCTTGGGAGGCTTTGATAAGTAACAAGTGATTTTATTAAAGAAAGGATTGGGTATTGTGAAAGGATTGGGTATTGTGGAATGATTAGAATATGGAAAAACTTTATTTGTTCAAGTGTCTACAGATGAGAAAGTGGTAAAGGTCTGTTATCAGACATGGATTGCTTGTTGTGTGAAAGTAGCTATACTATGAGTATTGAGTTAATTGGAAGTTCAGAGTACATCTCATGTGGGTCTGCTAATTTGATAGATTTGAGCAATTGGGGGTTACATTATCATGTGCGGAACCACAGCTAGGTCTTATGGTAATGAAGATATAGATATGTGTTATTGGGTTCTAAGAATTTGGTGATATATCTTGGTAGGTTGGTCCCTCGTAGAGTGAGGGTAAACGAGTTTTGGTGTTGCAATTTAAGGCTTGTTTTGACTTGCTCAACATGCTAAAATATATGAGTTGAGGTTTGATGGAAGAGGGGTTAAAGCAGAGGAGGAAAGTGCTTAGTTACTTTCTGGACTATCAGGGAGATAGTGCATGAGTGAAAAATCTTTAGTGTAGAGTTTTGGGGGAGGTTCTCAGGGACAAGGAAGTAGTGCATAAGTGAAAAATCTTTAGTGTAGAGTTTGACTGTCAGAACTTGATTGCTTCAATGTTTGGTGGTTGTATTTTGTGTGCTAGTAATTATGGGGGAGGTTCTCATTATTTTAAAAATGAGAGAGTTGTCTCGATGTTGTTTAGATCTTACCTGAATCTTGGGAATATATCAAATTTAGTTTGTGTAAGAGAAGTTCTATCATCTGTACTTGTTGATGTGGTCTTACTATTTGAATATTTTACAAAATAAGAAAAGAAAAAGGAAGACATAACACATCATGGAATTCAATGTAAAATGAAATACTATTTCAGTTCACATGTTAGTTTTGATATCAAACATCTACTTTTAAGGCAAAAATTCAATCTTATTCATGTTATTTAGAAATCGTGTCTTATTAAAAACACGATTTGAGGTCTACATATCAATTGGATACCAAACATCCAAACCTTAATGATTTGAATGTATCCAAGTCAAAAAATCAAAGGAATTCATGCTAAAAAGAAAACATGTCTTAGAAACACTATTTTCGTTTTAAACACCAATTTGACTATCAGACATCCTAAGAAAAAAATTCAATAGATTTCATGTTATATAGAAATTGTATCTTAGGAACACGGTTTCATTTTTATATATCAATTTAGATATGAAATATTCAAACCTTAAAAGTTTGGATATCTACAAGGGAAATTCAAATAGCATTCATTTTGTAAAGTTGTGATTTCCAACTATCTTGTATTGGCTTTAATTTTGTGCCAAATTTGATTGTAATTTATTCAATCATTTTCACTGTATGTGTGTGAGTTTATTTGTAAGGAATGAGTGTGAGAGATCGGTGAAGAATCAAGCTTCAAAAGATGAATCAGTGGAATTTGCGACTAACTCGTGAGAAGCAACTTGCGAAAAGGTCACGTGTGAAGCATATGACTGGAAGCTGAAGAGTTATGCCAGGCTGTGAATTTCATGAGTGTTTCGTGAGAAAGGCCATCCTGCAAAGTACCCACGAAACCCTCTGTTTGGTAAAAAGTTTATTTGCTTTACCAAATTCTTTACCCACACTATATATACCCTCATTGCCCATGAATTGTAAGGAGTGCTTTTCAGAGAGAAAACCCTAGCAAATGCACTTAAGAGTTAGAAATTGTAATACTCACAATCATCTACACATTTCTTTGTGGTTTTCCTCAAATTCCTACCTCTCCATCTCTAGATCCTTGAGAGGTTGTTAACCCAAACACTTACCACACCAATTCTAAGTGATAAGTGAGATTTTGGTGCCACTGTGAAGCATTGGAAGGAGCCATTCATTAGCGGATGCAATCGAGCTGAATTACGGGATTCGAAAAGCTAGAAAAGACAAGACTCCGAGAAGTCCGTTGGTTGCAGGAGCTTGGAGGGTTCAAGTACATGGGGGTAGAATAGGCTTGGAGGATCTTTTGTTATTCGTGTACTCCAATTTTATTCTCTAGTGGATCAATTTCAATTTGGAGGGTCGCAGAGAGGTTTTTCGTTGAATTTTTCAGTTTTCTCTTTGATAACACGTCTTGGTGTTATCTTGTGTTTGCATTTCTCTTCCCTACTCTTTAAGCTTTCATTTTATTGTTGATGATGGATGAATATGGCTTAGGGTAATGTTATCAGTTCATTGCGCTTATTTACTCTTGTTCCGCACTTTGTTTAAATTAGAGTAAAAGCAATTTAGCTGTATTTTTTAATTGGAGGTCTGAACAAGCTCTTGTGTTTTAGCACAAATCTGAGCTTTCACATTTTATACAAAAATCGTGTGTGAGAAGCACTATTTCAATTCACATATCAGTTTGGATATCAAACATTTTCCTTTAAGGCAAAAATTCAATCTTATTCATGTTATTTAGAAATTGTCTTAAAAACACAGTTTTAGTTCTACGTATCAGTTTCGATGCCAAAATCCAAACCTTAAAAGTTTGGATATCTCTAAGGCAAAAATTTAATAGTATTCATACTATACAGAAATCATGTCATAGAAAGACTATTTTAGTTCTATATATCAGTTAGGATATCTTTGAGGAAAAATTCAAATAATATTCATTTCATACCAAAATCGTGTTTTAGAAACACAATTTCAATTTACAGCTGAGTTTGGATATCAAACATCCACGTTTATGACAAAAATCCAATTTTACTCATGTTATTTAGAAATCCTTTTCTATAGCAGGAGCCAATCCATGACATTGCAGAAATTGTTTGAGCTTAGTTAACAAATAACTGGATAATATAAATTTTTAGAAATTACTTTGCCAAAGGGCAATTTATTCTGATGGAGGAAGTTTCGATGCAAGGAAAGATAAGATCATGGTCAGTGCTCGTTCTGGTTGGTAGCTTGGAACCAAATGCCCAGCTCCCCTTACTGTGGTGAATGTCACTCCTCTGTACCCAACCACATATCCTCCAACCTGCCAGCATCATCATGTTGAAAATTCATAACCTTGTTTAATGTTGAGTAAACTATGGGATCAATTATCTTATACATATACCTCGTTGTTAAAATACCATGGGCACCAAGTAGTGGTGACTGGTAGTTTTAGTGTGTTTATGGAGTACCTAGAGGAGGTTACTGGAACTCGGCCATCTACGTCACCACTGCAGGTTTCATTGACAGAAATTTAAAGGTGCTAGCAATTGTTAGCATGTATTTTATCTACATTAATGTTTACTGCACACAGCCTTGGAAACACGATTTCACAATTTAACTCAAATCGTGTTTTGAAGACGGAATTTCAACTGACATGAGGCACACGCTCTGTACATACCAGTGTGTAATAAGCAATGCTCTTATATGTAATTACTGTAATAGACTTTCAGCTTTGGTTCATTTATGAAGAGAGAAATTTTGATAGGATTTTCTCTTGAAAAAGAAATATTGGAGGGATCATTCGGAAAAAAACCAAAAAGCACATGGAAAGATGAGGGGCTACCTGTATAGCCATACGCTAATTCCACTTGAAATGAGCTCATTTATTGTGGGCAGAATTGTCGTTGGACTGCCTGTCCATGCAAAATTCCTGCAAGCATTGTAGAAGAAAAATTAGTAATTTTTATTGGGTGTGGTAGAAAGATCTTCACTTTGCACATGTGGGACTTTTTATCTTTTCATGCTTTGTGACAAGATCATCACTGTCAATGTTGTCTAGTCCACATGTATCACAGGTAAGTCAGTCATACCTGCAAGCTTCCCATTTTGTAGCTTTTGCATGAAGGGCTATTTGCACCTCGGCAAGATTTAGATAGGCAGAGACATAATTGTCAGAGCAGGGATCAAAATCGTGGACCTATATAGTGTAAGATTAAAATCATTTAATTTCTTGCTTAGTTCTAATTAGTAATTACAAGGCTAGTAAAGTTCTTTAAAAGCACTTGTCAACTGAATACATAATTATAGGTAATTGAGACCAAAATCATGCTTAGTTTACAAGAGCATCAACTCAAACCCAATTGTATGCGTCCTTGTATTTTTAATAATCTTCATTGCTATTACTTTATTATTCTAATTAGATTTGAAATTATTTATAAGAAAGTAAGAAACAATTTTGATTGATGCGTAAAGACTTACAGAACCGCTTGGGCATGACTTAGTTCCTGACGATTTGCAAAGGGGAGCATATATGTTGTAAATATCAAGGTTTCCCATCTCTTCTCCTTGATTTAGATAGTTATGATACTTGCTTGAAAAATTACCCGTTACGAAGTTGCAGTACTGGTGAATTCCTTCATTAGTTTCGTCGGAGTTTAAAGCATGTGTTCAGAAATAATCAAACATGCCCATTGTACTAGTATTATCATCTATCCAAGCATTCCCAATCTGCATCCATTAACGTTAACAGAGAAGCCTTAATTAGTTTTTTAGTGTAAACATTTAGATACAGTCACATATCATAGACTGAAGAAAAGACTTCACAATGTACTCACTGCAATGCCTTTGAGGTTGATTACTTTTTGGTTTGTGTTATTGTTCTTTGAGAGAATTGTATGAGCAAGTTGAGGTACATAATGACCAGCGTAGCTTTCTCCAGTTATAAAGAAATCTCGGTTTTTATATTGAGGGAATCTCTCAGGCCAATTCACTAGAAAAAAGTATGAGTCCTCCGCTGTTCTTTTGTCGCCGTTTTTGCTGTAATCCAAGGACGTCTTCAATGAAAACCCAACTCCAGCTGGGGACTCCAAAAAGATAACATTTGCCACTGCCAATATTTTTTTCAACGGGTATTAGTTTTTACTTAAGGATAAAAAAATTCAGATAAGATTTTCAGTACTTAAAGCTCTACAACTTACTCTATCATTTGAAGGGGAAATTACTAGAATCTGCTTACTGGAGTTCCATGCATAATCATTTCGGAAAAGTGTTTTTCCATCACTGTTGACTCTGAAAGGTCCCAGTTCCTCGAAGGATCCATATCCAAGAGAAGAGCATCCAGGGCCTGTAAATCTCAGTATGGTTTTATTAATCTCTTCGTAATTGCTGTGAACTATATAATGGAAACAATGGTGGTGAGCCTGGTGGCATCGTGGTGAGCATCTTCGTAATTAAGTCACGATTTTCGTGCATTTTTTGAGTGTGTAGAGATGTACAAAATAATGTGTGTAACAACATTTAGAGGGCGATTGGGAAGGGCTGAAACACCCATGTCTGCGTTTCAGCCCCTTCACTTTTTTTTTCACTTAAGTGGGACGCGCGTGGTCACTGTTTATTGGTCATAAACAGTGATTTTAGGCCAATGTATAGTAATTTTATACGTGAACAGTAATTTTTACACATTAAAAAATTATTTTACTACAGTATTTTTCAGTTTTCAGTTTTAACTGCATCCAAACATTTTGAACAAAATATCACACGTTTTGAACAGGAGAATTAACTTTTTTTTTTTATAATTATTATTTTGGATAATAGAGATTTCTCCGAAGATTGGAGGATCAAAATCTTAAGGTTGGATTGGTTCAGCTATGAAATGAACTTCTCCTTAGGGTTCTCTAGGTACAAATTCATAAACATGAGTTCCAGGGTTTAGAAAACAAAGCTAGGAATTCAGAATCGCAAACACCAGCATTCATCTAAAAAAGAAAGGTTTTTTTCGTTCTAGAACCTGCTGGGTGGGCTCAACTATTGATTTATTGTCAATATAATGCCTAACCCATAATTTAGGAATACAACTTGCCATGTATTTTTTTTTATTTTTTTATCTATTTTAAACTTTCCTTATTTAATAAGGAAAGTTAAATAAATTCATGATGAGTTGTGAGTGATAAAATATAAAGTGGAACACATTCTATTCACAATTTCACTCAAGAATAACTACACTCATTTTCGCGTATCCCTTAATAAATACCACTCATTAGGTTGATTATTTGCATCGTGTAGACAATATAGTCGGTGACAAAATAGGAAATGTATGAAGTGGCTCAGTCCCACTATGGTGGCTAAATGACTAAATGTTGTTCGAATCTAATACCACCTCCTTTTCTGGAGGGGTGTTGATCTTGAAATCAAGGGCGGCTTGATGCATTTAGAGGCCTAAGGCAAAAATCGATTATCCAATTTTAGATGCAAAATTACTACTAATTAACATGAACTACGTAGAATTTTTTCTTTATTTAGAAATTTTATAGACACAAAAAATTTGTCAAAACTTTTCATGCTTGTTAATGTGGCTGATTGGTAGTGGTAAGTAAAAGAGTGGTGTTAATGGTAGGACTAGAGGAAAACTAGTAAAAAATTACTAACTCATCAACTCTTATTATTATTTTATTTTTTAGAAATGCAAAAATCACAATATTTTTTACAACAAATCCTAGGTTTTACGTTACTTCTTATTTTCTATTTGAAACACCACCATAATTATTTTTTGCTGTCAATAACATGCTGTAATAACTTGCTACTTAACATTTGTTGTAAAAGTGTTGTGAAAAATATTGTGGACATAAGATTTTTCTCTTTTTTGTTTTTTTTTTTTTTTTCATTTGTTAAAAAAACATTATTTTATTTATTAATTATAAATAACTCTATTGGTTTTTTTTTTTTTTTTTTTTTTTACTTGGGGCCTTAGGCGACCGCATCTATTGCTTCTACCATTCAGCCAAAGCTGCTTGAAATGTCCTTTTTTTTTCTTTTAAGAATTGTATTTTGCTGCTGATTGAAGTGTTAATTAAGCTTACTTCCAAAATGTAAAATAAGTCAATATTTGTAGGTTGTTAAAGAAATTGGGCTAGGCTCGATTAAAGGTATCTTTTATTTATGTAGTTATTTGGCAAATGAATCGAATTCACATTTAGATTTAGGCTTAAAGATTAAATAAGTCGAACTAAAAATAATTAATAGGTTTGTGAATAAAGTCTTGTGTATAAAATTCAATTTGGGCATATATAATAATATGTTTATAAACATGTATATCTGTTTTATTTTATATTTATTTTTTTTTATTTTATTATGTTTATATGTATAACTTATAAAGACCTTTATTTTATTTTATTTTTTAAGAATCAAGCCAAAAACTTTTTATTGATCAAGGAATGCTATCATGAATTACAAGTTGTTGTGCATCACTAGGAAGTCGTTTGACCAAAAGTGGGGACGAGGGATACATTTAGATGCCTCAGCCAATTTATCAACCATGGCATTCCCTTGTCTTTTTACATGAACAAAAGTTGCTAATACAAAATTCAAAACCATAGCTTTGACATCATCCAGAATGTGGCCAAAACAGCTAAAACATGGAGATGTCAAGTTGATGGCAGTTGTGATTGTTTCAGAGGCCCCTTCAAACACCACTTCTTGGAGTCCTAGCTCTAGAGCAAACCTCTCAACTGTTTTGCAAGCAATGGCTTCAACCTCTTCCACAGTTTTAGGTAGCACTGTTCTATCTGAGAGTGCTCCACGGACCCTTCCTTCAATGTCTCTAACCACTACTCCAATTCCAGCCTGCCAAATTTCTTTAAACAGGGCACCATCATAATTTACTTTAAGCTGTGAACTTTGGGGCAGGAACCATCGTGTTGCTCTTGGGGTCATAAACTCTGGTATAGGTGGCTCTTGTGCTAGCTGGTATTCATTTAATCTGTTACGCATGTCTTGGTACAACTGATTAAAAGGAAGAGAAAATGTTTGCATTCTTGTGGCATTTCTTTTATTCCAAATACTCCAGACGACGAAGGCAAACCGTTCAGCCAATTTTGGTTCCTCTAAATTTGTGATACCAATCCACAGATCTCTAAAGTCCACAAAACGTGTGGATAGAATCTTCAACTTCCTCCCTGCACCATTCACATAGTGCATTCCGTGTGACATTCCTGACCAGTAGATTCTTTTTTGTGGGAAGTGATTCACAGCAAGCTCTCCATAGAAAGTGCTTGATTTTGTTTGGTACACTCAGAGACAAAATTCTTTGCCAACAACTTGTTTAGGCCGAAGTATTTGATGTGCCAGGAGTGGTAGTTTCAAGCTTAGACATGAGCATTTTATATGCACTCTTAGTTGTGTATCTACCTAACTCTGTACCAGCCCAAATGAGTAGATCAGGGACTCGGTTTGAGCTAAGAGGAATTCCAAGTATTTGTTGAGCTTCGTGGGGGAAGAATTCTTGGACTACTAGTTCTTTAATCCACCTAGGGCCATCTTCATCAATAAGAGCACATACCTTTGCATTCATTGGAAGGTTTTTTTTAGGAGAGATGTGTTTGGTTGACATGTCTGGCAGCCACCTATCACCCCTGACCTGCACTTGTGTACCATCCCCAATCCGCCAATATGCTCCTTCCTTGACCACTTGTCTCGCCTTAAGAATGCTTTGCCAAGCGTATGAACCATTGGTTTTTACCCCATTATCAAGGACTGAGCACAATGGGAAGAACCTTGCTTTGAATCTTTGTAGAACATGGAGTTAGTGTTGTGAACTAATCTCCATATCTGCTTGCCTAAGTGCGCCAGATTAAAGTTCTCCAATTCCCTAAACCCCAATCCACCATTTAATTTTGGAAGACAAAGTTTTTTCCATGCTATCCAATGGATTTTTCTTGCCTCACCCGAACACCCCCACCAAAATTTTCTAATCAAAGCTTCAATGTCCTTGCATATGTTCTTGGGGAGTTTGAAGCATCCCATAGTGAAGGTCGGCATTGCTTGGATAACTGATTTGATTAGGATCTCTCGGCCCACTTAAGATAGGAGTTTTTCTTTCCAACCTTGAATTTTGTGCCATACTCTATCTCTAATATAGTTGAAGGTTTCTTTTTTCGCTCTCCCCATAAATGATGGCAAACCCAAATACTTTTCATATTGTGTCTCCACCTCTACCCCCAACAAGTCCTTCACTCTATTCTTGATATCTCCTTGCGTATTTATGCTGAAGAAAAGTTGTGTTTTGCCACGGTTGATTTTTTATGTTGACGCTTCTTTATACTTTTTAAGGATATTCATCACTGTTTGACAATCTGAATCATTTGCTCTAAAAAAGGGCAAACTATCATCCACAAAGAACAAGTGGGTGATTTTTAGTCCTTCTTTATAGAGAGACACTCCACATGTTTCTCCATTGTTGGCTACCTGTTGTATCAAAGAATGGAGACCTTCTGCACATAAAAGAAATAAATAAAGTGATAACAGGTCTCCTTGACGAAATCTCCTACTAGGGTGGAAAAATCCATGTGGTTCTCCATTAACCATGATAGAAAAAGAGACCAATCAAAAGCAACTGCTAACAAGTTTTCTCCATTTACTATCAATCCCAATCTTTCCATAATTTTATCCAAGAAATCCCATTCAACCTTATTGTATGCTTTACTTATGTCCAGTTTCAAAGCCATGAACCCATTTTTGCCTTTTCTTTTTATTTTTAAGATGGTGTAGTGTTTCAAAGGCAATAAGGATGTTATCGGACATGAGACGATCTAACAGAAAGCACTTTGTGTTTTGGATACAAGTTTGGGAATAATTTTTTTAAGTCAGTTGGCAATGGTTTTTGAGATTATTTTATACATGACATTGCATAGGCTTATGGGGCAAAAATCTTTTGGGTTTGTTGGTGATTTTGTCTTGGGAATGAGGGTAATGAAAGTATAGTTAATGTTTGGAGGCATGATTCCAGAATTTAACACATATAAGGTTGCATCTATAACATCGGAACCCACAATATTCCAATAAGATTTGTAAAAGATTGGTGGCATACAGTCCGGGCCAGGGGCTGTAATAGGTTTCATTTGCTTGAGAGTTTGTTCCACCTCAATGGCTATGAAAGGACGGGTAAGATTGGCATTCATCTGTGCTGTCACTTTTGGCTCAATCCCTTGAAGAATTGGTTCAAACCCGAATGTGTTAGCTGACTGAAAAATTGCTTGAAAATATTGAACCAAAGCCTCACCAATCTTCTGTTCTTCCTCTAACACTTCTCCACCGTCAAGGACCAGCTTAGAGATGAAATTTCTTTAGTTGCTCTGGTTTGCACGGCTATGAAAATAGGCTGTGTTTAGATCACCCGCTTTCAGCCAATTCTGCCTTAACCGTTGCTGCCATAGACACCCCTCCTTGACCATTAGATCATGCACCTCAGCCCTCAACATTTTCACCTGGGGATTGCTGTATCCATTCATGGAGTTTTCTTCTGCTTGCATTAACAATTTTTTATGAGATATCAAATTGTTATTTGGAATTAATTAATAATATTAATAGTTAATCTTATAGGTATAGTTTTTAATAATATAAAGTTGGTGGATCTAACTCTTAATAAGTTCTTTCTCAAAAAAAAAAAAAAAAAAAACTCTTAATAAGTTCATTAACGAAAAGTACTCTATCTAAATAAATCAAAAAATTTAATTTAATTATAATTTATTTATTAATTATTCATATAGGTTTGTGAAGTAATAACATTCTTTTAGTGGTGATTTTTATTATATGAGGAGAGAGTAAGTTGATGAACAACTAATGAATAAACTTGAACTTGAATGACAAAATAAATATCAAACTTGAGCATGTAATTTAGCTTAGTATGATAATTGAATAAACTAGTTCAACACTTCAACTTGTATTTAAAATAAAATTAAATAGATAAACTACTATACAACCGTATATATTTGTTACAAAGGGATATGAGAGTGATGCGATAGTAATGCAATTTCTGAATAAGATAGATTTAGTTATGATTACGTTTTGACTTGATCGATTAATATTTATAATTTCGATATTTTAAAATATGTTATTTCTATATTAGACTCATCACATATGCTTTGTACGTGCAATAATGCTCTTTTTATTTTTTATTTTTTTTTAGTTTAGTATTATAATGATTAAAAGTGGTGTATAAATAACCATGTATATTTTTTTTTTTTTTTTAAGAAAGAGATAAGGTAACGTGGAATAATATTTTAAAATGAGATAGAGATAATCTCTTAAGTTTTAGGCCAAATAGAGAAGATAAAGGAGAAAGCTTAAAACTTGGGAATATTAAATTACAATTTTAACCAGTTTTTTAATTTAAAATTATCTAACTAAAAGATAAGGGGGTATTTTAAAGAATTTAAAAATTTGTGTGAGAGTATTTTAATACAAAAAATGTTAAAAATCAAACAGGGAATCTTGTTATTAATAGTGTAGCTATAGGTTGGGAGATGGGACATGCCACCATTTCATGTTCTACATTCAGAATGAAAGAAAGTAAGTTGAGCACGTAGAGAACTTGATAGTTGGCATGTGGGACATAGGCCAAGAATTCCTACGTAAATAACTTGTGTGAACATGTTAGGATTACCTCTTTTTCTATTGTGTATGCATGGATGTTCATATAATCTAAGTGTCCGTATTATATATTATGAATAAAATTATCATTGGAGTCGTTGGTATTGTTATTATTACTACCTAGCTAGGAAGTATATATTGTCACAGCCTATGAGATAAAGATTAATCTAGTGTGTATATTTTACATTCTTTGTGCCCATACTAGTTCATACAAATGAAATTGAAATGTGTGGTACTGTATTTACCTCCATTTAACCACAAGACCAGAGGGCTGGTTGTAGAATTTTGAGGTGACTCCACAAAGTAAAGAACAGTACTCTCCCAGCTTTAGGGTCTACAGTAATATAGCCAGCATACTGATCGAAATCTACTCCTTGTGTTTGTCCAGGCAAAGCATCGATCTTATCAGCTTCCTTCAACCCATCTTGGGGTCCAATATACACTGGAGAAAAATTGCTATCATTGTTGTGTAATCCAACCCATGGTTCGATATTTGGAGGATTTTGGGATTTTCGAGATTTAAGCAACTCGAAAAGGTTGTCAGTCTGGCTGGCATTGCAAGAGATGGGAAAAACCAAATGGTGGAAAGAGAGGAGAAGCAAAAACCTTGTGAGAAATGAAAGCTTCATGGCTCTTCTTGCTGCTTATTGCAAATTACTTTAGTTTCATCAAGGGCTTTTGGTGTCTATTTATATAGCAGTAAGTGGAGGGATACAAAATTTTTTACAGCTATTGAGTCGGCGCGCATTTTGTGATTAGTGTTTGTCACGCTCCAAACCTCAAAGGGTCCAAAGCGTGAGAAAGATGCCTCAAGCACCTGTAAATTTTTACTTTCTAACAATTTAATCCATATAAAATCCTATCAAGTACCAACATCAAGAATTATCATAATAATTCCATTGAATATACTTTTAAAGTAAGTTAGAACCCTAAACATTAATTACAATGACCATTGACCACAAAAGAATAGAGGTCTGAATAAATAATTACATAACAACAGCTTGTCCCATCAGTGGGAATACAGTCATAACCACTATAATATATAAAAAAAAGAAAAAGAAAAAGAGTCAAGCCTATTCTAAAATGTACATCATTTAATAACTCCATTATAAAAGTTCAGCCTCCATCAGTAATTAGTCTAACTACTATTAGCCACCAAAAAGCTGTCTCAAAAAGTTGTTGCCTATTCTGAAAAGTTAATAAAAAATAAAGGGATGAGACAAAGCCCAGTAAGTAGCATAATTAATGGAGGTGGGGGAAATGCAAGTTTCATCTTTGATAATAATAATATAACAAGAATGATTAGATAATGAAATACACCACTTCTCTAAGTACTACCTTGAAACTATATACTATAATTTGTGAGCATCAACAATATAATTTCCAAAGCCATAATATCTAACAAAAGATAAATTATCACAAATATACTACACTACCACATAGACCGGTCAGGGGATCCACCCATTCACAACTGGCATGATATTGTCCTCTCTGGTATGCAGACTCTTGGCCCCATGGACAGCAGTCTCACCCATACCCTCAAGATTTTTCTCTCCCCCCATGGGCAGCAGAGAGAGTGCGTCAAATAGGCCCTCTCTTGCATGTGGTCTCTTGGCCCCATGGACAGCAGCCTCACTCACACACAATCAAGGAAACTCTTCCCCTCATGGGCAGCAGGGAAGAACGCGTCATCCAAAGTGAAAAGGCACTGACCTGAATTTGATTCCGTTGTCACAAAGACTACAAAAACCAAATCGAGTGATCGCCGAGAAATCACACATGGCTTGGTGTTAAAACTACATAAAGCTCACAGTATACATTTCCTTTCAAATACAATTTATATCCAGATAGTTTCAGAAAGCCTTAAATAATCTAACTTCCATAAGGTTTGTAAGGTTTTCAACTCTATTCTTGTCAAAAAGATTTTCTATCAATTTCCCAATAACAAGACAAGATAAACATCTTTAGATTTTCTAATAAACTATAGAATTCATAATTTCCTTATCAAAGATTAAATAAAAGATGCTCATATTTTTCATGTGAATACTTCATGCATTTCCCCAAATGCAATACCAAATATAATGCATTTTCATATATATAATCATATATATATTAAGGTTATGACACAATGGCTTTTAGAAAAATATAGTTTACATAGGTAGTTTCAAAAGTGTGTTTAACCCAAAAACAACATTTATGCAATGTAATTATTTTCCAAAAATCCCATTAAAAAGCTACTTACCTCGCAACCACAAAATCCTAATTCTCCAAGCTCCAAGGAGATTAGCTAGAACCTAAACAATATCAAGTAAACCCATCACAATAAGCATAGAACTTGAAATAGTATCTAGCCACAATTTAGGAATTGCCAAATAAACACTTAATTAGGCAAGCCTAGTATTTCACCTCATCAATTTTAACATATTCCACTTCCAAAGTTTCTCAACAAATTGATTTACAAGGCATAAACTCTAATTTATAAAGTTAACTCATTTACTATCATCTCTAAAATTATAACTAACTTCCATAAATTCATACTACATCATTAAGAAACCCATGAAAGCAAAAATCACAATATCCTCCAAGACAAGAAATTTATAACTCTAACTAACTCCAAATAATCGCAATGGCAATGGAAAAATTAAATTTACCAACCATCATATGCTATAACTTAAAACCCCTAAATTTTTCCACCATACATAAACCTTAAGTAGCTATTTTTGACATAAAATATATACCCACTCATCAAATAATCCTACCAACACAAAACCCATACATAAAAAAACATAAATATCACTTCTAATGCTCATAAATCATATGGGTATCATTATTCAAGCTTAGATAAAAAAATAACCTCAAATGAAAGTGTGAAACCTACCAAAAAGATTAGAAATTTTTACCTCAAATAAAATGATGAAGATGCTTAGGGGTTCCTAAGTGTTTTTCCGGTGATCTTGCTAGAAAAATGATGGTGAAATGGTGTGTTTTGGAGTGGAGGCCGGCGGTGAGTTTGAGGGAGTGAAAGAAGAGTGTTACTGAAATGAAAAAAAGAAAAGAAAAGAAGGAAGAGTTGGAGAAGTGAGCCGGTCAAAGAGAGTAGATAAGTGAAAAAAATGAGTGGTGGAGAATTGTGGGTAGTGGGGTTAGGTTGGGGGGGGGGCACGTGGGAGCTTAAAAAAAACCCTTACCTTTATTTTTATTTTTATTTTTAAAAAAATAGACTGGCTGGGACGTGACAGTGTTACTCCAATCACAATTGTTTTTGTCGACCATTGTAACAAGGATTGGGAAAATTATTGTGTCGCTGTTATTAGTGTTAACTGTTAACATAGGCCATAGGCGAAGTAAATGATGTGGTGCAGAAAAAACATTGAGATAACAACATTCTCTAGCTAGGGACCGTTCATAAGCAGCATATATAATTGGCTCTTGCAGTAAGCAGCCGGCCACATAGAAATCTCAGAATGCGAAAAGCTTTGCCTTTGACTTCCATGGACAGAGGAACTATCGAGGAGCTATCGAGGGGACAGAAAGATTCTCGATCGATCGACCTAGCTGTCGAGAGGTGTCGAGATTGTGATAAGAAATCAACTGATGAGCTCGATAGATAAGCCAAGTGTTGAGGAGCTGTCAAGATTGCTTAAAACAGTTTTTCAAAGAAGAGAAAAACACAAACATGAATGCAATCAACCATGCAACTCAACCATGGATCCAAACAACATTTTGATCTCACAAAAACTTCTCTCAACAAACATTGTGAAGCACATAGATCCCAAAACACACACACATTAAACAAGTCTAACTAATTTTATATTTTAAAAACAAATTAAGACAGTTTAGTGAGTATACATTAACTGATATAAACTTTGTGATGGCCAAATTACATTGTACATGCACATGTATCAAAAGTAGCAAAGAATATTGCTTGTTGTGTGTGAAAAAAATCACAAGGTTGCATAAGTAAATCTATGTTATGACGATTTGAGATATGAGAAAATCACTTTAACTCACACACAATCATAACTATTTGATGAGGACCATCACCTTTGAGGTACATCCTATAACTCCCACATCTCTTAGAATACACACTTGCAATCATATATAAGGCATTTTGATTTTTTGTTTTGTTTCGTTTTTTTTTTTTGTGCATATTTACCTTTTAAGCAAACTGTGCATGGACATATAAGAGATAGAAAAGAAATACCCAATTATGTTAAGCTTTTTGACATTACATTTTTACTATGCCGAAGCATACAAATGTCATTTCATGATTGGCGGGCAACAGTGGTGAGATGGTTATTTATGCATTTCTCTTAGGATTTTTTAGTCATTCCTATAAAAAAGAGTAATACGAGTGTTAAGTACAAGAGAATACTTAACATTACTCATCACAAACAAAAGCCACAAAGCTCACTTGCTTAGTTGTGTATAGAGATGCTCATCTAAGCTACAAGAGATACAAAATTTAGAAAACTTTGTTTTAATGGCCGTCCAAGGTACACAAGTACCAATATACACAAACACACATAATTTTTGTATTTTTCAATATTTTATTTTATTATTATTTTTATGAAAAACAAAACAAAACAAAATGAAAATAAACAACAAAAACATGTTAAACAAAGCAAAGCAATGCATAAAACTAAACGAACTCAAAAAAAAAAAAAACACACACAAGTAATGCAATGAAAAATAGAGAGAGAGAGAGAGAGAGAGAGAGAGAGAGAGAGAGAGAGAGAGAGAGAGAGAGAAAAGAAGTGATAAGATTACTTGGAGCCCTTTTCCTTCTACATCTTGGAAAAACATTTTCTTTGAGCAAAGCCTCTAACCGGCGGTGAGGGGAAAAAATTGAAACCGTTCAAGTCCGAAAGGAACATAAGAGTTTTGAGAATATCTCCAAGAAATACAAAAGAGGATGGAAACTGATTTTGGTTTCCCGCTGCAATCATGTCGTTCTGTTGAGTGGCTAACCACTTATAGCAATTAAGTTGATTATGACCGGCTGCTCTACAGTGACGACAGAGATGCTGCTTCTTTTATTTAGGCTTTTGAGAGTTAGCCTCCTTAGCCTTAACGTTTTTAGCTTCTTTCTTATTATGCTTAGAGGGTGGTCCTAAGATAGATTTACTCTTGTCTACGTTCTCACTAGCTAAATCAGTTTTGACATTAGTGTTCTCAATTTCAACATTATTACTAGGAAGAACAAAAATAGTAGTACTAGTAGAATCAATACTAGAAGAAGAAGAAAACTCATACCCTAAACCGGTTTGATCAGAGGCAGATTTTTGCATGCTAAGCATCTCGTCAAACTTTGCACTTGAAGTCTTCTCCAATTGAGCTCTCACTTGGAATAGTTCTGCCTCAAGCTTCTTAGTCTTCTAGCTAAAAAATTGTTCTCAAATCTCAGTTCTCCGATAGTCTGATTTGCTTCATCAAACTTTGTAAAGACTTGTTCTCATTCAAGCTCCACATCACTGAGCTTCTTGGTGGCCAACCTATACAACTTCTCATCTTTCTCCGAGACTTTGTATAACTTTGCATAGGCTGTATAGGTGTCATCTTGTTCATCCATCTTCTCAAACTTAGATTCTACCAAGTCCTCTTCTTCATCCATATCTTCAACAATCCCCTCAGTATGATTGAAAGTAGCAGTGAAGGCATTTAGGATTCCGTCATCCTCATTATTGGAATTATCCACAGGTTCAGTGTCGCTTAATGTAGCAGCAAGCGCCTTGCTCTTCCTAATGGTCTTGAAATATGTGGGGCACTCCTGTTTCATATGTCTGAAGCCTTGACACCCAAAGCACTTGGGTATTGAGGGAACAGTGTACTAACCGTTATCCCTTGCATCCTTCTTCCCTTTGTCTTCGCTCTTAAACTGAGAAGAACTGGATTGCCTATAATCCTTGTTGAAGCCCTTTGCATTGGCATTTTTTATGAACTTCTTGAATTGCCGGGTGGTGTAAAACTTCATTTTAGAATCTTCATCATCGGAAGACTCATCAGTGTCACTGCTCTTGGCTTTCTGTGTCATGCTCTTGCTCTTGCTCTTACTTGACTTCTTGAGCCTTGTCAAACCCAACTCATAGGTCTGCAGATTCCCAACGAGCTCTGTTAGTGGAATCCTGTCAATATCCTTAAATTCTTCAATAGTGATGATCTTTGCATGAAACCTCTCAGGTAGAGATGTGAGCACCTTTCTCACAATCTTGGGTTCAGGAATGGTTTTTCCAAGATTAAATGTTGAGTTCACAATGTCCTTGAGTCTAACATAGAACTCATCAAATGACTCATCCTCCTCCATCTTGATTTCTTCAAAGCTAGTAATGAGCCTCTAAAACTTCGAGTCCTTAATAGTCTTGGTTCCCTCATAGGTTGTTTGAAAGATGGTCCATACTTCCTTAGCAGTTTCAGTGGAGGATATCTTCTTGAACTCCTCATTAGTGACTGCACTGAATAAAGCATTCAATGCCCTACTGTTGAAGTTTGCTTCCTTGATCTTAGCATTATCCCAATCGACTAGCGCTTCCTTTGGCTTGGTCCAGCCAATCTTTAATTCTTGCCACACCTTCTTATCTAAAGACTGCAAGAAAACTCTCTTGCGTACTTTCCAGTATGCATAATTAATTCCATAAAATAAAGGAGGTACAATAAGAGACTGTCCTCTATCCATGACAAACAGGGGTCAATGGATCCCATAGCAAAAATTGAACCCTAATCAAAGTGTGCCCGCTCTAATACCACTTGATAGGCTAAGAATGTATTGATCCCTTGTGATGAATTAATTGATTAATTAGCCAAGTTTATTAATTAATCAAATTAACATGCAAATACATGGTAGTACAAACAAATCACCAATAAACTAAAGTGCAATGAAAAGTAAATTGACACGGTGATTTGTTTACGAATAGGGAAATTCAACACGGCAAAAATCTCGCCAAGTGATTTTAAGATCACCACTCCCGAGAATTCACTATTATCACAACAAGCGATTACAAGTAAAGGAATCCTAGTACGTTATACTAATTTACAATTGAACTCTTACCCCAATATCCAATTGGACTTATTTTATAGTGACAATCTCTCATTTTCAATGCATAACTCCTAGTACATGACTAACTAATTACGCAGATTTCAGTACGCAACTTCAATCACCAACTAGAGAAGAAAGTTGGCTGCAAAGTTCTTCTGTTCTTCAACATAGGAAGATCACGAAGTTGCTTGGCCACAAAACCCTATGGTGTATAAAACACAGCAGCTTCTCAAGAACTAGGTCAAACTAGGTTTCTGGTCACACTTGATAAATTATGCTCTTGTGCAATTGTGCTCTTGGTTATGCAACTTGATACGACCCTTAAAATAATCCTTTTATATGTCTAGGGGTGTGAGAAAAGAAAGCCCAAACATATAATCAAGGATTGGATGAAAAACAGTCCATAAAAACTGAATTTCATAAACCTCGACAGATACCTATTTGTCGTGTTGCTATTGAGCCACGGGCTAGAACATCTCTTCAATGCTCGAAAGATGCTAACTGTTGAGTTTTAATGAACAACACTTTTCACACTTAGATCTTGGACAAACTTGCATGGCTTTAACACTTGATCATGAAACAAGGTTTCTTAAAGTATTAAACACATCATAGATCTACCCAATTACAAGTAAAGTGCGTTTTGTTAAATGATTAGCTAATTGCATAAATAGTGACATATGTTCTTAACATGTGAAACACATATGTCCTAACAAAATATTAATAGAATATGCACCTGAAACTCACATGATGTTAAAATTCCAAAACCAAATGTCTGAACCCCTTTGGAAGTAGAGAAAGAAACGTTTTGAGTGTAAGGGAGAGAAACGGTAAGAACTATCGCATCATCCCTCTCCGGTGCCAGAAATTTTTGGCCTGCCATTCAAGTTCTTGTTTCACCTTTCAACAACATCTATGGATCCACACCTTACACACCAAAAAAGAAAGGTCTCAAATCTCTAAAACCAATTAGCTTTAATTTTAGGATGACTAAAATGGATCTAGACATAAAGGATTGCGCTCCCCAGACTTTGATCTCCAAACCCAAACAAAGTAAGGTACCTTTTTCTAGTTATTGATCGAAGGAATTTTTATTTAATTATGTTAGGACATATGTGGTTCAAGTGATTTTAAACATATGTCATTATTTTATGTAATTGGCTTATCCTTTGACAAAACGCACTTTATTTGTAATTGAGTAGATTTAGGATGTGTTTAATACTTCAAGAAACGGTGTTTCAAAATCAAGTGTTGAAATCATCAAGTTTGTCCAAGAAATAAGCTGGAAAGTGCAAGTTACTAAAGCTCGACACCTAGTCTCGACACATGCATCTATCGAGTTTTAAGAAGCTGCTTCAGCCTTGAGACTCGATAGCTTCTCGACAGATCCTCGACACCTCTATCTGTCGAGATTTATGAAAAACAGACTCTAAGTTCTGTTTTGATTCCAATCCGTGAATGTGTCTTTGGAATTTATTTTCTCCTAACCTTAGACATATAAAAGGATTGTTTTAAGGGCCGTCAAAGGGACGCAAGTTGCACAAGCATTAAGTAATTGTTGTTCATGCAATTTGTGACCTAAGACAAAGTTCATGCCCTAGTTCATCTCTTGTGAAGAAGTTGCTGTGTAATGTGCACTGTAGGGTTTTGTAACCAAGTATCTTCTTGATCTTTATCATGTGGATGAATTGAAGAACCTTGTAGCCAATAACTCTCTCTCTAGTTGGTGAGTTGAAGTCGCGTACTGGGATCCGTGCAATTGGTTAGTCACGTACTTGGGAGCCGTGCATCAAAAAGAGAAACTGTCACTACAGAACAAGTCCAATTGGGTATTGGGGTAAGGGTTTAATTGTAGGTTGGTAAGGTACTGGGATTCGTTGCTTGTAACCGCTTGTTGTGATAATAGTAGAGTTTCGGGAGTAGTGACCTTAAATCACCCGGTGGGATTTTTGCCGTCAGGTTTTTCCCATTCGTAAATAAATTACCATGTCAATTTTATTTCCGCTGCATACTTTAGTTATTGGTGATTTGTTTGTGCTGCCACATGAATTTGCATGTTAACTTGATTAATTAATAACTCGGCTAATTAATCAATTTAATTTATCACAAGGGGTCAACACATTTGTGGCCTATCAAATTGTTTCATTTTTTTTACCAAAAGAAAAAATCTGGTTTTGATGAATTTCATGGAATTTTGTTGTTTGTGTTGTTGGGATATGGAATTGATTGGTGGGTTTTGGTTAGTTTTCTTTGTTGGGTGAGTAAAGATTGTTAATTTAGATGGGGACTTGTTGATTTTGATCTGTTTGTTAAATACAACTCGCAAGGAATTCATCCACACAATGTTTGAAGGGTAAAACATTAATGCACTTCGACATTCCAACCTTGTAAATTAAGTGCAATATAACAAAACTGAGGCATCTTGGGAAATCTTTGGAATGCAAATATCAATGTAATGGTGGCTATCAAACAACGATCCATATATGTTGTTGAAAGGCATGGTAGGAACACGGAAGGCAAGAAAAACTTTTCTGGCACCGGAGAGGGATGATGCGTTGGTTCTTACCGTATCTCTCTCTTACACTTGAAACATGTCTCTCTTTTTTTCCATTGGGGTTCAAACTATTGGTTATGGTATTATAACATCACGTGTGTTTCAGTTTTATATTTTGTAAGTATTTTGACAACAAACTAATAGAAGTAGTGAATTAGCAAATATATGAAGTTTAAGGAATAAATTGGCTAAAATAAAAGTTCAAGGGGTGTAATAGCCACTACCTTAATGTTCAAGGGGTGTGTGGGCATTTTTCACATATTTTTATATATAGGTTTTATTGTTGAACACTTATTTACTTATCTTATATTTACTCATTTAGATCTTGGTTTGTATTCAAAACATCATTTAGTTGTTGTAGATTCACTTTGTTTTCCATTATTGCCTTTAAATTGATATATATTTAACAATATGAAAAGTAAATGCTTAACAATATATAAAAAAAATATAAAAATATTTATATTTGATAATTAATTAATACATGTAACCCCTTCATATCGTATCATAATTTTTCAAGAATTTCTAAGCCCTTCTATCTAGGTAACTTTTTCTTTTCCAATGTTTTTTTTATCATAAGTGTCATTTTTCTCTCTTTTCTTCTGTTTTCCCTTTCCTCCCAAAAAATAATGAGCTGTTTCTCTATAGCTTTTCTCCAGGATACAGGCAGACAATAATGAGTTATTTCTCTATACCTTTTCTCCAGGATGCAGGCAAACAAAGAGTCAACATGTTCAGGATTATGCCAGTGCCTCGTAGACAAATATGAGAAATGCTAGGGACACATAAAAAGACACAACTTTTGGCATAACTCGCCACATAGCAAAATTTGTGTAGTAGAGGTGTGATGAAAGGTCCATGTGGGGACACACCTCTATGACTCACAATTTGCCACATGGTGAGTTATGGCAAAAATTACGCCATTTTATGTGCCCTTGGCATTAGTTGACAAATATTGCTGCTTTTGTGCAAACTAGCTGCAAAACAGAGATTAATCTTTCTCAAGTAGCTTAAGGGAATGGTATAAGACTCTCGGACAACCTGACGATACCATATCAAATAGGCAAACATTTCTTTTGAGGTTAGTCAAGAGGATGTCCGGATATTTTGACAAAGAAAGCTATTCATTTTCACATCAAACTTGTCATCAACTATGCAACTCTGTTGACAATGAATTGGTCTTGCTACTACTTCATGAACACTGATTACTAGTATAATTTTTTTTTAGGTATGAAGTTGTGACTTTTGTTTTTATTCATATAATAGGATGTGTCACACCTTTGTACATTACATTTACGGTGGAAGCTCAATTTATAAGAGAAGAAGCTCGTTATATTACGCCTCAGCTATTATGCATCACTATTCACAACTTCACGCGATGCGTTGGAATATATAAATATTTTGTGAAGTGGTATAAAGTAAAGGGATTAGGAACTAATAAAATTTTTAAGTTTCAAATTTATTATTCAAATTCTCATTTTCTTAAGGAGATTATTATAATAACTCAAACTTATCATATAATTACAATTGATATTACTCAAATAATTGATAGTACTCTCAATCCAAACTTATCTTTTCCCATTTTTAAATAAGTACACCGAATTAAACCAAAGTGAACTAAAATGGATCAAATTGGATTGAAACAACCAAATTGGACCGAATAGACCAATGTAGATGAAATGGACCGCATAGGCCAAATTGGACTGAATTGGATAAACCTAGATCGAATGGACCAAAGTGCACTTTGTGGACCAAATTGGACCAAATCAACCGAAGTTGATGAAATGAGCCAAATTGACCAAATTGGACCAAAGTGGAACAAAATTGACCAAATGGACCAAATTAGACTGAAGTAGAGCAAATGGACCGAATTGGACCAAATTGAAATGAATGGACCAGGATAGACCAAAATAGATCGAACTGGACCGAATTGACAGAGGTAGACTGAATTGGACTGACCTGAACCAAATTGACCTAAGTAGATTGAAGTGGACTTAATGCCGATACATAATTAGCAAACATAGCTAAAAAATTTATTATTATTTTGAGAAAGTGATGTGAAACTTGGTTTTGAATACTACATTAGCATAGGAATATGAATACAGTGGTGGAACGAGATTTTTTTTTTTTTTTTTTGGGCGAGTATTTTCTATTATTAGTTATATTTAGGTTCAAGAATATGTAAAGTCATGGTAATGAAAAGTAATGATCATATTATGATTGATAAGTTATAATTATTAATTAGTTTTGAGAATGAGTATAGGCATACTACATTACTTGTATACATTGACATTTATATACATATTTTTTTAAGAAATGATGGAGAGAAAATGATGACATGACTATTGATGTGGCTCAACAGAAGCATAACAACAATAAATGTTATGCTTCAACTTTTAGATATATATATATATATAGATGTTGTGACTTGCCTTACTTTTGCTATCTAGACTAGGGGTGTCCACGGGTCGGGTTTGTGCCCAACCCGGACTCGACTAGAATTTTTCGAGTGGGTAAAAATCAAAACTAAAACCTACCCGTATTAATGGTTGAATCATCTGGTTTGAGTCTGTCGGGTTTTGGGTTTGTGTCGGTCGGTTTCGAGTTTTGTCGTCAATGCCAATATTTCGCCAAATCAGTCAAGATTTAGCCGATATTTGGTCGGATCCATTGAATATGGACTAGACCTCGATGAGATCTCGCCAGATCTGGTGGATTTCATGTAGCTCTTTGTCAGAAATCAAAAATATCGCCAGATCTGGTGGATTTCAAGAAGCACTTTGTCGGAAAACCTTTGGATCTCACCAGATTTTGTTGATTCTATGGTCGGGTCAAGTGGTTCAGTTTTTTGGGGAGAAAACCCACCAGCTGACTCGAAAGGATCGGGTTCTGTGGGTGGCGACTCGCCGCCAACCGTCGGATTGATCGGTTCAGGTGATGGCAATTCTGTTTTGGGCGAGTCTGGCTGGTTGAGCGGGTCACTAGGTTGTGTGGACAACCCTAGTCTAGACCTTTCCAAATGACATATTTCCCTCTTAATATTTCCATGAGATTTAGAGCAGGGTTCCTCTTGAATGAGAATTTTGTTTCCATAGATGGATTGTCTTTGTCTTGGGAGAATTTGATAAGTAACAATTGATTTTATTAAAGAAAGGATTGGGTATTGCGGCATGATTGGAATATGGAAAACCTTTATTTGTTCAAGTTTCTACCAATGAGAAAATGGTATCAGCCTGTTATCAGACATGGATTGCTTGTTGTGTGAAAGTAGTTATAGCATGAGTATTGAGTTAGTTGGAAGTTGAGAGTACATCTCATATGGGTCAGCTAATATTTATGGATTTGAGCAATTGGGGGTTACATTATGGTGCGAGGCAGAGCTAGGTCATGTGGCTAGGTCATGTGGTAATGAAGATGTAGATATGTGTCATTGGGGTTCTGAGAATTTGGTGTTATATCTTGGTAGTTTGGTCCCTCGTAGCTAGAGTGAGGGTAAATGAGTTTTGGTGTTGCAATTTAAGGCTTGTTTTGACTTGCTCAACATGCTAAAATATGTGAGCTGAGGTTTAATGGAAGAGGGGTTAAAGCAGAGGAGGAAGTGTTTACCTTCTGGACTATCAGGGAGGTAGTGCATAAATCTTCAGTGTAGAGTTTGACTGTCATAACTCGATTGCTAAAATATGTGAGCTGAGTTTGGTAGATGTATTTGTGTGTGCACGTGTGCTAGAAGTATTTCCTTATTGTTAAGAGTTCTGGGAGAGGCTGTCATTATTTTATAAATGAGAAATGCTGAGTCAAATGGTTTGATTTGGTTGTCTTGATTTTGCTTAAATTGTACCTGAATCTTGGGAATTAATTGGACTTAGTTTGTGTAAGAGAAGTTATGTCATCTATACTTGTTGATGTGGTCTTGCTGTTTATTCTTTCAAAGAAATAAGAAAAGTAAGAGCAATGAAATCAGTGGGGCTAAAATGCAAAAAGTGCAAAAATTTACGCAATATAGAACAAAAAACACACACATCAAACCTTTGTATAACTTTGTAAACATCCAAACTAGTTACAATAACACGTATATATACACAATTATTATAGCTTTCTATACTATTATTTTATTATTATCATTTATTTTATATTAACACACAAATCAGTTTCCTTGTTTTTATTCTCTTAAAACTGAACAGTACATCCTTCACTTCTCCCCTTCGTTTGTTCAGCCTCAGATCTCTCAATCTCATCAGCTACCCCATCTCTGCTTCATTCATTCTCAGTTGCTCAATACGAAATAAATCGTTTTTCCTATTTTGAGTTCCTTTCTCTAGTAGGAGTCAATCCATGACCTTGCAGAAACTATTTGAGCTTAAGTTACAAGTACTAGGATAATATAAATTTTTTGAAGTTACAGTGTCAAAGGGCAATTTATTCTGATGGGGGAAGTTTCCTAGTAAGGAAAGATGAGATCATGGTTAGTGCTCGTTCTGGTTGGTAGCTTGAAACTTCATGCCCAGCTCCCCTTACTGTGGTGAATGTCATTCCTTTGTACCCAACCACGTATCCTCCAACCTGCCAGCATCATCTTGTGGAAAATTAATAACCTTGTTTAATTTTGGCTAAACTATGAGATCAATTATCTGATATATTTACCTCATTGTCAGAATAACATGGGCGCCAAGCAGTGGTGACCGGTAGTTTTAGTGTGTTTATGGAGTACCTAGAGGAGGTCACTGGAACTCGGTCATCAACGTCGCCACTGCAGGTTTCATTGACAGAAAATTTAAGGTGCCAGTAATTGGTAGCATGTATTAATCTACATCAATGTTTGTCTCACACACCTAGTTGCACATATCTGCACATAGCCTTGTTTTTGAAGGCACGATTTCAACTAACGTGACGCACACACTTCATACACACTAGTATGTAATAAACAACACTCTTATATCTAATTACTATAATAAACTTACGGCTTTGGTTCATTTATGAAAGAGAAATTTTAACAGGATTTTCTCTTGAACAGGAAATCTTGAAGGATCACTTGCCGAAAACCAAAAACGCTGTAAGGATGAGGGACTACCTGTATATCCACACACTAATTCCACTTAAAATGAGCTGATTTACAGTGTGCAGAATTGTCGTTGGGCTGTCTGTCCATGTAATACTTCTGCAGGCAGTGTAGAAGCAAAATTAGTAATTTGTATTGGGTGGCACTTTTAGTCCAAGACAGATCTTTACTTTGCATATGTGGAACTTTTATCTTTTCATGCATTGTGACCACATCATCACTGCCAATGTGGTTCTAGTCCACAGTTATCACAGGTGAGTCACTCATACCTGCAAGCTTCCCATGCTGTAGCATTTGCATGAAGAGATGTTTGCACTTCGGCAAGATTTAGATACGTAGAGACATAATTGTTGGAGCAGGGATCAAAATCGTGGACCTAGATTGTGTAAGATTAAAATCAGTTCTAGCTTAGTTCTAATTTCAAGTTCAGTTAAGTTCTTTAAATGTGCTTGTCAACTGAATATAAAATCACAGATTATTGCAGCCAAATTCATGCCTAGTTTATAAGAGCATCAAGTCAAATCTAATTGTATGCGTCCTGTATATATAATAATCTTTGTCACGATATCTTTATTAGTCTAATTAGATTTGAAATTATAAGAAAGTATTTTGATTGATGTATAAAGACTTACAGAACCTCTTGTGCCTAACGTGGGTTTTGCATTTTTGCAAATTGGAGCACATATGTTATAAGTATCAATATTTCCGACTTCTAAATCTCCTTGAGTTTGATAGTCATCGCACTTGCTTGAAGAATTACCGATAACGAAGTTGCAGTACTTGTGAATTGCTGCATTAGTTTCGTCCGAGTTTAAAGCGTGAGTACAGTAATAATCATATACGCCCACTTTATTAGTATTATCACCTATCCAAGCATTTCCAATCTGCATCCATTGACATTTACATTGAAGCCTTAATCAGCTTTTTAGTATAAGCATTGAGATATAAGCATATAGAATTCATAATGTACTCACTGCAATGCCTTTGAGGTTGATTACTATCTGGTTTTTGTTGTTGTTCTTTGAGAGAATTGTATGAGCAAGTTGAGGTACATAATGACCTGCATAGCTTTCTCCAGCTACAAAGAAATCTCTGTTTTTATATTGGGCGAATCTCTCGAACCAGTTTACAAGAAAAGTGTAAGAGTCCTCCGCTGTTCTTTTGTCACCGTTTTTCTGTAATCCGAGGACGTTCGAATATGAAAACCCTACTCCAGCTGGGGAGTCCAGAAAGATAACATTTGCCACTGCCAATATTTTTTCAACAGGCATTAGTTTTACTAGTGAAAAAATAAAAAAATAAAAAAATAAATCATATAGGATGTCCAGTACTAAAACTCCACTACTTACTCAATCATTTGAAGGTGAAATTACTAGAATCTGCTTACCGGAGTTCCCCGCATAATCATTTCGGAATAGTGTTTTTCCATCACTGTTGACTCTGAAAGGTCCCAGTTCCTGCGTGGCTCCATATCCAAAAGAAGAGCATCCTGGGCCTGTAAACTTTGTATGGCTTTATTACTGAGTTATTCACTTATTTTATTTACTCCCACAGACAAACTCATAACTTTTGCGATAATGTTAACTCTCCTATTGTAGAGAGGGAAAATTCCCGATCTATCACAAGTTGACACGTCATGCCACCTAGTCCACAAAGTATGGCTAATTACAAAGCATCATATACTGCTACTGGAAATTTGTCAAAATCTATTAAGGTAAGAACATGAAAAACATGCAAAATGCTAATCACATGTAGGCACGTGTAAGCAATGACGCAAGCGAGTCGGCGCGTGTAAGCGATGACCCAAGCAATCCAGCACATGTAAGCGATGACACAAGCAGACCAATCAAGCTGTGACATGTGTCACCAATCAGACTTCGCCATGTGTCGCTCACCTACCACCAAACTCCTATAAATAGAAGCTTTCCTAAGGCATTTAGGGAGAAAAAAGCCATCTAGAGCACAAACAGCAACAAAGAAGCATTGAAACTCTGCTGGAATCAAGCCTTGAAGCCTCCAAAAATTTCAAGAACTTCAACTTCGAATACGAAGAACATTCGAAGAAAAATCATCCAAATCATCTTCCTAGATCTCGAAGGTCACTGAAATCAAGCTTAAAAGCTTCCAAAAACCTTAACAAACCACAAATTAGTAAAACTCTAACGATTCAAGCTTCTAAAGCCCCGAAGAACTTCCACCACAAACCTTCGAAGACGAAGAACGCACGAAGAACACATGAAGAACATGAAGAACGTGAATTTCTAATAAGCTCATGGCCAGAGATTCATTGTGTAGAAAAGCAAGCTGGATGACAGTTTAACAATGGCAGATTTGGTTGTTACAGAGAGAAAATAATGAAGACTAAACAACAAATTCTATTAGCTTGCATAAAATGATTATAACACCTATACTCTTTATTTATACATTACAAGATCAGTAACCACTCTGGAGATTCCATCTAACTAACTCTAACAAACTTCTAACTAACTAACAGAAATGGTACAGTTGTATAAATAACAGAGAGCTGGAGAGAGAAGAAGAGCAGATGAAGTCCAGCTTCAGACTTGGATGAAGATGCTCTGGATCATATAAACCGACGTAGTCTGGTTTTAATTGTGATGTGGCACGCGTGAATTAGATTAGGATCAAAACGACATCGTGCCTCATTAATCCAAAACAATGTCGTTTGACTTATAATGAGAGAGCCGTTGCAAATACTAGTCGTTAGTTCTCTCTTTGTCTTCAACCTTTGTTGTTCTGTTTTCATCCCCCCTCAAAACCACGGGGTCAATAGAGACCATGGTTTTGGAGCGCAAGAAGAGAAAACGAGAGGAAGATAGACTCTTTGTAAAGATATCGACGAGCTGATCACCAGTGGCAACATAACGAACCTGGAGATTGCGGCGAAGCACCTTCTCAAGCACAAAATGATAATCCACCTCCATATGCTTGGTGCGAGCATGAAAGACAGGGTTAGAGGTAATGGCGAGAGCAGAAACATTATCACACCAGAGTTTAAGAGCAAACGAGAGAAAAATGCCAAGATCTTTCAACACTTGGCGGATCCAACACAGCTCAGCGGCAGTGGTGGCCAAAGCCCTATACTCTGACTCTGTTGAAGAGCGGGAAACAGTGTCTTGTTTCTTAGCACTCCAAGTGATGGGATTGAATCCAAGATAGACCAAAAGACCAGTTGTAGAGCGACGATCAAACAGATCACCGACCCAATTAGAATCAGAAAAGGCAGAGAGGGACAATGGACCAGGTTTGAAGAAAATACCCAAATTGGGAGTGCCATTCACATACCTCAAGAGATGCTTAGCTGCAACCAAGTGAGCATCACAAGGGGTTAACATGAATTGACAGACTTGATGCACAGCAAAGCTAAGGTCTGGTCTAGTAAACGTCAAGTAGTGGAGAGAACCAACAATACTCCAAAACTCATGGGGATTGGTGAGCAAGGAACCCGTGGCAGGAACTAGCTTGGTGTTTGGGGCACAAGGGGTCTTAACAGGCTTAGCACTGAGCATATTATGCTTCTGAAGAAGATCATGAGCATATTTGGTCTGATTTAGGAAAAGACCATTATGAGTCCGAGTAATATGCAACCCAAGAAAGTAATGTAGATTACCAAGGTCCTTGAGTTCAAATTTCGAGCTCAATTGAAGAATGAGAGATTGCAAAAAAGAAGGACAATTGCCAGTGAGAACAATATCATCAACATATACCAACAGATAGACCAAGAACTTCCCATGTCTGAGAATGAAAAGGGAAGAGTCAGCAACAGAAGCAATGAAGCCCAAATGAAGAAGATGAGAAGATAATCTTTCAAACCAAGCTCTTGGCGCCTGCTTTGGACCATAGAGAGACTTTTGTAATTTGCAAACATGATTGGGAAATGCTAGATTGACATAACCCTATGGCTGAACCATGAAAACCTCTTCTTTCAATATCCCATGGAGAAAGGCATTTCGAACATCCAATTGCCTAAGAGGCCAATTGAATTGAATAGCAAGAGAGAGGATCAATCTGATAGTGGGAGGTTTGATGACAGGACTAAAGGTTTCATCAAAATCAATACCATATTGTTGATGAAAACCCTTAGCTACAAGTCTTACCTTGAACCTGTTGATGCTGCCATCACTGTTATGCTTCAACTTGAATACCCACTTACAACCAACAACATTTTGAGAAGGGGATGGAGGAACCAAAACCCAAGTGCCCTGTCTAGTGAGAGCATCAAACTCCTCATTCATAACATTGCACCACTGTGGATACTGAGCAGCAACCTTATATGTGGATGGTTCAGTAATTGTGTAATCAATCTATGCCTTCTTAGTGGAAGAAGCACCAAAAGCCTTAGGCTTAAAAATACCAGCCTTAGACCTGGTAGTCATAGGGTGTACATTCTGGGCAGTCACAGAAGGTAGAGGCATATCACCAGATGAGATGGGAGGGTCAGGTGAGGTGGAGGAAACAGATGCAGGTGCAGGCATAAGTGGAGGTACATTTAGAGGCACAAATGTAGGTACAGGAGTGGGCACAAGTGCAAGAATAGGTGCAGACACAAGTACAGATACATGGGCAGGGGTAGGTATAGGTGTAGTAGCAGAAGCATGAGATAGAGAATGAAATGGTAGCCAAGGATTGAGGGAAAAAGAATTAGAGGATAAGGAAGTGGGAGAGGAGGGTGTAGAAACTGACAAGGATGAAGTAGAAAGAAAGTCAGTTTCATTAAAGAGAACATGTCTAGAGATATAAACTCTATGTGTGCTAGGTTCAAGACAAATATAACCCTTAGAGTGGGTAGGATACCCAAGAAATATACATGGTTTGGTGTGGGGCTGAAGTTTGTGTTTGTTGTAGGGCCTAAGGAGAGGAATGCAAGTGCAACCAAAGGATCTAAGGTGTAGAAGGTCAGGGACAGACTGGAATAACACTTCCCATGGAGATTTGTGATTAAGCAAAGGTGTGGGAAGTCTATTGATAATATGGGTGGCTGTGGATACTGCATAAGACCAATAGGATAAGGGTAAAGAGGAATGGGAAAGCATAGTGAGAGAACACTCTACAAGATGCCTATGTTTCCTCTCAGCAGTGCCATTTTGTTGGGGGGTATAAGGACAGGAAATTTGATGGATTATACCATGAGTGGAGCAAAATTTGTGAAAGACAGTGGAAGTAAATTCCCCACCTCCATCAGTTCTTAAGGTTTGAATAAAGGTATGCAAGTGGTTTTCAACATAAGCCTTAAAAAATTTGAACACTTCAAACACATCAGATTTATGGTTAATGAGATACAACCAAGTGAATTTAGAGAACTCATCAACAAAAACAAGATAGTATTTGAAGCTATTAACAGAAGTAATAGGAGCTGGTCCCCATACATCACTGTGCACTAGTTGAAGGGGTTTAGAAGCAAACAAAGTCAGATTTATTGAAAGGTAATTGATGCATCTTCCCACTAAGGCAATGCTTACAATGAATATCAAAAATAGAAATTGGTTTATTACAAACACTAGATGCTGAAGTAAAGGAGAGTGCACTTCTAAGTACACTGTCACTAGGATGTCCTAGTCTGTGGTGCCATAGTAGCCACTTATGTGTTTTCTGGACATGAAAGGATGCATTGGCAGAATGATGTAGCTGTGAAGCGGCATGACTGGATTGTGCAAATGGAGTAGATGCAAACTGTGAAGGAGGATTGGCAAAGAGCTTTGGATAAATTGAGTAAACCCCATTTTTACTCAAGCCCTTGTAAAGGATTTTCCCCATAGAAACATCCTGGATTAGAAGTTTGTTAGCATCAAAAAGGCAGGAACAGTTATTGTGTAGACAAAATTTGTGAACAGAAAGGAGGTTCATAGCTATTTTAGGAACATGTAACACATCTTTAAGTAAAAAGTTATGGTGTTTGGTAGGGAAAGAAGCATTACCAACATGATTAATAGGGAGATTTTGCCCATTCCCAACTGTGATCTGTTCTAAACCTTTGTACTGTGACTGAACAGATAAGTTGTTCAAGTTTGCAGTGAGATGATCTGATGTTCTTGAATTAGCTAGCCAAGGATCTTGACAATTGGTTAAGGCTGCATTGGATGCTGAAGCCATTGCAGCTAGTTTGGTTGGTGGATTCTTGCCTTGATAAGCAAAATCCATTATGTGATAGCAGTCAACAGCAATGTGACCTGCCTTCCCACAAATTTGGCAAATTGGCCTGTCATTCTTGAATGTTTCATTCTGGAATGCTTGACCTTCAATTTGAATAGTCTGAGAAGTATTGTAACTCTGATTATAACTTTGATGACGTTGTGGTGTGTATAATTGGTGTGGAGATCCAGCACTGTTAAATCTACCTCCACTTCTACCTCTATTGTTGTTGTTTCTTCCTCTTCCTCTATTGTTACCACCATAGTGATGTGGCTGAGTATTGTTAGAGTTCTTGTTGCCAGAGGCAAACATAACTAAGGAAGGTGAAAAATTATCAAGATTCTCAGACATTGCCTGTTCTTCACTTTGCAACATGATTGAGAGCTGTTCATAGGTGATAGGTTCACTCTTGGTACGGATTGCTGAACAAAAGTAAGCAAAATCCTTAGGTAAACCTCGAAGAACAATACAGATTGGTTCTTCATTATCCACCACAACTCCAACTGCAAGAAGTTTATCATGAGCAATTTTGATATTCTGAAGAAAAGAGTTAACTGAATCGGATCCTTTCTTAAGATTTTGAAGTTCTAACTTCAGATTAAGTATATTTGCTCTTGAAGTTGATGTGAACCTCTGTTCCAGAGTGTTCCACACTTCTCTTGAAGTGGTGACTCCAACCACAAGAGAGAAAACTTGTGGAGTAAGAGTATAATTTATCAGAGAAAGGAGTGCTTTCTCTCTGATTCTCTAGGTATGAAACTCTGGATTCACTGTTGAAGACAAGTGCCCTTGAGTATCAACAAGAAATTGATTAGGTTGTGAAGTTGAACCATCAATATGTTCAACTAAGGAGTAAGCTTCTAGTATTGTGATTAATTGGTGCTTCCATGGAATATAGTTCGAGAAATCAAGCTTGATTGACATCAAGTTTGACATGTTCGAGAGTAGCAACAATAGTGAAAGTGCTTGAGGAGTGATTTGTGGTGGTGGTGAAGGAGTAGTACTTGTAGGAGTAGGTGAGGCCATGAATTCTGGCTCTGATACCATGTAGAAAAGCAAGCTTGGTGACAGTTTAACAATGGCGGATTTGGTTGTTACAGAGAGAAAATAATGAAGACTAAACAACAAATTCTATTAGCTTGCATAAAATGATTATAACACCTATACTCTCTATTTATACATTACAAGATCAGTAACCACTCTGGAGATTCCATCTAACTAACTCTAACAAACTTCTAACTAACTAACAGAAATAGTACAGCTGTATAAATAACAGAGAGCTGGAGAGAGAAGAAGAGCAGATGAAGTCCAGCTTCAGACTTGGACGAAGATGCTCTGGATCATATCAAATGACGTCGTCTGGTTTTAATTGTGATGTGGCACGCGTGAATTAGATTAGGATCAAAACGACGTCGTGCCTCATTAATCCAAAATGATGCCGTTTGACTTATAATGAGAGAGCCGTTGCAAATACTAGCCATTAGTTCTCTCTTTGTCTTCAACCTTTGTTGTTCTGTTTTCACATTGTAACTCCGTTTTAAAGATCTTCGATCTATCCTTCAGCCAAATTGGAAGATATTTGGTGTTCGAATCAAAATCATACCACAAATCTTTCAAGGAGATCGAATCAGGAGATCACTCTTTGTAATTACAGAGAATTGTACCACATATTCATCAAATACAAATTCGCATTTGTGAAACTATTTTACTTGTTTGATTTATTTCGAACTAAGAAATCTAGTCTTCTACACCTATATGGCAAATTATGACTAGCTTATTGTCACTTTCTGGTAAATTCATCACTTTTTTTTCACTAATCACAATCATCCACATGGAAAGTTGTGGTAAAATTGTTCATTTTTTGTGGTACTTCAATTTTTGTTTTATTAGTCTCTTTATAACTATTCTAAACTAGATAATGGCAATAATTTTTATCTGATTTTCTAGAAGAAAACTTCACATATATACCTATTTAAACTATGCTAGAGTAAAATTTCTATTTTATTTATAAATAAAAGAATCAATTTTTCATCATATATGTCAACTTCTAGGTCTTTTCATCACTTGAGTATAAAGCGTTTTCTCAAATTTTGAAACAAGAGAGTTAGCTCATGGGTTTTTTATTCATAATTTTTAGTATAAGGATAAAGATTTCTCTAAACCGGATTGGAGAGATTCAGAAGAGCATTCATGTGTCCAACCAATTTTAACAATATTTAGTTCTTATCAAAACCTTAAAGGTTGGAGAACATATTGTCATTCTTTGGTTCAGGAATGAAATGAACCTGTCCATAGGGTTGTCTAGGTAAAAAAATCATAAACATTAGTTCCAAGGTTTAGAAAACAAAACAAGGAATTCAGAATCGCTAATGCCAAAAATTTCATCTAAAAAAATAAGGGTTATTTTCGTTCTAAAATCTGCTGGGTGGGCTCAAGTATTTAACTTATTTGCAACACGATGCCTAATAAATACCACTGATTAGGTTGATGATTTGTGTCGTGTGGACAATGTGGTGGGTGACCAAAAAAAAAAATGTTGGGAGTGGCCCAGTCCCACTATGGTGGCCAAATGTTATTCGGATCTAAGTCTATTCTACTTTACATTTCTAGTTGTTGCTATTTCCTAATGCTATGTGGAAATAGTAGTATCATGATTCATGAATATGATTCCTCGGGCCCTGCCTTCTACATGGATAAGACTACAGAATAAGCAAGCCTTTCTTTCTTCTTCTTCTTTTTTATTTTATTTTATTTTTTTATTAAGTTTTTTGGCACGATTTTTTATTCCACTTTTTCTGGCTGTTTTCCGGTGGGGTTTTGATCTCAAAGTTTCCTTTATTTTATTGTGATCTTGAAATGTATTTTGCTGCTGATTCTTAAGCTCACTTCCAGAATCTATAATAAGTAAACATTTGTAGGTTGTTAAAGAAATTGAGCTGGGATCAATTTGAGAAATTTTTATTTATTTATTTGTGTTTAGTTATTTGACAAATGAGAAATTCATATTCTGGTTTAGGCTCAAAGATTGAGTAAGTCAAGTTAAAAAATAATAGGATAAACTACACAATTGGTCTCTATCTTTTACATTATATATCAATTTGGTCTTTGGCCTTTTGATTATATCAATTTAGTCTCTAACATTTAGGTATAGTGTCAATTTGGTCTTTGCTGTTATATCTTGGATGAAAATATCTTACGTGTTTAACGAACTAATAAATAAATATTTTTCATGTTACATCAACTAACAAATTATACAACCATGTCATACTATTTTTTTTAGAGAGAGAGAGAGAGAGAGAGAGAGAGAACAAACTTCTGTTCTCACATTAGTTAGATTGAGAAAACTATAGACCTCACTATCACTTATTTCACGGCCACATAGCTGTAAGCTTCTAACCCATAAGAAGAATGACGAAACTAGCACTGCCCATTCCCACACTAATTCTACTAGTCCTTCTTTAGAATTTTCATAGAAGAGAGCAACGGCTTTATTATTGTCCTGCCTATTCCCACGCAATCAAAACCAATGGCTTCTTATATTTGTTGTTTTTCTTCTAATTCAGTGTTTGTTGTGTCGCTGGTGCATTTGACGACAATATCTTTGAAACCAATGTAGATTTTCTTGTTTTTGACATTGTTGTTGACGTAGTGTTGAAGCTAAAGCCTAACCTTAGGGTGTGTTCGGTTGGAGGAGTGGAAAAGTGAGAGGATGAAAAATTATGGGATGATGGAAAAGTGGGAGGATGGAAAATATTTAGTTTTCCCTCTTATGTATCCGGTTGGAAGAGTGGAAAAGTGAAAGGGTGGAAAAGTGGAAAGGTATAAATTGACTATTATACCCTTGTTAATAGTAATATTGAAATAAAATTTTTTTTTTTTTAAAAAAAAGGGTTCAACGTTATCGTTGAAATGAAAAAAAAAAAAAAAAAAGTTCAACGTTAATGTTGAAAAAAAAAAAAAGATTTAACGTTAACGTTGAAAAAAAAAACGTTACTGATTAGTAACGTTTGAAAAAAAAAAAAACAACCTTCAGGTGGGAGGGGGGCATTTTAGTAAATGCCCCCATCCCCTTATTTTCTCCCCTACATTTTCCTCCCAATTTGGGAGGAAAAGTTTTTGTGGGCCCCGGAGGAAAATTTTCCTCCCGGTTTTCCATCCTCCCTTAGTTTTCCATCTTTCCTATTTTCTCTCCAAACGGACACACCCTTAAGGTCCGTTCGGTTGGAGGAATGAAAAAATGGGAGGATGAAAAATTATGGGAGGATGGAAAATCTTTAGTTTTCCCTCTTGTGTGTTCGGTTGGAGGGGTGAAAAAGTGGGAGGGTGGAAAACTCTTTTATTCGGTTGGAGAGAAAAATGGAAGAATGAAAAATGTAATTTATATAAATTAATTATTATACCTTTGTTACATAATATGTAAGAAATAGATTTATTTGTACTCATTATTTAATACAAAATTTATCACATTATGTATATATATTTTTATTATTATAATGTAAAAATTATATTATGTCACGTTGAAAAAAAAAAAAGAACAGAACGTTCAGGTAACGTTGAAAAAAAAAAAGAAAGAGAGAACGTTCAGGTATGAGGTAATGTTGAAAAAAAAACGTTTAGGTATGAGGTAATGTTGAAAAAATAAAAATAAAAAAAAATAAAAAGAAAGAGAGAGAGAACGTTCAGGTATGAGGTAACGTTGAAAAAAAAAAAAACGTTGAAAAAAAATAAGTGGGAAGAGGGTATTTTTGTAAAAGTGTTACTATAACACTTTTCTCTTTAGATTTTTCTTCCGATTTGAAAGGAAAAAAAAAAGGTGAGCCTGGAAAGAAAACTTTCTCCCTAGTTTTCTCTCCTTCCTATTTTTCTTCCCCAAACGAACAGTGGAAAACAGTATTTTTCACCCTATTTTCCTTCCTCTATTTTTCATCCTCCTTATTTTCCATCCAAACAAACGGACCCTTAATCACAATAGAAATCTTGAAAGAAGATGTTGAATTCAAAAATTACAAAGTGGAGTTAGGGATTTAATTTGTGGGGACAGAAGTATCAAAGCACGTATTTGGGCCTTGGGCCTGATCCGAGAGCATCAGCCTGTCCGAGAATTGTAGGGCGACAATAAGGACACTGAACTTAAAGGCCCATCAGCCTACCATTGGATTAGAGGCTATTTAGAATGGTCCAAGGAGGGATGCCTCCTCGGCCAGCTGAGGCAAGAGCCATAAAATACACCATGATACTTAGGGAGGAACTCGTAAAGCTCAACAAGCGAGGGTATATTCTAGATGAATGCATAAAAGGGAGAACAAGTGGGAAGTGTCTTGTAGAAAACTGTTGTCACCGCATTAAAGACTTCATACCTACCCCTCTGGTCGCATCAATGAAGAAGTGACATCTGAGATGATGGTGATCAGCCTTACAGCCATTTGGGGAGGGTTTCAAGAGGGTGGTAGATGAGAAAGGCATCTGCTTTGATAACTCCATGAATGGAAGCACAAAGAAGAAGAATATAAATAGAGAGGGAGAGAACATTGTAAAGGGGGATTAATTGTAAACTTTTCTAAAAATAACAAGAGAAACTAATACAGAAAGTCCTCGGCTCACGTTCGAGGAGAGCTTATGCTACATTGAAGGTTCTTTGCTTGCAGTTCGTGGACCTAGCCCATCGTCTTTATCTTTCACCGTCCAAGGCAATCTAAGTTTCAAGCCCACCCTCTACAAATTTCATTGTTTAGGCCTTTTAGGCTTGTCCTCGATGCGCATTTGGGTACAGGCTCGAATTATGTCTTTACATAATTTTTCCCCAATCTAACTCTAACTCACATGAGGACAAAAGTTTTTTCTTTTTCTTTTTTTCTTCTTTTTTTTTTTTTTTAAAAAAAAAAATTAGTATGACGTGGTAGTATTGTTGGCAGTTGAAGTGGCAGAAAAAATATTTAATTATTAGTCCATTAGACATGTCAGATATTTCCATCCAAGACATAACGACAATGAACAAATTGACACGGCACTAAAAGATTAGGGGTCAAATTGACTCAATTGACATGTTAGGGATCAAATAAAAATATGATATAAAGGATAGAGACCAATTATGTAATTTTCCCAAAATAATAATAGGTTTGTGAATAAACTTGTAAGTATAAAATTTAATTTGGGCATATATAATATATCATATGTTTATGTGTATATAAGTTTTTTTTTTTCCTTATTATATATGTTTAAATGTATAACTTATAAAGACTTGATATTTGATTGTGTAAATTTGCAAATAAGTTTATAAGATATCAAATAATTATTTGGAATTAATTAATAATATTAACAACCAATCTCATATATATAATTTTTTATAGTAAATTTTTTTAGTATAGGCATTTATCTAAGCATCTAACTTAATATAATGGCGAACAAGTTCGGCTCATATTTGAAATAAAATTAAATAAATAAACCACTTTATAATGGTATATATTTGGTAAAAGACGATAAGATTAGGTTATGAATACATTTTGACTCGATCAATTAATATCTGTAATTTCGATATTTTAAGATATATTATTTCTATATATAGGTTGCCATCGTTTTATGTTTTTATATTCAGAATGAAAGAAAGTAAGTTGAGAAAGTAGAACTCGATAGTCAAAATGCAGGACACTATGCCAAGAATTCCTACGTAAAATAATAAATTGTGTTTGATTGTGTCGACATATTAGGGCTACCCAAGATTCTTTTTCTTTTGTGTGTGCATGGATATTCGTATAATATAAGTGTCTGTATTATATATTATGAACAATGTCATCATCGGAGTCGTTGTTATTATTGTTTTGACTCAATCAATTAATATTTATAATTTCGATATTTTAAGATATATTTTTTTTATATATATAGATTACCATCGTTTTATGATTTTTTATTCAGAATGAAAGAAGTAAGTTAAGAAATTTGAACTCGATAGTCAAAATACGAGACACTACAGTGGCATTTGGATTCAGATGAAACAGTGTCTGGTGTTTTGTCTTCTTCTTTTTTTGTGTTTTGCCTTTTTTTCCCCCCCCCCCCCTTTCAGCGCCTCTTGCACTGTTCATGGGACATGAACAATGCATTTAGGCTTATGAACAGTGCCAAGTGCATGAACAATAACTTTTATTATCTTTTTATTGTTTTCAATTTTCAACAAAGTAAGCGCTATCCAAATGGACCCTGTGCCAAGAATTCCTACGTAAATTAATAAATTGTGTTTGATTGTGTCGACATATTAGGGCTACCCAAGATTTTTTTTCTTTTGCGTATGCATGGATATTCGTATAATATAAGTGTCCATATTATATATATTATGAATAATGTCATCATCAGAGTCGTTGTTATTATTTTTTTTGAGTTGATCAATTAATATTTATAATTTCGATATTTTAAGATATATTATTTCTATATATAGGTTGTCATCGTTTTATGTTTTTGTGATTTAGAATGAAAAAAGTTGAGAAAGTAGAACTCAATAGTCAAAATGCGGGACACTACGCCAAGAATTCGTATGTAAATAAATTGTGTTTGATTGTGTCAACATATTAGGGCTACCCAAGATTTTTTTTTCATCATCGGAGTCGTTATTATTGTTATTATTACTACCTAAGAAGTATGCATAATATATTATCATTTAATTTTCACAGCCTAGCTAGCTATGAGATAAGATAAATCTAGCAAGTAGCTAGTGTGTATTTTGACTATTTTCTACATTCATTATGCCTATACAAGTTCATACAAACGAAATTGAAATATGTTGTGCTGTACTTACCTCCATTTAACCACAAGATGAGAGGTTTGGTTGCAGAATTCTATGGTGACTCCACAAAGTAATAGAATAGTGCTCTCTCAGCTTTCGGGTCTACAGTAATAATATAGCCAGCATACTGATCGAAATCTAATCCTTTTCGTTGTCCTGGCAAGGCATCGATCTTGTCAGCTTTCTTCAACCCATCTTGGGGTCCGATGTACACTAAAGAAAAACTTTTTTCATCATTGTCTAATCCAACCCATTGATAAAGGAAGCTCAAAGTCAGATTTCAAAGTCAAGTCTGAGAAAGTAGAGACACGTAACGGCTAGTTGATGTGTAATGGCTAGTTTACAATAAGCCACTCCTATCTAAAGACAAAACGGTGCCGTATGTATTTAAGTACAACGGTGACGTTTTGACCATCATTTACATTAAGTCTTGCCCTGTTCTTGTGAAGAGATCTCCAGGCTCCAGGTAGTTACAGAGGGAGCTACAGAGGGAAGTTACAAGCTGAGTTGTCATCCCTTAAATTCAGGGATTTAGTTATGGTAGTTATGAGTTAGTTATTAGAGAATCGTTGGAAGGTTCTAGGCTTAATCTGTTTCTGTAATGATGTATATAAATAGGAGTGTATAGTGTATGATTGAAGCAAGCTCATAAATACAATTTTCTTCACTGAAAATATCTTTCTCTGTTCTCTCTCTCTCTTTTATGCACTTTACATATTCTGTTAGATTCCGCCATTGTTAACTTTCTGTGAGCTTCAAAACTTTTCACCCATTGTTCGGTATTTGGAGGATTTTTGAATTTTCGAGATTTAAGCAAGTTGTAAAGGTTTTCAGTCTGGCTGGAGTTGCAAAAGATGGGAAAGATCAAATGGTGAAAAGAGAGTATTACTAGAAACCTTGTGAGAAATGAAAGCTTCATGCATGGCTATTGCTGTCGCTTATTGCAAATATTACTTTAGGTCCCTCAAGGGCTTTTGGTGTCTATTTATGTAGTAGTAAGCGGAGAGAGACAAAAATTTTCACGATTGCTAAGTTGGCATTTTGTGATTGGTGTTAATAACATTGATGTAAATAATGGTTTCATGTAGAATTTATTGGATTTAACTTGTGTGAGAGAAGTTCTGTCATCTGTACTTGTTGATGTGGTCTTGCTGTTGTTATTTCAACAAAAGAACAAAAGAAAAAGAAAAGACATAATAACACAGCGTGGAATTCAATACTAAATAAATAGTTTTTTTCTTTTTTGAGTTCCTTTTCTCTAGGAGTCAATCAATGACCTTGCAGAAACTATTTGAGCTTAGTTTACAAGTACGTGAATAATATAAATTAATTCTGAGAAATTACAGTGTGAAAGGGCAATTTATTCCTCTGGGGGAAGTTTCCCTGCTAGGAAAGATGAGATCATGGTCAGTGCTCGTTCTGGTTGGTAGCTTGGAACTTCATGCCCAGCTCCCCTTACTGTGGCGAATGTCACTCCTTTGTACCCAATCACATATCCTCCAACCTGCCAGCATCATTGTTGGAAATTCTTAACCGTGTTTAATTTTAGCTAAACTATGAGATCAATTATCTAATATATTTACCTCATCGTCAGAATACCATGGGCGCCACTTAGTGGTGACTGGTAGTTTTAGTGTGTTTATGGCGTACCTAGAGGTGGTTACTGAAACTCGGCCATCTATGTCGCCACTGCAGGTTTCATTGACAGAAAGTTTAAGGTGCTAGCAATTGGTAGCTTGTATTATATCTAAATTAATGTTTGTCGCAAGTTGCACACATCCGCACACAGCCTTGTTTTAAAGATTCAATTGACATGACGCACACATTTAGTACTCACCGGTGTGTAATAATCAGCACTCTTATATCTAATTACTGTAATAGACTTACAGCTGTGGTTCAGTTATGAAGAGAGAAATTTTAACAGGATTTTCTCTTGAATAGGAAATCTTGAAGGATCACTTGCCAAAAACCAAAAAAGCTCATGTAAGTTGAGGGACTACCTGTATATCCATACACTAATTCCACTTGAAATGAGATGATTTATAGTGGGCAGAATTGTCGTTGGGCTGTCTGTCCATCCAAAACCACTGCAGGCAGTGTAGAAGCAAAATTAGTAATTTGTTTTGGGTGGCACTTTAGTCCAAGAAAGATCTTAACTTTGCATTTGTGCGACTTTTATCTTTTCATGCTTTGTGACAAGAACATCACTACTGCCAATGTGGTCGAGTCCACAGGTATCACAGGTAAACTCGCTCATACCTGCAAGCTCCCCATTTTGTAGCTTTTGCATGAAGAGCTGTTTGCACCTCGGCAAGATTTAGATAAGTATCGACATAATCGTCGGAGCAGGGATCAAAATTGTGGACCTATATAGTGTAAGATTCAAATCAGTTCTAGCTTAGTTCTAATTACAAGGTCAGTTTAAGTTCTTTAAATGTGCTTGTCAACTGAATATAATAAATCACAGATTATTGAAGCCAAATTCATGCTTTGTTTACAAGAGCATAAAGTCAAACCCAATTGTATGCGCCCTGTTTTATAATAATCTTCATGGCTATTTCTTTATTATTCTAATTAGATACGAAATTATTCATAAAAAACTATTTTGATTGATGCATAAAAACTTACCGAACCGCTTTGGCCTGACTTGCGTTTTGCATTTTTGCAAAATGGAGCATATATGTTAAAAATATCAATACCTCCGGTTTCTGAAAATCCTCGTGTTTGGTAATCATCACACTCGCTTGAGAAATTACCCGTAACGAAGTTGCAGTACTTGTGAATTCCTGCATTAGTTTCGTCGGAGTTTAAAGCATGTGTCCAAAAATAATCATATAGGCCCACTACACCAGTATTATCATCTATCCAAGCATTCCCAATCTGCATCCATTGACATTTACAGAGAAGCCTTTATCAGTTTTTTTAGTATAAGCATTGAGATAACAAGCACATAGAATTCACAATGTACTCACTGCAATGCCTTTGAGGTTGATTACTGTTTGGTTTTTGTTCTTGTTCTTCGAGAGAATTGTGTGGGCAAGTTGAGGTACATAATGACCTGCATAGCTTTCTCCAGCTATAAAGAAATCTCTATTTTTATATTCGGGGAATCTCTCAAGCCAGTTCAAAATAAAAGTGTAAGAGTCCTCCGCTGTTTTTTTGTCACCGGTTTTGCGATAATCTGAGGACGTGTTTGAATATGAAAACCCAACTCCAGCTGGGGACTCCAAAAAGATAACATTTGCCACTGCCAATATTTGTTTTCGAAGGGTATTAGTTTTTACTTAAAGAGAAATAAATTCAGATAAGATTTCTAGTACTTAAAGCTGTACAGCTTACTCTATCATTTGTAGGTGAAATTACATGATTCTGCTTACCGGAGTTCCATGCGTAATCATTTCGGAATAATGTTTTTCCATCACTGTTGACTCTAAAAGGTCCCAGTTCCTCCATGGCTCCAAATCCAAGAGAAGAGCATCCTGGGCCTGTAAATCTCAGAATGGTTTTATTAGTGTTGAGAATTCAAACAAGAAAGAAGAAATTAAGGAGCAAAACGACACAGTCAAGCAGAAACAAGATCAGAGTCGTAATGAAGAAAGAACAGAGCAAAACGACACAGTTAGGATGAAAGGAAAGAAGAGAGGGAAATTGAAAGCAAACGATGTCGTTCCATTAAATGACTAGCTCGTGTGATAATTCTGCACGTGTGATTGAATAACTGATACAGCTGTAGATTAGTTAGTTAGTTAGAGTTAGTTAGCTTTCTTTGCACTGTTTACTTCCTCTGCTCCGTATATATAAGGCAGAGTGATTATGTAAATTAACTACTTCCTTTACAATCAATTAGAGAATTCCCTTTTATAGCTTCCAGAGATTTTTCTTTATATGGTATCAGAGCTTGATAGCTCATCAATGGCTTCCGCTTTCAACACCGCTTCAGATTCAGAAGCTCTTCCCACAAACACATCTAATACTACAAATCACAGATCATCCAATCAAGCACCTTCAATGGATGATGCAAATACTAATCCATCAAGCCCTTATTTCATTCCACCTTCTGACGTTGTTCTGGTTTCTCAACCATTGATTGGTCCAGAAAACTTTCTCAGTTGGTCAAGGGCTGTGTTTCTATCTTTGAGTGGTAGAAACAAATTTGGTTTCCTCGATGGTTCTATTCCCACGCCTGATCTCTCTCATCCTTTGTACAGTGCTTGGCACAGGGCAAACACCACCATTCTTTCATGGTTGGTGAATTCTTTGAGCAAAGATCTTGCTACTAGTGTGATGTACATTCACACTGCGAGGGATTTGTGGATTGAGATGCGAGATAGGTTTTCATAGCCAAATGTTCCAAGATTTTTTGAGATCCAAAAGGAAATTTTGAAGCTTTCGCAAGGTTTGTTATCGGTGAGTTCCTACTTTACCAAGTTCAAGATTCTATGGGATGAACTTGTTCATTTTCAATCTTTCTCTGCTTGCACTTGCATTTGCACTTGTGGTTCCAAACAAAATCAATTGAATGCTCAGCAAAAGGATCAAGTCTTTCGTTTTCTCATGGGACTTAATGACAGTTATTCCACTGTTACAAGCCAAATCTTGATCACTGAGCCATTACCAGCTCTAAATAAGGCCTATTCCTTGATTTTGCAAGAGGAAAAACGTAGGCAAATTGGTCAAGCTGATTTGGTCATTGAACCAACAGCTTTATATGCTAATAATTCCAATTCTAAGGGGTTTCAAGGTCATCAAGGTTGGAATCCAGGTGGAAATCATGGTGGTCAGGGAAATCATGGTGGTCAAGGAGGAAAGAATAACAAAAGGGAAAGGCCTGTTTGCACATACTGTGGAATTGTTGGTCATGTAGCTGATAAATGCTACAAACTACACGGTTTTCCTCCAGGTTATAAGCACAAAGGGAAGGTCTCTGCAAATCAAGTTTCTAGCAATGGAAATCTTGGACATTTGTTTTGCAACAATGGTAGCTTTGGGAATTTTGCTTCTCAACCTATGAATGGTTTTACTGCTCAACCTGACTTGATGCAGCATCAAGGTGCACAGCATCAACAGCACTTGTCCCAGCTCAATACACCTCAATGTCCCATTACCCAGAGTCAATGTGAAGAATTGCTCTCTTTCCTTGCATCTCAATCATTCAAGGATGCTGCAACTACTCCTGCCCATCAAGCTGCCTCAGTCTTGTCCCCTCTATCCAATGCCACTGCTAGCACCAGCTCCAACTCCTTTGTGCCTCATTTTACCAATTTTTCAGGTAATCCTTTTTGGTTACCCCCAAACCTTTCTCATTCTATTTTCTCTGCTCATGTAGTTGATAGGCAAACCCATAAATCTAATGACTGGATCATTGACACTGGTGCAACTGACCATATGGTTCATTCAGTCTCTTGTCTCACCACAATTACATCTACTATTAACACCTTTGTCTATCTGCCAACTGGAGAAAAGGCCTTAGTTACACATGTAGGAACAGTACATATCTCAGATCATCTCACCCTTCATGGAGTTTTATGTGTTCCTTCTTTTACTTTCAATCTCATATCTGTTAGTCAACTTACTAAAACCCTTTTCTGTTGTCTTGTGTTCATTGGTTCTTTTTGCTTTATCCAGGACCTAGCCAATTGGAACATGATTGGACTGGGTAAAGCATCAAAAGGCCTCTATCTTCTTCAACACAGATTTGCATCTCCTTTTGTGCTTGCTGCTTCTTCCAAAACATCCAGTATTTTACCTTCTGTCAAGTTCAATTCTGTCAATGCTGATTTGTGGCATTTTCGTTTAGGGCATCCTTCTTATGCAAAATTGTCTTTGCTGCCCAATCTTGTATCTAGTTTACCATCAAATAAAACAACTTGTTGTGACATTTGTCATTTCTCTAAGCAAAAAAGATTGCCTTTTCCCATTAGTACTCATGTTTCTCACTGCATTTTTGATCTTGTGCATTGTGATCTTTGGGGACCCTTTTCAATTCCTACTATTGAAGATTACAAGTACTTTCTTACCATTGTGGATGATTATTCTAGGTGTACTTGGGTTTACTTACTTAAATCTAAGTCAGAAACACAGGCTCTTATTGAACATTTTTCCATCATGGTTGAAACCCAATTTGCTACCAAAATTAAATGCATTAGAAGTGATAATGGCACTGAATTTATCATGAAGGACTTTTTCAAATCAAAGGGTATATTGCATCAATTATCTTGTGTTGATACTCCCCAACAAAATGCAATTGTTGAGAGGAAGCATCAACACATTTTAAATGTTGCAAGGGCTTTGAGGTTTCATTCTTCTCTACCTTTAAAATTGTGGGGTGACTGTATTCTCACTACAGTCTACCTCATAAATAGGTTACCCTCAAAGCATTTAAACAACAAAACCCCTTATGAACTACTTTTTAACCAACCTCCTTCATATGGCCATATTAGGACCTTTGGTTGTCTATGTTTCACCTCCACTTCTTCCCACAATAGACACAAGTTTGCTCCAAGAGCTAAAAAATGTGTTTTCCTAGGTTATCCACATGGTATTAAAGGGTACAAAGTTTTGGATTTGGATTCCAACTCTATTTCTATTTCTCGGGATATAGTCTTTTATGAAACCATATTCCCTTTTGCCTCCATTTCAACTTCTTCCCATCATACCTCCATTAAAGATTGCTATGATTCTTTTGTTTTTCCCCATTGTGTTCCTGATTCTTCCATGTCAGATTCCTTTTTTCATACCAATCTTGGAGTTCCTGCTCCTGCACCTACTGCTTCTGCAGCTACTGATTCTGCAGCTCCTAATTCTGCAGATTCTGTTTCTGCAGCTCCTAATTCTGCAGATTATGTTTCTGCAGATCAGTCTCTTAGTCCACCACATCTTACTCCTGCTATACTCAGTGAGATTGATACTGTTCCTCTATCTGTTCCTAGGCCTACTACCTCATTCCCTCTCAGAAAGTCCAATAGACCACACAACCCTCCCTCTTACCTACAAGCCTATTCTTGCAACACTGTTTGTACTAAACCTTTTCCAGGTCTGCCTTATGATATTCTTGCTTGTCTTACTTATTCCAACCTTAGTAAGAACTATAGGCAGTTTGTCATGGCTGTTGACTCTACCTCACCCGATCCCACTTCCTTCCATGAGGCTGTCCAATCTTCTCATTGGAGAGCTGCCATGGACAAGGAAATTGCAGCTCTAGAACTCACCAATACTTGGATTTTAACCCCTCTTCCTCATGGTAAGATTCCCATTGGGTGCAAGTGGGTCTATAGAACTAAGTACAAGGCTGATGGCACTATTGAGAGGCATAAAGCTCGTTTGGTTGCTAAAGGGTATACCCAGCGGGAAGGCCTTGATTACACTGACACATTCTCTCCTGTTGCAAAATCTGTCTCTGTCAGAATGGTTTTATCCTTGGCTGCTGTGAAATGTTGGACTCTTCACCAAATGGATGTCAATAATGCCTTCCTCCATGGTGACTTGGATGAGGAAGTCTATATGAGCCTTCCACCTGGTTTTCACAGCAAGGGGGAGCCTATTTCTATTCAAAATTGTACTCCTAGTTGTGGTCCTCTAGTTTGCAAACTCAACAAGAGTCTTTATGGATTAAAGCAGGCTTCAAGGCAATGGTTTGCAAAATTCTCTTATACATTGTTGAATTTTGGTTTTGTGCAATCTAAGGCTGATTACTCCCTCTTTACCTATACAAAAGGTCTCTCCTTCACTGTTTTGCTAGTGTATGTGGATGACATTTTACTTACTGGCAATGACCCTGGCTGCATCACTGATTTAAAGCATGTGCTTGACACCAAATTTGGGTTGAAGGATTTGGGTTCTTTGAAGTATTTTTTGGGTCTTGAAGTGGCTAGAAATGACAAAGGTATAAGTCTAAATCAAAGGAAGTACTGCTTAGAAATCTTGCAAGATACAGGCTTCTTGGGGTCTAAACCACTTAGAACTCCAATGGAACAAAATTTGCATCTCTCAAAGGATGAAGGACAGCTGCTTCCAAATGCAAGTCAGTACAGGAAGTTGATTGGGAGATTACTCTACCTCACTCTGACCAGACCTGACATCACCTATGCAGTGCATAGGTTGAGTCAATTTCTGGCTGCACCAAGAGAGCCTCATCTGTTGGCAGTCAATAGGGTACTACAATATTTGAAGGGCACACCAGGAAGAGGGTTGTTCTTCTCTAGCAACTCCACAATGCAAGTGAAAGCCTTTTGTGATGCGGATTGGGCTGGCTGCCCTGACACCAGGAGGTCCATCACAGGTTATAGTGTATTTTTAGGGGATTCCTTAATTTCTTGGAGGTCCAAAAAGCAAAATACAGTTTCCAGGTCTTCAGCAGAGGCTGAATATAGAGCCATGGCCACTGCAACATGTGAAATTGTCTGGGTTCTTCAGCTGTTAAGAGACTTAAAGGTTGATCATCCAAGAAGTGCTCAACTGTTTTGTGATAACCAAGCAGCAATGCATATTGCAACAAATCCAGTCTTCCATGAAAGAACAAAGCACATAGAAGTTGACTGTCACTTGGTGAGAGACAAGATAACAGAAGGTGTAATTAAAACCTTTTATGTTTCAAGTCATTCTCAAATAGCTGACATTTTCACCAAGGCTTTAGGACTTCCAGCCTTTAGCAGATTGGTTAATTATTTGGGCTTATTTGATATCTACTCTCCAAAGACTACCAATGATCAAGTCACTGAACTTCCAATTCATGACTTGAGGGGGAGTGTTGAGAATTCAAACAAGAAAGAAGAAATTAAGGAGCAAAACGACACAGTCAAGCAGAAACAAGATCAGAGTCGTAATGAAGAAAGAACAGAGCAAAACGACACAATTAGGATGAAAGGAAAGAAGAGAGGGAAATTGAAAGCAAACGATGTCGTTCCATTAAATGACTAGCTCGTGTGATAATTCTGCACGTGTGATTGAATAACTGATACAGCTGTAGATTAGTTAGTTAGTTAGAGTTAGTTAGCTTTCTTTGCACTGTTTACTTCCTCTGCTCCGTATATATAAGGCAGAGTGATTATGTAAATTAACTACTTCCTTTACAATCAATTAGAGAATTCCCTTTTATAGCTTCCAGAGATTTTTCTTTATAGTGAGTTATTATATCCTACCCACAAACAAATTCACAACTTTTACCATAATTCTCATTCTGAAAATATTATGACTGATTTCTTGAAATTTTTACGTAAATCCACTATTTTTTTTTTCATCAATTACAATCAACCACATAAAAGGTTATGGCAAAGTTTATATATATTTTTGCAGTACTAGAATTTTTCCATCGGTTGCATCTGTTAACTCTTCCTTTGTTTTGTTAGAGAAATAGTTAGGCGATAAGTATAATGCTTTGTGTCCGTCTCACAACTACTGGTAGGAAAAGTCCAATATGTTGTGACAACTGACGAGATATTTTAATTTGTTATGAAACAGAAAGTATATAACTCAAAGTAAATCAGCAAAGCATTCAAATTTTGTGGCCCTATGAGAGTAAATTAGTAAGTAATGGTGTAAGAAAGCAAAGATAAGATGCGAGAGAAAAAGCAAATCTAAATGATTTTGTAGAAACCGGGAATTTGGAAGGTGATTGTTTATAATACAGAAGAAGATGGTGTTATTTTTAATAAAGGTAAAAGTTAACAAATGAATTGTTTTAAGAAACTTTTTAGAAATTTTTATAGGAAAAAAATTAATTTTTTATAACTTTTTAAATTTCCTATGAAAATTATGTCAAATTTTTTCTAAAATAATTTATTAACAATTGTCTTAAGAATAGCTATTGATATAACCCTCTAATAAATAATATGAGAATATGAGAGTTTTCTTTTCCTTCAATTCAATTTGCCCTCATATATTACACTGAGGAGAGCTAGCTAGTTTTCTCTAATCTTTTATATGTCAACTTCTAGGACCCCTCACCACTTGACTGTAAATTAAAGCGTTTTCTTAATTATTGAAACAGGAGAGTTAGCTCATGGATTTTTTTTTCTTTATTTTTTTAAAGGATAAGGATAAAGATATCTCCAAACTGGATTGGAGAGATTCAGAAGACCATTCACGTGTCCAAGAGTGGAGACTAAGAAATTTTTCTCAAAGTGTTCCTTAAAAGCATAAATTATATAATCTAATAAAAAGAGAAATTCATATGTTGATAGCAACAACAACAATAAAAAAAAAACATACAAATACATAAAATTTACAATTATCTTTTACGAGTTTTCATATTTTGAAATCGTTGTATGATAGTCTCATTATTAATGTTGCAAGTTATATCTCTTTTTGTTGGGCTTTGTGGAGCCTAGTTTATGTGTTGATCCGGTAAATGACCCGACCCGACCCAAATAATGTTGTGTGGTTTTTTAATGGGAGATTTTCTGAGGCTTAGTCCATGGAGTGGAGACTTGGGCTGATAGGCTTAAGCCAGAGCGCTCATGGACAAGCCTCTTGGGGGTCCGGGGGCAACACCCCCGGGAAAAATTTTTGGCCCATTGTGAATCCTGTTTGTGGAAGAAATACATTGTTTTTAGGGTTTCGATTATTGAGTCGGTTTTCAGAGGAGAAAAACAGTTTGTAGCCGCAACTTGTAATTTTCCCTGATAATAGTGAAATCTCTGCAACTCCGTGGACGTAAGCAAATTGCCGAACCACGTAAATACTGTCTTGTGCGTGTGATTATTTTCTTTGGCGTGTGTTTTCTCTATATTTTTTTGTGTCTCTCACAGGTTTAGGAATTCGTGGAAATTCCCTACACTTTCAATGTATACAACCAAGCAATCATTCATTCATTAAATGTAAAATAAATTATGGAGCAAAATTTAATTTTATTGACATAAAAAAAACTGAGGGTGTTCTCAAATTTTTTTTGAATGGTAGACAAATAAAAATTTTTAAATTATTATATATAAAAAAAAAAAAAAATTAAGTCAGGGTGGTCCTAGGACCACCCTGGCCTTAAGGTAGCGCCGCCCTTGCCAGGACCACCCTGGCCTTAAGGTGGCGCCGCCCTTGCCATCCAACCAATGTTAACAGTATTTAGTTCTTATCAAAACCTAAAAGGTTGGAGGACATATTGTCACTCTTTCTGTTCAGCTACGAAATGAACTTCTCCATAAGGTTGTCTAGGTACAAATTCATAAACATTAGTTCGAGAGTACAGAAGACAAAACAACGAACTTGGCATTGCTAATGCCAAAATTCATCTTTAAAAAAAATTTCCTCCTAAGACAATACTATCGCAATAAATCTTAAATAGCAAATTGTTGCGGGCTATTACTAATAGGTAAAAAAGTAATTTCCATGGTGATTGAAAAAAAAAAATTGAAAAACGTGGTGATTCAAATTAAAAACTTGTAACAACTTCTTAGTTAGGATTTGTTGTAAAAATAATGTAAAAATGTTACGAAGAAACACTTCTAAAAAATAAATAAATAAATAAAAAAGATAAATTATTTTGGATCTAGAACCTGGGTGGGGTCAAGTATTGACTTGTTGGCCACATGACAATGCCTAACCCATAATTTAGCTCAAGAACAACAACACTCATTTTTGCGGGTCCCCTAATTAATAAACACCACTCATTAGGATGATGATTTGGGTTCGTGTGGACAATATGGTGGGTGACAAAATAGAAGATGTTGGGAAGTGAAATGGCCCAGTCCCACTATGGTGGCCACATGTTATTCAACATCTAAGTCTATTCTTCTACTTAACATTTCTGGCTGATGCTATTTCCCAATGCTATGTGAGAATAGTAGTATCAATATTCCTCAGGCCCTGCCTTCTACACAGATAAGACTACAGAATAAGCAAGCCTTTCTTTCTTTCTTCTTCTTCATCTTCTTCTTCTTCTTTATTTTTATTTTATTTATTTTATTAAGTTTTCCGGAGGGATTTTTTATCTCAAAGTTTCCTTCATTTTATTATGATCTCGAACTGTATATTGCTGCTGATTGAAGTGTTAAGCTCACTTCCAGAATCTAAATAAGTCAGTATTTGTAGAGGTTGTAATATTTATGTTCAGTTATTTGACAAATGAGAAATTCATATTCAGGTTTATGCTCAAAGATTGAATAAGTTAAGCTAAAATAAAATAATAGGTTTTATGAATAAACTTGTGAGTATAAATTCAATTTGGGCATATATAATATATCATATGTTTATGTTCATCAAAAAAAAAATCATATGTTTATGTGTATATATGTTTTTTTATTCTTATTATATATTTTAATATGTATAATTTATAAAGACTTGATATTGTATTGTGTAAGTTTTTAAATAAGTTTATAAGATATTAGATAATTATTTGGATTCTAAAAAAAACAATTATTTGGAATTAATGAATAATATTTACAGTCAATCTCATATATATATATATATATATATATAATTTTTAATAGTAAATTTTTTTATTGGTGGCGTTTGTTATATGAGGAAAGACCAAGTTAATGAATAACTTGTGAATAAACTTTTTTTTGAATGAACTTGTGAATAAACTTGAAATTGTATGACAATAAAATAAAGCAAACTTAAACATGTAATCAAAGTATCTAATTTAGTATGATGACGAACTTGAGTTTGGCTCGTATTTGGTACAAGACGATACAAGGGTAATGTGGTAAATTTGATATTTTAAGATATGTTATTTCTATATATAGGTTGCCACCTATTTATGTTCTATATTCAGAATGAAAGAAATTGAAGTAAGTTGAGCAAGTAGAACTTGATGGTTAAAATGCGGGACAGTAAGCCAAGAACTCCTACGTAATAAATAAATTGTGTTTGATTGTGTGGACATATATAATAGGATTACCTAAGATTCTTTTTCTATTGTGTGTGCATGAATCGTTGTTGTTCTACATTCTTTGTGCCTATACTAGTTCATACAGATGAAATTGAAATATAGAGTACTGTGTTTACCTCCATTTAACCACAAGACTAGAGGTTTGGTTGCAGAATTCCGAGGTGACTCCACAAAGTAATAGAACAGCGCTCTCCCGGCTGTCGGGTCTACAGTAATATAGCCAGCATACTGATCGAAATCCACTCCTTTTGGTTGTCCTGGCAAGGCATTGATCTTGTCAGCTTTCTTCAACCCATCTTGGGGCCCAATATACACGGGAGAAAAATTGCCATCATCGTTGTCTAATCCAACACGTAGTTCAGTATTTGGAGGATTCTGTGATTTTCGAGATTTAAGCAATTTGAAAAGGTTGTCAGTTTGGCTAGAGTTGCAAAAGATGGGAAAAACCAAATGGTGAAAAGAGAGGAGAATAAGAAAGTTTGTGAGAAATAAAAGCTTCATGGCTAGCTCTTGTTGTTGCTTATTGCAAATTACTTAGTTCCGTGAGGGGCTTTTGGTGCCTATTTATATCAATAAGTGGAGGACAAAAATTTTCACAATGAGTAAGTTGGCATGTTGCAACTGGTGTTAAAAAAAAATTATGTAAATAATAAGTTCACATAAAAATAAAGTTACTTCAATCACAATTATTTAAATCAACCATTGTAATAAAGATTGTAAATGCTATTGTGTCACTAACATTAGTGTTTAGAAAAGATCATTGACATGACAACATTCTCTAGCTAGCTAGGGACCATTATAGGCAGCATATATAATTAACTTGAAGTAAAGCATGCTTCTAGAAATCACAGGATGCAAAGCTTTGCTTTTGACTTTCAAAGGTAAATTTGAGAAGCACCCCTCTTAATTTCTTGCCTGTATGGTTGTTATACGTGATAATATTAGGATTAATGGTAAAAATTTTGTCTACATGTTAATGTTAGCTGATAAAGTTATATCAAGGAGGAAAGTTACATAAGAAAACGCAATATCTTGTCTATCCCAATTCCCAAATGGTGAAGTCATTATGTTCCTTTCTCGAGGGAGGAAAGTAATAAAAGTGTACGTAAAATTTTCATTTTGAAATTTTCATTTGTATTAGGTATACCTGATCTCCAACCAGTTAGCAACAAAAGGTTGGAATCAGCTGGGAATTTGCATCATCTATACTCACTTTACATATGTTAGAAATTGGGCTGGCTTTGACCCAACCCATAAATCATGGCCCAAGGATCGTCTACATGGGTTATCTGATAAGTAAGTTTAAATTTAAACTAACTGATATTGATATGAGTTATCAATATCAGTAGTGGGATAATTTAAACTTAATAGATATTGATATGAGTTATCAATATCAGTAATGGAATAATTTAAATTTAACAGATGAGATCTTTTAGAGATCACATATATCTGATAGTAAGCGAATCTCTACTAGTATTTAAAATACTCCTACATCAGTTAGAAAAAAATGATAGACACAGTGAGTGAACATACGTATAGTTTTGAATGCTCTCTCAAAAGTTGTCATCTCTCTGGGACACCATCAATTGTTCCCTAGAATTTAGAGCGTGAAAATTAGGAAAGACTCTAGTAGCCTTTCCTACGACTTGGAGGTGTTCTACAAAGAAGATCATGAGGAGTTCGTAAAGCAACCAAAGGACAAGATCCAGGCATTTGGTGATCTATTCCACCAAAGGTATGTGACTATATGACCTCTAGTAAAATATAATTATTTTTTCAACATTGGTATCAGAGCTATTTTATGCTTGTTTTCACTCTTGAATGATGCCATGATCTTTGATGTATGTAATCTTATATGCATGCTACAAAAAAAATTAAAAGTTTTAGTAATTTTTTAATTTTCAAATCTATAATTTTAGAAGCATGTTATGGCATGTTAAGAGAAATATAAAAAGTTGTAATTTTTTTTTTTACCTGATTGTTTACATGTTTAATTTAAACTTTAAATGATAAAGTTGTAATTAAAATGGAACACCATAAGATTTGTAAGGCACATGTTGTTGCTTTGGCTACACAGAGGACCAAGTGAATTACCATGTATTCACTATTCAAGGGCCAAAAGTTGTTTTGGCTATGAGTCCTAGAGAGCCCCACATAACCACTAGTTGAATGAGTGGTCATCTAAAAAAATAAAATAAATTAATAATAATAATAATAATAATAATAATAATAATAATAATAATAATAATAGAGCCCACGTTGGTGTTAGTGTATTAGGTACACTTCAACACAACTTTGACCTTGTTTCGATTGGTAATTTATGCGACATGTATATTTTTATTTATTGTTATTATGGATGGATAAGAAGCCCACGTTGGTGTTAGTGTATTAGGTACACTTGAACACAACTTTGACCTTGTTTCGATTGGTAATTTATGCAACATGTATATTTTTATTTATTGTTATTGTGGATGGATAAGAAACTTATTATTTGGTAATGTGGCATCCCCAATTTTTTTAATTACAAATAGAATCTTTGTAGTAGGGTACCTAAATATGTAATTTCTTGGGCCATTGTTTTTGGCAATGTAATTTAAGGCTATGTAATTTAATTTTGGAAGCAATGTAAGGGGATGTGTTTCACGGTTTACCTATAATTTTCAAATTTTGTCTTAGCATGTTGTATGAAATTACCAATAGGGCTTATAGCGGAGCCCATGCACAATGTATTGTGCAAAAAGATATATGGACACATGTTATATGTATAATTTAATATGCGAGTGGTGTGATGTTTTATTCTTCACACTTTTATTTAAAAATCAATTAGATTTGTTATTTCAATTAACATAGTGAGAGATGATTATGAGCTTAGCGAAATTTTCGATGTCACTATGTAGAAAGGAATGTCATGGTCTAGTTGGATTTTTTTGAAATAAAATTTAAAAATGTATGCGCTAATGTCAACTTGTGTAATGAATGTAGTGAACATGGCCACTAAGAATGTAGTTTCTGATTTAACTAAGGGAGAGAAACTAGATGGAACCAACTATGATATGTGGCATAGAAAAATTCAATATCTGCTTAATGAACAAGAGGTCCTTGAAACCCTAACCAATGTGATGATGCAACCTGAAAATGGGAATACTGCCCAACATCGTCGTGACTTAGAGGCCTATGAGTCTTGGGTTAAGAAAGATCGTTGTGCATGCTTCACTATGTTGAGTAGCATGCACAATAATCTTATTGGGGAATTTGAGGACTACCCAAATGCCCAAGAGATGTGGAACCAGCTTAAGATTGCCTATGGAGGGACTTCAGCAACTAGGTTACGAGCTCTTACTTTGAAGTTAAGCAATGTGTTATGGATTCAAAGCATAGCATGGCTGAACATCTAAGGACGATGTCAGCATTGATCTGTGACCTAAAGACTAGCAATAATCTCTCTAATGAACAACAGGTCACAGCGGTGATACGTTCACCACCTGAACCTACTTGGGGGCAAATGAAGCTTGTTTTGACACATAGTGAAAATATCAATACTTTTGCTGATATTTCATCTCGAGCATGAGGCAGAGCGCATAGGGGCTCACCAAAACAACCTCCTTGTCGTCCAATTTGGGCAGCGGAAGGCATTCAGGCCTAAACACAAAGGACAAGGGAGGAATGCCAAAGGAGCTGGTAACCTTGGGCCTAAAGAAGGAAGAAAGAAAAGCACCAAAAGGGCAAGCGTGCTAAGAAGGACAAGGCAAAGATCAAGTGCTACAACTATGGTAAGAAAGGTCACTTCGCTCATGAGTGCACTGAGCCGAAGAAGGTATCCTTTCTTAACAACTCTGCTATTACTTATGTTTGTACACATGTTCTTGTTGCTCATACTATTCCTGGGTGGATTGTAGATTCAGGAGCAACCAAACATATAGCCAGAGATAGAGTTGGGTGTGTAGATTACAAAAAGATACCAACAGGCACAAAGTATGTTATTTTGGGTAACGGAGCTCAAGAAGAAGTCATAGGAGTTGGAACCCACCAGCTCAAATTGCATCTGGGACGTACGTTACTTCTTCATGATGTACTTCATGCACCTGGTGTCCAATGTAATCTATTTTCAATACTTACTATGCTTAGACTTGGATTTAGTTTCCGTTTTGATGGTCCTCAGTTGGATTTTTATTTAAATAAAACCTTGTATGGACATGGTTTTTTATCTAATAATTTCTTCATGTTGGATTTGGATCATTCCTCTTTTTCTTTTATTGCTCATAATGATGATATTTCTGATTCTGTAATGTAGCATGCTAGACTTGGACACATAGGAAAAGATAGATTGGCTAGACTAGCTAGAGAAGGTATATTGGGGTCTATCACTAATGTAAGCCTACCTATGTGTGAATCTTGTCTAGCTGAAAGGGCATGTAGGAAGCCTTTTGGTAAGGCTCCAAGGGCAACTCATCCTTTGAAATTAGTCCATTCGGACATATGTGGACCTATGAATGTCAAGGCACACCATGGCGCCTCTTATTTTCTCACATTTATAGATGACTATTCACGTTTTAGTTATGTCTATCTGGTCTCCCATCACTTTGAAGCATTAGATTGCTTTAAGCGCTTTGTGGTAGAGGTTGAGAATCAGAAAGAAAGGAACCTAAAGGTTTTTCAAACTAATAGGAGTCGTGAATATTTGTCTAAATAGTTTCAGGAACTGTGTGAGGAAAAATGGATACGCAGGCAATTGACAATTCCTGGCACTCCACAACAAAATGGTGTTGTAGAGAAAAGGAATCGTACTATATTAGAGATGGTTAGATCGATGATGGCGCAATCTAACCTTCCAATTTCGTTTTGGGGGGATGCATTGTTGACTGCTGCCTACATCCTTAATCATGTGCCTTCTAAGTCAGTTCCCACAACACCATATGAGTTATGGACTGGTGCAAAACCTAATTTGGAAAACTTGCAGCCTTGGGGTTGTGCAGGTTTTGTTCACAGTACTTCCTATAAGTATGGGAAATTAGGCCCTAAAGCAAGTAAGAAAATCTTTATAAGATATTCAGAAATCTCAAAAGGCTATGTAATGTATAGTGAACATTCTGATTGTGGAATGACTGAGATAGAGACTCGTGATGTCAACTTCATTGACGATGATTTTCCAAGCATGAGTGAAGCAAAACAAGATCTTCAACTTTATGAGTTGCAAGAACTTGACGGTGTCATACCATCTTTGGGTGAGGGTGGAGAATCACAACTACATCCTGAAATCGCCAAAGAAAATGGGAGTGATTTGGCTCCTAGTGGGAGCAAATCGCTAGATGGTGACACACAAGGATCCAAGGTACATAAAAGTGAACATGGAACTATTCCCCGTCGTCATTTTGAGATTGAGGGGGAATCTTTTATATGTGATTCACTGGACCTTGATGAGCCTGCTTCCTATGAGGAAGCATTAGCTTCACCTGCTTCGCATGAATGGATAGTTGCTATGAGGGATAAGATAGATTCTATGGCAAAGAATCAAGTATGGGAGTTGGTTGACCTTTCGCCTGGGCGCAAGACCATTGGAAACAAGTGGGTCTTAAAAATAAAGCGCAAGGCAGATGGATCAATTGACAAATATAAGACTCGTCTCGTGGCAAAAGGCTATACCTAAAGAAAAGGGATAGACTATGAAAAGACTTTCTCCCCAGTAATGAGATTTGTCTCTATTCACCTTATTTTAGCTACTGTTGCACATTTGGATTTGGAACTCTTCCAAATGAATGTAAAGACTGCATTTCTCAATAAAGCATGGTTTTAAAAACTGAACTGGGCATCAAACAGTTTTTTTCAAAATTTCCAGTTCAACCCCAATTTTTGGTCAGTTTTTCGATTTTTGACCGGTTTTTGGACTTTTAACCAGACCAGACTGAACCGATTTTTTTGGTTGAATCGGTTGGATCGGCCGAGCTGGTCCGGTTTTTAAAACAGTGCAATGGAGAACTAGACGAGGAGATCTATATGGATCAACTTATTGGCTTTGAGGTAAAGGAACAAGGGCGCAAAGTGTGCCGCCTTAAGCGTTCCATTTATGGCCTAAAGCAAGCGTCTAGACACTGGTATTTCAAATTTCATAAGGCTATTATTTTGATTGGTTTCGAAATGATGGAAGAAGACCAATGAAAGTATGTCAAACGAACAGGAAAGAGTTTACTTATCCTGTCTTTGTATGTGGACGTCATTTTGTTGGCTGGAAATGATATGGAGATGATTGTCACCACCAAAAGGTGGTTGTCCTCTATTTTTGAAATGGACACAGGTGAGGCTAATTATGTGCTTGGAGTTAAGATCTTCAGGGATCACTCAAAGAAGCTTCTTGGTTTGTCTCAAGAAACTTACATAAAGATGATCTTAGAGCGATTCCATATGCATAATTCCAAACCCATAGACACTACAATTGGGAAGGGACATACATTAAGCCTTGAAAATTGCCCTAAATCAAAAATGGAAAAGAGAGAAATGGCAAGATTTCCCTATGCAAGTGCAGTTGGAAGTTTGATGTATGCTATGTTGTGTACTCAACCAGACATCTATTTTGCAGTTGGTATGGTTAGTCGTTATCAAAGTAATCTAGGACCTGTTCATTGGCAAGCAGTTAAGAGGATTTTTCGATACCTTCGTGGGACATCAGATCTCATTCTTTGCTATCAGGGTGGAGATTTGAGATTAAGAAGCTATTCTGATGCTGACTAAGCTAGTGATAGAGATGAGCGCAAGTCCACTACAGGTTATGCATTTCTAAATAATGGTGCAGCTATCTCTTGGTGCAATGAGAAACAGTCTTGCATTGCTTTAGCCACAATGGAGTCTGAGTATGTTGCTTATTCCGCAGCAGCACAAGAAGTTGTTTGGTTAAAGAAATTTTTCCAAAGCCTAAAGGTGACATTTCTTGCAAATGAAGCTGCAAAGATGTATTGTGATAGTATGGCAGCCTTGGCTCATGCTAAAGATCCCAAGTATCATAGCAAAAGCAAACACATACAGACTCATTATAACTACATTCGTCTTGCTATTACACAAGGAGAGGTGATCCTCCAACATATCTCCATTAGCAAGATGGTGGCTAATTCACTTACTAAAGCTATTGCTAAAGATGTCTTTCAGGCTCATGTTAGGAGTTTAGGACTTTGTAGGATTTGATATGTTTTTGGATACCTTATGGACATTTATGTTTATTCATACTTTATGCAATAATGATGTTATTCATTTTGATTCATCTTGTGATGTGATTGATATTGCATACTGAGCACACATTATTTGAGAATATGTCACCAGGCTTAGATCGGTCTACTCACATAGACGATCACCCTATCGCTTGAGTAGCGAGCAGGATGAGACATAGTGATCACTTTGTTTTTCTGTAAATCAAGTAAGTGATCATCTTGACGCTTAGGGAGAAGTGCAAGATAATATAATGAATGTCGCCTTAGCTAGACTAAGATGAGACTTATGGGAATCGCACTTGAAGTGTATCCACAACTTCATGAAGCCTGAATAAAGCCAAATGTGAGATATTGAACAAGAACTTGATTTGTAACTATGCTGAGAAACTCAAGTTGGTTGCTTTTGTGGGAATTGGACTAAGGTTTGTACAGTGTTTGAGTGTGACAAGCCCAGTTGAGTGGAAGCTCCACTGTAGCATACAAATTATATTGTATGTGCTATAGCCGACCAATTAAGGGAGTGATTGGATAGATCCCTACTCCGTCACTATGTGAGCCCTAGTCGACCATTATATAGTCCATTCTGTGCCCTTTTTCGACCTAGAACTATGTCATGAAGTGAATGCTTGATGTCGCTACTTTAGCATGTCATTATAGGGTTATGATATATACAGTCTCGCGGAGCATGTCTAGGAAAGTAGTCAAGTGTGAATGAATTGACATGAATGTCTGGGGAAGATTATTTAGAACACACCATTTATTTTATGGCTCATAGCCCGGGTGATTATGAGGAATTTGTTTTTCAACATAATTATGAGCATATTATATGGTATAGAATCAAGTGTTGCTTTGAGTTTTTTGAACTCATGAGGGATTAAAGAAACTTGATTAGGTGTGATCAAATAATCTGGGGCATAGACGAGATATTATGAGTGATGTACTATGTTAGTTTAGATGGTGACTTAATATAGTACTCCTACCCTACATTTTCTTGCTAGGTCGCACACTCCATTTTTCTATATAAAGAGAGGATTGGACAAGAGATTGAGAAGAGCCATTTTTTACTGTAGTACCCAATGTGTACAAGTGGGAGATGTTAGAATTTGGGCTAGCTTTGACCCAACCCATAAACCATGGCCCATGGATCGTCCACATGGGTTATCTGATAAGTAAGTTTAAATTTAAACTAACTGATATTGATATGAGTTATCAAAATTAGTAGTGGAGTGATTTAAACTTAACAGATATTAATATGAGTTTACAATATCAATAGTGGAGTAATTTAAATTTAACAGGTGAAATCTTTTAGGGATCACATATATCTGATAGTAAGTGAATCTCTACTAACATTTAAAATACTCCTACATCAGTTAGAAAAAAATGATAGACAGAGTGAGTGAACATATGTATAGTTTTGAGTGCTCTCTCAAAATAAGCCATCTCTCTGGGACACCATCAATTGTTTCCTAGAATTTGGAACGTGGAAATTAGGAGAGGCTCTAAAAGCCTCTCCTGCGACTTGGAGTTGTTCCACAAAGGAGATCATGAGGAGTTTGAAAAGTAAGCAAAGGACAAAATTTGGGCATTTGATGATCTATTACACCAAAAGTATGTGTCTATATGATCTCTGGTAAAATAGAATTATTTTTTCAATAACATAGTTCTAATTGGTATTTGGAAAAGGCCTGCTCCAATTGGAAATTCAGTGGAAATAATATTCTCCTTTGGAAGAGACACCATTATATCCTATACAATGATACAAAATCATTTAGGTCCAAAGGGCGGCTACGTGGACCATCATTGCTCCAATTGTCCAATTGCGGATAATGGACGACTAGGTCCTGCCTCTCAATCATATCAGCCTGATTGTTGCGTAAAAATCATGATTTTCATTATAGAATTACTTATTACAATAATTAACTTCAACCTATTAATTAAGTGCAATACAAATTATTGAATGTCCATGTGAAGGTCACGCTTGCCCTACCCAAAATTTGACTATGACATATTTCAATTAAGGAAAATACTTGCATATACACCTTTAAAATACATTAAAATTGTAAAAGTCACGATTTCTAAATTAGAATACATTAGGTACTTGGGGGGTCAACGTGCACTGCACAGCCAAGTATTTGTCATCCAGGTCAATGCCATAACTGGTGAAATACCTTAGCAATCTTCAAATTTATAAAAGAAAAAAATTGAATCATTGATAAAGCCTACAAAATTTTAGGAGGTGTTTGGTGGTTGTTTTGAAACAACCATTTTCAGTATTTAAATAACATTTCACATATTTTCACACATTTTTTCACTCACACATATTTCTACAAATGTTTTTCAAACAACAATTTTCAATTTTTAAACACATGTACCAAACAGACCCTTAACATCCCTTAACTATTTCCGAGAAAATTTTAACATCCCTTAACTATTGCCTACACGAGAAAATTTTAATCTCCCTCAACTATTGCCTATAGTTATTTTCTTAAAGATAAAACTTGGGTACAATACCAAGTGCTGTTCCTTAAGTTTCCCTTTTAAAAATACATTTTCATCCTAAGAGAAAAAATTTACATGACAAAAATCTTAAAAGGAGAATCTAAGGTACAGCACCTAAGTATTGTACCTAAGTCTTACTCTTTTTTTTGTTACCTACGGCTACATGCGTTGCATGTCCTAGAATGTTAGTATTTTTTATTTTGGCAAAAATACATTTTTTGTCCCTACATTTTGACCATATTCCCATTTTGGTTCCTACTTTTTTTATTTTACCGCTTTTAGTTCCTAAACAGAAAAAAAAAAAAAAAAAAAAAAAAAAAAAAAAACGTAAATGCACTTTTAGTCCCTATATTTTGGCTTTTTTCATTTTGGTCCCTATATTTTATTTTTACCACTTTTAGTCCCTAAACCAATTAACACGTGACATTTAAGTCCTTACCGTCACCCAACTAACAGAAAATGCTGACGTGGCTAACAGCACAGTAAAATAATAATTAAAAAAAATCTATTTTGGCATTAAAAAATTTCCACGTCAGCATCTAAATTAATTTTAATTGAAAAAAATTAAAAACAAAAAATTACATAAATTGAACATCAAAGAACATGAACATCAAACCCAAAATCAAAAAAACATGAACATTAAATCTACAGGAAAAAAAAAATGAACATCACCAAATCAAAGAGCATGAACAAGAGCAAACACAAGAAAACCCACACGAAACCACACCCAAACTAACAACAACAAACCCACACTGATCAAACCAACAACAACAAAAAACCTTGCAATCCCAACCAACGAACCCTATCTAACCCAGAACCCACCAACAAGCTCCCTTTCACAGAGACAGAACCGGACCGAGATTCCTATCCAAAAAGCTACGCCACTCTAGCCAAATACCGATATCGAGAAGACTGATAATGGCATCGAAGCCGTAATTGGAATTGGACCAGAGACCGTGCTGGTTCTCGAGGCCGAGAAACTGAGGAGACCGAGTGTTGTGAGGGATTTTTGCAAATCGTATCGGCTTTGCTTTGCATGAGAGAGGCAGAGAAGCCATCTCTTTCTCTAAACCTAGATCCAATCAAACCCAGTCGAACCCACCAACAATCACCGATCAAAGCCAAAGAGAAAGCCCAGATCCCAGCAAACCCAATGGAACCTATCACCCACCATCTCTTTCTCTAAACCCAGATCCGATCAAACCCAGTCAAACCCAGCACAGAAATGAAAAGCTAGCAACCCCTATGGCGGCAGCGCATTGAACTCTCCCTCTTATTCGACACCATTGAAGCGCTTGAACAAATCACACAAATCAACAAAGATTTAATCTTTTCTAATCAATTTCCCGAAATCAAATCACACAAATCAACAAAGATCTAATCTTTTCTAATCTTCAATCTTCAACCTAAACCACAAAAATCCCTCACTTCATTTTTTTTTTCTTTTCTCCTATTCTTTGGTTTCTCTCATCTGTGCAAATTTGACGAAGCGAGCACCACACCACAACAATTAGATCCAAACCCACAAATGCTGTGATTGCATGAAAACCGGATCTAGGTTGCAACTGTACTGGGTTTGCCATATGGGTAGCTAGGTTAGTTTTAGTTGCGACGGATCTAGTTTGTATGAAAAAATTTTGGGTTTGTTAATGAGTTTTGATTTTAATGCATATGAAATAATTTTTTTTTTAATTTTTTTTTAATTAAAAATAATTTAGATGCTGACGTGGCAATTTTTTTAATGCCAAAATAGATTTTTTTTAATTATTATTTTACTGTGCCGTCAACCACGTCAACATTTTTAGTTAGTTGGGTGACGGTAAGGACTTAAATATCACGGGTTAATTGGTTTATGGACTAAAAGTGGTAAAATAAAAATGTAGGGGCCAAAATAGAAAAAACCTCAAAATATAGGGACTAAAAGTGCATTTATGCCCCAAAAAAAAGTTCCATTTAGTACATGGCAAATAAAGTGTACTGTTGGCATAGCAAATACTGACGTGTCTATTAAAATAATATTAAAAAATATCACATCAGCATCCATGTCAACCGCTAACTTAAAAAAATAAATTTATCAATTTTAAAAATCATAAAAATTATAAAAAATAAAAATAAAAGGAAAAAACATTATATAAGAAAATGGTGAAATTGTCCTCCCAGAACTGCAATTTGTCCACTAATTTGGGCTTACTCAGGCTAGGCCCAAACTGGGTATTTTCAAGCCTAGACTGATTTTTCACAAGAATTCGATCATTAGGGCCTTTTCTTTTTTTCCCTAAGAAAAGATCTAACAACTCTATGTTCCAAGGTCCAAGCCAGAATCTTTAGTTTATCAGGTATATTTTATTTTTTTCGAAACTTTTCTAGCGGTATAGAATGATTTAATCAATCAACTTCCTTGGACATTTTTGTGGTTTCCGGCTTTCATCATTTGATAGTGTTCAAATTAATTAAATTGTTACTCAGGACATCACCAAGCGGGGATAGCTCAGTTGGGAGAGCGTCAGACTGAAGATCTGAAGGTCGCGTGTTCGATCCACGCTCACCGCATTTTATTTTCCTTTTCCTATTTTTATAGGAAAAAACTTATTTTGGTTTTTGAAAAACCTGGCTGTTCGTATAAAATTCAAACACATTTTGTGTAAAAAAAAACTATCACATTCATTTCCTTGGCAATACGTCACTTGCAAGATTACATTTTATGACGATTACAAAAACAAACTGACACTTTCACTTTCTTTTTTTGGGGGTGCATTTTTTGTTGGTTGAGGTAATTAATTTGAAGAAATGGGATTTTGGGAGAGTTTTCTCGATTGAGAATTTCTCTGGAATCTTTTTTAGGTATTTTAATTTTCTTCTTCTTTTTTTTTTTTCTTCTTTTTTTTTTTTTGGCTCTCTCTAGATCTTCTGTTTGCATTTATGTTTAGTACTGATCGAATTCTAAACAGTTGTGATTGTGCATCGATGATTGATAATGTCATTGTCTTTCTTGTTTTCATTTACCTACTTAATAAAGCTTCTTACGTAATATGTGTGATGGTGACTCATTTGGTGGCCAATTGACAAACTATCTTGGGAGCATTAGACCGTTTATATAACTAAGGAGTAAGGATGAGAAAGCAAACAAATACCCTGATAGAAATCATAGAATCAATAAGAAAAGATTGGAGTTAGCATGTTTTACGGATGATGAACTATCACAACAACTTAGTCTTAATCATAGTTTTAAAACCTCACCAAACCAGCCGGTCCAACTGGTTCAATTGGGAACCGAGCACAGTCTAGTTCCATAAAAATGTCAAAAACCAATCAAAACCGGGCTAAACTGAGAACTGGAGGCAAAAATGGTTTTACTTTCGGTTCGGTTTTTAAAACTATGGTCTTAATCATAACACTTTTAGAGCATGAAAAGTTGGAAATTTGAACCATATGGCTAACCAAAGGTGCTATGACCGGTCAGTCTGGTCTAGCATACACCACAATTAGAGAAATATTAGCTCATTAATATAAATTTAAGCCTAATTCTACTTTGTGTGCAAACTAAGTCTTATACTTGTACTAAAAGTCTAATAATTTAGGGTTTAATTTACTATATATATATATATATATATATTAGGGTTCATTGTAACATAGAATTTGCAATATACTCTTATATAATAAAGATTAACTATTCAAACTTTCCTTCATGAACTCATGTTCTTGTATTCCTACGTTATGCTTCTGCATCTATTCCAGTATATTTAAGCAAATGTTGAACACAATTGTTATAAAATTTTACGAAGAACAAGATTCTCATGACATGCTGAAGAAGTCCTATACCAATGAAAATTTATACACATGCATGGTCCAATATCACAAGCTCCTGAAATTTCGAATGCGACCAAGTTACGAGATAATGCTTTGTTAACAAATCATCCAAGCTGTTGGTGAACATGTGCTTTACGTGTATTGCTATTTTAAAGGAAGATAGTATGATATATACAAATGAAAACTTGCTAATATCGTTATTGTTTGGATCATTTCTCTGACAATTATATTCTTTTTCGCTAGTGCATGTGTACGTACTTGTGTTGTGGTGGCTACATTTACAAGCATGCAACGAAGATTGAATTCTAAAAGAACAAGTGGGGCTGCTCATATTTTATTTCGTTCCAGAAAAGGTAGTTGTGCATTGCAGTAAACAAGAATTAAACTAATAAGCTTTCAGATCTAGGCAAAACAGCTATCGAATCGGCCAACTATAATTCCTCACCAAACTAATGAACTTGAGAAAATATGTATTATTTTCCACTATTCTATTATATCTAAAATCAACTGGTTCTCTACAACTCTTTTCTCAACAACAGTCCCTACTCTCTCCTATCTTTAAATGATGAGTTTCTTCATTTTATATATTTTTTTCCTGTTATCTATTTTAATATTTTCATTTCAACCATGCTTATTTAATGGAAGTATTGTTTCTTAATAGATCAACATTCATTGTCATATAATATAACTAGTTTTACGGTGGTCTTGTAAAATATTTCCTTTAACTTAATAGGCATTCTACAATCTACATTCATATTTGCACTTCTCCGCTTCATCTAGTACAACTAACAAGTGTTAAATGAGTTAGACTCTCTTGATATCACTCATAGAGTCATAATTTTTACTGCATCTACTATCAACTTTTCAAGTAATGATAAAATCTATTTGCCTAAACATTTGTCTCACTTTGAAGGTAATTAAATGTAGACCATTCTTCTTGAACTAAGCATTCTTCAATATCATATGTGGTTGTGAAGTTTCAAAAGGCATTTCCTCACGATCATTCCTTACTCTATAACATTGTTTTCATGAATTCTTTCAAATCCCCTAGCTACTATCTTTTTCAACACGACCATTTAGTTATCATCCTCCTCCTTCATTTCTATTGGTGTCTTTTGTATACTATAATTTATGGACAAAACTTAGATAAAATACGTTATGTGTTGTTCCTTAAGTCTCTCTCTTAAAATTCAGCTATTTGATTACTTAACTAAAAAATACATACTTATCCCATGAAAAAAATTCACATGGTAAAATTTTAAAATATAAACTTAATAAACAGTATTTAAGTCTTATAGCTAAGTCTTGCTCTTAATTTATATCATATATATATATATATGTGTGTGTGTGTGTATGTTCCACACTTGTCCTCAAACTGCAAGAACCTTGCTAATTTCTCAATATCTTTGGACCTCAATGTAGCATGTTGCTTACAAGAAACGTCTTAACTAACCCTTATCCATTTATCACTAAATCGGGGATTCGATGAAGCTTTTCGTTAGAAGTTCAGAAGTGGGGTCTGGAAAAAAGAGCTAAAAGCCTAAAACCAAAAGGAAAATGTAGGGAGAAGTACCTGATGAACACGCCGACGGGGACCATTTTCAGAATGAAAGCTGGCAAAATCAAAACAAAACAAGACGACACAATTAATGAGACTGGTTTATTTACGTGCAGCTTATGTAGTTTTCTCAGTGTTTTTTCTCTGGCTTTGTCTTATTGCCTGTCTTTACTTAATGGAAATTTAGACTCGTTCACTGTAATCCACTATTGTAATTCTTTAAAGAATTGAATGATCTCCAGTAGATCTGTAAGACCAGTTAGATGATTTAACTTCTACTGTTACCGAACAGTTTGATCTCATTGAACACAAGTCAACTTGCTTTTGTCCCCTACCTTTCAATTTTTATTTTAGGAAGAAAATTTTGCAGAATACGATTTTGACTCTCTAAAATAGGAATATACTAACATCGATCCTAATGTCTTCTTAAAAATTAAAATTAAATCACGTCCAAAAAAAAATTAAATCGTAACAAATACATATTATAAGGTTTGATCACAGAGATACTTGTGTTTTATGCATTAGTTTTTCGATTAGGCAAGTATGAGTAATGTTAAAGATACAATTATTTTTACTTTCTTTTTAGAATTACCTTGTAATTAGAGTTATATCACACGCATGATCTAAATTTATCACTAATACTACTTTTTTATAATGCAAAAATTACAACAAAACCATATCTTTAGTTGTGAAAAGTATTGTGTTATTAGCTCTATGGGGCAAGTATTAGCCACAAAGTTTTATATATATATATATAGATATATATGAATTATGCATTTTTCAGTCTGCATGGCAAGTATGAGTAACAAAGTCTGGTCATAAAATGCCATAATACATACATTTTTCTGGTTTTTTATTACTAATGTAAGTGGTTACACTTGATTCTCTTTTTTATTAAGCATTGATAGGTAGGATTGTTTAATGCTTTATTTTATTTTATTTTTTAATACTCGAGATCTTTTATTCAATGATAAAAGATTGAGCTCACTGGAACAAACCCTAATGCCTTTTTTTGAAATAATGTTTTTGGGGGGCGGGCGGGGGTTGAGGATGAGTAACAAAATGCTCATGTATTAGGCATTTTCAGTCACTGTTTAAAAAGTAAGTTACCAAACTTATTGGTGTACCTATGGTCGGCTAAGAATAGGACACATATGCTTTATCCGAGTGAAAATTGTAGCAAAGTATTAGCTTTTTTATTCAACCACTGAGTTACTCTTACATATATAAGAAGAACTGAAAAAAAAAAAAAAGAAGGAGTTACTTTTCATATCTAAGGATCACCATTTTGCTTTATCCTTCAATAATAGAGATTTGTTGGTGTCTCTTCAAATGATCCGGAAGGGGACAGAAAGATTGACATACAAGACAATAGTTGATGCGCATAAAAAAAAAATTACCATCTTTTACATAACAGTTAAACCGGTAAATTATTATTGAAATAACATCATTTTTATATAAAATTAATACTAACACATTTTTTTTATTATACACCAATTATAATAGATCACATCAAATTGTTCGGAAAAAAAAATGATGAAATTTTTTGTTTTATATAATATTGATAGTTCATAGCACACAGCACGAACTATTGGATCCCAAGACAAAGTGGCTTTTGATTCTCACCAGTACACCACTGCATGTAAAAGAAAGACTTTTCAGCATATAGCTGCTTTTGCCCTTTATCAGGACTGCAAAGTTCCGATGGTTCTATTTTCTATTTTGGCCTGACTCCGACATTAAAATTATGTGACTTCAGAAACCCATGGACACACACTCACCACACCAGCTTCCAAGGATAGTGTAGGACCATTTTTAAAGCCTGTGCCATCTTTTGACTTACAATATATGCATGATTAATACGTATTGCAGGAATTTCCAAGCTAGGTCTGCAATAATCTTAGACAATCATATATATGCCAGTATTTTAACATGCTTGTTTGCTCTTATCTACATCAATTCTCATTCTTTTATCCAAGAATCTAAATTGTTTATCACATTCATTTATTTACTTGTACATCATTACATTTATTAACCCGTACAATGTGATTAATGAAGAGGAATGTCTAGTACAATTATGATCACTTGGCGGTATGATTAGAACATATTGATTTTTATTTTGAAAGTAAGAAAAAGTATGCTCAATTCATTAATGCTTTGAATTCTAATTTCAAGGGCTCTCATACTCTTTCTCAATTCTCATTTATATCAAAATGGGAATTTTTGTAACCAGAATACTTTTTGCTACTAGGGAACTTTTACTTCTTACATCAAATTGATAGAGATTAGCAATGATAGAACCCCCTATCTATTAACCTTGAATGAGAAACCAAACATAATTAAATCATTTCTTGATCTACTTCGGGGTGTTGGTTGTAACATAAGCATGCTTAACACGTGGTGCCATGGAAATTGAAAAGGAAGAACAAGACAAGAGAGAAAAGAAAAGAAAGATGACAACCTTTGCTAAGCTAAGCTTTTAGCTAACTTTAGCAAAAGAGGTTCAATGATTTTAGTGGCATGATATCATGTTCATTTCATCATCGAAAGCCCCAACACTGGAAAGCTTCAAAAGGTGATTTAAATCGTGCACTTTATAGAAGACATGCATGAGTAGATGTCTTTATGCAAGAAATGGTGTGGGGTATATTATGGTCCTTATGGAATCTATTGCACAATGAGCACAGTCAAAAGATTATTTTGCTTTGAAATATATTTCATGAATCAAATTAAATACGTTGTTTGAAATTTTAAATGATATGATGGTCTGTATAATATGAAATCGTAAAAACTAAAGTCATTTACCCAAAAAAAAAAAGTAAAAACTAAAGTCATTCAAAATTTTAAATGACATGACAGTTTGTATAGTATTAAATCTTAAAAATTGAAGTCCTATTGATTAAATTGACTCTGGAACATCACCTTTGGCAACTTATGAAGTCCTTCAGATCCAAAATAGGGTGATTCCAGCCAAGGTGATAGGATTCTAGACAGGCCACACACTCATATGACCCAGCAATGATTCTATTGGCTCCTCCATAGAAGTACTATTTTCTCAATTTCTGGTCCTGAAAATGGACCTACCGACATTTGTTTCACATTTACGTTTCTCTATGTGCTTTTCCCTAACCCCACCAAAAGGAGCTTGCTTTCCATTCTTTCCCTCTTACTCTTGTGGATTTTCCTCTTGTATAAACTATTCTTTCCTGCTAGGTAACTATGCAAAAATTGAATAATATTATTTCACAGCTAATTAGAGGGGCTAAAAATAGTTATTTTACACACGACAGACAGTATTAATTTTACTTACGTTGTTACTTGTTAGGGCCGAATGCCTTGTTCCACAATAAAAATACTCAAAATAGTGTTGCATTTGCATGGTGGCAGACCAATTCAGAGGAGAAAGAAACTTTCAAACAGAGGCCGTAGACATCTCTAATTACCACAAAAAGTAGAGTGTCACTGTTTTCTGCGACTACAACACTTTTGTCCTTCCATTTCAGTGACCCAATAGTCTCTGCATGACCTGAGAGTTACCATTTCAATTGGTATCATGTTCCGGAAAAGCCACTTTTTTTTTGGTACAGTTACGGCATTCATTTTTTTTTTTTTTTTTTGGCTCACTAGGAAATTCATTAATATTTTTGATAATTCCAAATAATTACATAAACAAAAACTTGTATTCATAAAAATAGACCCTAAATAGAAAAGCCCTTTTCTTGGGTCATTTGAGAGCCCCAAATGACAGAACAAAAAATTTGGAATATGTGCAAAATATTAATAAGTGGAAAAATGATTGGTTTGAGGGGAAGCAAAATGTAATATAGAAAAAGGATTTTGTTAATATGTGCCCTAAGGGCACACAATAAACAATCATTTTTGAAAATATTTCTTCGGAAATTGAAAAGGTATTGACAGTTTTTTCAATTTTCGAAAAAATGTTTCTAAAAATAGATTGTTTAATGTGTACCCTAAGGGCACATATTAACCGGACCCATAGAAAAAAAAAGTCAATAGTGATGAACAATTAGTCAATGGTCAATCAATGGAGGGTGACAAAACAAAGGGAGAGAAACTATTTTGAGAGAGGTTTTTTTGTGGGGGTTTGTTGTGTATGCGAAAACCACCTTTTAATTTGCTCTAATGGGCTTATTTTCAATTCACTTACAATTTTCACTTACCAAATACTATTCGGGAAAACTTAGATATAGCTAGCGTCTTAGTTACTGTTCCAAAAGCAGTTGAAGCTTGATTTTTTAAAAAATTTAGAAGTGTGACTTGATTTAAAGAGAATATCTAAGGAAAAATTGGTATCTAAGTTTTGGTCTTTATCAGATTTGGCGTGTGATATAGATTTTGAGGGTTTTTTTTTTTTTTTCTTACATTGATCAAGGGTAGGAGTATCTGAACTTTGAATTTCTCCATTGAAAATACTAAAAGATGCTAACTAGTAAAGTTACAAGTTCTTGACACTTAATAAATTTTCAGTTGAAACCTTTCCAATCAAATCAAATTAACAATGTTATATGTGTGTCTATATATATATATATATATATATATTACATAGACAACAATTTTTTTCCTTAAAAAAAAACTGTTTTCAATTAATTGGAATTCTCGCTATTGACATTTCGTTTTCATCTGTCAGAAGGATCTACATCTGTGTGTCGAGGATAATCCCGCAACAACTGCTATTTTTCTCCCCTCGCCATTTTTATTGGTTATGAACTTCTTGTGAACTGTGATTGGTCAAAGCCTATTTATAAACAGAGAGACTCCTGTCTAGGCTATATTAATTGCAATTACAGTTACAGGCATATGATATATATATATATATATATATATATATATATATATCCAGGGAAGCAATATTAATCTTTGAATGCAGTCGTACAAGTGCATCCATTCAACTATTCCTGAGTAAACTACACTAGATTCACACCCCCACACACCCCCCCCCCCCCAAAAAAAAAGAGTAACTATTCTAACAACTAGATCAATTTGGTCAACAAAAATGGATTTAGATGTTCTTCTTTTGGGGTGAGAAAAAGAAAAGAAAAAGATGTAGATCTTATTAGGTGGTTAACAAAGGCTTGCAATGAAAGTAGTGGTTGCTAGCTTAAACTAAACAAAGGGCAGGGTCCAATTACGGAGGGCAAGGAAAGTAGTCATTTGGTGAAAAATTTAATCTTAAAATAGAAGTTTTCATTTAAATATAAGTCTGAACAGATACTTATCTAAGATATTGACACGTACATTTTTGCAAGAGTTACTGCAACTTAGTTTGCAGCAAATTCAAATCCATAAATAAGAAAGACTGAATGAGAAATTTCATTTCTCAACTTATAGTCTATCTAGTATTGTTTAGAAATTTCAATTAGTTTTTAATTATAGCGGAGTAATGCTGAGAATACACACTTTAAAATGAGCAAATTGAATTTGACCACATTATAAAAATTAAGTAAACCTTAATTATACCATTTTGGTATTTATTTATTTATTTATTATATATACGATAGGCTTTCATATCTATAGCATCCACTCTATAATAATTGCTATCTAATAGAGGACAAACATCATTTTTTTTTTTTTTTTTGTGCAGACAAGATTCAAATTCCAAATCTTTTATTTAATGGCAAAGACTTTACTAATTGAATTCATTAAAATCCTCTATTTTGATAATTATTTAAACTATTGACAATATTAAAGTCCAATCCATTTATGTAAAAAATGAATGGACAGAATTTTAAAAACTAGTCAATAAAGTTGGAGGAAATATCACAGCTCATATGGAGCAATATGAAAATCTGAATGAGAAATTTCATTTCTTCTCAAGCTGTAATCTGTCCAGTATTAGAAATTTCAATTATTTTTAACCTTCTTTATAGCGGAGTGATGCCAAGAATATACACGCTTTAAAATAAGCAAATTGAATTTGACCACATTATAAAATATTAAGTAAACATTAATTATACCATTTTGGTATTTATTTATTTATTTATAATAAATACAATAGAATTCCCTACCTACAGCGTCTACTCTATAATAATTGCTCTCTAACATAGGTCAAACATCAATTATTTTTTAGGGTTGACATGGTTCAAACTCTAAATCTTTTATTCAACAACAAATATCTTTACCAATTGAATTAATCAAAATCCACTATTTTAATATTTATTTAAACTATTGCCGATTTTAAAGTCCAATCCATTTATGTAAAAAATGAATGGACAAAATTTTAAAAACTAGATAATAAAATTGGAGGAAATATCACAGCTCATATGGATAGGTAAAATGTTTGCCTTAGCTCTGAAATATATGTAGACTCCCCAAACAACTTTGTTGCCCAATTTGTTTGTTTGTTTGTTAGCTTTGCATGATTAGGGACTTAGGGTCCATACGTGTTTTTTTTATTTGGTATAACCGACATAGATTTTGGCTTGCTGCCAGACTAGAATGAGGTCTGCATTTTTTTCAGATAGAGAAAAGTGATTACAATTTGGATGTACATGTACCTGACAAAGTTGTAATCCTCACCATACAAAGAGGCATTGTATTTTTTACTTTACTTTCAATTTACATTACAAATAAAGCAAGCCATTATTATTTATCTATACCTACCTTCTCTTTTTCATTCAATTGTAATCATTCCTACATAAAAAGTTCAATTCTGTAATTAGAATTGCTTAACAAAGGAAAAAAAAGTCATTTTCATATCATAGTCTTCATGGCTTGTCAATGACTCAGACTCAGTTGTCATAGCTTTCTCTCTCAATTGTGATTACATAAAGAAAGAATATGATCCAATGGAATGATGATTAAGTAAAAGCTCAACATAATTGCCTTCAAATCTAGCTGATTCTGGTTGTCTCATTTTACCAATCCCTTGTCTTGTAGCACAAGCAAAGGACTAAACTACCATCTCCATAACTGGCATTATCAAAGGCCTCTGTCAGGAGATTCATGTCATTTTCAACAAATGGCTTAGTTTATTAACATAATAGCTGCAATTAAGTCTAATGTTATTTATTAAGCATTGAATTGCAGTTAATCTCATGTGTCTGTGCTTGACTGCTTGGGTTGGGAGTCACAATCAGTGATCACGTGGTTGGCGGTTGGTGAGTCCATTCCCTTATCAGTTCTGGTACTACCCATCATGATAGCTTGCCGTTTCAACACCCGTTAAGTTCCATGTGTGTGTGCTGCCGTCTTCTTTCAAACTCAAAAACCTGTATGCTATAGAATGTTTATATATCCTTTTTTTTTTTTTAAGAGAGTTTTCAATTTATAAAATCCGCTCTTGACGATAGCTTTTTATTATCAGACCAAGACAGTAATCAGTTTTTTATATAAACTGAAATTGAAGTCCAAACCTCTTATTCAACTATCAGAAACTTTACCAGTTAAGCTATCAGAGACCTTACCAGTTGAGCTAATTAGAACCCATGATAGAATATTTATCTATCTAATGAGCAAGGTAGAGTTATAATTTCTTGTAACATTTTTCACAGCTTATTAATGTTGTAAATTAAATTTAAAGTAGTTAATAGCACTATAGTTTATCTTTATTAGCATTTTATGGTGTTTTCAAAATGCGACATGTACTTTTCAAAAAAAAATTTGAGAAATCCAAGGTTCATGTCTCATTTCCCTCCGCTATTGAATTATCCAAAAACGAAAATTAAGATTAAAGTAGTATCACTTTTACATAGGTCTATCATTGATACTATTTTTATCATTCACTAATCATAACAAGCCAAATCAATTTTTGTGAAGAAAAAAAAATTATGTTCTTATCCTATTGTTATTAAATACAAGAACGTAATTTTTTTTATTTGAGCATATCTCTCTCTCCCATAAAGGGTTGATTAAAAAGTTTTAAATAGAGTATAAATTATATTCTTTGTCAAAGAAATGAAAAAGAGAAAATAGAAGAGAGTATAATTTTAAGAAGTGCTACATTTATAATATTTTCACAATATTTTCACAACAGATTTTATGTACTAAATTATTACGAGTTATAATCTGAACTCACTACTGAAATTTCTTTTTTATTCCACCAGTAACAATCTACTACTTAAAATTTGTTGGAAAAATATTATAAAAATATTATAAAAAAAAAAAATAGTGGATATCATCTCTGCAATTTTTATTCTGTAAAAGGAAGGATATGGGAAATTGGAATGGGAGGCGTTAAGAGGAAAGCTTAAAGAGAACGCCAGACAATGCACGCGATGTGGGGTTAAATATCCAGATTCCAATTCTTATTAAATCTTTTAACTTTGGCATTTGAAAAAAGTGCTTATTCGATGAAGAAAATGGAGATATACATGCATCCAGCAATACGAATGCATTAATTGCTTTCAAAGAACATGAGTCGTTTGATTGAGTTTGTTAAGTTGGGTTGCTACTTTAAATTTTATCGTATCGAATAGTTCTTAACGAAACAAATAAAAAAAAGTTAGGGAATACTATTTTCTAAAATACCATTTTCTAAAATAATGATTTCTAAAATCATTTTTCAAAAGTTATGACATTTAAATTTCAACTCCAATATATATTTAATTAATGCTTTATGTAGACATGATAAAATTGGACTCAAACTCGTTAACCCACCTAAAACTAAAGTATAAAAACAAGTATGGGTAAGGATTTTTGGACTAATGTAAAAACAAGACAACCCGAACTTGATCCATTGAGGCGAAAGGTCCGAGAAACATGCGGGTGAAATGGATTGACCCATTTTAAGGAAGGAAAAAAATAAAAATAAAAATAAAAATTTCTTATCTAGTTTTGACCTTATTTGTTTCACAGTTTTTCACTCTTCTAATATACTCAATTTCTCAATTTCATCTCTTCATTATTCTTAGTTTTTTTCTTTCTCTGAATTTGGAGAGGATTGGTGTTCCTTTTGCTAAGACACCTAGTTTGTGAGTTTATTTCCACTTGACATTATACTTTTTAATTTATTTTTATTATTATTTAATTTTGCTTACTAAAGGAATAAAAATTTCTGCAAAAGACACTATAGCGAGAGGTTTCAATTACTCATTTTAAAAATAATTAATTAAAAAAAAATCTTCTATAATAATAACATGTTTCATATTGAATTTACAATGCATTAATTTCTTAAACCCCCACTGTGAATTTTTTATATTTTGGATTCATGAGCTGACTGTGGATTTAATAAAATAAGAATCATGAATTACCATGCTAATGTTACATGAACTAAGTCTTTTTTTTTTTTTCATAAGCCATAAATTGTCTAAACTCTAATGTCCTGACAGCTGACGGCTGACAGCTTTAATTTTTTTACATAAATGCAAAAATATGTTTAGTTGGCAAACATGTGACTTTGGCAGCTTTTGCCTATAAATACCAGCCCATAATTTTTAAATTACTAATTAAATTAATCCACCTCATAGTTCACTTCCAAATCCATAAACCAGTAAGGCATAGAATTATAGGAAGCCCTACCTATTTGGGACTTACTAGTGATAAAACTTTTGGAGTCAACCCCATCATATACATATAAAAATGCAATAGCATATAATAAAACAAAACTTTAGTATTTAATGAAAATAACACTAATGTTCCTTCTCTTTTACATTTACTTCCTTTGTATATCCAAGCATATAGTTAAGGGGTATTTTGGAAACATTGCTCAAAAAGGCAACTAAAGAAGTGTAAAGTCACAGAGAAAATTCTGGGTGTCACCTACTATTAGTTAAGTTAAAATTACAGTTACTTGCCTCTTCTCAAAAAAAGTTGAAATTAGAGCTCCTTTGTGAATAAAAATATTTTACCGTCTCTTCTTCTTCTTTTTTTAATGATGATTAGAAAAATTTAAGTACTAAATATGCTGTTCCTTGCTCCGTCAAGCACTTAGAGAGGTACCAACTCATCCAAATGATGCAATGATAAAATATTTTATTTCAAGTGTTCTATTTTTTATTCCAAGAATCACAATCTACTTTTCCTCCAAAAAAAAAAAAATCACAATCTACTACACCTTTTTTCTTCACTTTATTTCCTTACAGTAATTTCTTTTTGATACAAAAAGCTAAAAAAATCAATACCTTATCGTACTTAATAGAACATAAAATAAGACATCTAAAACAAGACAAAGAATTTCTATTAAGCTCATTGTAATGACTTAATGACTAGAGTAATTCTGGTGTCACAATTAAAACCACAATTTTGTCCACAATTTGCTCCTGTGGAGAGTTGTGGTTGATAGAGGAGTGATGGTGAGTCCATGTGGGAACACTTCTCCACCAACCACAACTTGTTATATGAACGAGTTGTGGGCAAAGTTATGGTTTTGGGTGTGACACCAGAATTTTTCTAATGATTATTGAATAATAGTATGATATTTATTGCATGTATGCATTTTCACTCTCAAAGCATGTGGGTCTCACAATGTTATGTAATCTACATCATGTGGGACACACACGTTGAGAAAAAAGAATATATATCTGTGCGAAACCTACTTACAATAAAAAGAAAAGATGCAAATATCAAATACATGAGAAAATTATGACCGCGTTTTATATTTATCCAATTTAATCGACAGAATCTATCACAATTGGATTATAAAGCGATGTTGCATGTTGATTTCATAGTGACAAAAGCAAAGAAGAGCTGTAACTGACTTTAGACCACCATTTAGAGTCTCCATAGTGCGTTAGCATTTTGTTGCGTTTGGGTACTATATTGCGCTTTACCTGCATTTGCTTTGCACTTAGGCCTTTTGGCAAAGAAAGCCAACCAATTTATCTTTCACACCAAAGCTACCCGACACGTTCTCTCATTCTCTCTCTCTCTCTCTCTCTCTCTCTCTCTTCTTCTTCTCTTGAAATAAAGAAACGGTGGAAGATACAGCTATAGTCTCAGCTAGACAATATAGATTGTACACACGTACAAGTCTGTGTTTTTTGCAAAATCCAAAGTCGTATACCTCGAAAACTTGACCGTTTGTTATCAGGGTATTCTTTGGTTTTACTTCACTGTAAACGAGGAATGCGGAGATTGGAGTGATCACTGCGCTGTTATTTACTACTGCCTTTTTGCGTTGGCATTGAACTAGTTCAAGTTTCTTGCTTTTTTGTGAAGAAGTCAATGAACTGAAACACTTTAGTGAAAGGTCTGACTCTGATCATCTCTATTGAAAGCAATTCAATGTAGAGTATTTTTTTGGAATGGTGTGCTTTGAATTTGTTTCTTTATCTCATTATTGCTATTCCTTGTTTTTGTGATTATTAGTTATGGTGTTGAATTGGGTTTGGTGATGTTGTTGCAGAATTGAGAGAATTCAAAACATGAATACCAGAGTCAGAACTTCGCTTCAGTCTATGAAAGCTCCTATGAAACAAGAAAAAGTAATCCTTAAATGCTTCGATGTTAATTTTATATTATTATGAGTATATGTTTTTTGAAAAGCGGTTTTCTACTGTAATGTTGCAACTTCCAATCCATGAAGTGTGTAATTTATTCACATTTGGTGGGGGTTACTGGTTTCACCTGAAAATATGGCTTCAGTTGAAACTCTAATCTCCAGAAATCTTGCAAAAGTAAAATCTTTTTGATGAGAATCTGAGAAAGGTGTCTTTTTCATTGTTTTATATCTGGGCAATTGAATCCATGTCCTCACAGAATTTTCCCAATAAAAAGTGTTTATTCCTTTTACTGTTTGTGTAGCTTGTAATGGTCATAGATTTCCATATATGCTTTCAATTTAAAAAAGAACAACTTTATGCATACATGTAATTCGGCCTATTGCATTTTTTTTCTTGTTGAAGCTGATTGAGTTATTGTTGTCTTAAAGGAGAAGCTGGATATGCAGGGGAGAAAGCAAAATGATGCTGCAAAAGCTACACGGAGTCGACGGACTTCCGGGGAGGAAAGAAAAATTGCTTTGCAGCAAGATGTATAAATACAATTTCTCATAGACCCTTTTCTTATTTTTGTTAGTTTGTTTGGAATTCATTTATTTTCCTCTGTTTGTGACAACTCAGTTTGGAACTTTGACTTTCAGGTTGATAAGCTTAAGAAGAAGCTTAGGCACGAAGAGAATGTTCACAGAGCTTTGGAGAGGGCTTTGAATAGACCTTTGGGAGCTCTACCTCGTCTTCCCCCTTATCTTCCTGCTAATGTTAGTAATTCACAATCTTCTTGGACTCATAATTTCATTTCTGTTTTATGTTTTAACAAATTTTCTTTATTTATGTTTCTTAACAAAGAGTTCAATTCGAGTGAACGAGTTCATCAATGTTAGTAATTCACAATCTGCTTGGACTCATAATTCCATTTCTGTTTTAACAGATTTTCCTTATTTATGTTTATTAACAAAGAGTTCAATTCAAGTGAACTAGTTCATCAATGGTTAGATTCTAAGCTTATAGTGGCAATAATCATAGTTCAAGAAGGTAGTGAGAGAGATGAATGAATTGAATTGATAGATTTTAAGGTAGAGAATAGAGAAACCAAATAGTTTGTCTGAGCATTTTCATATTTTTCAATGAGAAATCGTATACCTTAATGATGGATTCTCACTTGTGTAGACATTGGAACTTCTGGCTGAGGTGGCTGTTTTGGAAGAGGAAGTGGTTCGGCTTGAAGAACAAGTTGTGCATTTTAGACAGGACCTGTATCAGGAAGCTGTCCACATTTCATCCACAAAAAGAACTGTAGAGAATTCAGCTGATTCATATGCCCCATACCCGTCTAAGAACCACAAATCGGAGCAAGGCAAGTTCTCAACTCAAAATGCGGGTGATTCCGCTGCCTCCCTAAGGAGGCATAAACCGTCTCTTTCTGGTAAGCTTTCTGCTAAACTCAATGTATAAAAGCATATACATTAAGAACATGCATGTGTCTGGAAATAGGATTTGAAGCCTTGTCCACTTCTTTCATCCCAGATGATGGTCAGGGAAAAGAGGGCCAACCATGTACTAATTCAACAAGGAACCAAAAGGGATCCTCAATGTATAAACCTCAAACAATTAAAACTCCAGTTAAGAGACCTATCATAAGCCATATATCAGCAGAGAAGCGATTAAATCCTCAGAATTTACAAGTATGGGCTAATCTCACTAATTTTCACTTGATCTTTTTTTGATTGGGGGAAGGGGAGGGGATGATATTTACTTATTTATTCATTTGTATTCAATGAAACGAATATGAATTTTCAAATGTCCAGCTCGAACGCAGAGTAAAAGAGCAAGCAAGTCTAGAAGCGGAAACTCTTGATGAAAGACTCAGACTGTCAGGAGATGACAGCCCAAACAGAATTTCTGAAAATATTGTGAAGTGCTTATCAAGCATTCTCCTAAGATTGGGTTCTACAAAAAATCAAAGTGGTGCAGAAAATTTACCCTCCTTTTCAACATTAGCAGCTCAAGAAAGCAGTGAGGAAACGAATTATCGGGACCCTTATGGTATTTGTTCAGAATTTGGAAAGAGAGACATTGGTCCATACAAGAAATTATGTCAAATTGAAGCTGGCTCAATCAATCTCAACCGAACAGCAAACTCTATGTTTCTACTTAGCAGATTAAAGTAAATTCTCTGTTTCATATAACTAGGGTAGTTTCTCATTTTACTCATGATATCTACAGTTTGCTAGAAGTCACATTAAATTTATTTTCTGATTTCTTCAGACTACTTCTTGGGAAACTTGCCTCTGTCAACTTAGAAAGCCATACCCATCAGGAGAAGCTTGCATTCTGGATCAACATTTACAATTCCTGCATGATGAATGTATGTGAATCCTTTACATGAATACTTGTTTTATTATGTCAACTGTTCTGTTGAGAATACATATCAAGGTCCACATGAATGAAAGTTTTCTTTTTTTTAAGTTAGTGATAGTTTATGTTCTACACTTGCATTTTTCTGTACCTTTGTTAAGTGTAAAACAAAGAGCCTTAGACTATGCTGTTTTGCTTCAGGCATTCCTAGAATATGGCATACCAGAAAGTCCTGAGATGGTTGTTGCTTTAATGCAGAAGGTACAGACTGTCCAGAAACTCCTTATCTTCTTGCTACAATAACAATATATTTAATCTACTGTCTCCTGAGCCAAAGAGTATTTAAATCAAGTACTCAAATGTCTCTATTTAGAATTCAGTTAGTTGCAAACAAAACTTAAAATTTATAACATTATGCTTGCTACTCAGGCCACAATAAATGTGGGGGGACACTTGCTAAATGCAATAACTATCGAACACTTCATCCTGAGATTGCCTTACCACTCAAAATATGTAAGTAGTATGTCAAGTCTATCACAAGAATTTCAACTTGAAATAAAAATTCTTTCAACAAATTTCTGACTTTTAATCCCACCAGACATTTTCAAAGGGAGCAAAAAATGATGAGAAGACAGTGAGAAGCAGATTTGGATTAGAGTTATCTGAACCGTTGGTGACATTTGCACTATCCTGTGGAAGCTGGTCCTCACCTGCTGTAAGTTTATGAGTAGTGCATTTCCTCAATTATCAATCTTAGTCCCACATCTATCTTGAGAAAATTTAATGAAGTTCTTCAGTGGTCCCAAGTTCAATGAAACTTAAAAACTAACAATAGATTCACCAATGCACTTATTTATACTTGGTGGCACTAAAATCTCTCTCTCTCTCTCTCTCTCTCCATATATATATATAGTGAAAATAAATTTTGTAACTGCTTTCCTGACCTCCATTGTGACAATTTCTCAACTAACACAAGAATTCTAATATGTTCCTAGCACCCAATTATGTCTAAATCAAGACTCTTTCAATTCCAACTGTTGCTAGTGCCTAAATGAGTTCCATACAATGATGCATTACTGATTTATGAATTACTCCATATGAAGGTGAGAGTGTATACCGCATCTCAGGTTGAGAACGAACTGGAAGTGGCTAAAAAAGAGTTCTTACAGGCTGCAATTGGAGTTTCAGCTACAAAGTTTGCAATCCCAAAGTTGTTGGATTGGTATTTACCTGACTTTGCAAAGGACTTGGAGTCATTGCTTGATTGGATCTGCCTTCAGTTACCAAATGAACTTGCCAAAGAAGCAATTAAGTGCCTTGAGAGTGGAAAAAAAGAACCTCTTTCACAGTTTGTCCAAGTTATGCCATATGAGTTCAATTTTAGGTACCTGTTATATACATAATAAAGTCTTGCTTCAATTAAATTCTTTATTGCTTGGGTTTTAAGGGTTTTCAGGTTACAATTTTGTTATAGACAGCTACAGAATGTGTATGTGAGCTAAATGTATATATGGTTTCATTTTAAGTAGTCTTGAGATGAATGATCTCTTCCACTGAGCGGTTGGTTCCGCATGTACCAATGATTTGTGAAGAGTTAGTTTTAGACCAAAAATATAATAAATAAAAAAAGTAAGTTCCTGATTCAATTTTTGAAACTTTCTTCCTTTCATATGGGGTTTTAAACCATATCGCTGAATCCTTTTTTTTTTTCACCTAAGAATTATGGATATCAACTAAATTGAAAAATTAAAAAAGGATTTCCTTGAATTCAACCACCAGTTTATTTGCTGAAAGTAGATAAATCCGAAAATAAACACAAATATTTTCAAAAGTAACGTGGGATTTTGAATACTGTTATTAAGCAAATAAATTAAATAAGTTTCCAAAAATGCTAAACCATGTGAGCACATTAACAAAAAGGGACCATATGAACACATAACTACATATGTTTTTTTTTTTTTGATATTCACATAACTACATATGTTACATAACTACATATGTTAGTATCTATTCTTGATCTACCTCGACAACTTTTTGGACAATTTAAAGTTGAAACAACGCAAAAATCATTAAAGAATAGGTGTAAACAGTGACAGATCACTGCCATCACTCTGTCTGCCACGTGGATGAACATTGATTGGGATATGGGCCTTCCAAACTCTCCTTTAGAACCTAAAAAAAAAAAAAAGATAAGAAGCCCATATGAAGTTGTCAAGTCCAGCGTTCAAAGAAAGCCACCGATGCAATTCCCTACTTAATAGAAAGTATTTTAATTATTGGCTTGTGGTCCAAAGATGGGCCATTTTTATTTTTGGGAACACTCGTTTAAATCACCATTTTATTTTAGGTGAGGACTATTACTCCCACTAAAAATTAACATGGCTATATATCATAAAATTTTAACGATTAAATTGTATGTTTTTTATGTTCTTAATTTGTATGTCAAATTTTATGTTAATCGGGTATTATTTATTATTCAATCCATAAACTTATTTTTTATGCATAATATTATACTACAAAAACTTGAAATTTAAACATTAGATTAATGATATAGCTATTACTCTTTTGATTGTCAAGAAATTTTACAAACATGGAAAATGTAATAAAACCATGTAATATAATAGTAGAGTTGTCAAAATTCACATCCAATAGAAATATATTAAAGGAAGTTATAATCATTAGTTACAAACAAGTTTGTAATCAAACTTTATCCTTAAATCAATGATGGCAGGGTTTGGTGCCATTTTTAGTTTCTTGTTAAGGAAATCATCATGATTCATTGCCAACCCCTTAATGATCGAAACCAATTAGCCGTTTGTTTTGGATCTTTGTCACAATGGTATGGTTATAATTTTGGATTGTAAACATTTATTGTGTAAGTGAATGGAATTGTTCTAAGCCGACTTTGCAGAAAGATGTTAAATTATATATTCACGAGTCTCCTTAATTAACTCAGAGTAATCAAATTTCTTTGTACTCTCACAGTCCCATTCCCATCAATTAATTCCCTATATGTACATTTGTACAAGTCATCCATTTTTTTGAGCACATTCGTGAATCTATCGAACCGTGCAACCAAAACCAAAGCTATATATGTACATTTGTACTGATGGGTTTCCTTTGTAGTTTCCTTTCTCTTTTTAATGATAAGCATTATTCAGCTACAAAAATTGGATAACTTTGAAGTATCTACGGATCTACCTCACCACAAAAAATTTTGTAATTTTGTCTAATAATTGTCCTACGTTCAAGAAAATTTGTTGAGTGGTCCTTACCTTGTTCTTTTTATGATATGGGGTCATCTACTACCAGCCATACTTGACCAAATAATGAAGCATTTTTCCAGGTAGAAGAGTCACAATTACTAAGCTAAACCTTGATCAAGATTGTTAAGTTGCTCCCGTTCTTGCTCGTGATTTTGCTTTATAAACTCAGGGAGTGAAAAAATATATATATGGGCCTAGCAATGGCCCATGGTGGCCTGAGTTCAAAAAAATTGTATATGAGGAACTTCTGAATTGTATACAGTACATACGCAATCGAAAGGCTATAAAATTGCTGGTATTTGGACAATTTGAATTTTTTTTGTGGGCTGGGATTCAATGAGGGAGGAATTGAGGCCCATACCAATGAGAAAAACAGATGGGCCACAGGTGTGTTACGTACTTACATTCGACCTTTACTTATGTTGTTGGTTCGTAAGTGTGTGAATCAAAGTTGGAGTTAGGCACCTATTACATGCTGCATGTGCTTTTGGACTTTGAATTGGTATTTTCTGAAAGCTTATTTATTTGCTGAAAATTAATATAAAATACAATTGTACAGAAAAAAAAAAAAGGAAAATTTTTGTATATAAACAAATAAACTAAAACTATTAATTGGAGTTAACATAATCTTCATTGATAATAAAGTTGAATTTTTAATGGATATGGGTATGGACATGGTCAAGCGAATAATTAATATGGTAAATGCTAAAAAACATTAGAGATACTAGATATTTGTATTGTGATTGCTTAAAGTTTGGAAAAGAATATATATATGTATATATATATGTACACACACACTAGTATTATGCCCGTGCAATGCACAGCTTAATAAAAAATATTTTGATAATATAATTAAATTTAATAACAAATAAAATAAAAAAATAATTAATTAAAAATTTAAGATTAAAAAATAAATTGTACTTGTACACTTAAAAGAAATTTAATTTTTATTTCTTATTTTGATATTAAATCATTTGTTAAATCATTTGTAATGGAAAATTAATGCATTTACTCATTTAAGTTAATGATATTATAGTTCCTAACCTCGGGAAAACCTTATATTGCTTTTGATATTTTGACAAGATCATTGTCTGACTTAGATTTTTGACCTTCAAAAAGTTTCAAATAATTCCAACTAGTTGATTTTTCAACATAAATACATGATGAGACAATATATCTAAATATCACCCACACACACACACACACACACACATATAGTTAAAACTTAGAGAAAATTCAATTAGATTTTAATTAGATTCTCAATTTTGTGCCACGTGTCTTATTTAATTTTTAATTTTATGCCAAATGAATTATCGAGTATAAAAATTGAAGAGTCCAAATCTAATTAAAAAATATAAAAAATTTATTTAAATATGGCATATATAGAGACAAAGTTCTTTAAATTTAAATTTTTATTAGGAAATTTAGTACCTTGGGAGTTTAATTCCACATTGCTATGGAGGATTTGTATGTATTTATTATAAGTGTATGTGGTTCAAATCCCACCTCTCTTTATCTCACTATTTATGTATCTAAGAAAAATATTCGATTTGAAGTAGATTTTTAAGAAAGTATTAGGATCTCTCAATTTTTATTTTTTACTTTTTTTAATTATAGAGGAAGCTGTTTTTTCATGGTGAAGATTGCTAATATTTAGATCACTTGACTAATCTCTTAAGTATACTAATTCCTGATTCAAACAAGTTATATGAACTCCTGATTTTTATGAGCAAATATTAAAGAAATTCGTTAATTTTAGCTATACGTAAAGACCCGTTAATGTCATTTTCTTCTTTCTAGATGGTCTTTTTAATGTTTATTCTTTGGTAACACATCGTGTCAAATCACTCAGGCTACAAACGTAACAAACCATTGTGAGCTGTAAATTGGAGCACACTACTAGGGACAATATAGTAGTTTTGGTCATGATGATGATGTAAAATTTTGATTAAGAAACGTGCTTAATTAGAGAGTGTTAGGTAGAAAAGGACGACCTTTTTTGGAGGAAGAAAATCTGGTTGTTTGCCTAGAAATAATAATCAAATAAAGAGGCTCAACTTGTTCTCCAACCTATGTTTTGTTTGCGACCAATAATCTCAGATTAACTGTACCACCAAATTGAGCATTATTGACAATTAAACCAGCCATCTTGCTGAACAACAAGGTAAGAGTATAAAAATCTAGAAGTAATGAATTAGTCAATCGTTATTTCAAGCACATGTCTCTATCAATGGATATGAAATACTAACAAGAACAAATTTTAAATTAAAAAAAAAATGGTATAATTTGTTAGTAGCATGCAACTAACCAATAAAAATTGAACTTCAAAATCTTTAGTTGATGGTAGGATAAGGATTGGGTGAGCCTTCCTAAACCTCCACAAGCAATTTGGGTTAGATGTCATCCAACCAATAACAATTGTACTTCAAACTCCTCCTACTCGTACTTGGCAAATCCACATCCATCAAAATTCAACTCTTTACTGTATGGTGCTAGGATACAACCAACCTAGTTAAATTCTAAAATGCTATCTAACCACATTTAAGCATTAATAAAATAATTTAAATTACTATATCAATTCTTAACATACATTATAGTATTGAGAAATTTTATCGAAAATTATATCCTCCATTGGTGGCTGTTGGGCTGCCCCTTAAAGTGCTTGTACCAAGAGCAGAGCCCGAACTTTGAGTCATGGGGGTAGTTTTACCGTTAACTGTGTGTGGCAATTTTAACTTTTGACTCTACCACTACTTAGTTGTTGAGTTTTTTTTTTTTTTTTTTTTGAGTAAGAATAAAATTATTTTTGTTTAGAATTTTTTAAATGGTGGAGTTTTTTTTGGATAAAATTGGTTAATTCAATTTAATGTTTTTTAGTTTTACTATAGGTAATTTTTGTTGTTGAGATATTTTTTGGGGCTTGTATATTTTGTTTTAGATTTTAGATCTATAAATCTTTTTTTATGGCCACTAAAATGAGAAAAATGCTAGAGTTACAAACTTTCTTATAAATTGCTGATATGATAAGTAGTTACTAACAAGTAAAAAAATTATGTGAGTGGTGGGTCCATATTCAAACCAATAAGAATTTGCTACCAAAACAGTTTATAAGTATAGCATTGCTCTTAAAAAAATCAATAATGTTGTTTAAGGGAAACAAAATGTAATTTTATAAAATAAAATTGCTAAAATTAGTACACACACACACATATATATATATAAAATAATAACTTTCTAAAAAAATTTGGGTAGGGGCTATTGGCCCCCCTAGTCCAATAGTGGCTCCGTCCCTTGTAGGGAGTTTCTAGCATTGATCTAACTCAAACTAGTTTGGATCTAAGCTCATTTAGAACTAAAATGATGGATCTTAAGCATAGATCACAAGTATTGAGTAGTCTCCTCCTCTTGGATATTGAGCTTAGGACTTTTAAATGAACCAAGTTGTCTATGAACACCTCATGCTCAAGCTTGATTTGGAAAAAACTTTGTTTATGTTCATTTGTTTAGCGAATAAGCTAAACTCAAGCACAAGTTTGAGCTCTACTATTAAACAAGTCCAGCTCCAGCACAAGTTTGAGCTCAACTATTAAACAAGCCAAGTTTTTAATATGTTTATGAATAAGCTTGTAAATATGCAGACTTAATTTAATTATATAATATTATATTTTTTAGGTGTACTTGTCCAAAAATATACTTATATAGTTTTAAGAATGGATTGTGTACGTTTGTAACTAGGTTTATATAATATCAAATTTGCATTTATAGTTTATTGATAATATAAACAGTTTATTCATATTAAAATTCATCAGTTTATGGAAGGATAAGAAATTTTAGTCATGATTTTTAATATATGAATAAAGAATAAGTTAATCAAATAACTCACGAGTAAGCTTGAGCTTATTCAACAAGAAAATAAACCAAATTTGAACATATAATCTTGTTTGGTAATGTGTTCGAGCTCAACTAGTGTTTGAGGAAAAAACAAAGCATTACATGATATGGTCTAAACTTTTAATACTTGGCTCAGCTTGCTTACAACCATAATTGAAACTGTATTTTTAAGGTGTTTTGAGCTTCTCTTTCATAGATTTGATTTTACCCTTTAGAAAACATAGAAATAAAACTACAAAACAAGTCCTGTGTTTTCTAAGGGCTTTAAGGTGGATTTGCAATGCTATTTCTTAGAAAACATAGGATTTGTTTTGTAATTTTATTTCTCCTCACCTCTTGGTTGGGGTTTTAGGGGTAATTTTCGATTATTTTTCTCCACATTTGTAACACAGACGCTTATAAGTTACAAGTACGTAATGGGGTGACCAACTGACCATTGCGAAGAAACTTACACATTTTTTATTATTTTCCATTCATGAACCGTTCTTTCCAGGAGTTTCACTATTATAATATATAGTCTCATTCCGTCATATCACCAATAAGCTTTGCACGACACGTTTTCCATGTGTCCATGTCTTTCATGAGCTCCACATATCCTAGTAATGTTGTTCGCATTTCATTTGTACTCGCATAGATTTTGCTTGCCGGCTCATTTGGCCACATCACAGAATAAAAGAAATTACGAATTAAGTGATGCAAAAGACTCCGTTGATTGGGGTTCAAGGCGAATGTGATGGCATTCATTACGTTTCCATATCTGTATATCCAAAATTTCCCCCCACGTCTACCCTCTATTTTCATTGAAAATTCTTATGTTAATGGGTCCCCATGACACTAAATTGTCCACTCTTATTACCAACATTGTTTATTTGGTAGTATACTCCAGCAAAATTAGGAAACCCATGTGGAACAAGAATAATAGTAGTCACAGAAAGTGACAATGATTTTGCTAAAAGTATTAAAAGGCGGCTCCTACAGAATGAATCAAACGGTCAACAATATCTAGCGCTCTCTCTCTACCTATCTGCCCCTTCTTGTCTCCTTCCTACCCCTCCTTTATATATTCACCTGTTTCTGCTAAGATCCTTTGCAACTTGTATCTTCTTCTTCCCTACCAAAAACATAGGAAAATTTACAGAAATGGAGGTGGTGATACCAGCATCAAGAATGGATTTCGACTTCAATAATTCACGTCCTTCTTTGCCACACTTGAGTGCTCCTTCTACACCTAGACGATTTGGTGAGTACTACTTCAGTGCTCCATCAAGTCCAACACGTGTGTCTGAGTTTTACCAGGACCTCAATGAGTTCTCAAGGATGAATGAAAGCTATGAAAGAAAAGGAAATGTGCCTTCCATGGTTCCTTTCAACTGGGAAGAAAAGCCTGGTACACCTAAGTTACCTAAGGGGAGTAGTGGCACCAAAGATGAGGATGCTTTTGCTTTTGATTTTAGTGAAGACTTAGAGAAGGCTTCTCTCTCAGCTGATGAGCTCTTTGATGGTGGCAAAATCCGACCTTTAAAGCCACCACCTCGGCTTCAACTTGGCAATAAAGTTAACGAGTACACAAGCCAGAAAAGCCCACTTTTGTCTCCGAGGTCACCTAGATCACCAATATCACAAGGGAGGAAGATGGTTCTGGGTGCCTTTTCACCTAGAAGAAAGAAAGATACTGACCCGTTTGCGAAGGAAGTGGAAAACACACGTAAGCAAGCGGGACAAGAAAGAGGGCGAGAGAGAACTCCAGCCAAGTCATCCTCGAATTCAGGCCGCAAAGCAGTAAGGTCACTCTCTCCTATCAGAGTTGTTGATGTTCCATGGGAAGAAGAAGAAGTAGCAGAAGAAGAAAAGACACAACAAAGCACTAAACAATCATCATTGAATTCAAAGGCATCAATTTCTGCTGCTAATTCTTCGTCCTCCTCTTCAAAGAGTACTAAGAAATGGAGCCTAAAAGACTTTCTGTTGTTTCGGAGTGCATCTGAAGGGCGAGCAACAGACAAAGATCCATTCAGAAAGTACTCAGCTTTGTACAAGAGACATGAAGATACTAAGATAGCAAGCTTCCGGTCCACAGATAGTTCTGGTTCAGTGAGCGGCTCCAAGAGAAGGGGACCAGTTTCAGCCCATGAGTTGCATTACACCACGAACAAAGCAGCATCAGAGGACTTGAAGAAGAAAACTTTCTTGCCATACAAACAGGGGATTCTAGGGCGACTGGCATTCAATCCCGCCATCCATGCACTCGCAAATGGCTTTGGAACACTTGCTCGTTCATGAATCTGGACAGATTGTTAAGAATTTTTTTCCTATTTTTTGTTGTATAAAAATAATTTTTTGTTCCCACAACTGTAGATTCTCAAATGAACTAAATGTGTGGTTCATAATTCTATTGTGCAGTGCAAAAACATACTGCATTCATGAAAATGTGCAGCTCACCAATATTTACTCTTTATACTATTCCTTGTAAGCATGACTGAATTGTCATTCCATAGGTATACAGTATACTAATACAGGTAACGAAGAACCTGACAACTCTGTTTTGCTACAATAGTATGAAATTATTAGATTTACAAGAGCAATTAACGGAAACATACATGACCAAACCTTCTATTTCCTGCCTGTCATGTTTACAATCACCCCTATAATTTATTTAACTCGAATGTTTTCATTAAATCTGAAGGAATGAAGACACGTTACTGATACATAGGTATCACCTAGGCCAGAAGGTACTATTATCAATTTGCTAAAGATGATAATAAACTAAAAATAAAAGGTACATAAAAGACAAAAGTTGATGACTTACCTGTGAAACTATCATTAAAGAAGTAATTGTCTACTTGAATAAGATAGACAGCGCTAATAGAAAACTTTATTATAATTATAATGGAAAAACAAAACTTTAATATTGTATCTTATCAACTTTCTACGTGCTTAGACTTCTTCCAACCATCTAGATAGTTAGAGATGTCATTATGTTACATTTGTCACAATTTTTGGTGCTATTTTACGGTTCACAAGGGAAGCACCAGATATTAGATAGAGATGAAATCTTAGAATAAAATTTATTGTTATACCTTTGAATCTTTTATAGGATGTCATGTTAGAACTTTGAATAAAAATAATTGATTCACCAGAAGCATGGTCAACTTCTAGAAGTAGGAAGGTTGATTCAGCCACCCAATTTGAGACCGGCATTGTTATTAAGTTTTAAAATTCCTTCCACACCCCCTTCTTCCCACCCAAACAAATAAGATGAGTGTTAAACAGCGTTAAAACTTGCTATGTAAACGTTTGGTCTTATAATACAATCAATGACTGTAGAGCTACAAATGCATGAGCAACCTGAAATCCACAAAGTGCCCATAGGGAGGACAGTTTTAACAGCACTTTTTCAAAATACAACTGTTCAAAATCACACTTTTCTCTATATTTTAAACAGCTCGCCTTCAGAAATCTGAAATATAAGCCATACTAATGGGCACTTAACTCACTTAAGTAGTAATGGCAGCTAAAATTCGAATAGTGTTTAAGGCGACCTCAACAAAACCAAACATCATACATACTCAAAAAAATAAAATAAAAAATGCAGAAGCATTAGCATAAGCAACATTCTGCTCCAGTCAGAAAACATACAAAACAATATCCACCAGGAGTCACAACAATTAAGGTTGGGAAATTTCACTACTAGAGAGAAGCTATCCCAATGCGATAGACGCAAAAAGATTATTATTTAGTATTATTTATGTTTGCAAGTCAATTGTATTTTTATGTTTTAGGTCCTATTAGTTTATTGGGCTATTAGTATTTTAATTTGGAAGCAAAGTTATTTCTAAAATAAGGCAATTAAGGTTTCCTAGCCAATTAGAACTAGAATTTAGCAATCCTTTATAAGCAACCTATTGTTCTCCTTGAGGAGATATTTGATATTTTGATAAATGAAAAAAAAATGGTCATTTGATCTTTCTTTGGTCTAGTGCTGACTCCAGGTTCATCCTAGGTGCTGATTCCTAGTAGTTTTTCCTGCTTAGTACTGACTCCAAGCAAGACTTAGGTGCTGACTCCTAAGTCATATCCTTTATTTTTATTGTTGTTTCAGTTTTGTTCTGATTGTCCTGCGTCAATTTTGGTATCAAAGCAAACACCGATCTATTATAAGCATCACCGGAGTCACAAACCAGAAAAGTACTTAATAAAAACTAAATAAATAAATCCTTTGCTGTCATTATTTTCCACCCATCAGAACACCACCACAACACACTACAGTAACCCAGATCTCAAACCAAACACAAAATCTACCAAATTCCTAGACCCACTGTGAATCACCAATCCCTCCTTCCTCAAGCTATATCGCCACCATTAACATAAACAACCCAGCCACTCCAGGACCCCAGCCCCACTGCCAGATCCTAATTCCACACTCAAATCACCAACCCTTTGCAACCACGAAGACTGGGAAGAAGTCCTGTTGCCACCAACCCGGATCATCAAATTTTGCCCTTCCTTGCGACGGCGATCCACCTCCATCAGTTCCTGCTTGCCACTGTGACTACCACTATCCACACTCACAAGCCCCAGTTGCAGCGGCCCACCATGAGCACCTTCCATCCCTGCCTTGCGCCAACATAACCTTCACTTGCTCACTGCCATTCTGCTGCAAGTACCCCATCAACCCGATCTCAAAGGTAACCCAGTACAGCCCCCTGCGTTATCCACTTTCTTTAGCCAAAAAAAAAAAACATTCTAACCAACCTATTTTAGAAACAAACCCTTGCCCAACCCATTTGTTAACAAGCCCAAAGCCCACATTTTACAACACCAGTTTTCTTTTTTAAAAAAAAAAAACATACGAGACCCAGCCCACGAAATCCAAACCTGTCAACCAGCCCAGTCCCAGCAACTATCTGAGAGAATAGTCTTAGGAGCCTATTCCAACGATCTGTCCAAAGAACATCACAGCAACCTAGGTTCTTGTTCGGAAGCACTATTTTAGAGAATCATGGTAATATCATAAGCACCTTATTTTGATGGTTGTAAAACTAATCCACGGGATTTTGTCTACTAGATGAATGGGATGGAGAAATTCTTTGAGCAGGCAAATTTTGCAGATAACAAAAAGGTTAAGTATGCAAAGTTGAAGTGAAAAGGTGGAGCACAAAGGTTTTGGGAGAATCTTGAATATTTCCGCTATCTAAAGTATGAACCTGTCATTAGCGGGAAGATATGAAAAAGAAGCTTTGTGATGAGTATTTGTCATCATACTTTCGAGCTAAGTATTTACCACAATCTCAGTGTGGTACTTTTCAAGTTGAAGCACATGAGATGAATTCTCATCCTATTTCATGTCCTCAATGCACTTTTAAACAATCTACCAATAAATTAAAGGAATTATCTGAAAAGCTCATGAAAATTGTTCAAGACATGATTGCTTAGATGAAGCAAATGAAGACTCAAACTGATTCAATAGGAAAACTAAGGATAATTGATCACAATGAAATTATTGCTACCCCTATAGAAGACACCATTAACAATGATATGTTGGTAGTGGAGAAACCTCAAGTGACACCAAAGCCTAATGTTGACAAAGACGTACACGACTCGACAAGTGTTGCTTTAACATGTGTGCAAGGAAACAACTCTATTGAAGAAGAACAAGGTGAAAAGATGGATTCTCAAGAGAGTATTATGTTAGAGGATGCACATGATGTGATATTGGAAGCTAATGAATCTGCTTTTGATCAGCCTTCCATGGTGCATGAAGACAAACAGTTTGTTAAAGTGGAGAAAGTGGATAACATAATGCTTACAATGGTTCAAGATAAGATTATGTTGATTCCACACATTGATTTTATTATTCCAAAAGAGTTTTTCATGATGGAATTTAAGATTTTTCTTTTCCCTATGCTCCCTAAGGTGATTCCAGACTTGAAACAAGTGTTACTTGTCAACATTCTAATCCTTCAACGCTTTAGAACTCGAGGTCAAGTTTTCTCCAACCAAAGGAGAATGATGCGGGAGACGCAAGAAGATTATTATTTAGTATTATTTATGTTTGCAAGTCAATTGTATTTTTATGCTTTAGGTCCTATTAGTTTATTGGGCTATTTGTATTTTAATTTGAAAGCAAGATTATTTCTGTAATAAGGCAATTAGGGTTTCCTAACCAATTAGAACTAGGGTTTAGCAATCCTTTATAAGCAACCCATTGTACTCCTTAAGAAGATAGTTGATATATTGACGAATGAAAAAAAATGGTCATTTGGTCTTTCTTTGGTCTGGTGCAAACTCTAGATCCAACCTAGGTACTGACTTCTAGTGGTTTTTCCCGCTTGGTGCTGACTCCAAGCAAGAGTTAAGTGCTGACTCCTAGGTCATATCTTTTATTTTTATTGTTGTTTCAGTTTTGTTCTGGTTGTCCTGCGTCATATCCTCATCATGTACAATCAAGGTTACAAAATTTCACAACTAGAGGAAAGCTATCCTCATCATGTACTATCGAACAACACCAAATATCCCAAAGAGGGAGATTCATCCAGATCTGGCAGTTTCTACCAGCATGGATTGTTGTTTTTTTTTTTTTGGGGGGGGGGGGGAAGAGGATAGGGGGGAGAACCACTTAATGAAAGCCCCATATCATGCCAAATTTAGAAATAAAGGTTTTTAAATGCTTGCTTTGAACTTTACAACAATGTACATATGAAATCAATCCACATGACCTAAAATATCCTAGACGATCTGCAAGGCAATTATAAGGCTCTGTAGAATTGCACTTCTAGTAATTGGACTATGATCTGTCCATTCTAATGGAAAGTAATTTACTGAATAATTCAACATCATATCAAAGTAAAATCCAACTATGTACTAGGCATTCAAGTAAATATGCCATATAATTCACCAGGAACAATCATCTCTATCTGCTCATTTAAAATTAAAAGACAACATGTCTAAGCAGATTTCCTTAAGTTTTCAGAACTACTATATATCAAGATAAAGGTATTGCATATGCATGTGGCCACCTCACGATCACCCAAACCTATAGCAGATACAGAAGCTTTTATTGAAACCCACAAATTGATTGCTCTTGTCAGATGGCACTACAAACACTTGGACAGTAAGCTTATGACATAAAAAGCAAATGCCAAATATTCCAGAATAAAGTACCTTTTCACTAAGAGCTCAGTCAAAGTTATCGACTTTGATCGGATTAATCTCGTCTGCAACATCAAAGTGTCCAACCAGTCGTGCAAAGAAAACCATTTGTTGTTCTAGTGTGAACTTAATGTTCTCAGCCTGCATACAATACTAGATCAAGCCTACTGTTTGCCTATCATACAAATTTGTTGTTAGATAAACTTGAAATAATTTTTAATACCTTGCGGAAACCATGTTGTTCTCCTTCATACTCTACAAGGGCAACTGGTAGACCTTTTTCTTTCAATGCCTGGTAAATCTTACGAGCTTGATCAGGAGGTACAACCTGCAAAATGAAAAGAGATTTTCAAAACTCAACATTGAAGGCTAATTATAATCAGAACTACCATATTTAATCAAGAGGACTCCAGAATACTGTACTTGTATATCCAATGTTTTGTTATTCTTAAGGACAGAAAAGATTCAAGACAATGAAAAAGCAATGGGGAATCTGTTTACCTTGTCCTCCAATCCTTGGAATAAAATTATAGGGCAGGAAAACTTATCAACAAAATTGATCGGCGACCTCTCAAAGTAATCCTTTTCATTTCCTGCAATCAGTTAACTGCTTAAACATAAATGACATAAATAAAATGAGTGAATATTTACCTATCAAAAATAAAATAAAAATGAATGAATGAATGAATATAATAAGGTCTCTAATGTCATCTTTTTAACTGACCAACAAGATTATCAATATAATGAGATTTAAAGGTGTCAAATGTCATTTTTTAACTTACCAACAAGATTATCAATATAATGAGATTCAAACTTGTGAGTTTCTGCCCTCAACAAGCCTAAGTCAGCTACCTGTTCATAGAGCAAGATGACATTAAAAACCTGTCAATTTTCTATTTCTGCAGAGCGATTTCATATTTTTAATATCGCCTTATAAACCAATTTCCTTATTTTAATATTCAAAATAGAAAAGGAAAAAAAAAAAACTCATTGGACCCAAAAACATAAATAATAATATTACATTCACAGAAGAACCAAAGAAATTCTAAACAAATTATTAAAACACTACACAGATTTGAATATTTCAAATTTCTTACCTTTACAACCAATCAAAAACAAAAATCTTACCCTTACTGAAAAATTGCAGATACTAACATAACTACCACCCCAACTTATGAATGTGCATGAACCCCAGACTGCTCTCTATTAGCAGTTAGGATACAAGTCGTGCAAGTTGAACTGTTGAAGCCAACTTTCTTTGATTCAACATCAAATGCCACCCTTCAACACAGTGTTTGATGCTCTCATTAGAATAGTCAATAATGGCTCTAAAGTTATATTCAGATCCAATAATTCATTGATATCACTATTTTTTCCAGTGGAGACTGATTGGACAGTATAGTGTGTGGGAGTGTGTCTGCGTATCAGGTATATACAACTCACACACGCACAATATTAAACCCATGAAACCACCCGACTCTTGATAAGTATGCAGGAGATGCCATTTAGTCCAAACACCACTGGCACAGTCAATGAAGATTTAACTAGAAGCAGACCAGAAGTTAATTAGCTCCACCATACCACTTTTATAAAGTGCAAGATATTGCTTCAAATGGTGTAGATGAGTACTATAGATTATTGAGAAAAGAAAAGAACAGAAGGATATGAAAAATAAATTATTATAGGCACGGGAAAGAAATAATGTTGCAGTTTATTTATGGTCCACAGGTGCAGGTACTAGGTAGGACTTGGTTTCCAAAAGATAGCAGCAACCAAAATACACTTTTGGCCCTTAAATTTGAGGTTGTTTTCATTTTGGCCTTTAAAGTTTCAAAATTTTCATTTGGACCATTCATGTTTGATTCCATTTTCATATTAGCCCCGTAGTCCATTTTCATTGGTAATCTGACCATTTTCATTGTTGTAAGTAAAAAAACATATTATTGGCAGTCAGATTACTAATAAAAATGGATAGTAGGGCCAATATGAAAACAAAATGAAACATGAAGAGCCAAAATCAAAAATTTTAAAATGTAAAAGACCAAAACGAAAACAAACCCAAAATTTAAGGGCTGAATGCATACACATTAGACGGATAGCAACAGTTCAGGTACTTGGGAATAATAAACATTTCAGATATGAGGTTCATTTCATATACAGATATTCTGGAAACTTATTTTATCGCTAGATAATTGTTCTTGAAATGACTAAAGTTGAGGAATTCCCAATCCTTAAGCAAGGCTACATGAGGTTTTCTACCTCCATCTAAATGCCTTCTTTCTGAGAAGAATATAAACCAAAAACCCACAGAGAACCACGCAGCACCTTAATCAGACGTTTATGGCATAAAGTAAGAAAACAAATCTTGTTACACTTTATAATTGATTGAATGGGGACACAGATACAGCTACAAACAACCCCCCCCCCCCCCAATAGGCAACCAAGTCATTCCCTTGCACAGAAACACTATTCATTTACCATACACCCTTGTAAGCACATCTTGAACAGAAGTGCATTCTGTTACTCTTAAGAAATAAGAAACATAATATGGACATCCTTCAGTAGAAACTTATAGCAATGCATCACAAACTAAACCAAAGAGTTGAATCAAGAGCTGTATTAAGTATTAACCATTAGCAAAATCCTGCTAATGGCTGCTTTCAAAAACTACATAAGAAACCATATCACAATTCACCAATGTAACACTTACACCATACAAGGAAGCTCCTGCCTTAAACGTTTCTTTAAAAGCAAGAGCAGCTAAGGTTGTATATCCACCAGCAGAACCCCCAGTGATACATAGCCGTTCCCCATCTACCTTTCCTGAATCCACCTAAATAAAATACATATAGTATCATGACTTGACAGGGTATACATCAATGACAATCTGGGAAGGAAATTAATGTAAAGAACGCAATTACCAAAAATTTAGCACAACTACAACAGTCATTGACATCAACAATTCCCCAGCGCCCCAAAAGCCGATCTCGATATTCTCTGCCGTAGCCTTCAAAACAATGTCCATGCATCAATAAAATGTATAGATATAAATTAAAATGCATTGCTTCAATAGGTGAAACTGATTGCAACAAAGCCTAAGCATATTTGTTAAACAGCAAAAATTGAAAGATTTAGCAGAATTGCCTCAACCTAAAGTTAAAATTAATGAATTAGAATGTGTATAACAAATTCCATCAATGATTGGCAGTGAGATAATTTAAATCTGGAATTCAAAGTTTAACTATGATAGATTAAGGACAAACCAGTGCTTCCACCATAATTGACGTCAACAAATGCCCAACCTCGACTAGTCCAGTACTGAATACTCAGATTTAACATTCCACGCGTTTCAGCTGTGGGGCCTCCTGCAATATTTCATATGACATATACGCTATTACAAAACCTAGTTGATGAAATTTCAAAAGCCCCTTCTCAAGAATTTTCTACTACTTTATTGTTACCGATATAACTGAAAGAATCTATTTAAGTTCAGTTACAAAATTACAAAACAAGTACTACCCCTGAAATAAAAATAAACAACCTGGATCTGATTGAATATTGTATAAATGTGTGTGTGTGTGTGTGTGTGTGCGCGCGTGCGCGTGTACTAGTTCCAAATAAAAGGATCAGCTATCTGGGATTAGCATGCCTAAAAGGCATTATAGATTGGGAAGCGATGCAGCACAAATTCTCAAAGCCAATTGAGAATCAACAAGAACAGAAAAATAAAAAATAGGACCTAGGAATCAGCACTTAGGGTTGCCTAGAGTCAGCACCCAAGGAATTGAAACTAAGGCATTGAAAAAATTCCAAAAGAAATTTCATTCATCATAAACTTGTCTCCATAGGAATACAACAGCACATCTATATAAACTACTATGCTAAATCCTAACCAAATTGACATGAGTCAAAGCCCAATTATTAAATTACAAAAATAACGCTAACTCAAAGCCCAATTAATGACCTAATGACTAATAAGACTTAAAACAAAATCCATGGATTGATAATAAAAAATCCAATTCACTTATAAAATTAAATAAAACTATATTGAAATAAAATTTTCTTCGTGTTAACTGCATTAGGAAGTGTAGATTTTTGTAGCGAGGGAAATGGCCCCATATTTTACATGCTTCTAATGAGTGGAAAATCAGAAATCATGAATAACTAGCCAATCCTGCTCAAAAGAGATTAACCATAACTTACCATGGCTTTTCAATAACAATGGGGGCTTTTCTCCCTGACTACCTTGGTATACAGGATTTGTTGGTGGATAAAAGAATGCATAGGCATTTTGACCAGGCACTTCAGTTGGGAATTCGATTAACTCAGGCAAGCTAATGTAGGACTTGTATCTTAAACTATCAGGTGAAGAACTCCAAATAATCTCAAATTCAACTGCCCTAGATTTATGTTCATCTAGAATCACCTGAAAGATAAAAAGTGAATGTTAGAAGACATGAAACAAAAATAAATTATTTGAATCTCTTAACAATAGCCTTTGCCTGTATTTGATGATCTTAAATAGCAGAATCTGCAATACAAGGGTGGTAAAAGGAGACAGTACTTTTGCTACTGATGATGGATTTACAGCAGATGCTCCCTCCACATACAGGCAATGATTTCCTGAAGTCTGCATACACAAATAGGCACATCTCACAACCATCATCAAGACACCTTCTTAACAAGCACAGCATCATAATGAGGATAAGGATTCAGGAAGTACAATATTATCTATATCTGTGAAAGGAATATCAAGCAGAGATAACGAGCCTTGAACATAATCAAGAATTCCAAGATATGACCTCCCATTCTGCCTGCATGTACAATTTTTTTATAACGATAACAAAAACAAATAGAATTATCACAAATCACAAGCCAAAGTAAGATAAATCCATACAACAATGAACTAGGAGCTTTGTCAGGTATACCTGTAGCTACAAGCAATTAAATTTTTCTTTTCATTGCTCTGAATGAATTCATAAGAATTCAAGCCAAATACCCATAAAGGTCCAGAAAATTCAGCATCCATGGTATAAACAGCTACTACCTCATTCTCAGACTCAATCTGCTACCCAGGAAAAAAGACAAGTAATCAATTCCACGACACCAAATAAGTTATGTGTGACCAAAAAACAAGTTCAAGCAATGCCAATGGTGCATGAGGAAACACAGTGTCTAAGAGATTCCAGACATATAAATTACAAGAGTCTCTCATGTGAATACAGAAGGGAATTAAAAGCATCTATTAGGTTACAATATTCATTATGAATGAGATGCAAAAATCACCAGACTTTGCTTTGCCAGGAAAGCTCATAAATGCATATGCATTGCCTAAGTATTTTCTGGTCACACCATAAACATATGCAAGTTTTATCTTCTCAATGTTTTCAGTGTATGATTTGGCTGTGTCAACTTTTTTTTTTTCTTTTTCTTTTACCAGATAATTTGGCAGTACTATCAAGCCCATCATGTGAGTTCCGCTGATGGGACTGCTGGATTGGAAGTTGCGAGTTAAAAGAAAAAACTTGCTACAATGAGGAGGCCCTCAAGTTTCAACTAATTAGTTTCTGAAATAGTGGAGACTGTGCAAGCAGATTCAAAGTCTCAGATTTCAGAAATCCAACGCATAAATAGAATGGGAGTTAATTCCAATCAACAATGAACAATAGCCCAATAAATTTATAGGAAGCTATACGTTGTCGAACCATTTCATATTTCAACTTCAGAGTGCACAATACCAGGCAAATAAAATCTAACAACAATTTCAGATACCCTTATTTAATTGTCTACCTAATAATACTATATGAGTTTATGTTACCTTTACATCTGGGAAACCCACTTTTCATGATACAACTAAAATAAAATACAACTCCATGGTATCGAAATTTTGAAAAAAGCAGTTTCTAAGCAACATAGTCTTACGTAAATTTGACATGAACTGACAGCAAGAGGAAATCCTTCGACACAATTAACAAAATATAATGCGGTCAAGCCAATAAATTCTAATAATCAAAGAAAATCCCTAAACTTTCAAATGAATGAATGATAAAGAACAATGGAGTTGTTATTAAATTATAAAACCCAAAGATAATGCCAAAATTACAAACTATTTTGCCAAGCATAACAAACTGGAATATCAGCATTCTGTGTACATGAAGAAGATATGACCTTAAAATATTTACCGGATAATGGAACAACACATGAACTAGGTAACCTCATTACTAATTAACGTCAGTAGTTTACCCATTTGTAGATATTCCAAAACCCATTTTTTCTATCAGTAATAAAAAATAGTTCACCTGCACAAATTCAAATGAAATATATTATTTTAAGTAATGATGCAACAAAAAGTTTAGAACTTCTACAGAAAATAGTTACATTAGAAATTTAGAAATATTTCATAGCAACCATTGAGCATGTAATTATGAATCATCATTTTCTGAAAAACCTACCCGAGACTTCAGGAAAATAATGAATTAGCCTATCATACTAGAATCCAAAGGAGCAGAAGAGGAGCTGAGGGTATTCCATGGCCCAATTTTTTTTTATAAGTAATTCACTGAAAAAATAAGAAAAAAAAGGGGGGGTGGGGGGAGGGGGGTGTTACACCCTAGTAAATGGAAGAATAAAAGAAAAACATCCAAAAGGAATTCCATAGAACAAAGTAAGAGCTAAGAATTTGTCATAGAATGAGAAATTAAATATTGATGTCATAGGATTGATGACAAGGATTGTGAGCTTATCAACAGCAATCCAAATTTGAATTTTGATGAATATTGTCCATCCATGCAATTACGCTCCATATTGACCCACACTTCCACATCACGAATGATCCAAATCCACACAATTCCTCAAATGGATTCTAGGGGATAACTTCCAAAGGCTACTGATCCAACCACAACTTTCAGAACAAAAATGTATTTATTTTTTGGCAAGAAAAGATGAGGCATGTACAAGCTTCCCCTATTAGTAGAGAATTTGAGGAGTTCATTTGTTAAACATTTAGGGTCCGTTTAAATACAGCTGAAATTTGAAAACTGAAAACACTATTGCAAAATAATTTTTAAATATGTGAAAAGTGTCGCGGGTTCCATTTTTAATAAAAAAAAAAATTGGCTGAAACCGTGATGAACAGTGCGGTTACTGTTCACGCAGAGTGGTAAACAGTACCTCCTGTCCCCTGTTGAAATCCGTGAGCAGGGGGAAAAAAAAAGTCTGAAACGTGAAATTCGAAACGTGGACGCAAAACTCTCCTATCCAAACCCACCCTAAATAACTTAACAATGAAGTTTCGTATTTAAGTTTGATCATCAACCCAAGAAGATTAACAAAATACCATCAGGGGACCACTTAGGTTCAGTTGGAGACTCCACAAGCTTAGAATCAGAGCCAGTAACACAGATGCGTTTGTAGACCTCTCTACATGAAAATATAAGGAAAATTAACACTACTAACCAAATGTCAATAACATTTATGTAAATCTTATCAGGAAAAAAAAAGCTTCAGAAATAACAGATTGTGGTGTCGTTAAAACAAAGTAACTAATGAGTAGGAAGAGCATGTAGGAATGAGAATTACAGCAGAAGGGACTAACCGACTAACATGTACAAAAAACAGAGTCTAGCATGCCAATACATTGCTGGGTGAAAATGAAGGTGCTTGGCTACACACACATCACACACACACACAAAGGTTTAATTACATACACGAAGGTTTGACACTAACCATAGAGTCTAATTCACTTCTACAAACAAAAGGATTAAAATGCATATACATAATCATTCTACAATAGAAAGTTGAAACCACTTCTAATGATGATTGTTAGAATTACTCTTGAGTGATTAAATTCATCATTTTTTATTAGCTAAAGCTTTTTGGACAAGTGGTAGTTTTCATTTTGATAAGTTGGGACAAGTGATAGTTTATCATGGCATCAAAGCAAATAGTCCAGAGTTCAAATCATATCTCCACCCAACCACCCATTTAAAAGTTTAAAATTTCAAGAGTTTGACCCTACTTATTGAGGCCCACACATAAGGTGAAGAGTTAGAATAATGATTATGTGATTAAATTCGCCCTTTCCCATTAGCTTAAATTTTTGGGACAAGTGATGATAGTTTATCAATATTTGATAATGTCAGTTGATGACATTTATTTTTGCCTTTACAGATCTCATGACTTGTGCATGACAACAAACATGCGGAAGTCAAGCCACAACAGGGCAGCACCAATCTCCCTGCACCCCTGGCAGCAGGTGACAGTAAGTCACATAAAGTCTGAGATATTTGATACCTAATAAGATACTTCTTGGGAAGAAATAGATACTTAAGCATGAGCTATCAACTCATGAAAGGAATTCTGCTTACCCAGTTTCAGAAATATATCCAACCCAGAGTTCTGCTTTATCCCATGGCATGTTAGGGTGACTCCATTCAATCCATGCTATTTTTTCACCCTTCGAGTCCAAACGTGGGAAAGCGTAGAAATCATTTCCTCCAATTAATACTTCTGGCTCTGTATATATTATGATCCAAGCAGGAGAAAATGAACATGAAATATTGACAACAATAGATAATTGAAAGACCAAACGACAATCTGTAAACCTAAAAGCTTTCAAACCCCTTGAAGACGCAATAGCAAAGCACATAATCTGCAGATTCAAAATGCGCGCACACCCACACACATACATAAACCATCATTTGCTTACTAATTCTTACCCTGAATATCCTTGTTGCCAAACCCTATTGCTACAATTGTCGTGGGCGGATTCAATTTATTTTCACGACGATCTGCCAAGTAATAATGAGCACACATTGATGAAATAGACCAACAGTAACAGCATACAAGACTAACAGTATCTCAAAAATATTAAATATACCTTCCTGTACAGTGACATAACGATTAAAGCGTGCATCAAAGACTCCATCTGCATAGCTTACTAGTGGTTCGCCGTTGTCCGGGGTAAGTGGTACAGGAGAAGAATCTGCTTGCCACCAAATACTTATATCAGCACTAGCTTGGAGTTAAAACCATTTATTAGCAGATAGCATCACATAGCAATTAGCACCCTCACAAAAAAGAGAAAGTCCTTCCTCTCACAATTACTCTCATAGCATGTGGGGCCTAGTGAGAGATGATGCATATAACGGATGCATAAGATAATTATTGCTCACTAAAAATAATAAGAAGCTAAATTACCGATTATTCCAAAAGTTTAAGATATTAGAAGATGATGAACTTAATCATCGAAATATTATTCCAATACTCCCCCATGCATGTGGTCCCAGAAGCTTACTCAATTAAGAAATAATGAATTTAATCATTTAGCCATTAATAATGAAATCCTTTTTTCTCAATTTTGAGCTTCCATGGCTGTATTGCTTTAGTCTAATAATTTGTACATTTGTGAATTCAAATAAAGCATTAAAATCAATTGTTCCTTCCAAACTAGCATTAGAATTCTCCACTTGAGTTCTAATTTTTACAATTTCATGCAAAATAACCGTAAGCTACCTTTAGAATCCAAAGACTGCTTGTAGAGCCTTTGGTCCTTGTAGTTGGAGAAAACGACAGTATCACCAAAAACACGGAAAGCGCCACCGCCATATTCCTGAGCCAAACTCCGAACTCCGAACTCCTTCGGCGTTATATCCACCGGTTCTTCCCCAGCTTTCTCCGCCTCTCTCACGAGAACCGATCGCCTGAGTTACACAAAAACACGCAAACACATTACGATCACAACAACAACAACAAAGAACAATCCAATAAATAACGACACTTTAGTGTACAGACCCTGATTCGGTGGGGCGAGACTCGAGCCAGATGAGGCGGCCGCGGGAGTCAACGGCGGTGCCGCCGAGTCGTTTAGAGGAGCCGGAAACGACGTCGGATGTAATCGGCGACTTCCACGATCCATATGGAGCGGCGGTTTTGGAAACTTCAGAAGAAGAGGACATTGTTGGAGTGGAGATAGCAGAGATGAGCGTTCGAGCGATGTGAATTGACTTGGAGTTGGAATTGAGTGTGAAACAATAATGATGAGAGAAGCGAGTCCGACTCAGAGGCAGTATAAAAGAGAGTGCCATAGACATTAGGACAATTTTTTATCCCTTTTTTATCGGATAAACACTGAGCAATAATTCCATTTTTTTTAATCAAATCTGAGAGTGACTGATGAGGCTGAGAGAATCCCTCCTTATCACCGGTTTCAAAATTGAAAATCCTCGCTAACGACCTGTCGTGTTGTCGTTTAATACTCTAGAGCTGTGGCAGGAAACATGCCAGCAATATTAAAATAAATAAGTAATAAAGTCCATGATTCCCTCTAATACTTGCACTTTGTTAGGATCTAAAAGTTTAGAACAATTGATAAATTGTAAGTACAACAAACTTATTTAAATATGGATTCTTAGAATCTATAAGATATATTAAACAATACTCAAGATATTGCCAGTCAGAATATAAGAAAAATGTTCAAGAATTCGAAACATGTCTAGCTCGACCAATTGAAAGACGAATTCTGCATAATTTAATTATTAAGGCCCAATAGTCCATTAAGCTCATTAGGTGATTAGGGTTTTAGATCTAATTCCTCTCGTCTTTAAAGGAAACTCTTAGACACGTTTTAAGCCAAAATTGGGAATTAACCCTATTTCACAAACAATATAATTAGTAGGCACTGTTACAAAACTATATTTTTTACTGACATCTCAAGTTTAAAAGACTTGATTTAGGGCCTATAAATCGAGTCTCAAAAACTCGTTTTCATGATCTGATCACTTCTAATGTGGCATTTTTTTATGTGACGTCTACCTAGAAATTGAGTCTCTAAAGACTCGATTTATAAGCCTACCCTTTAAGAATCGATTTCTATGTACTAGCAAACAAAACAAAACAAAACAAAACACTTTAAATTTAAGGACTTCTAGCCTAGACCTAAAGCTATCCTTCGCAAGGCTTCTGCATGAATATCAAACATAAGTGGCAAACCAATAGACACATAAACTGTTTGAAGGGATAGGTGTAATGATGATTTTCTTTTTTTCTTTTTTTATTTGTTTGTCCTGAGTGTCAGGCTAGTATGTAAAGCCCTAGAGCACATCAGGACCCTTACTTATAACTTTGTACTTTTATTTCATTATTTTAATTCAAATTCTACCTTTTCAAAAAGTTATTCAAACATGATTAGTGCTACTTACGTCTCTTTTATGTGGCTTTTAATATTGTTTTTGTTGGGCAGCATGGGACTTTTAGTATCGGTTTGGATACAACTTTTACTTTCAACGTTTGTGTTTTTCAAGTTTTGCTCTTTTTTTTTTTTTTTTTTTCGGTTCTGGCGCGGGGCACAAAAAGTGCAGGTTTGCACTGTACACGTACTGTACATGTACTTTTTAAGTAATTTTTTATTAAAAATGAGTCCTACAGTACTATTCACACATTAAAATATTATTTCACTACAGTGTTTTCAGTTTCAATTTTCAATTCAGTAAAAATAAGCTCTATCCAAATGCACCCTTAATATTGTAGTTGTTTTTCCTTTGTCCTGTGGCTTTTTAATGGTGTATTAGTGTCCTTTGTCCTCTAGCTAGGCCTGAGCTAGTGAGGTTAGCACTGAGTGGCTGCAGGTCCCATTTTTTATACTATTGTACTTTTGGTCATTTTAATATACCAATTCTACATTTTTCAGTAAAAAAAAAAAAAAAACACATATAAATCAAGTCATAGAGACTCAATTTTTAGGTAGACGCTACGTGAAAAAAATGCCACATCAGACATGATCAATCTATGGAAACCAAGTCTTTGAGACTCAATTTATAGACCCTAAATCAAGTTTTTTAAACTCGAGATGTTAATAATATATATAGTTTGAAAATAGTGTCTACTAATTACATTATTTGGAAAACATTGTTAATTTCCAATTTTGGCCCATGTTTTGAAGAGACTTTAAAGGTGCTCTTATGAGATCTAAAAGGTACTATGTCTTCTCATTTCAAAATCACTACCAAAATTTCATCTACACATTATTAAAACCAATAGATCTAAAGTTGCTGCAATAAGATCATACATAGCTAATGATTTAAAGCTTTGAGTGTGATCTCAGAGTCACTATGTTTATAGTCACAAACGTGGGCGTTTGTGTTCAACAAATTCAAATAGATGAGTTCGTAGATTCGAAACTGTATATGATCATGTGAGTAAGTACTACAAGAGATAGCTTTAGATTTAGGGAAAAATCTATTGCAAACACTTCCTAACTATCATAGTGGATTTGTTACCTTGAGGATAGTTTAGGTTAAATTCTCCCCAAATTTTTTACTTTGAAACTGGACGGTTTCATTGGTTTTTTAAGTCATCATATTGATTGTCTTCTTTATTTTTCCGCACTTAGTGATTTCTTTTTTTTTTTAGAAATAAAAACTAAAATATTATTAAGAAACAAAAGCCAGATTGGCAAGATAAAAGAATGAAACTTGTGGAGGTATGTATTCCATCCGCACTTAGTGATATGATTGTATGTGTTTAGCCTAGATCTAAATAATAAACCTAAGTAAGAACTTGGTTAATTAATTAAGCTAAACAATCCGAGTATACAGGCATCCAAACGAACAAACACGGATGATTTTGTATAAAATCCTAAATTTTAAAAACTTTTAAATTAAAATCCTTTTTTTAATTTTTTGCATTATTTTAGGTCATCTCATAATGCTATTATTTTTTTTTATAAGACTCATAATGTTTTTATTAAATAGGATAACATGCAAAACATATCTTCTATGTTTCACTATAATTCATTTCAGTTTTCTAACTTTGTTTTTGTTCATTTCAGTTCTCTAAATTTTAAATTTATTCAATTAAGACATTTCCATCAAATCTGTTAAATGTTGCAATAAATTGTCCAGATTTTTTATTTTTCCTTTAAATATCTTAATTATAAACAATTTAATTAATTATTGACAAATATTTTTCTGAATGAACAAAGTTTAACTATAGGCTTGGTTGTAGTTAATGGCTACAACTTCATTCAATATTTTTTTTTTTATTTGATGTGAACTTTAAGAAATCCACCATAAGATTATAATTTCTTATTATATCCTTTATGCTTGTAAAATTTCCTAAAGATCAAAGATTAATAGCGACGTCATCAATCAAATAATTAAATTTCAAGTTTTTGTAGTTTATAGTTATGTATAAAAAATAAGTTTATCATCCGTAGCCATATTAATTTTTTTAGCATAAGTTATGGCCAAACTTTGTCATTTTATTAAGAAAAAAAAATTAATAGAAGTTGACAAAGAGGCATTAACTAAATAAACTTGAAACTTAGAGGATTGAAATTAATAAAAGCAAAATTAGAGGACAAAAATGAATTGTGGTAAAACTTCTTTTATTTTTTAGAGGTGATTTGAGAATCAAATTTTGTTGAAACTTAAAATGTGAGTTTTGCATTTCAACCTAATAATATTAACTAAAAATTATAAAAATCAAGTGAAATATGAAATGAATCCTTTGTTTGTTTCAACAATGATATTTTCTAGAAAATGAGTCATTTTTTGAAAAGCATTTTCTATAAAACTATCTCATTTCCTATATTTGGTAGCAACCTTAAATTAGTTGAAAAATAATATCATAATTTCCTTTATTTAACTTGTTGTAAGATAAAGTTGTTTTACAAATAAAATTAGTGGAAAATAATCTTTAAAAATAAGCTATACTTTTTATGTTTACTAAAGATAGTTTTCTTTTAACTCATTTTTTCTTATACCACCAAATACTGAAAAATATGAAAAACTATATTTACACAAGTTTTTCCATCAAAACAAACAGTTGGTATCCATATTATTTTTTCTTATGCCATCAAACACTGGAAAGTACGCAAAATTATCTTTAAAAGAAAATTTATATATTAGTAAGTTCCAATTAGCTAAACTAGTAAAATCTCTTACCATCGAATAAGAGATTTAGGGTTCAATTCCTGTCTATACTTAAAAACTATTTGGCGTTTATATTGACTTAGAGACCACGTAATATTTTATAATAAAACCATTAAAAAAGAGTCACAAAATAATTACATCTTTATAGTATTTTATAATAAAACCAACAAAAAAAAAGTCACGGTTACATCTTTATATTTTACTAGCCTCATCACACGCACTTTGTGCGTGCGATGAGGCTTATTTTTTTAGTGGTATTATTTTGTAGCAAAAAAAAGTGCTTTTATTTTTTATATATATATATATATATATAATTTTTATTTTGAAATTTTAATTGATAAGTGAGGTTTTTTTTTAGTGGTCCTATTTTGTCGCAAAAAAAAACGTGTTTTTATTTTATATATATAATTTTATTTTGAAAATTTAATTTATAAGTGGATAAATCAATTTAATTTTAGTGGTCCTATTTTTTAGAAAAAAAATGTATTTAATTATTTTATTAATATATAATTTTTATTTTAAAAATCTAATATATAAATGAATAAATCAATTTAAAAATTAATAGGAAAGTGATCCTATTTTTGAGGCAATGTTTTAGTGGGAGTTAGAATTGCATTTTTACTGGATTTCGCTTTAATTTTGTCTCTACTTAAACATTGGGATGCAGAAGCATTTTTGAACTATAAAATGAAGAATCCAAACAGGGGAAGTTTCTTAAATAATAGTATAGATAATAAAACCTGCCAGAAAAAAAAGTCACGAAATATAACCACATTTTTATTAATTATTAATTAGTGACTTATCAAGGGGGCAAATCAAAATGATTTTAAAAGTTTTTCATTATTCAATATTGACTCATTTCTTTCTAAGAAAATAAGAGTGACTCATTTATGGTAGCGTCATGATCTTACCAATCCCATAATCTAAATCCTATCTCCATTCTATTGATTAAAAATTATAGCACCTTAAGATTGTATGATTTGGATTAGAATCTAATAACTTTTCTTTTTTCTTAATTTTTTGAGAAACGGATCTAATAGCTATTTGCATTGATCATTTAAAATATTATTTACTATCGGTCAAAACAATGAGCAAAGAAATAACCCACGCATGATTATATATTTTTGACTTATTTTGTTAAAGAAATCAATACCTTATCCTATTCAAGACCCAAGTATATTATACTAATCCTCTTCTTAACCAATAAATATATATATATATATATATATATTATATATGAATCTGGTTTAGATTGATTGTATCAAATACTATTTGGAATACAAGTAAAGTAATCCTAATCTTATTTAGAGTGCAACAAAAATAATATTACTTGTAATGCAAGCAATATAATATAACAATTGGTTGGTTTAAAATTTATAAATAGAGATTAAATTCTGTAAAAATGTAGTGTAAAACTTATATTTTAACCCTCAAATTCTAAATAAATAACTCTTTAAGGTTTCAATGTAATTCATAAAATATGTATTATGGGTTTTCCATGTGGATGTAGCCGATGGGCCGTTAAATATGTGAATTCATTGTGTCCTCTCTCTCTTTTTGTCTTCTTAATATTTTTGATAATTTTTTTTTATTAAAGTGTTTTCTCTCTCTTCTTTTTTATTTGTTGAATAATACTTCTCATTAACGAAACGAAAGAAAATAAACGTAAATACACATTTAGTCCCTACATTTTGACTTTTTCCTATTTTAGTCCATACATTTTATTTTTACCACTTTTAGTCCCTAAACCAATTAACGCGGAACATTTAAGTCCTTGAAGCACCATTCCGTCACCAAACTAACAGGGGAATGACAAATCAATAAAATAATGATTTTTTTTACACATGAATCAATAAAATAACGGGGAAAGCTCACGTGAAGCACTTACCAAGCAATCTGGATTGAAGCTCATCGGGCTCGTGCATGTCCCCTAAAATTCCTCTTGTGACGACGGTGAGTGGATGAGTCTAGCCAAAGTGGTAAACTGGGAGTTTTGGTAATTTGGTTCCAAGCAACCAATGTCCGTGGATGGATAGGAATTTGGACATAGGTCACTTCCTCTTTGTTGGTAGTTTTGATGGAGAGGCAGCTCATCAATTGGTTGAAATGGTCCAGAGGGATTGGGTGGTCGTGGGGAGGGGAGAGTTGTATGGGCATGGGATTGAAGGATGGGTGATAAGGACTCCCCATTGGTGATAGTGAGAGCTAGAGGTTCGGGTTGGTTGGCATGGGTGTTGTGGAATCCTGGTCAAATGAGGGGGCCATATGGGTCAATGGTTGAACTCTATTTTGGGATATATGAAATAGGGGATGAGGTTAATTCGGTTAATTAGGAAGAAGTCCAGCTTGAAAGTAATATGCGGCCTATGAATATTATTTGAAGCATTGATAAGACAATAAGACAGTAAGTCAAGCTTCCTAACTCTCCACTCATTTGATAAGGAACTGGTTCCATCGTTCCTTGTTTCACAATAAAGTACAGAAATCTGGTTATCTATAATATGTGGCCTGCAATATATGCAAAAGAAATAACAAGAAAATGAATAATTCTGGTTCTTTTGGAGTGTACAGAGGTCACTTATTTAATATCAAGTTCAAGTTGTGACTTAAAGCCATGCCTATAGTATATGTATTAATCAGATTGTAGCCTATCTAATAGGTCAGATAGTAAACACATAATTTAGGACACATGAATGCAAGGAATCAATCATAGTTCAACATTAAAATTTTGATTATCCATTAGAACAGTATTCTCCATGAACATCTAAAGGTCAGTTGTGAGTTAAAATTTTCCAACAGTTACCACAAATTTCTTAAGAGGAGCCTTAAATTCCAATTCAAAGAATTTGGTTCTTGCACCCTATCAAACACGTGTATGCGTGCACACACACAATGGGAGATATTCGCTGCACTTGTTCCACGACTTTCATATGTATATATATGGATTTTGGAGAACTTTCAATCTGTATCAACCAAAAGTAAGATTCATATTCTATGCCAACAATCTAGACACCTGTAACTTGAAGGAATACTTCAAGTAAATGCTTGCCAACCTTTTGTTTTCTTTTTCTTCTTTTTGGAAAACGGTTCCCAATTCTTTGCTAATCACACTAATGAGGGAACTGCTTCTCAAAAACATCTTCTTGGTATATTCCAATAAGGCAACAAAGTGTTGTAGAACTAGTCATTCTCAACAAACAGTTTTCAGTGGAAAATAAAAACTAGAATTCTTAGTTGAACTAATAAAAGCATGCAAGAGTAATAATTCTATGCTAATTAACTTATGAATTACTTGAGAAGTAAAATGATAAGGAATAATGGAGAACTGTAATTCACATTTTTTTAATCAAAACAAAGCTACAAGTATTTGTTCACACTCAAAAATGAAAAATACATTTCTATTTATTCTTCTAAGCATACAAAATCAGTGAGAAACCAAGACCTTGTGATTGGGAATCTCTAAATTGCTAAGAGTAAAACCAAGTTAATACTGAAGGATCAAATATAGAGTGGCTAGACTACAACTTCTCAACTGAGAGGCAAGTTTGGAACATGAAAACTGCATTGCCCATAGCATTCCCATAGAGCCAATTATGAACATCCCAAAGCACTTCAACTGGAAGACCATCCACTGCAATGGTGTAATTGCCCCTAAACTTCCACTTCAACCTCTTGATCTGCATCACTATCTTACTATCAATTCGGATCATAAGGCATGGATCATTAAGCCCAAACTGAATTAAGCTCATCCCTTGTTTCATATATCCCAAAACAGAGTTCAACCATTCACCCACATGGCCCCCTCATCCCACGACACCCACACCAACCGACTTGGACCTCCAGCTCTCACTATCACCAATGGGGAGTACTCATCACCCATCTGTCAATCCCATGCCCATGCAACTCTCCTTTCCCCATGACCACCCATTCCCTCTAGACCATCTTAACCAATTGATGAGCTACCTCTCCATCAAAACTACCAACAACGAGGAAGTGAGCTATGTCCGAATTCCTATCCATCCACGGACATTGGTTGCTTGGAACCAAATGACCAAAACTCCCTGTTTGCCACTTTGGCTAGACTCATCCACTCATTGCTGTCATAGGAGAAATTTCAGGGGACATGCACAAGCCCAATGAGCTTCACGCCAGATTGCTTAGTAAGTGCTTCATGTGAGCTTTCCTCGTTATTTTATTGATCCATGTGTAAAAAAAATCATTATTTTATTAATCCATCATTTCTCCGTTAGTTTGGTGACGGAATGGTGCTTTAAGGACTTAAATGTCCCGCATTAATTAGTTTAAGGACTAAAAGTGGTACAAATAAAATGTAGAGACAAAAATGAGAAAAGTCAAAATATAAGAACTAAAAGTGCATTTACGCTAAGAAAATATAAGGTAAAACTACATTATTGGCCCTTGCTTAAGTGTCTTCTTATATAATTGACACCTATCCTTGTTTGTAGCAGTTGCGGCAAACATGTTTGGAGGATATTCGTGTCCATCTTGAAATAATTTTATCATTTTAATATAAAAAAATGCCGCATCAACTAAAAAGAAAAATGTCAATATTCTGTTAGCCACATAAACATTAACACTAACGGCAGTTAACAAAATGATTAACATTGTTCTTTCTCAAAAATGATTGACATTGTTAATTTTTAAAACTTAAGAGGCTAATTGCGCTTATTTAAAATTTAAGGGACCAATAATGTTCACAGGTAAACTTCAAGTATCAATAATATAGTTTAGTCAAAATATAAAGGATGGAAGGAAATTTCAAACCCATCTCTCTCCCTCTCTCCATATGTATTATAAAAGCCCACAAAAAATTGAAGCGTTGCCTCTCATTTAAGTGTATCCCGTGCTGGTCTACTGCCCGCTGCAGCATAAATCTTGGATCTCGTTGACAACTATATTGAACAAACCTAGGTCCGATTGGGCTCAGATTCACACTCTCAATCATAATATATATATTCAAAAGTGTACAGTAAAGTTCATATGGCCCATATTTCGTAGTCCATACATCTGTTCAAGCGCCGGACTTTGTATGTCACTCTAGGGTCATGTACTTCTAGCCCAATTATTTTCTTTTCGGGCTTTATCTAGGATTGTTATTTTATGCCCAAACCAGAATTTAGCAGGCCGAGTCTCGCACTAGTTAGGGTCATCCTTTCTCTTCTCTTCTCTTTTCTTTTCTTTTCTTTTTTTGTTTTGTTTTTTTTTAATAAATAAATGATGCTTACATTAAAAAAAAAAAAAAAAAAAAAAAAAACTGACTAGAAATACAAATACTACATAAATACTTATACATACCCCTCCCTCCCCCGGGGCTCGAATCTAGGCTTCTGCGTTTTTCCATTTACTTAAGGTATGAAGAAGTATCATCCAACTCAACTCTTGTTAGGAGTAAAATAGAAAATGTCTTGCAAACTTGTGAAAGTCATTACTCCCAAATCCAAATACCCCTAATAGTAAAGTATTTGAGATCCCAAGTTGTGAAAAGAGAGACATGAAAATGATCGAGCATTAGAAAAGATTGCTTATTGGTATTCCTTTCAGAAAATATTTAAGATATTATAAATTTTATTACATAACATTTACAAATTAACATAATATTTACTAAGTGACATGACAATAAATATAATCGGTGGATTTATTTTATATAAAAAAAAAATTCTACAATTACAACAATTTTCACAACAGTTGAGTTGATAAGTTCTTAATTTAAACCTACTACTAGCATCACTTTTTTACTTACTAATAACAATTTGCTACTTGAGTAGTCATCAAATTTTATGAATATGCAAACTAATCATTTTATAAATGGTGCACGTCAGTTTGTAAATATAAAATTGTAAGATCCATAGCATCACTATTGCCTTATCTTTTTCCAATAACTTTGCTTCCAGGAGAAACTAATTTTATATTTTTTGATGAATAAGAAAGGTTTCATTCATAGGTAGGTTACAAACTACAAAGTTAATAAAAAAAAAGTTTGACAGCATAATACAACCTCAAGCAACTAGAAGATGCGAACCAGAAACCTACAACTACAACGACACCATAGTACAATGCAAACACAAGCATCTAAAAAGCTACAAGCCAGAATTTAAAACAACAATAGCACCATTCTTATTGTCAGCATCAAAAACAAGAACAAGGAATTCTCTAAATGATGCATATAAACATTCTATTTTGATTGGAGCTTCCAAATTCTCCTATCATAAGAGCACTCCACCTATCATTATTTGGTATTCTAAATATACTTTTCAAAGCCAACCCACAAATAAAAGCATGCTTGAAAATATATATGCTTATCATTTCACACCATATAAGCTTCCATCAAGTCACTGTTGGCTTCTTCTCTAGAATATCTTCCAAACCAACAATACAATTATAAGTACTTCTCAGTTCTCAATTATCATTGCACAAGGGCGCCACAAACTTCATCTTTATCTTTTATATGTACATGTATATCTCATGTAATCTGCGAGCAATTGGTACCAATTGCTCTGACCTTGCAGCAGGGGGCCATATTTAATTATTATTTCTTTTGACTCTAGACTCAGAGCATGGCTGACATAGAATTGGCAGCAATGCCAATAATATACAATTACCCTATGCCCAGACTTTAAATGAAGAGGGCCCTGCATATGCAAATAAAAATCCACAATTCTATTGAATCACTTTGCTGGGTTGCGGCTTATCCTACTCTGTGCTTAAAGAAAGCTTTTGGTTTGAGAGAGTTTCTTTTTTAATTGATTTATATGTTTCCATTATCTTAAAGAACAATAATTACTAAAATATCTAGAAAGAAAGTTATTCAATATTAGTATGTATCAATGCCAATCATGAAACCGGATGGGATTCTTTTCACATTTTTTATACACCCTAAAGTACTCTAATAAGCAAGTACAGAAGCAAAAAAAGAGAGCTAGATTCAGGTAATCGGGGCCTGAATTAGTAGGCTAGTAGCAGAACCCATTTGCAATTTGCTAATGTCTTGTAGAAAAGGACCTCATTATATATGTAATGTAATATAATCCAAACGCAAAGCTAAGAAGATTATATGCACTTGCCCATTCTGTCTTTACTTTTGAGATTAAACATGAAAGAAAATATCAGATGCAGAAAGTGAGAAAACCCAATCGCTAATTGCTATACAACTTGTCCGAGCTCTAATCACTCAAATCATGAAGTATTGTGTGCTGTCGTGATTAGGCAACTCGTGATTAGGCATTTTTAAAATACTTGTTAGAAATGGCTAAAACTTATCATGTACTAATTTATATCAATCATTGCTTGACAAGATAGAGGTTTTCTCTCAAAGTGTTTTTGGTCTTTGTCATTCATAGTTTGACAATTGACAATCAATATAAAGGTCAAATTCTTTCCAAAGCTGTGCTTTAATATGGAAAACCAGTGGCATTTTGGGTCACACATGATGGAAGTGGTAAAAAGTGAAGTGGGATTGACGTTCCCATCACAGGGACAATAATTCTAAGGCAAACGACAAATGCAGCTTATATTGGAGAATCATTTTAGATCACTTTGTCAGTTGAAGGCTTTGAAGCTCCTTTTTCTATTGCTTAAAATAATTTCAAACCTTAAACAGTGATTTCAAAAGCAGGCAGAGAATGAGAAAAGCAATGGGTGAGTGTTCATCATCCTGAATTATCAAAAGAGTACCTTAATTTTCTAAACCCAAAATATTAGTTTCATTCATTCATTCAAATTCTATAACAAGAACAATCATGCCTTTGATTCCAAATAATGAAGGTCGACCACACATCATTCTATACTATCCGAATTCATGCTCTCTGTTAATGTTGTTCAATCAAATCCTAACAACTCAAATATCTAGGGAGTTTATGGATCCCTCTATCAATAAATTTGATCTTTGTCATTGTGTATTACAGTTTTAGTCATAATATGACGTGTGCATTAAGGATTGATACTTCATGTTGCATCAATGTGAAGTGATCTCTATGAGTAGGGTTTTGTTTTTTTTTTTTTTTTATCTAAACATTGCAAGGGCAAAGTTGATACGGTGCCTCAATGGCCATTTCAGAAGATGGTCTAAATAAAGATCATCCCTAAAGCTTTTTATTGGATAAGATAATGATAGATAAACAAGCCAATTACCATTTTCTTTCATATGTAACTATCCTGTACAGTTGAACAATATCGAAGTATATGATGCCATAGCCATACCTATCTAATCTTAACAGTTTATCTATTAATACAAAATATATGTTAATTCTATGTTAAGTTTTATATATAATCCATTAATACTCTATTCGATAATTCTTTTGTATATACACTCAACTATTATCATAACCAATACATTTATGATGACAAGCCTGGGATTTTTTATAGGTTTTTTCTTAATTTTGTTAGCCTAAAATGAGTAGGTTAAACTTTAGAAACCATTGTGCAGTAAGAAATGTCAAAAGTCTGGTAAGCCCAGAACCCAAAAATCAGATTTGAGTGTGCCAAATGTGCCTAACATAACAAAAAATTCAACCTGTCCATGGTTCACGGTACCATGGTGATGCCAACCTTGCCTACTTCCTTTTATTAGTCATGTCATACCTTTTTTTTTTTTTTCATCAGGCAATAATTGTAGGTTACGCAAATAAAATAAAGACCCTTTCCTTTGGAATTTGGTTTTGGACATTATGGTATGGTGTTTATAAGAACAAATAATGGTAGCACTGGCACATAAGAAAAACAGTTTACTTTGAGGGAAAAACAAAGACTCCAAGACAAGCTTCTAGACTTGTGTTTTGATTCTCTTGAAATAATAATTCTCATCTATTTATAACCTAATAATTGGTCAAATATAACTAGCCTGATCAATCAACAAATCCTATAGCTAATACTAGTTGATGGGGCATAAGCATAAATAATCATCTAAATCCTTATTCAAATAACCTGAAATAAAAATCACATTAACAATGCAAATGTAATAATCTCTAATATAAAGATTATCTGAACCGGAACATATCACATTGTTACAATAAATAGGACAATTTTTACATTTTAGTGTGCTGAGAAAATAATTTTAATAGGAAAATATCATCGCCAGCTGTTTACACTAAAATTGTGTTGTTATCAAATTATCAATGACTCTCTAAATTAACAAAAGTGGTACTAGTACTAATGAAATGAATATAATTGACCCTCTTTTTCTAACATGCTACTGAATAAGACTCTTTGTGAATTAATAAGAGAAAGAGAGAGTGATTTGCAAGCAAGAGAAAATTCCATGGATAAATAGTAGTAGATATGTTTTTGGAGGAAAGATGAGCTGAACCTCAATAATTAGATGGGTTTGGGGAAAAAAGCAAAAAGAGGTGTGATGTTGATACCATATGTGATGATCAGAGAAGCACATGCCAAACCAACGTTTCCACAGTCCTTTTTTCTCATCTTTTTTGAGTTTTTCTTCTCTGCCTTCCCTACCTTCTTGTGTGGTCCGACCTCCCTTATCTTATCACATTCATTCAACTCTTTTTTTTTTCCTTTTCATCACTAAACTTGGTCACATCAAACTTTTTAAAGTCCCCATTTCTCTTTCTCTTAACCAACTTGGTGTGTTTTAGTTCCATCCCCACCTCAAAAAGATTCCAAAGGACAGCCCAACCTAGTAGTGACCAACCAACTTCCTTCTACAACAAATAAATCCAACGCATAATATTTTTTTCACAATTATTGACAATTTATTGTTATTAGTGCATAATAATACAATGTTTGAGATCGAGTTTTAAAAAAAAAAAAATTGAATGAAATGGAACATGTATTTTTTTTTTCTAATGTGTTTAGAAGTTGCTAAAAAGAGGAATGGAAATTAAATAAATATGAATTTTTTATTAATATACCATTCATCTTTTATTTATATTTTCACAAAATGAAAAAAAAAAATTTGGTATTTCACATCCATTTTATTAAAGGAATTTTTTTTTCCTGATGTGTTTGGAAGTCACTAAAATGAGGAAGGGAATGGAAATGAGATAAATATAAAAAATTTAGTAACTTCCAAACACATCAGAAAAAAAAAATCCTTTAATAAATATAAATTTTTTATTAATGTACTAATTCATATTTTATTTATTTTTTCATAAAATGAAAATAAAATTGATATTTTACATCAATTTTATTAGAAAGAATGAGAGTTCCTTCCACTTTTGAGAGGAATTCTTATTGGGAATTGAATGAAATTAGTTTATTCTCTTTTGCTAAACTTCCAAACATAAGAATTGATGAAGTATTCCTATTCATTTCATTTCAACCCATTCTTCTGAAAGAAAATAAATTTCCCCACCTACATAGGGTTGTGAATGAACCAAGTCGTTCATGAACAACTTGGGTTTGACTTGATAAAAAGCTCATTCATGTTTGTTTGTTTATAAGTAAGCCAAGCTTAAGCTTTAGTTTTAGGCTTGTTTGATAATCAAACTGAACCCAAGCAAAAACAATTGTTCATGAACAAGCTCATGTACAATAGGGCTTGATACAAAACATGCCAAGTTTTGGCTTATTTATAGCTTGATATATGTTTACTAAATAGACTCATTATTATGACATTACACGTATCTTGATGATAACATAGTCCACATGAGACCACTTACCACTACCCATTAATTTTTCTTCTTTCCTCTAATTTGTTTTAACACTCCCTCTAAACTGACCATGGAACACTTTTAGACTTAAGTTATATTTTTTTTTAGTTACTCAAGCTATAGACAATGAGTGATGAATGGATGAATTTAATTATGTAAAGTTGTAATTGGAACGATTTCTAATCACTGGTGGAATTAGAAGCATGATAAAATGAGTATATTATTTATTATTTTTTTTTAGTTTACTTATTTTTGGTGATATAGGCATTTGATAATGCATTTTTTTTATCCCAAGCTAAAAAGCTTGACTTGAGCTCGTGTTTGAGCTTGATATTAAGCTTAATCTTGGCTTGAATAATTAATCAAGCCAAGCCGAGCTCAAGCTTTTTGGCATTTTTATGAGCTCGAGTTCAAACATTGTTTTTAGGCTTGTCTTGAGCTCGGGTCAAGCTTGAGTGTTTGATTTTTATTGCTAAGCCAAGCTCAAGCACATACTACTTGGCAAAACTTAGTTCGTTTATAGCCCTACACTCAAACCATCTAAATAGTGTCAGGGATAGACTTAAAGTGAGGTGATGTTGCTTTAATCACGATAGATCGTGTTGGCCAAACCATGAAAATAAGGTTAGTAATAAGCTTGAGGAAGTGGTGTAATGTTACTTCAATCACAATAAATTGTGTCGGCAATTCGAGAAATATTGTGTTCCCACTATTATTCTCTCTCTCTCTCTCTCTCTCTCTTCTTTTTTCTTTATTAATATATTTAGATGAATTCCCTACCCTACTTTAAACACCCCGTACCACTCTCTATATTAATCCTTAACTTCTTGACAATTATCCCCAACAAACCCTTTAATGCTTTCCTTGAACTAACACCACAAGCAAAGCCCAATATTCCAATAATGCCTCCTGTTCACTCTAGCCCGTTCTTTCAAATGGAAAACCAAGCAATACTATCATTGCTCCGGCACACGAGTACTCCAGGAAATGAGAAACGCACAAAGTCTTCTGGGGGTCTCTTGAAAATGTTCAAGCTCTTCCCCATGTTAACCTCAGGGTGCAAAATGGTAGCACTATTGGGAAGACCTCGAAAGCCTTTGCTCAAAGACAATGCAACAACAGGGACTCTTTTCGGTTTTCGTAAAGGAAGAGTAACTCTAGCAATACAAGAAGACCCGCAATGCATGCCAATGTTTGTGATAGAGCTACCAATGCACACAAGTGTTTTTCACAAGGAAATGGGGTCAGATATGGTCCGAATTGCGCTAGAGAGTGAAACAAAAACTCACAAGAAGAAACTGTTGGAGGAATTTGTTTGGGCAGTTTACTGTAATGGAAGAAAGATGGGGTACTCTATTAGGAGGAAACAAATGTCAGATGAAGAACTTTATGTGATGCAACATTTGCGAGGTGTGTCAATGGGTGCTGGGGTTCTTCCAAGTCAGTCAGAGAAAGACATAGCAGATGGGGAATTGACATACTTTAGGGCTAGATTCGAAAGAGTTGTTGGATCAAAGGATTCTGAATCTTTGTACATGATAAATCCAGATGGTGCAGCAGGGACAGAATTGAGTATTTTCTTTGTAAGGGGTCATTAGAATTAATTAATTTTGTGTTCCTTTCCAGGTTTATTTTGTAAAATTATTAAGCTTTTTTTTTTGGGTTAAATTACATAAAACAATTTCCTCTAGATTTTTGCTTGTTCAATGATTACAGGAAATTAGTCTCATGGCTTCCCACTATGTTTACCATTTTTTTTGCTTTGCCAATGTGAAATTAACCACCTGCCTATAGGTTTTTTCGTAGAATTATGTTTTCTTATAGGTTTATATTGTAAACTAATTAAGCTTAAAAAAAAACTATATATGAAATCATTTCCTCAAGCTTTTTGCTTGTTCAATGATTAAAGGAAAGGAATATTTCCCATGGCTTTGTAGTCTCTTGTTTTCTCCTCGGTTGTTATTGTATCTCACAGTAGTATATCAAATCCTTGTGAAATATCAAATCTCTTCCACTACTTTGTGAGAGAGATTTGATATATCACCGTAATAATAACTACTTTCTTGATGTTTATCATTTTTATTACTTTGTCAAAGTGTGAAATTAACCGCCTGCCTTTACTGTTTTTTGGAGAATTGCTTTTCAAAATTACATAACCAGAATTATATTTGGTTAGCATGCGTATTTGAACATTGTTCATTGATTTTGTTCTTTTGAACGAAGTTTAAGGTTCATATGCCTTGCTTATCACGTCCAAACTCCAGTGCACTGGTACGATAGAAGTAAACATGTCAGTTTTATAATACAATGAATGACCATATTGCTAGAAATGCAAGGGAAATAAGACTTATTGGTATCTTATTTTTCTACCTTTGAAAATAGGCTATTTGAAAATATTTGTACCTAAAAAATAAAAATAAAAGTAAAAGAGAGATTATAAAGTGTGGTTTCAAAGAACTAGAAGAATTGCACCTACATTATTATTATTATTTTTTTTTTTTGCTTCAAACAAGTGCACCTGCAATTGGAATAGTGTTTAAGGGGACATTAAATTTTGCTTCCAGCAAAAACGAGTCTTGCCCAAAATTGCAGAGGCACAAAGCTCTGGAGTATTGATGGTCGAACCAAATTTATGGGGACTTTATTACTGCTGTTCCAAATCCATGCCAAATATCTATTACAGTTAGTTGCAATTTTAATTGAGAGATGCTACGTGTCGACGTCTATAACATTTTTACAATATTTTCATAACAAATCATAAGTGGTTAGTTATTATTGATTCAAATTTGAACCTAACATTAAGATTATTTTTTTGCCCTAACGATAACAACCAGTAACAAACCGTTATTTAGAATTTGTTGTAAAATTATTGTAAAAATGTAGTGGACATATCATTTCTCATTCTAATTAGCTTGGGACATTTACACGAGGGAAGCTGTATTGTCCTCATCACCATATCTGGCACATTCATTCATTGTTGGCACATTAATGAAAATCCACATCACACCAAATTTAGGAAATAATAGGACTTTATATTCTTGCTTTAAATTTTGCAACAATATCTATTTATGAACTCAACTCCACATTGCCTAAATTATCCTAAGATTGTGTTTGGATTGCAAAATTTAGATTTAAATCAATTGATTTAAAATACCTTGATTTTTAAATCCATTGATTTTAAAAGTCTTTTTTTGGGTTGTTTTATACAATAAAGAATTTGAAATTTGTCATATAAAATTTTATTGTTGGTAACTTTATTACAAGTTATAAGGTTCTTTAGAATTGTACTTTTAGCAATTAGACTTTGAGCTGTCTTTTCTAATGGCAGGGGATTTATTAAAGCAATTTAATGTCACCTCAAAATATCAAAGTCAAGGAGTTAAATTTACTTAAAGCATATAGGCACACTATTCAGCCAAAAAATAAATAAAAGCATATAGGCACACTGATGGTGGTATGTTTCTATCTACAATTTAATCGTTTATCAATGAGGGTTAGAAATTTGAAATATTTAGAATTTCTTGTGCTTTAAGAAATTTTCAGAGTTCCTTTCGCTGTTTTTCAATAAATAACTTCTTCTTTTTTGGGCCCAATGATCCTACTTTTCATTTAGAATTTTGAAATAAAAAAAAAAACTTGTTTTATAAAATGAAAGCCAATACTTCAAAAATGAAATCACTATGCATGAAATAGAAATTTGACAGGTTTTCAATGTCCTCTTGGTCTATGATCAGGCAGCTGACTGAAGCATGTTCAGAGGAGAAACTCAAGTTTGAAGCTATGCATTATGATTATCTAATTAAATAGATGGCATTTGATCCTTATTTTGTTCATTGATTTTATTTGTGTTATTTTTATTGTGGCAAAAGTGATCACTTTAAATTTGTTATGGACTAAAATAAATCATTTTAAACTTTAATGACTAAATTTGCTTATGAGAAAAATGGATTGTTGAACCCTAAAGTTTTGCTTATGAGCGATTTTAATCCTTAAAGTTTGAAATGATTGTTTTTAGTACTCAGTAAACTTTGAGTGATCACTTTTAGTCTTTCTATCAAAATCTATTAAATCTCTTGGGGAATGATGACATGTAGCCAAACTACAAAGTAAAAAGTGACGACTTTAAGTTTATTACTCAATAAAAGTGATATTTATATTTTTGGGACAAAAATCTCTAATGGGAATGGCTAAAATTGAGGGACAACATTTAGAAACAATTTTAGTGGTGTTAGATCTTAATGCTATGTTTAGAAGTTCGGAGGAGAGGAGAGTAGAGGGGAATAGCTGTTCTTTACGTTGTTTGGATGTTTTTAAAATTAAATAAGGGGGAGGAGAATAATTAACATTTTCATAATTTGTAATTTTATTAATATGTTAATGGTAAATTTGGTAATTCATTTGATTAAACATTTCTATGCGCTACTCTCCCTCCAAATCTCTCCAATTTTGGAGAATTAAAAATGAGAGGTTAGAAGTAGTTAGAACCCCTCCAAATCTATTTCCCCACTCCTTTACAAAACATCCAAATAAGATAATTTAACTTATTCTCCCTTCCTCTACTCTATTCCCCTCCATCCAAACAAGGTATAAGTTCCCTAATTAATTTCAACCATGTGGCTGGATTGACTAATACAATATAGAAGATTTTATTTTGCCTAATGACAATTTAATTTAATTATGTGCTAATTAGTCATTATAGTCACATAGTTAGATCACCACTTTTTAGAGTAATATTAAAGTCATAAACTATTTTACAACATTTTTATAATTGTTGATGTAATTAACTTCTTAATAGTTTTTATTTAGACCCACTATTAATATCATTTTATCATTTATCAATAACTACTCACCACATTAACAATTTGAAAAAAAGTTTATATCTCTAGCATTACTCTTACTCTCTATATTTATCCTTAATTAATTAGTCAAAGTGGTAATTAGTCCTGACTATAATGGCTAATTAGCACATTTAACTAACGAGAGGTGCTACGTCCACAACATTTTTACAACATTTTCACAACAAATTAGAGTTGGTTAGATGTTATTGGTTTAAATTTGAACTTATCGCTGAAATTACTTTTCTACCCCACCATTAATAACCTATAACAACTTGCCACATAGGATTTGTTGTAAAAATGTTGTGAAAATGTTGTGGACATAGCATTTTCCTTAACTATAATGACTAATTAGCACATAATTATTGGTTCAAGGAAAGCACTTTGACTATAATGACTAATTAGCACATTTAATTATGCGCTAATCATGGATCCAAAAAAAAAATTATGTGCTAATTAGATCTTATATCCAACCTTTTTGGATATGAGCACTTTGAACGAAATGTGGAATCAACGCATTTATAAAATATGATAAATTGATCGGGAAAAAAAAAATTAAAGAAGATCAAATTAATGGTTTTGTCGATGATGTCCTTGTTCTTAGTGGACCTAAAAGGCCATGGCCCAAAAGCCCATTAAATGGACACCAAATCCATCATATCAAGTAGTGGGCCAGTACAAGTCTACAACCACAGTTGAAGTATTTGGATCTAAGCACTAACCATTACAGCCAGTGGCCTGGAATGAGCCTAGGAGATATCTTCTCTCTGTTAAGCATACACGTTGGTGGAGCCAAATTGCTATATTTATTATAGGAATTTGGTGGATGCTATATTTATTATAGGAATTTGGCTCCATCAAAAGTTAATTTATTTATTTCACTATCTTATTTTACAAAATGCCTCAACATCAGTAATTTTATTTTAACTTTCAATACAATAAAATAACATAAACAGTACAATAAAATAATAAAAACCAAATACCAGAGCCGCCTCCATCAACTGCCACAACCACCACTCTACTTTGGCAATCACATCACAACGCAGAAAAAAAAAAAAACAAAACAACCACAACCACAACCCATTGCCACAGCCACAACCACAACTATAAACCACGAAACCCGTAGCCAAAATCCACAAAACCCACTGCCAAAGCCAAAATCATTAACCACCACTACCATAGCCAAAATCAACCACCACCATCACCACCAAACCATATGAAAACACACAAAAAACCAAATCACAGCAAAGAGAGAAGAGAGATGGACGGCGGTGACGGCTTGAGGCTTGGGTTGGCGAAGCTAGCAGAGAAGGATGAGAGAGAGAGAGAGAGAGATGATTTGAAAGAAAAAAAAAAAGAATAAAAAAGTGTAGAAAAGAATTAAAAAATATTAAAGGCATTTGGCTTCTTGCTACAGTAAATAGGTACCTGTGTACTATAGCATGTCGCCAAATTTTTTTGGCTATGACACCACCAATGTGCACAATATTTTGTAGTTTGAGGAGGCAAAAATAGCCTTATAGCTATATGCCTCCACCAATAATGATGAGAAATGCTACTTGAAATCTATGTTTCAAGTGAAATAAAATATTTTTTATGTATCAAATATGTGCATTATCTCTAGCACAAATCACAATCATATAGGATTCTAATTATTAATGAATGATTATAGAACTAACATATTATAAGAAAATTGATGTGTATGTTTGATGCATGAGATAATTATTAATACTAAGTCAGTATCATCAGAGATATTTGTTAATCCTAATGGCCTACATTACATGACTATCACTTTATTATCTCTGTTCTTTGTTCATTGTATGTTTGGAGTTCGAACACATTGCAAAAGGGTTAATTGCATAGGAGCAATGCAACCCTAAAATAGGTAGGCTAAAAACATAAAAAATAAAATAAAAATCAAACTCATAATTGGGCCCAACTCGCACTGAACATTATAAACTTATTGAATTTCCAAAGCTGTGGTACAACTTCCTTCTTTTTTTCCTGAAAAAAGTGAAACCAGTTTTCTTAGCCAAAAGGGCAGAAACCAAAAGAAACTTCTGGCCAGGACTACCTCTATCTTCATGGTCAAAGAGCCAGCTTGAGAGAGAAGGATATGGGAATTGGTCCATATAAAATACAAGCAAAAGTCTACTTGACAACATAGAAACTTCTCTCTTTACCCAATAAAAAAAAAAACATAGAAACTTCTAGGAACACGAATGTAAAAGACCAAGCTGTATGCTTGGATAACAAAAAATGTGGCTCTACTTCTCATGTCTTATAACAAAAGTAGAACAAGTAATGTGCTGATGGTTCCGAGTAAATCTATGTACACATTACTTTTTCAAAACTTGTTAAGGTTGCAACTTTTAATTAGTAGACGAATAAATGATGATATGGTGGGTCCATATTTCCATTAACCACAAAATACTAGCTTATTAAATTGTGAAAAGATTGTAAAATATGTTGTGTCTCTAAAATCTAGCTTTCTTTAATGACTCCCCCTCCCTTCCCCGATCACTATCAAAATGGAAATTGCTATTTATATGAATAACGTGTCACAATGGAAATTAAGTTAATTAACCATAACTAATACCCATAGTTTTTTTCAACTCAATTTAAAATATGCATTGGTTGGCCAACAAATGGAAGAAGGAACTAAGAATTGCATAGGAAGAATATTTTAGACCGACCACTTTTGATGATTCATGTACTTCACCGTGTCCTCATTCTCCAACCGTGTGGATATGTATATGATATTTCTTTAGGTATTCGACAATTGGTCAAAAACTCAAAATATAAAAAAGAGAAAAGAAAATACTTCAAACTTTAAGGAAGCGTTTTAATCCAGGCTGAATCTTCAACTTAAATAAACATCATGTTTGTTTCTATATGCAAATTAGATGCATATTAATAAAATAAAATAATTTTTGAAGAATTGCAAATTTGCAATTAAAGATAAGATAGAAAGGTTACAAATTCGAATATCCTAACATGATAACTTTTATTTCGCACATCAGTCAACAATGTGTCCAATTTTCAAACCTTATAGACAATTTGTTGCGAATAGCATAATTTCATCCTTTTTATATTTAATTAAAATATTAAGGGACCCATTAAGTCTATGAATATACAAGCTAGTAAGACTATATAGTCGTACTATGTACATTCATGCATACATACATACATATATACACACACACACACACACACACACACTTACGCATTATTTGGAGTCTTGGACCCATTCTATTAAACGCTAAGTCTATGAATATACAATAGAGTAAGACTATATAATCTTACTATGTAAGAAATGAGTTTGGAGAGGTTTTAAAGGTATGGGCTAAAATTCATGATTTATGTACTCCTACTCAAGCTGAAGCAGCTGCAATTCTATGGGCCCTAAACTTGGCTATCGCCAAAAATTGGTTCACCATCATTGTGAAGGAGGATTTAAAAATATGCTTTGATGCCCTGTCCAAAGCAAAAGAACCAATTGATTGGTCCATCTCCACCATCATTCGTGATGCAGCTAACATGAGTGTATCTTTTAATAATTGTGAGTTTTGCTGGGTTAAGAGATCTTTAAACTCAGCAGCTCATTCTGCTGCTAAATATGCTATTGCTCTTAAAGTAGGTTTCTTTTGTAATAATTGTAATTTGCCTCCCCCTATCTTGAAAGCTTGTAGGCAAGATTGTCGTACCTTCTGTTGTTCTACTTAATCTAATGAAATGGCCGTTTATCAAAAAAAAAAAAAAAAAGTCTAACTATCTCAATTATCATGTTTTTCTCATAACCGTTACATTTCGTAACATATACCGCAATCAACCCTTTTTCCTCTCACGCCCTCACGCCTATATATATATATATATATATATATACATACACACACACTAACGCGGTATTAGGACCCAATCTATTAAACGCAACAAACTTTAATCAAACTTTAGCTCACACCCACAAATTAAAATACTCTCTTCAAGTGCCACAAGAAACTCTATAAAAACTATACAAAAGAAACTCTATGAAACTCTTCAAGTGCCACAAGTTATCAACATTCTAATATTCTTTTCGAAATATACTCTTTTGATTGACTTCCTCAAATCGTTAAGCTAGAGTGAAGTCTAGCTCAATCCTCCAAGAACCCGAAGCTAGGTAAGGAAGAATTAGTCCTAATTCTTTTAAATTATGTAATTTTCTTTAGTGTTTTTGATAGTTTGGTATTATGGTTCCAAAATCCAAAACTTGTAAGAAAGGTTGTGAAATTTGATTTTTGGAATGAAAAAAAAAAAATCTTATTTTTCTTAGGTTAGAGCTGATATTGAGTGTTTTAAGTTAGAAATATGAATTGATATGGGGAATATTCTGATTTGAAATTGGTAAAGCCAAATCTCCCATCCAATGTATTAGAAAAATCTGAATTTTTATTTTTGAAGTTCCTACTCAACTTAGTTTGTTGAATGTATTAGGTGGTGTTAAATTTGGAGGTTTGAAATTTTGAGATGATGATTGTTTAGATGCTCTCTTGTGGATATGAGAGATCCTTCTATGATATTACGTAACATTAGAGATATATTAGCCCAATAGCATAGGCCTAAACACAATCTTTTATGTGTGTAAGCCAAGTCTCTTACTTATACTAGAAGTTTATTAATTTAGGGTTTAGTTGACTGACATGGTTGATATATATAATAAAATACTCACATATTTACATATTTAGCCTTACTTTTATGTTATTTTGTGATTGGTTATATAATATATTTGTGTTGCAGGTAACAAGGACATCACATGCAAAGTGGGGCTAGGCCAACTGAATCAAGCCAACTTACATCCCCATCAAAAAAAAGAAAAAAGAAAAAAAGAAAAAAAAAACCAACTTAAATCCAGCCAGGCATAAATTCAAGAGAAGACCAAAAAGTTAAAGAACAAGAAGTGACCACTACTCAATCTGACGTGGTAAAAGTGCCAAGGAAACAGTTAAACATGAGGTGGTGATGTCAGCGTGTGAAGTAAAATGAAAGAAATAAAAAGTAGAGATAAAGAATAAAGAATAAAGAGAAGCGGCCTGGAGACACGTGAAGGAGCAAGGCAAAGAAAAAAAACAAGAAGAAGAAATGTGGGCTTGGGCTTTCTTCTTAGGTCATTGCGGGTTTGTTGGGAAGCTTTAGGTCAGCTGAATGTGTGCAAATAGGGCTGTCCATGGGTTGGGCCGGGTTAGTTTTGGGCCCAAACCGAACTTGACCCGATTAGTTCAGGTTATTGAATTTTGGACCCGTATTCGACGATTATTAGTTCGGGTCGGATCTGACGTTTTGAATAATCGGTTGTTCGGGTTGGAGTTGTCGGTTTGACAGGTCTGGGCCTCAAATTGGGCCGGAATTTTTGCAATTTTTAAAATTTTGGTAATTTCATTTTTTTGGGTCTTCTTAGCCCAGATTACTTGGTTTGGCAATTGGAATTCTCTATATATTACAAATTAGGCCTCTTTTTACTAAATTTATTTTAAAATAGGGCTTCAAACTTAATTACACTAGACCAATTGGGCCTTCAATTAGGAAATATCTAAAAGGCCCAAAAAAGGCCTATTCTTTTTATCACCTGTGATCAACACAACATAACACACTAAAAAGCTTTTTATTTTTTTATATTTTTTTATCACCTGTGATCTGAAACAAGAAGCACCTATCAATCCTCATATATAATCTTTCCTACATTAACCACAAAAAATAAACACAATAAATAATATGTAATTTGTTTATCAACACTAAGCACCTAGGCAGTAAGCTAGTAGCTCAACACTTATAAAACCTGCCAACCATAACAAATAATATTTCCAGTAACAAATAAACCTCAATAGGACCATAGAGGCAGTTATTGCAAGTTTTTGGGTAGTAGCCTATAAGGTAGAAAGCTTGGTAGTTATACAATGTTCCAAGCAATATAATTAGTTACAACAATCAAATACCATAGGTATTTCCAAAAAAATAGCTTTTTCAAAGCAGTGAATGACTACTCTATAGTTTATAAGTCTATAACTAATAGACAAGAAAACCTATGAACTAAGATTTCTTTTCTATAGGCATTGACAAATTGATGGGATACTTGCATGACCGTAGTACCTCATAGACTGCACGTTGAAAAGTAAAGCAACTAAGAAGCACACCAATATTGAAGAGAACTTAAACTTTATGGAGAAGCTAAGTGGCAAATACAAGAAATGCTGATTTATTCTGGTTGCCACTAGTCATCAAAACAGCAATGATTGAACTAAGCATTATCATTATGGAAGCTAATCGTTTTGATGCCATGATATTGTTTTGCAGTGCCATCAGGAGTGACGTGTGAGTAGATAAAAATAAAATGAAACTGGGTAAATTAGAGAAGTACTACCCAGGAAAGCCCAATTGAAGTAATGTAAAACATTATCGGAGGATGTTCATAGTAAATAACACTGAGGTTTTATTTCGGCTCGTATCTATTTCTATATTAACTATATAAAAAGAGTCTATGCCATCTACATTGATTTTGGTTTATTCAACCAAAATCACTGTAGATGGCATAGGCTCTTTTTACTGTGATTCACTGCTTTGGCTCTTTATTTATTTATTTATTTTTTCCAGCTGATTGTATTTGTGCTTTTTGTTTTTTTGTCTTTCCTTTTAAATATTTATTATTTATATGTCCGTATTCAATTATACCGACTTAACAAATTTTATAATATTTTCACAATTATTTCACAATCTGCACCATTCATAGGCCTCTTTTTCTTTTCTTTTCTTTTTTCTTTTTTCCATCGTATGCCAAATTTGCTTGTACGTCTTTTTTTTTAAATATTTATATGTACATACATAATTACATTGACACAACACATTCTTACAATATTTTCACAATTATTGAGGTGCCAATTTTTTAAAGGTCAAAATAAAATAATAAAATAAGAGACTGAGAATTACTACCATCTAAAACTCAAAATACACGAAGAAAATTTTAGGGATGTTAAAATTTTGTGGGAGTATTTTAGACATTACACAATAAATATTTTAAGAACTATAAGTTTTTATTAAGATTTAAGTAGGGGTGTGCTCAGTTCGGTTTCGGTCGGTTTGTATTGTATGGCCAACCCAAACCGAATATTTTGGTTTATGAAATTCTCAATTGAAATTGACTGAAATGGCTGGAAACCAATCGGTTTTGGTGTATTTCGATTTTAGTCGGTTTCGGTCGGTTTTCGGTTTTCCAAAGAGAGGGTTTGAGATTTTCAAAACCACACTCTTTCGATCAATAAAGCAAGAATCAAAGCATATAAAATCACACTCAAAATCAATAAAAACCAAAAGCTCAAAACTTTTCACACAGATCACTCAAAAGCAAAATCACCGTTCACTTGAAAAAAAAAATCACAGTATAAACGAAACAAAACAAAACAAACACAGCCTAAAGTGTAAAAAAAAAACTCACTGATTATATGAGAATCTCAAATATACGAAAGAAAAGAGAAGTAGAGATCTCTTACAGTTGGTCTTCATCGATCTGAAGCGAAGAGATGAAACTCGGAGAGAGAGAGAGAGAGAGAAAGTCAGAAAGACTGAAGAATTTGAGTGAAGAAATCTTGAGAAAGCTTCTTCTTCCATTTTTCTTTGTGTGTGTGTGTCAACTAAAGTGAGAATGAGAGAGAAAGGTAGAAAGAGACAGAAAAAATTGAAAGATAAAGTTGGAGAAGGGGGCGGTTGAAGAAAAGAAAAGGGAAGTAAATAAGAGGGGGTATTTCCGTCTTTTTATGCTCTAGGGTTTAAAAAAATTAAATAGCTAAAAAAAAACCCACGTCCCAAGCGAAGGCTCGAACCTGGGATCAGTAAGGCAAACCACAAGGAGCATACCACTAAGCCACTAATCAGTTATGTTTTAAAATTACATATATATATATATATTTGTATTTCGATCGGTTTAGTTCGGTTTCGGGGTAAAAAATCCAACACCAAGACCAAAACCAAAATTTTGGTTTTTAAAAAATGAAACTGAAACCGAACCAAAATTTTGGCATCTATTCAGTTGGTTTTGGCCGGTTTTTTCGGTTCGTCGGTTTTTTGCACACCTCTAGGTTTAACTGAGAGAATAACAATATGACATATTTGCTATTTTCCAAAATATTAAAGAAAAAATTGCTTGAGTTTAAAATTTAATGAGTAATGCTATGTCCATAACATTTTCACAATAATTTCACAACAAATTTTATGTGGCAAGGTATTTTTGATGGATAAAAAAGTGATATCAGTAGTGGGCTCAATTTTTAACCAATAACAACTTGTCATTTAGAATTTGTTCTAAAAATATTATAGATGTAGCATTTCTCTTAAATAAAATAAAAAACATCTCTTCGGATCCTAAAAATGACGGTATTGTGAAAATGTTATAATATTTTTTTGTATTAATATAGTCAAATTGGGTGTGCCAAAATTCATAGTTTCACACACAATTTTCTTGTATTGTATTTTTGTTTGTTTGTTTTTAATGTATAATTTTAAAACTAGTAATAATTTTTCATCTAAAATTTGTTGTGAAAATATTGTAGACGTAAAAAATAAAATAATAATATCAAACTGAGACCCACCACAGCTGGGAATAAAAAAAAATTGCGACAATGTTGTGACATTTTGTTAAGTTCCTAAGATTTTTTTTTGTGTGACATTTTGTTTTCTTCCTATTCTTCTTTTTTTGTTTAGTCAAATTTGGTAATCCAAAATTCATTGTTTTAGGCACAATTTTCTCCAATTGGCTTTCTATTTGTTTTTTGTTTTTTTTAATGCACTGTCAAAAGTGGTTAGCATAATTTAAAACCAGTAACAATTTACCACCTAGGATTTATAATGAAAATATTGTGGATGTAACATTTCTCTAAAATAAAATAATAAAATATCAGACCAAACCCCACCATAGCTAGAAATAAAGGTATTGTAAAAATATCGTGACATTTTGTTGTGTTCCTAGACTTCGTTTTTGGTTTAGTCAATTTGTTGAACCAAAATTCATTGTTTTATGCATAATTTTTTTAGGTTGATTTTTTTAACACATTGTTTCAAGTTATTAAAAAAAAAAGCACATTGTGTTACACATACACACACACTCACACACAAATTGACGAGGTAGCAATTTTCTCTTTTATGTTTGGGCTAGTTTCATTCCCCCCTAAATTAAAGTTGAATAATTTCCTCCTTTATATTTTGTAAATGAGCATATACTCCTACTATTACTCTCTTAGTTAACCCCTAACAAAATTTTATAATTCCTAAAATTTCCATTATGCAATGTCTAAAATACTCCTATTGAACTTTAATGTCTCAAAAATTTCTAGTATTTTGAATATTACGTGATAGACTGGTAGTCATGCTTGGAAAGTTAGAATGATGATATATTGTGTTCTATTTGTTACCTAGAGAACACATTTATTAGGTTTAAATCTTCTATACTTATAATTTTATTTAATAGAAACTTTGATGACAAATGTCTTTTGTTATTTTATTTTTTATTTTTAATTTCTTTTCCTACTAAAAAGGGTGTTTATTAAAAATAAGTAAGCTAAACATTATAGTTAGACTCATAAGATAAGATGATAAAGAATGAATTATGAATAACAAAATCTTCATTGTAGATGGTGTAAGTATTTAATTTGATGAAGATCATCAAAAAAAATTGTAGCATATATCATCATTCATTACGAAAATTTAAATATTATGGAAAGATGACGACACTCATTATCATTCTTTGTAGCATTTTTTGGTGAGTAGATATTACATTTAGTAAATAGGTTCTAAGAAATTGTCATAGTAAATACAAAATAGATATTCAAATAGTTATTTTAAATTTAAGTACATAATTTCATACTTTTTCAACAAACGAAAAAAATCTATATTAATTCTCTTACTAAAGGGGCAACACATGCTTTGCACATGCAACCCACACTAGTTTAATTAAAAACTAGTGACAGAAGATAACAAAGTTTATTTTTTTATTTTTTATTTTTTGAATAAGTGTATGTTTGGATAGTGCTGAAAAACACTTTTCAGATGTGTCCCACGTTTTTCAGTAGGTCTCATACACTATTCACGGGACCCACAAGTACCTTTTTCTTTTAAAAACAACTTCAAAATTGGGTTTCACGCCATTTTTCACACATTTAAAAATTATTTTGCTACAATATTTTTAATTTTAAGCAATAAATAGTATTCAAACACACTCTAAGTAGGATCTAGAAATATGGGAAAAAAATTTTAGCCTTTGGAATATGATTAAAATAGTGGTGTCCTTTAAAGGATTGAATCAGAGAGCTTGAACGTGAGGTACACGTGATCTGTTTACACACTTCAACCGAAGTGACTAGACTACAAAATCACTCTCTTATGTTGGATTTCATATCAATCTTCTTATTGTCACATCCTGAAATAAAGTAGGGAACAATTAAGGATAGAGTCTAGTTAATGTGTGCCTTAAGCCATTCATTTTTGGAAAATTTTTTATCGAGAATTGAAAAAGTTTTACAGCTTTTTTAATTCCTGATAAAACTTCTTCTTAAAATGGTAGACTATTGTGTGTCCTCACGGCACACATTAAGGATAATAAGAGCATTTCCAATAGATTAACTATATTTATTTTTTGAAAAGAAAACCCCACTGTTCACACTTGAACAGATTCTCCAAATGCAAAACTTTTCTAAATATTTTTTGAAGTTGTTACAATGCTTCTCTAGATATAGAAAACACTGTAGAAACTCCATGAGTTTTTCTACTTAAAAAAATCATACAACTCAATAAAAAACAATTATTTCTCTCTCCTCTCACAACAGCTACAGACATTCATGTTCACAATTGCTATAAACACAACAATCATTTCTCTTAAACATCTCTATACTCAATCAAAATACAAACTCAAAAACACAATCTTAAAATTAATCAAATCATAACAATAAAAGCAAAAAAAGAAAAAAGAAAAAAAGAGAGATAGAAGCCATTTGACCCATCTAAGCTGCGGTGGGAAGGAAGATGAGCGGCGGTAGTGCGAAACATGTGGCTTGGCACAGTGACTGTTGATTCTGTGCTTGCCTGTGTCTTTTGATCAATGGTGGAGCAAGCAATCGTTTGTTCTTTCTCTGTTTCTTATCACTACCAAAAAGTGTCCTAGAATCAAGTAGAAATAGAAAAAGTAAAAAAAGAGAGAGCTAGGGAAAGAAAGAGAGAGACAGAACTGGAGAAAGTGAGATCCGGAATGAATTAGAAAAAGAAAAAGAAGGGTAGAGAGATAGGAGTGGGATATGTGTGTGGTGGAGAAAAAACCAAGAGAAAAAAAAAAAAAAAACATATGGATGTAATTAAGTTTGGAAAAATAATATAAAAAATAAGAAATGCCAATTAAGAAATGCTACCACAATATTTTCACATAAATTTTAAGTAATAGATTGTTATTAGCTAATATTGGTGAGTAAAAAAATAATTTCAGTGGTGGGTTCAAATTAGAACTAGTAACAACTTCCCACATAAGATTTTGATGTGATTTTTATGAAAGTATTGTGAAAATTGTTGTGGTTATAACACTTTTCATTGAAAAATATAATTTTTGGAAATGAATATAGGAAGAATAAATGATGATAAGAAAGAATAAATAATGATGAAGAAATAACATTTAAATGAGATGGAGAAAATGATAGAGAATCTGTTAGAAAATGTATTTGAAAAAGTAGGTAGGTAAAAGTTAAATATCACTGTTTACTGTCTAAAGAGTACAAAAATTTAGATATACTGTCAGAGATGCTCTTAAATTTGGTTGAATTGAGTTAATTTTAGAGTTCTCAAGGGGAAGGAGTTGGGCTGGGTTTTTATTTTGTATTTTAATTCCAGCCCAACCCAATATCGATTTCATGGACAGCCCATTTTCAATTTTTTTTTGCAGTACTTTATCTACTGGTAGCCACCACCATTTGCAAATATTGTTTGTGTGACAGACTATGGGATTGAGATTGAAATTGAAATTGGGTTTCAACGCCGGTAGTGGTGGTCGTGGTGGTGGGCCCATCAAATGACACACGCGCCATCAAAGATACGCTGGTGTAGTCATTGAAGTCTGCATTCCCTTCTTCTCCGCCAGAAAAGAAAGACTTGGCCATTAATGCCCAAAGCAAAACCTCTGTGCACAAGGTTTGTTATTAGTGAATATAGTCTGCTAACAACCTCGGACACCTCGAGTCTGTGTCCGTGTCGGACACGCCTGGACACTCCACGCGTGTCCTCTTTGCTTTGTGTTTGGGGGATTTTTTTTTTTTTTTTTTGGGTTGGTTGAAATTCAATTGATTCCCTCACCACGTAAAAAATGAGTCTAGAGGATCATTTCCTCAAAATCTGTTAGCCAATGATACAATTTAAACATTCATTTTAAATTACAAATTTTACTAAAAACGTTGTCATTTCGTAGATCTTATTGTTTGATGATTATATAGATGTTTTTAATAAAATCAACCATATATAATGTTTAATTTGCTAAAAAATTTGGACCGAATTATTAACTCGTTTTCACAAAATGAGTCAATAGCATCATTTCATCAAAATCTGTTAGCCAATGATGCAATTTAAACATTCATTTTAAATTACAAAAGTTGTCATTTCATAGATCTTATTGTTTGATGATTATATTTTTTAAAATAAAATTTGACATATATAATTTTTAAACTGTTTAATTTGCAAAAGATTTGGACCGAATTATTAATTCATTTTCACAAATTTACTAAGAATAAATCTTAAGGACTAATTTGACAATTGAAGTAAATGTCAAGAGACTAAAATTGTACTTTAGACATATATATTTTTTTATTTAAAAAAGATTCATTTGGTTTTAGACATGTTTTTAAAAAAAATTTGGCAGTAATTATTTATTTTTAAAACTTAAACTAAACATAAAATATGTCTATAGATATGAAGATCTATTGTTCATTTAATTAATTCTTTGTTGTGTCAATCCTGTCCTAATTTTTCAAGAGTTATGGTGTTTTCGTGTCCTGTCCTATATTGTCTGTTTCAATGTCTGTGTTAGTGTCAATCAGTTTCATTGTCCACTCTCTCTAATATTTTAGAATGTGTGTGGTGATGATGGTGTTTTATTATGGTTCATGTACCAAAAGCTTCTCGAGCTAGTGGAGTTGAAGCCGAAGGAAATGATTTCAAGGGAAGCTACTCTACTTATTTTCATGGTTGGCGTTCCTAACGTTGCCAAGTAGGTTTTAATTAATTCAATCCATCAAATTGCATTGTCTTGCTTTCTTGGTAAGCTGTTACCATGTTTTTGTTAGATTATGTAGTTTGAATGTCATTGTCTTTAAATGGAACAATGGGGAAGGTTATTAAATTTTATTGAACAATAATTGCTTTCATTTTCTTTCATAGTGCAAGAGAAGATGAAGCGTGCAACTGTTGTCCCACTGCCTGGTGTCTCAAGATATTGCTGGATACAAGGTGAATGATTCTGTGTTTTATGGTTTATTACCTTAAAAAGGAAAGAGAGACTGAGTGTCTAGTTTCATGTGTCTTTCACAGATATAGTTGATGCCGTTGCTTTTATGAGAAGCAAACTGATTGCAAGGAATTTATTTCTGACGTGTTATATTATTTGACCACAGACACGGTGATGGTAATTAGATTACAATGACTTACTATATTCTATCTTAATTGGTCGATTGCCACCCCCACCCCCCAACCCAATTTTGCTAGCTGTCTTTACTAATTCTTATTTATTTTTTTACTTTCGATTTTCTTTTTTAGCTGTCAAGCATTTGTAGGTTTACATGATTAGGAAAATAAACTATCTGGCTTAGGTATCTGGTTGTATTGCCAAATTGTGGTCTATGGTGTTTGGTTTATTTGGAGTTTGTTGGGTGATGTTGAAGAATGTTGTTGAGTTGTTAGCTTGCTGGTCTTGTCATTTTTGTTGTCATTGGAATGGGAATTTGCGGATGGTTCCCCCGCATTGTTTGATGTGGTGCTTATCGAGAGAGAGGAATGATTGGAATTTTGAGGATACAGAGAGAGCTATGCCTGATCTCAAATTAAGTTTGTAACAAGCTAGTTTGGGACTAGCTTATAAGCTAGTTTTTTGCTTTTTAGCTTTTATTTACACTTTTTTAAAGCCTCACTTTTTCATACTTTTTCAAAGTACAAGTATATTTAGCATACTTTTAACAAAAAAATTTCAGCAAAAAATTAATAAGCTATTCCCATACAGACAATAAATCAATTGCATAAACTTTATTTGATGACATGTTTTTAAGGTCAGGTTAAATCATCAATCATTTGCCTCTTTCCTTTTCTTTTTAAAATCTTATTTTTTATTCTATCTACTGTTTCCCTTCTTGTTGATCTGCTGTTGAATTCTTTTGGTTCAACATCTATGTATGTTTAAATGCTGATGTTGAATTATTAAGATGTAGATTGTGCATCAGCCTAGCATATATGTCCTAGAAACTCTGGGTGTATTGGTTTCAAGTATCCCTGGCATAGAGACAGAATTGAAGCTGGCTCTTGCAGGTATCATGCTCTTGCAAATAATTTCTCTTTAGTTTCTTGTTAGACTTCTTACAGTACAAATGTGAATGTGCACAAGCATATACACACAGCTACCTGCATGCTTTTTTAGTTTTAGATGTGCTAATCTTGCTTGAAAGATTATTGTTGTAAACATTCAAAAATGAGTGAGTCTACAATCACGATTAAGAGAAGTCATAGACTACTCAACCTGAGCTGATTTGGTGGCAATAAAGAAATTGGATTCAGCTTAGCAAATTCTTAAATGCACGTGAAGGTTCTGTAAAAGATTCAGTGGTAGGTGAGGAGCGAATTGCACAATACTTGCTGGCAATATTAAATACTCAAGGGACTCCCCTTCATTGGAAGCACTTGAACAGTAGGAGACTAGAAGGGATTCGATATGATTCTAAGGAAAACATGTGTATAATATTAAAGAACAAATGCTTGAACGTGTTAATCCATGGATCTCTCAACTTTATACACAAGAATGTAGTTAGGATAGTATACACGTAACACATTTATTTATTTACACATCTTACTTTGAATTACAATGACATAAATGTTTATTTTTGCATAAAATACAAAATGCAAAATAACATATCTATATTTATTTACATCACTTAAAAGCAAATTAAAGAAAGGAAGTATTTATTTATTTACATCTTGTAATCCAAATTGTAATGAAGAAATGCTTATGAATTATGGAAGGAACTTGTGACTTTGAATTGAGGAACATCTAGATTCTATTGGTTGTGACTTGTGTTGAACTCCTGAAATGAAATTTGTAGTTATATAGTGTATTGGAAACTAGCAGTGAGGATAATACTATGAAAAATGATTATACAAAAGAAAAATAAATAAATAAAAATTTAATATGTTCATTTAAGATTTTATGTGTCAATATCTTGCTGCCCAAAATTCGAAACACAATGTTCTAGAAACAAGATTCAATTCCTTCATGAATTAAATAGGATTAAATGTTTCTTCTTCTTCTTCTCTCTCTCTCTCTCTCTCTCTCTTCTTCGGAATCATTGTGGGGAATATAAATATTTAGAAGACTGGTTTAGTTTTGGAAATTCAATTTCATCCAAAAAAATATCTTTGGTTTTAATTTAATTTGAATCTAATTTGGACAAAGAGGGACAAAGAGGGCTTTAGCTATTTTTTTTTTAATATTTACTTTATTTATATATAAATGAAATAGGGGGTTTGGGTTCATAGCAAAAAAAAGAAAAAAAAGAAAAAAAAAAGAGAGTTGTAAAGACTATCTATAATAATAGGACTAAATTGCTAAGAAGAAGACAAATCTGCCCTTACCTCATCATCTTCTCTTGGTAAATTTATGCTACCCTCATCAAGAACAATTTGTGGTAAATGAGCGATCTCCTCTACATTTTCTACTCAAATCAGGACAACCATAAATCAACAATTCTGCTAGTGCCTCCATCCCCTCCGGGAGAGATGACAACTTAGGACAGTTGTCAATCCAAAGTGTCTGAAGTGATTTTAGATGTGGCAGCCAATCCGGCAAAGCCGTTAAGTTTTCACATCCTCCAATCCATAGTAGCTGTAAAGTGTTTGCAGATCCTTGGAGCCATTGGGGAAAAACCTCCAACTTTGGTAAACGGAAAAACATTAAATTTTGGAGGCTCAACTTGAGATCTTGATTGTCTTCTTCTCCCGCTTCCTCCATCAAACTAAGCTCTTTACAATCCCTAATAATCAGGGTCTCTAGGGCAGTTAGGTGTTTCATACTCAATGTCAAAGTGGTCAAACTTGGACAATTTCCAATCACCAATGTTCGAAGATAGGTGAGGCGCCCTTCCTCCATCCCTTCAAAAACACATTTTAGATTCACACATCTCCATATCCACAAAGATCGAAGAGAACTAAAGCAACCTACTGCGCTCTTCGACAAGCAAGTATGCTTTGTTGTAACAATAAAAAGCCTGAGCCTGATTATGTCCCCTATACCTTTTGGCAACCGTTCAAGATTGTGGCAATTTTCAAGCAGTAAAGTTTGCAAACTGTGCAGCTTGCAAATGGAATCTGGAAGTTGCTTGATTATGTGATTAAATGATAGGTCGAAATATCTTAAATGTTTCAAACTTCCAATAGAACTTGGCAACAACTCAAAGGATGAATTTTTCAGATCAAGCACCCGCAAGTACTTAAATCTTGAGAAGCATGTTTCAAGTAAGGACATGGATTGGTCTGTTTGGAAAATAATGGTCTGAACTTTGCTCAACTTCTCTAATTGTGTTGTAACTTCTTGCCCATTGCCTAAAAATGTTAGGTGACAAACTTCTGCAGCAAGGGCAGACTTCTTGGTCACCACTGAACACTCTCTTTTGGCAATTGAGAGTGCGAGATCATGGATAAGATCATGCATTTTAAAAGTAAAATACAAGATATTTTCTTGTTCAACATCTTGAAAGAAAGATCTCGACAACAATTCCTTGATATAAAAGTTGCCAACATCTTCCAACTCTTGATTTTTATCCTTAGGTGGTTGAAGAATTCCATGTGCCATCCAAAATTGAATCAAGAGAAGATTATTGAATACAAAATCCTTTGGGAAAATAGAACAATGTGCAAAACATGGCTTTAAGTGAAATGGCAACTGATTGTAACTGAGCTTCAATGCAGGTAAGATGCCACTCTCCTTTTGATTTAAATGCCATATCTCATTATCTCTAATAGATATCCACTCATGTTCATCAACTTTTGAATAGAGTAGGCAGGCTAAAGTATTCACTGCCAATGGAACCCCTCTACATTTTTTGACGATTTCTTTTCCAATTTCTAAGAGGTTTGGATATTGTTCTGCTTCTCCTTCCTTAAATGCCAATTTCACAAACAAAGATAAACAATCTTTTTGGGATAGACCATCTAAATTGTAAGACTCTACAGTGCTCATCATAGTAGCAACAGAGCTATTCCGCGTTGTCACTATGATTTTACTTCCATTGCAACCTCCAAGTAACAAATTTTTCAATTCAATCCATTTTATATGATCCTCATTCGAAACATCATCTAAGACAAGAAGATATTTCTTATCTTTTATATGTTCTCTTAAACGCATTTGCAACTGATCTATGTTCAAATTCTCATCAATACCAACTGCTGATTTGAGGATTTCTATTATCAATCTTTTAACATCAAAATCCTCAGACACACACACCCACATTTTCAATTGAAAATGTCTAACTACCTGTTCATCATTATACACCAACTTGGCAATTGTGGTCTTCCCCAAACCTCCAATCCCAACTATGGGAATTACACTAACATTTTCGTCAACATCATGCTGCATCAAAAGATTTATTATCTTTTTTTTGTCATCATCCCTACCGATGACATTTTGAGAAGGAATAAAGGAGTGGGTCATGTCCCTTCGGTACATTGTTGTCTTCCTATCTTCAAGTTGTGAAGTAAGATTGAATTCAGCCTTAATATCTGAAATATCATCTACCCTCTCCCTAATACCCTTGATTTTACGTGCCATTTCAAAACAGAATACAAGTGGATTAGAACCAGAAAAGAAACAACCCACCTTTTTGCGAGTGCTCCTGCTTCTCTTCGTTACTTCCTTCTGCAGAATTTGATATTGAAATTCATCCAGGACATTCTCCGCATCATTAAGGACATCTTTGAGCTGTCCTAGCCAATGGTTCAGCCTATGGTCACTTTCTTGCTTCTCCTCGGCATCCAAGAGTACGGCCTTAATGGCTAACACTGTGCACTCAAGTTTTTTTAGATCGCTTTGTACGCCACATGCTGAGCTGAGATCCTCGTAAATAAGGGATTGAAGCAGCTCCATGATCTTCCCTGCAATGCAATAGGCATTTTGAGCCATGTTCTTGTGGTGGTGGGATGGAAAGGAATTTGATGGTTAAGTGAATCAATGCCTTTTAAGTATTAGCGGCTGTTTTTATTATAGAGCAATTCTGAGAGGGTAGATATAATTGCAAATAAGTGAAGCAAAATTGTACTTGGGTGGATTTGCTGCACCATGGATCATGACTTGACTTGGCACACAATTCTTTTTAAGCCTAAGGCAAAGCAAGGAATAGGAATGACTTAAGCATTGAGACAAAGTATATATCTTTTAATTTGTTGGGGCGGAATCATTTTCCTTTAGGTGTAAGTAAATTAACTATTCGATACATACTCTTGTTGAGAATAGATTTGGTGGAATCTCATTATTTGTTTGAAAGAAAAAAGAGGGGGCTAGATGACGTACTATGCAAAGAATGATGCCTTTCTTTCCAATGTAGGCTGGTGCAGGGGACATTCTTTGAGTTGATAAGGGATGTTGGCTAATGATATTCTCTCTTGAATTGGATATTTGTGTCCATTCTAGTACTATGGATTACAATTGGCTTGGAATTGGGATTAGAATTGGATTCCTAGCTAGCAATTCAATGTATTACATCAGAGAACAATTCATATCATCCACTTCTAACAAATTAAATCAATGATTGTAGGTGTCTACTTACACAAACAATGATAACTTTAATCATTTAACCACATAATTCTAACACTCCTTTAATCATTTGACTACACAATTCTAACATGCTTGATTTGAAACAGATGATTAGTAAGTTCAGAGGAAAATTATCTTTCTTTTTCTTTTTCTTTTTTTAATTTTAAATTTATTTAGCTTTACTTGATCTATTTTTAAAAAGGATGAGAAGCTTTTTTGTTTTCTGTGGCTGTAATGTTCTTTTGTTATTACTTTTGAAAAAATGAAGAATTGTTGAAAGAGTGAATGACAATAATTTATGGTAGGGATAAATGAGCAAACAACACAGCCTTGTTCTGGGGTGGTTGAGATGACATCAAGGTAAGCAAAAAATTGTTATTTGATTTAGAAGAAGTAAATAAGAGAAAACTTACAAGGAACCGTATAGATAATACATAAATTGGGGTAGAGTAAATTCATACTCTTACAAAAACTAGTAAAATCATAATAACCAAACACCAAATCAAACCTTCTACTTCTTCCTCTATTTCTAAGTCAAATATGGCTGCTCATCGAAATCAATTCTTTTTTTTTTTTTTTTTTTAAATTCTTTATCCAAGAAAGAAAATAAGAGAGAAAAAGAGATAGATAGAGTCAGAGAGATAATTTTACTGCTTAATTAAGATTTAAACTCGTCTATCTATTGTTCTATACATCTCTATAGAAATGATAAAAGGGATATCAAAAAGACATTAGCATTTATATTTAGGGAAAGTGATTAAAGATGTGATGGGTATAGGGTTTTCTTTCTCATTCCCGTTAAGGAAGTGCTAGCCAGAGAGAGCTCAGAGCTCGGAGACAATGGAATCATGGAAGTACTCTGCAATTTCCAGAAAGCACCTTGCAGCTTGACAGATTGTGAGGATTTGATGCAGCTTGTGGATCGTCTGGTGCCTCAGATTATCTGCCTGTAAGTTTATTCATTTTTTTTATTCGAGAAATGTTGCATGGAATACATCAATACAAGAAATAATGTATAATATGTAGAATCTAGAAGAAAAAGCACTATTTGGTTTATTAAACTTTAAATTTGAATAGTTTTCCAGGGCACATGAGTTGGACCTTAGCGCAGCCAGTATAGTTTGCTTGTCAAATTGGCTATAGAATAGAATTGTGAGAATTTGTCAATTTTATGGTAAATTGTGGACGTGTAATTATTCTAGGTAAAATATACATGTCATATACATAGACACATTTATCTAGACATTTGACAAGAACAAACTATACCCTTTTAGTTTTTCTTTTTGTTCTTTTCTAAATCATTTAGAACATTAGAAAGCCTTTTTTTTTTTTTTTTTCCTGTAATGCATTTATCTTAATTAACACAAACGAGTTACTATCTCTATTTGTTGCATATGTAAGTCATATATATCAAATTGAAACAATAATGATGATAGTGTACTAGGTCCAAACCAGGGAAAAGAATACCACTATAAGTCAACTTATGACTAAATGGTCATGCTTAGGTGATTGATTTGCTAATAGGTGATTTGCCTGAAATGCCCTTGGATTTTTGTATTTTTATGGGTATAATTGGAATCTCACATTTTTGCCTAAACCACCTTAACCATCTTAGAGAGTTCGCCAAGGACAGTGTCCGCCTTATTCAGTGCTGCCACAAGTTTGATTGCAAAGGATCTCTCTCTCTCACAAGTTCGACATGCACTTGATGATATTCGTCCATTTTTTGTGAGCAGTACTGATTGCATGCAATTCTCTGATTAAAGTATATACTTATTTGGATGATTCAAGATTGGTTTCTAGAATTATCATCATCTCGTTTAATTATGAATTAATTTCATGTATTGCTCGACATGAATGGGGGCCATTAGATTAGAGTCATTGTTTGTCAATTTGACAAAATCCAAACTTCAATTTTAGTCAAATTTCAGTTTCAGCACTCCACTATTGATTGGGACAATATTGTCCCCCAACTTCCAAAACTCCAAGTAAATTTTATTTTATAGGAGAACCTAGCTTCAAATCCAAAAAAAAAAAAAAGAAAGTCAATTTAATACGTAGAGTTTACTTTTTGAGGTCTATTTGGAAATAACTTATTTAGCTTTTTGTTAAAATCTTTTTTGTTGAAAGTGTATTAAATACTTGTACTTTGAAAATGTGAGAAAAAGTGAAATTTTAAAAAGCTGTACATAAAATGGCTTACAAGGTAGTTACAAACACAAACTTGGTTTAAAAGTTATGAGTGAAAAATTTTGACACAATTAAATGCATAGGGATAAATGGATATTACCCCCATTGTTAAAGGATTAGAAATTGTAGTATGGCTTTTTGAAAATGATAATGAAAATTTGAGATGTAAGCATTATGAGAAATTGCGAAATTGATTTTATGATCTTATTGATGGTATTCTTCCTCTACCATTTATTGGAGATGGTTTGAATATGATCTTTGTTTTTCTTTGGCATTTTGGTTTGGTGCAATGAAGGGTTCTAATTTTTTGCTTTTAGTCTCAAATTGTTGAAAACTCAGATTGTTGTGATGCTACATAATTCATGACTAATGATAAAAAAATAAATATTTAAAAGAGCTTATCAGGTTATTAGTAAAGTAGTGGTTTCTGCTGGTGCACTACCTTTGTGGTGAATCACACCATTGTATAAATGCCTATCTGCAAAGTGTTCTCTTTTCTAAGACGTCCTGTAGTTTCATCTCTATTTTGTTTTCACTATGTACAACTCTCAATGTGTATTGTTTAATCATGTAGTGTACTTGTGATATGATAACCATCAGCACTAGCCATCTATATTGCTGCAATTTAAAAGCATCACGTATTTATTATTGGGGCAAATAGTTTGAGAATGTAATGTTTGCATTTTTGATAAGCTGTACTTGATGTCATCTGTTTGCACATCCAAATTTTGGAGAGAGTTTCCGATATTAATGTTTTAAGCTATTGAGAGGCTGCTCCTGAGATGCTTTTGATAGTTGTAAATATAATGATTTGTGGATTTTAGTCTCCTCTAGCTACTTGAAGTAGATCATGGATCTGCCAGGTTTTTAGGACTGTCTTTCATTTTTTTTTTAAATACCTTTGGTGTATAATTAAATTGTTGATGGATTTTGTGATTGTATGAAAATGCAGGTCATGTGAAGAAGCACTAATTTGCTAGAGTTGGAAGGAAGATGGATCAGATTGATACTTAATGTTAAAGAGGAATGCTTATCAAGTAGCTTCTTAGGTCTTATTTGATTAGCCTGGAATTGGGATTAGAATCCGATTCCCAGCTAGCAGTTCAATGGATTACATCAGAAAACAATTCATATCCTCCACTTCCAACAAATTTAATCAATGATTGCAGGTGTCTACTTACACAAACAAGGACATAGACAAATAGATGTGCAGAATTTAAGATGAACTAAAACAGAGGGAGCAACCAAATGCAGATGGTAAATACTTCATGACACATATCCCACCTTTTTTATTACTTCTTTCTTTTGGGACCATATAAGGATGATGCAAATGCGTACTGCATACCCCTAACTTTTTGTATATATTTTTGTCGGTTGTAACTTATTTTGGTGCATAACACTTGGATTGTATTTTGCTAAGTTATTAAGCCCACTCCGTTTGCATGCCAAAAAAAAAAAAAAATTGTGCCTTGCAACTACATGCCATTTTTAGCTAGATGTGGAACACTTAAAAATAAAATTAAAAAGGGGGTCCTTGTTAACGAGTGTTTTAAGGGTATCTGTTAATGGATCATTTTAAGAAAGTTTAAATACCACTTTTATTACAAATATAAAAAAGTATCAAAAAAATTAGTTACTTTGTTTAAAATCTCATAATTTTTTTTTAAAAAATAGTTATTAATCTAATGCCTTTAGATCATTGGTTAATTTTTTCCAATTAAAATGAAAAAAAAGTTAAAGTGGATAAGATATATTTTATTTTAGGAACAAGATTATGAGTCATTCTTCCATTTAGAAGCCTTGGACAGTTGCCAAAGTGAATTAATACTAGAGTTGGTCTCGAGTGTAAAAGGCAACTTAAGACAAGTATACAGAGAGATGAAAAACCACACAAAATCTAATAAATGTCACGCATCTTATATTTAATATAAAAAAATAGAGAGAACTAAAATTAGAATTCCCTACTTTAAATTAAGATGAAGGATTATTACAAAAAGTAATTAGTTTATTGAATCTGGCTTGTGTTGCTAAGGCCTTTATTGAATTTGAAGCAAGTGAGAGAAAATCTTTTTTATTTTATTTTATTTTATTACAAGATAGAATTTCTATTCTAATCTAATTTAAGTGTATATGTATGTGAAACTCTCTCCTGGAGACTTAAACCTCAGTTTTGTTCTTCCATACCACACAAACATTTATACTTGCAGGATAACTACCACACCAAGGGTGTGGTGCTAAGGGAGAGAAAATCATTAAACTTACTGAACCAAATCCTTTTCTACACATTGACTGTAATGTCTCCCTTCCTTTAATACACCCCTGGCCCTATATTCTAATCATATTTAGAAGATCCAACATTGTACTGAAATATCATTAATGTATTATCTTTCAAATAAAAATGCGACTCTCTTTAATTTAATTTGCATTGAATTTTCTCATAAAATAAAAAGCAAGTTTGAAAAACTGCTAACATGATGTTTATTGATTTCTAAAAAAGTATATTGTATTATGAATCATGCCAAAATGAATGAAAAGATCAAATGAAAGAATTAAAACCTTTTGATGTTTCCAAACAAAGACTTCCAGCTTTGAAAATAAATAAATAGAAGTGTATTTAAAAAGAAAATATCAGCTTATCAAATAAAATAAAGAATATCTTATAAGTGGGATTTACTTAGCTCAATTGGTCAAGTCTCTTGTCATCGAATAAACTCTTTTTGATGTCTTGACCACTTTTGTAGAGTATCAATATCATAACATTTCACCTGGATATGCCAAAAATTGCTAAATGAAACAATCATTCAATGAGAAAAATTGATTAACACAAAGATTTTGTCATCTCTTAGTCAAGAAAACATAAACCGGTAGCAATAATTAAAAAAGTCTAAAAAGGCAAATTAAATTAAAAAAAAAAAAGTAGAAGGAAACATATGAAGAGGGAAAAAACGAAGAATGAAAGGACAAAATATAACCAACTTGAGCATTTCCTTATTTTTGAAAAATTGCACAGATACCCATAATTCTAGCTGCTTCTGCTATTTCTGGATCTTCTTCAATATCAATTTCAACAAAATGCAAGTTATGATCAAATTTGTTTGTAGTGCCCTCTATAACTAAAACGTACATGGGGCTGTCAAGCTCAACTTGGCCTTCCAACAACTGGCTATTCGGTGAATGACCAATACCATAAATTAACCCTTTTGCCTTAAGCACGGATTTTGAAGTAAAATTTCAGACATCTGGCCTTTTGTATTGCTAACAATATTTATGGTCTCTGTATTGAAGTGCATGGTGATATTTGGATTGTTGTATAGTTTGAAACATTCAAGATAATCAACCTGTTAAGAAAAAATTCAGGTCATGGAGTTGACAACTCATGTACAAGTTGTTCATCAGTACATAATTCACCAGCAAAAAGGTAGCCAACTAGAAAAGATTAAAAAAGAAAAAAAGAAAAAGACCATCACAAACTGAAACTTTTTAGCCACTACTAAGAAATTGACAATGGCATTATAATTAAACCCCAAATCAAAACCTTGAATCGAAAATTGAAACCCTAAACCTAAAATCGAAACCCTAAACCTAAAATCAAAACCCTAAACCCAAAAAACAAATACATAGAAATCTGATTGTTTATTGAGAGAAAAAAAAAATCGAGATCCAGGGAGAGAGAAGGGAGACTTACGAGGTGGTGGAGGTGGGAGGAGTAGGAGCGATGGACGACTAGGTTTTGTCGGCGTCGGTGTGTAGGAGCGGTGGTGAGTGTTAGTGGGAGTCGCTTAGGATTTGAAGGGAAGAGACAGGGTTTTTCTTTTTTTGGTGTTTGATATTTGGTGCCTTAGGGGGGGTTATTTATTTATTTATTTATTTATAGTCAGTGTTGTAGCTCCGTTTACATAAACACAGCTTCAGGGGTGACTATGGCCGCGTTTTTCAATAAACACGGCTTTAGAACAAACCTATAGTTGTGTTTTATGAATGCGGCTTCAGGACATATTAACAAAAAAAAAAAAACATTTCAAATGGGTCCAAAGCCACATTTTAAAAGTGTGGCTTGAGCCCAACCCAAAAAAACGTAGCTGGAACACCTTCAAACGTGGCTACAGACTTGATCTTGGGCTGCGTTTAATGCACATGGCTATACTTTTGGCGTTGTAGCTGCGTTTCAGTAAAATGCGGCTCAAACAGGGTCTTAGGTCGCATTTTTGCAAACGTGGCTGAAAAAAACGCAGCCTAAGACCCGCGTGTTTTGTAGTGTAAGCATTAAACCTTATAGCCTGTGACATGGAATGAGCATAGGAGGTGGAGCTAGGGGTGCTAAAGGGGCCATGGCCCCTTAGTTTTTGAAAATTTTCCATTAATTTTTTTTTATATTAGTAATAAATCTAAAAATTATACAAAAATGTATTTACCAGCCCCCTTGAGAAAATTTTCTGGCACCGCTTATTATCTTGTCTCTATTACTTTGAGAAGTGAGACTTGAAATCTACGTTTTAAGAGAAATAGAATATATTTATGCATTGAATATGTGTATTATCTCTCTTATAATATATGAGCTCAACAATCATGTAGGATTCTAAGTATAAACGGATGATTGTAGAGCTCACATATTATAAGAGAAATAATGTATATATTCAATGCATAAGATAATTATCAATTGAGAGACACTGTTGTAGGAGATATTTGCTAGTCCTAAACAATAGCCTACATGACTACATGACTATCAGTTTATTCCCACTGTTGTTTTCTCATTGTATGTTTGGAGTTCGAAGTTGCCTAAATAGAGTAGGAGCAATGCAACTCTAAAACAGCTAGGCTAAAAACATTATAAACTTTTTGAATTTCCAAAGCTGTGGACAACCCAAGTCCAGATTTTGACCCAGCTTGCTTTGAACGTCATAAACTTCTTGAATTTCCCGAGCTGTGGACAACCCAAGTCCATATTTCGTGAAGCCCAAATTACACACAAGGTAAACTTATGCACCTGTTGATTTTGTGCTCTGGTCGGTGATGGACGTGGTTCAAGTTCTTCTTCTTCATTTCCTGAAAAAGTGAAAGCAGTTTTGTTACCCAAAAGGGCCAAAACCAAAAGAAACTTCTGGCCAGGACCATCTCTATCCTCATGGTCAAAGAGCCAGCTGGAGAAAGAGGACATGGGAATTGGTCAATATAAAATACAAGCAAAAGTCTACTTAGCAGCATTGTTGGGGCCAAGTAGTTTAATAATCTAGAAACATGAATAAAAGACCAAGCTAGCTGTATACTTGGATAACAAAAAATGTGGCCCTACACTTCTACTTCTCATGTCTTACAACAAAAGTAGAGAAAATAATGTGCTAATGGTTTCGAGTAAATCTATGCACACATTACTTTTTCAAAACTTGTTGAGGTTTCAAAGTTTTAATTTTGCAAACCACTAATGATTATATGGTGGACTTATATTTCCACAAACCACAATTTACCACCTCAATAAATTGTGAAAAAATTGTAAAATATGTTGTCTCTCTAGACTCTAACTTTGTTTAATGACACTCCTTCCCTCCACCATTCACTATCAAAATCGAAATTGCTATTTACATGGATAACATGTTGCAGGGAAATTAGCCTTAACTAATACACAGATTTTTTCAACTCAATTTAAAGTATGCTTTGTTTGACCAACAAATGGAGGAAGGAACTAGGAATTGAATAGGATAGATTTTTAGGCAGACCATTTATACCGTCACAAATTAAGTAATTAATTTCAAGGAGTCGGTCTGATGGTTTTAAGGTCTCATGAGATATTGGGTTCAAAATTTTTATTCAACATCTTAGGACTACCTCCAAGAAATTCCTTCATATATATAGCAAGTAATTACATGGTGTGTATTGGATGACAAGTGCAGACACTAGAGAGAATAGTTCATGTTCCCACACTGAACCTACTCCAGTTAAGTCTTTTTCCCCCTTCTTGAAAGCGAGAGCTCGAGATAGCTCTTTGAAAGTTGAAACTTTACAACACGCATGGTTGCACATTGACATCAATTTGTTGTTTACACAATGGCTTCGATATAAGTACCTTGAGTCTTGAAAAGATAACTCCTGGCAATAGACATGTCAAGCGCAAAATACAAAGCAAGAATATTAGACTGTTCACTTTTGAAGGATTCATGTAGCTCACAGTGTCCTCATTCTCAAACCATGTAGATATGCATATGATATTTGAATATTTCTTTAGTATTCCAAACTTAGTCAAAATATAAAATAAAATAACGTAAAATAAAAAGAAAAATAATTGAGAGTTGAAACTTGAAACGTTTGAGGAAGCTTCTTCTTAAATCCAGGCTGTATCTTCAACTTCAATGAATATGGTGTTTGTTTCTATATGCAGAGAAGATGCATCTTAATAAAATGCAATAATTTTTGAAGAATTGAAATTGAAGATTAGACTTAGACAGAATGGTTACAAATTCGAATCTCCGAACATGATAATTTTCATTTCGCACATCAGTCAACAATGTGACCTAATTTCAAACCTTATAGACAATTTGTTGTGAATAGCATTAATTCATTGTTTTTATTTAATTAAAATATAAGGGGGCTCGTTAAGTTTATGAATATAGTAAGACTATTATAGTACAAATAAAGTTATCCCACAAAACTCTATCCCCTAATATGCGCGGCATTTTTCTTCAATATATATATATATACGCGCGCGCGCGGGGCATTTAGACCCAGTCTGACTATAGCTCAAAGCCTCACACCCACCTGTTAAAATACTCTCTTCAAGCGCCACAAGTTATCAACATTCTATTCAAAATTTACTCTTTGGACTAAAGGAGATATGGAACTCGTCTTGTGCTAATTAATCTTGCACCTAAGTATGTCAATTGTAAGATTATAGGAATACATGTAGTTTTTTTATCCAACCACTACATTTGCTTGTTAATTTGGTTCCTTTATTCAAAAGGGCGTATGGGGAAAACTGATAAAAATAAAATCATGGTTAAATTACATATTTAATCCTCAATTTTTTATTTTTTGTTTTAAAATCATCCTTATACTTTAAAATATTTCAAAAATATCTTTATTAATATATGATGAAAAGAAAATACTAATATGACAAATGAAATTCATGAAATCAAAGTCACTTTGATGGCGTGGAGCCTATCACGTGGCATGAATTTTGTTGATCAAATCAACTGTTTCCATTCGTTAAATGAGGTACAAGATATTTTTCTAATCAATTTTTAAAGTATAGAGACGATAAATACCTTTTTTCCTTGAAACCATGTAAGATTAAGATAATTCTCAAAATACCCTTAGGTTTATAAACAAATTGCCAAATGAACAAATTACCATCACTTTTATGTAGATTCCTACAAATAAATAGTAAGCAAAATAATATGGGTAAAATCAAATCATGTCTCCTAAAACGATAGTTTAACATTTCCAAGTAACACAATTGTGATACATGAACATAATAATTATTTTAAATTGTTATAATTAATGGTTATGAAGACATCATGTCTTGTTAATCAAAATAATTTATTTTTAAGCAACACTTTGTTCTAGGTACCATTATATTTTAATACTATAAACATTAAAAAAATATTAAAATGAATCGTACTAAACGTACACTTCAAACATTAAATTGTCTTCTAATAGCATATACAATCATACAAATCTAAGTATCCTTGTGTTGTGGGCATTACAATTTACAAAGATCAAAGATAAAGAAGAAAGACGTTGGATTAGAAAACAGATATGTTTTAGATAGCGAGATAGTATTAAATTAAGGGCTATAATTATTATCTTAAAGAGTAAAAATGTACCTAAACATAGAAAAGAAAATACACAGTCTATTTAGGAAATAAACAACATTCTCATAAAATTGGGAATTCAAAATTTCACATACATATAAATTTCCTTGTTTGTTGGTTATCTTTTCTCTTTTCTCATGTTTTACATTCCCTCACGACTTCACTTTCCCACTATATGACTAAACTATTTCTAATTTTCCAATCAAACAAAAGAATGTTCAAAAAGTCTTATATAAATTCTAAAAAAAACCCTTCAAGATTACCTTAAGTGGGAAACACTCACTCTCAATAGAAATTCATATTTTGGATGGACGTGAATACTTCGTCAACAAATTAACAAGAGGGAAAATTAAGCACGTAAGAAAACAAACAAACAAACAAGAGGCAAGCAAAAAACATGCAAAAGAAAACAAATAATAATTCAACAAGCATTAACCAATGGTTTGACCCATAACCAGAACGACAAAGCACCGGTTCACTCGCTCATGGGCTCGGCGAAGCAGTGAGACCAGACCAACCGGCAATCGGGTTGGAAGGGAACATTGTGGGGTCCCACCTGATAGCTACTCATCAAGTGGACCCAATCTAATTTATCAGAAGAAAAAGATCCTTTGCACATATAGTCCAATTTCAGGCCCCACAATACAACCGCTAGCAGAGAACCATTTGTGTCCAACTCTACCTGTATGCCAAAAGAGTATATATTTTGTCACGACTTATTCATGGATCGAGTGGAGATAATTGAATTGCTTTTTCTTTTTTCTTTTTTATTATAAACAATTGAATTGCTTTTGTTCATGTGTCAAGTGGAGATAATTGAATTGCTTTTTCACTAAGTACTGGCAGAGTAAGTTTTAGCAAACTGTGTGATAATTGAATTGTTTTTCATTAAGTATAGCGGTGGTCCATACATTATTAATGTAATTCGCTTACAAATTAATAAATGTACGAAGTTTGTGATAAAATGCGTGTCTAAAGTGGGCTATGATTAAGAGTTTGAAGTCGGTAAAAAGAAGGTTAAAACATGAGTTTTACATCTTTTAATAAGAGATTGACACATCAATTATTTACTTAAAATTTATTACATCCCATTACATATAATAACATCTCAATAAACTCACAATTTAATATCTATAATTAATTTAATTGGTGAAGTTTCATGACAGCAAATACAAGATCTATAATTTTATTTTTGTCTACACTAAAAACTAATTAATGTCTTAATTTAGTAATAAAAAACAACCATTAAAAATGTATGCAATGAGCCTAAAATTGGTTCATTATTGTGTGTTCTAAGGACATATATTAGTAATACCCCTATAAGGGTAATAACACACATTAATAAATTTATTTTTGAAAAAGTTGTATTGAAGATTAATTTCTGATAAATTTTTTTTTAAATTAGATTATTATTATGTGTTTTAAAGACACGTATTAATAAAATTTTTATAAAAAATATTATGAGTATAATATTTTTATAATAAATTAAAAATAGTTGTTAGTGCCGGCAACCTTTTCTCTAAAACTATTTCTAAAAAAACAAAAAATTGTGCCTATTTAAGAATTGAAATGTGCGACTATGAGCACGGCACGCCATGTCCTTTCAGTGTGCCTTGAAAACTCTGAAATAAGTCGGTGAGTTAGGATTTGACGCCAGCTGTAATATCAACTGCCCAACTGCTTCTTGCTAACGTTACATCAGTGAGAGACACCATAAGGCTCCAAAATCCCATAAATAAAGCCACGTGGGCGGCTCTGATGCAATGATGATACCACTCTCCGTTCATACCACAGGAATGCAACCCCTAAAAATAATATAGCGCGTGGTTACAAGCTCCAAGACATGATATATCAAGCTAGCTCACATCACATTATTAGTGCCACAAAAGACCAATCAATCAAGCTTCTCTATTTTCTCATAAAAATTAAAAAAAAAAAAAACTCAAGCTTCTATTTTCAATGTTCTTTTTTTAAAATAATAATAATAATAATAATAATTTGGTTGAAATCTATTGCAAAGTGCTTAATAGATCTAGGAGCTCAATCGCAAAGAACATTTCACATCTAGAATTTTTGAACTATTCTATTTTATCATTTTAAAAATTACTCTATTAATTATATCATATTATTTTATAATACGGTTAATATTTTATTTTTTATTTATCTCATTTATTTATTAAAATATTAATTTCACTGACTCTTTCTCTCTCTTCCTCTTCATAAAAAAATAATTAAAAATACTCATCCACTATCACTAGAGAAAAAAAAACAATATAAAAATGCATACAAGTTGCTACAATGCCATTATAAAAAATAGGATGACACTGCAGTATAATTGCAAATTTGTTTGCCATTGCAAGGCTTTGCAGGACAAGGTAATGGGGAGTTTTGAGGCACTGATATTAAATATTACCAACATATGGCATATACAATACTTAATGTGAATGCTCTAAGATCTAGCACCTGGAAAGGTATCATGTCGCTTAATAAGAAGGTGGTTCAATAGTCTCTTCCGATAATAATGAATAATTAAATTGAAAAAAAAAATAAAGTTATCAAATTTTATTTGATAAAGTTAAAATAACAAATTAACGGACAAATTTCTTGATATTAGGTATATGAATGGTATAATATCAGTAGGAATTACGACACCCTTTCAAAATAAATCCTCTCATCTTGTTATTAGCTTCTGTCATTTTTCTTGAAGATTGATATATTTGTGACTTTAAAGAAGGATTTTTCTATTACGTATTTGTTGGCTTTCGATTCTTTATTGAGGAGTTTCAAAAACGTCATAAGAGATTTTTTTTTTTTTTAATCTTTTTAATTGGTATAAAGAAGATAGTATAATTTGGGAGTTTTTGTTGGGTTTGAATTATATAGTTCATCCTATACTCTACTATAAATTTTTTTTTTTTTTTTTTTGAAGAGTGCTCTACTATAATTGGAGTAATAGTCTTTTGAGTAATAGTCTTTTGACTCTTTGGTGCTCATTTTTCAAATATCCCAAAATAGTCCTATTATAGTATTATTATCTATAATTAAAATAAACTTTAAAAAAGTACTTGATACTTAACTGAAATTTGTAAAACAATCAATTTTAAGTTCTTAAATAATAGCACACATATTTTTGGAGAAATATTAAATGTTTTGTAAATAACTCTCAATTAAAGCAGAACTGCTACATTGTCCCTAACTTCGAAAATTCTTCCACAAATGCCCACCATCTGAATCAATAATTAAATTTAGAAATTGAAAGCCTCTATAACCATTAATATGTAACTACTGTCGGTTATCATTTTAAAATTTGACTTTGATTACTGTGGGGATCAACCGCTCGGATAAGGGTATTGAGCCATGGTTCGCGCTTGAGGACGTTAATAAACCTGATGATAAACAAGTATTAATAAAGACAAGTAGGTTGTCGGACCAAGGACAAGAGCTGGTCAGGACAAGCAGGAAATATTATTTGAGGAGACAAACTTCCTCAGAAAATAGAATGGAAGCTTAAAGTCAGATCACCCAACAAGTACTAGGAAGGGTACAACCATACTCGGAAGGAGGATAAGTTTTGGAGAGATGAGAATCAATAGGGAATTGAGAAATATATGGGATTAAAGTTATTACCACCGCATTGAACACTTTGCACCTAAACAACTAGCCACATTAATATGGAGGTGATGCTTGAATAGTGACTTCTAGTTTTACAGCTACCCTCCAAAAATTTCAAGAATGTACTGATGAGACAAGTATCAACAAAATGAGCTACTTGATTAACAGATAGAATGTTAAGATGAGAGGAAATGGGAAGTATAAAAGAGAATAGAGTCTCTTACAGAAAGGGGATCAGAAAATGAAGAGAAAAAATATCTTTGTAACCAAGAACTTGAATATTTGTATAAGTCTAATAAATATATACAAGAACATACCATTCTTGGACTTGATCGAGGAGAACTTTTCTTCTCAACTTATTATTTACTTTCATTCTTAGATTAAACTAATCTGCAGTGATTCTCGTTAAATTCACTAAACATTCAACATCAGAACCATTCTCTAACAAATTTATTGTTTTGAGCTTATTGAACCATAGGCCTAACATCTTGGGCTGTGGATCAATTTGTGACCTTACAATTACAGTTTCCACATGAATTAAAGTTAATGAGTTGCGTGCAACTGCTTCCAACAACTTGTTCACAGTGTCATCTCCAATCAGTAGGGTAAGAACAAAAATATAAAAAGCCAAAAGCCAAAGAAAAGTACACACGGGACAAGTCCAAATTTTCGTTAAAAAATAAATGATAGAAGGATAAAATATAGATTACACTTTGAGTTTTAGATTAATGCTACTTAAGATTAAGAGTTGTCAAAATTGACTTATTTAACCCTTAACTCTAATTTAGTCTTTAAATCATTATACTCGTTCTTTTTCTATTTCTCACCATAATTAAGGACCAAGTTGGTGAATTTAAAATAATTTTTGACATTAGTTTAAACATTTTGTATGGGTTTGGATTGTGCGTTTTGCTCAAATCCGTGCATTTGCATTTTTTTTCTCCATGAATACTGTTCACGGATTCACAAAAGTCAACAAAACACAGATTTCTCACTCTCTTTGAGTCTCACAGAACTATTCACAATGTCATCTCCAATCAGTAGGGTAAGAACAAAAATATAAAAAGCCAAAAGCCAGAGAAAAGTACACAAGGGACAAGTCCAAATTTTCGTTAAAAAATAAATGATAAAAGGATAAAATACAGATTACACTTTGAGTTTTAGATTAATGCTAGTTAAGATTAAGAGTTGTCAAAATTGACTTATTTAATCCTTAACTCTAATTTAGTCTTTAAATCATTATACTCGTTCTTTTTCTATTTCTCACCATAATTAAGGATCAAGTTGGTGAATTTAAAATAATTTTTGACATTAGTTTAAACATTTTGTATGGGTTTGGATGGTGCGTTTTGCTCAAATCCGTGCGTTAGTATTTTTTTTTTCTATGGATATTGTTCACGGATTCACAAAAGTCAACAAAACACAAATTTCTCACTCTTTGGATTTTACAAAACTATTTATATATTTAAAAATTATTTTATTATAATATTTTTAGTAATAAATTTTCAATAAATAAGTAATATTTAAATATACCATTTACCCCCCAAAAAAAATAGGGAATACAATTTAACCTTCCCTAGAAAATAATGGTGGTGAAAACTGAAACCTGTAAGTTCCTGCAAGCTCACGCTCTAGGAAGAAGAGTGTGGTCTCTAGGTGTTTTAGGGGACACAAAAAAGTCAAAGGGATTCAAACTCGAATCACGTGAGATTCTTACAGCCTGTTAGTGGGACCTTCCTACGTGGAAGGCGTCGAAGTCATCTTCAAAACCAAGTTCTATTTTTTAAAAATATTTTTAAGACCCTTCCTTTTTAACAGATCTCCTTTCCGACGGTTGATTGTGGCCGTTGATAGGAGTGACTTTTGTAAATTTTGGATGTGGATTAGAGACTCTTACAGCTGTAATTGTTTGGCAAAGTTTTTAGTCAAAAAAGTTTAAGGTCCCACCCTGCCGTTTTAAAACGTTTCTTAAATGATGTGTTAAACAGCTCTGCCTTTCCTGTCATGTTTTAAACGCTCCTGATAAGTACTCCCCAAATGTTCTGAGTACGAGAATGATTTTTATTCATTTATTATTATTTACAGTTGGCCACCCTCACTTTAAATCTCACATTTGCCCTTAACTCTTATGCCCTATCCCTTTGGGCCTAAATTATTTGTACCTTTTTTTTTTTCTTCTATATAGTCGCATGTGACATGACTCGTGACAATCTCACTTAGAATAGCTTTTTACCTTAATAAGCATGAGCAAACAATTCTATCATATATAGTGTTTTTCTTTGATAATGTAACATGTGATTGTACTAGTAATGCCTAGCAAAGCTTCACATTCAGTGAATTGAGGAGGATACAAACAAGAGATACGGAATCATTTTCAAACGTATGTCGTATTTGTATCGTGCGTAATACGATACCATTGATACAAAATAAGTCAATATTTTTGTTTACTTGAATTGGATGATTATATTTTTTACTAATTTTCAAAACTTTAACTACCATATTACCTCGAAATGACATGTGCTTGTACAAATTATGTCGAGCAAAGCTTCACATTCAGTGAATCTAGTGGAATTAATATAAATAAGAGTAATGTGTTCATTTTTCAATATATTTATATGGCGTCTAGTAATGTACTTTTTTCTTGATGTGTAACAAATGATTGTACAAATAATATAAAATAAAACTTTTGATTCAGTATATTAAATAAGACACGAGAGTGACATATAATTATTTTAAAAAACGTGTCGTATCTGTATCACGTGCAATACATAAGAACAAATGGACACAAAACCAAGTCAATGCTTTGCGTACTTGGATTATTTGATGATTTTTCTTGTCATCAAATTTTCAAAACTTTTTAACCAAATAACGTATTGCCCCAAAATTCTTAATAACTGAATAAACCGAGAGAAGGAAAAGGATAGTCAAAAACTTCAGTATGACATTTTCCTAGAGCCGTGCCCAAATGGCCAAAGCTCTCTCTCTCTCTCTCTCTCTCTCTCTCTCTCTCTTTAGTGGGCTAAAATTGTCAAAGGAAATTTAATTAATAGTCCCAGACAAAGCAGAATCAGACTGCGGCAAAATTTTGGCTCACACAGAAAAGATAAAAAAAAAAAATCTGAAATAATAACAGGGTGCGTATGGAGTTTATAAACCCAAGGTCCCCTACCCACTTTACAAAAGCCAATTTCCTGGAAGTACCCCATCTCTGCACAATAGAGCTCTGGCCCATTAGAGCCCTCCAACAAGTGCATGCATCTTTCTCTTTGCGTCTGTGTATATAAAACCCAAACTCTTCCTTTCCTCATTTCAGCACACAGCCCCAGCTATTCTCAACAATCCAAAATTCAATATCTGTCTCTCGCTTTCTTTCTATCAAAGTCACTATCTTTTTTCTAAAATGGAAGCCTCTTCTACTACTTCTTCATCTGATTCTTCCTCTTCAGACTCATCTTTATCTAGCAAAACACTAAGAAATCACAATAGGCCTGAGAAAATCAAAGGTCCATGGAGTGCTGAGGAAGATAGGATTTTGACTCGTTTGGTTGAACGATATGGGGCTCGAAACTGGTCTGTGATAAGCCGATACATAAAGGGTCGGTCTGGCAAGTCGTGTAGGCTTAGGTGGTGTAACCAGCTGAGCCCAAACGTGGAGCACAGGCCCTTTTCTCCAGCTGAGGACGAGACCATCTTGGCTGCTCATGCTCAATATGGTAACAGGTGGGCCACCATTGCTCGATTGCTCCCTGGTCGGACCGATAATGCTGTGAAAAACCACTGGAACTCCACGCTTAAGAGAAGGGTCAAAGATCAGCAGATGATAGAAGGTGGGGGTTGTAGTATTAGTACTAATAGTTTGATTAATAATGAGGGTTTTGCCTCAGGATCTTTGCAGTGTAATAATGGTTTTGATGAAGATGAGCAATTTACGGCTTTGACACTTGCGCCGCCGGGGATTGGTGGTGGTGGTGGTGGGAATGGTGGCGTGGCGGAGCGGAGGTCGGAGAGTTTCCCGACGGGGTTTTGGGATGTCATGAGGGATGTGATTGCTAGAGAGGTTAGAGACTATGTGAGCTCAACCTTGTCTGAAAATTCGGGTTTTCATTAATGTTTGTGTGTTTTTGAGGAAAGTGTAATGGTTCCATGTTGTTGTTGTTGTTGGGGTAGGAGTAAAATTTGGGGTTGAATTTGTTAAAATGTAATTAATGGTTATAAGTCTACAAGGCAAATTGTAGTATGAATTTTATTGCCTTAGCTACAAACGAAGTGTTCGACAAAAATTTGAGAAGAGCTTGAAGTAACTGGTATTGGCCAATTCTTCACAGCCACCTAGATTTCAATCTCTAAATCGCCTTTGCCCACTTATTATAATAATAAAATAATAATAATAATGTTGAGGATATGATATTTTTCACAATGGCACCAATAAATTCTATCCCAAAAAAAACAAAAAGAACTGTTGTGATGGGAGTACTATCTTTTTTTTGGCTGAATATGAGAGTATTATCCTGATTCCTCATAGATAATTTTGCATCAATTGAATCAAATTAGATACCATTCACAATAATTTTATGCATCAATTGAATCAAATTAGATACATTTTACACAGTTTTTTACAAGTATGCTAATTCAAAAGTTTTGTAAAATTGTTATGGATTTCTTCTGTGTACATAAAAATAAAATAATTCATTTTCACTAGCTTTATCACAAACACTATTGCAATAATATGGGCAATCATAATAGAGTGAAAAACGTATTGTCCATAACCTTATCGAAAGGGAAAAACAAAAAAGTGTTAAACAAATTTTATCTGCCTCGCTATGGCAAGCTGTCACCAATATATTGAAGGAACTGTTGCAATTATGTGTTTGATTAAAAAGGGATGACAACAAAACATGGAGAAGTTTTAAACTTTATTATCTTGTTGCTAAGGTCTGCTGTTCTTGACGACTTCCAAGGGTGTTTCTGGCCAATTATAGCATCCCATGTCAGTGTGCAAGCTAATCTTGCTTTGTGACCAGGAAACCATGCCAAAACTAGTAGTAACTTCTTGCCATATTACTGGATTTTAATATTATCAGTGCGCAGGTTACTGTTTTTAAAGGGTATTTTTTAAGAAGGAAATATTCCTCACAGTAATTTTATTTATTTATTTTTTGCTGAGTTTTTACGGTACTTTTCACTTCTATTTTTATTTTTAACCTTTGACGATTTTGGTTTTACATCATCACTAAATAAAGAAGGAATGGCAAACAAAATAAGATGTGCGTATCCAAACTCATAAGATTTCGAACAAAAACGTTAAGGATAAGATGGAATATTAATATTCTCCATCAGCATCATATATATGATGGTATATACTACAGTTAGAATTTCATTAACACTTTATATCAAATAAGAGAGTCAAAAAAAAAAAAAAATGAAGAAACTGTTTTTGGAGTCTTAGCTTCGTTGTAATTAGCTTCTTCGTTGATTTATACTTGATAACGTTACATCATGCTTAATTAAAATATACATACACCCTTTTAGGGTGAAGGGTTAAATTTTTTAATTAAAATTAACTGAACGTCCTAGCTCTTTACTCTTTTGCTCAATTACAATAAGTCACTTTAAATTTTTAGAGCAAAACTTCGATACAATTCATTAAGTTTTATACTTTAGGCTCACCAATTAATGGTTAATTACATTGTCTAATGCAACATATTTTTTCTAAGGATGATTTTGTTTTAACTACGGGGTTTCTTCTTAAAAAAAAAAAGGTTTTAACTTTGCAGCTAATTGGACAATACAATCATATTATTGCATTTAATTGGAAAATCTAGAGTACATAAATTTAAAGAATTGTATCTAAGTTTTGTTTAAATTTGAATATGATAAGCATATTTTTATTCTAGTATTATTTCAGTTATTCGTTTTTATATTTTAGATAGGGGAAATAGGATCGGAAAAGATTAGATAATAGGTGACTTGTACCAACCCCATTGTCTTTGCGGGGGCAAAAACCAATGAAGGATAAGAGTAGGTCGTGGATAGAGACATTTTGCATCCCTAATTAGGTGGTTTTTATCATTGGTGTGATAAAAATGAAAGAGAAAAGGGGCATGCAAAAGCCGTCCCCGTGAGACGGAGAAAACCCATGTGAGATATAGTAGGACAAAGTGAGTCCAAATTTGAAATTTCACCATTTACCCTCACCTCTCTTATAGTCTCACACAAGTTATTTTATGTATTCCCACCGCGCATGTGAGATTGGTATAGGTCTTGAAATATCAAATAGATGCATTGAACTAATAAATTTAGACTCTAGAGTCACAATAAAACTCACAACTAGTTGAAATGAAAACTAGTTGTTAATAATGGAAAATGAAAAGAGCGTTATTTGTGCGCTCATATGAGAAATCATTAAAAATATGTCAACTTGGCATTTGTAAGTTTGTTGTGAAAACTATTGTGTCTATAACTTTGCTTGTATTCAAATATCATCCCTCTATCCCCAAAAAGAGAGTCCATCTGAAGGGTCACTGTTTGGGTTTGCATCTGGGGCCTATGAGATTAATTGAACTCATATTTTCAAAGGGCACCTTATTAAAATTTCACAATTTTTTGGTTTATTATTATCTCTATCCATATTTTATTTTTTAGAAAAATGATGGTGATGGTATGTTAAGCAATAAGGGTTGCACTGAGATTTAATATTTATTCCTTCTCCATGGAAAAATATCATCTTTTTCTGAAATATGAATAATAATTTTTTTTTTTAAAAACCTGATCGATATTATGAATATAATATAATATACTTCTCCATAATTGAAAAGGAAAATTTTTAACTCGCTGCAACGCAGATCTTGATTGAACGTATCCATGAGCATGAGCTGTTTATGCGGCCATATTCTGGTAGTTCGCCACCATTCAATGAATTTAGAATGTACAATCTGATTGCTGTTGCTTAGGATAAGGAAATTAAATTGAATTATTAAATTCATTGTACTCTCCTATATTCCAAACTATGGCTATAGGCATTTTTAATATAAAAAAAATAGTAATTATTTTATGCACCCAATAAATATATCTGTCCTCTTACAATATGTAGATATCACAATTATATGATACCTATATACGGTGAGAGAGATAAAATACACGAGAACCATTTTTTTAAGGTAGGTCTGTCTTTAACTAATTTTTGTGTGCGTGGAAAGAAAATAAATGCTTGAAAGTTGAAACAACTTTTAAAAAAAAAAAAAAAAAATTTGTCTAAGGAATTTTTTTTTGGTTAACAGTCTAAGGAATTTTGGGAGCTGGAGTATTTATTTATTTGAAGTGAATGTGATATTAAACTTAATAGTTCTCTCCCATTCATTCATTTCCTTCTTCAAATAAATTAACAAAAAGAAAAGGGCAAACTTGAAAAATATTGAAAAAGTAAATCTATACAATAGATCACTGCAAAAATCAGAATAGGGAGCATAGCAGAACTCTTTATTAAAGCAGATAGCTAGGTGCTTATAATGATAATATATTCCCACTACCAAATTTCATAGAAAACAAATGCCCTTTAATTTTTTTTTTCTTTTTAAATCTTTATATATGAGATTATGAGGTTCTGAATGTTTGATGTAATTTGAGTACACAAATTTAAGGAAGCAAAAACAGTTTAAGAATCCACAAAGGAGATATCTCATGATGAGAATCGGAGCTTTATTTCATGAGTCGGGAAGTGAACATGGGACATATAATATAGGACAACTTGTCTTTGGTCAGGTTTGGAAGCAAAAATTGTCTAAAGATGTACTCCACTTGGGACAGTGGACACTATTGAATCTCATGTTTAATCATGTCGTGCTCGTGCATGTTTTAAACGTGCATGAGGTCTAGTAAAGAATAAAAGCCTTTTGGAGAATAAAATTGTGCCAAAAAGCAATAGTTTTTGGTGATGTGGGAAGATGCAGATTTTGACATCTTTGTCTTTTACCATTTTGGCCAGACCTTTCGTGAAGGGTCATACGGATTCTGGTTTCACTGTATAACTTTATTGGTATCGTTAAGGGGTGTTTTAAGACATTTACTAATTGATTATTTTTAGAAAATTTTAATATAATTTCTATGAAAAATATAAAAAGTTGTTAAAAAAGTTTTTTTTTTCTACAAAACATTTCTAAAAATATTTCATAAACTAATACTTCTAGAACATCCATTAATTTTTAGCTAACTTTATTATAGATTAAGATGACAAGTTGCGAGTAATGACAATATCTTTGACTGCTTTTATTTTCCCCACTCAACTTACCAATTCAACAAATTAAGGAAAAAGTTGTGGAACAAACCTCTTGTTTCTTTTGTTTTGTTTGAGCTGCAGTGATGTTTTATGTCCTGGTTAGTAGCTGTAGGGCTGTGATGTTTGTTTTCTGTAGAAATTTATGCTTGTTCTTAGACTTTTTGGGATGTTTTTAATAAAATACTCAATCAAACAACAATTCTGTCACATTTTTTCCGTATAAATCATACAGTATTATAAATTTATAACTTAAAAGAGAAAAAGGAAAGTTTTATTGATATTCAGTCTTGGTCCTCCCAATTGATTGATTTTTTTATTACAATGATCATTGACGAAAACAGATAAAGTAATGCTTGGGTTTCAAATATTCTTATTATCTTCGTTACAACTGTTAATGTGGCAAGTTATGAGGTTAGAACATCACTGTCACATATGATTTATATAATGCCTTAACAACAGTAAAAAGATTGCGTACCCAGACTTATTGAAACGATAAATAGCATTATTAATTGCATCAACCTTGGCTTTATTTGTGATGAATGAGACAATGACTAATTCCCTCGTGGCAATGGAACAGCAAAGAACTTCATCAACCCCGCACTGCAGTGGAAGCCATTGTGGCCACTAGAAGCAAAGTAATAAGGCCTCCACTGTTTCAGCACAATCTTAAAGCCCTCACCGCTACCTTGTGTAGCGTTTGCCAACAACTTAGCCCTTCTGAAATCACATGTTGTATAGCTCCATAGGTCTGGAAGTAAATAAACTGAGGGAGCGAAGGAAGTGTCGCTTGGTGGAACATATTTGAATACTGCAAACAAATGGAACAATGCAAAACCACAAATTCAATTAGTTAATCCATAAATATTTTTTAGGTTAATTGCTGTTATCAAGAAAAAAAAAAAGGATAGTCATTTCAAGGTCACACTAATACTACAATATTTTAATCAATATGTGAATTCGAAATTAATTTGCAGTCATCATCCCTTAATCAAATTATTACAAATTTTATTTTAGAGATACTTTCAACTTAATAGTACACATTAATTTGCAATATTCACCTCATCCCTTCCTATTATTTTGTAAATTATTCTTCAAATAGAGTATTAATAAGAGGACAAATTTAGATAGACTGTTGTATTTTGTGTTTCCCAATTAAATCCAACCATTTGGTTGTATTGACTAATAACTCACGTATTTGAGTTCAATTGTGCTTGGGAAAAGATTTTACTGTAATACTACATGTTTTAGTGAATGCAACAATGTAGTTAAATTTAATTGGGAAACTTAAAACAAAAGTGTACAAAACTTACACAACTAGACCTAATAGACTAATAGTGATAATAAAATATTATAATATGAATGTGATATCACAAATAATCCTATAACTTCACGTAGATAAGCCTAGAACCTTGTAACTCAACTGGTTGGCATTTCCTGGTATTTTCAAACAAGAAATTTAGAATTCAAATCTCTCTCTTCCAACTATTGAATTATTGAAAATAAAATAAAATCATGTAAATAGATATAATTTGTTTCGATATTTATAAAACATAGTTAGACACTTATTACTCACCTAATGTATCATTTATGTAGAAGGGGCTGTTTTGGAGAGCCCAATCAGTGTAGTTGAAGCCAAAACGCCAACCTTCTGAGCCTCCAACAACAATGGTCTTGGCCTCACTAACTACCAATAAAGAGGCAGTCAGGAGTAGGATGAATCCTTGTACACTGTAACTGAGAGTCATCTTCATTCTCAAATTCCTCTAATGAGCTTGAAAGAGATCCAACGTAGAGTGAAATGGTGGTAAGAGAGTATGAGCTAATGGGGCTTTATATAGGAAACTTTGGCAACATGGTTCAAAGAAAACAGGCTAGAAAATGCATGATTCACCCTCAACTTCGTTTGGCATGAGCAACAAAATTGCGAGGCTTCGATTCCATTCAACATTTTCATACTCCCAACATCGCTAGAAGTTGTACTTTTATTTCGTTTCTCATTAGCTAATTTCCTTATTACTTGAATTCAAATTACAGATTTATGCCTAAGGTTTGGTGAATAGAAGAGCCATATGTGACAATACAATCAGGATGCAAAGTGCATGATTGTCAATTCATGAGTTGACAATCACATTTAGTCATCACAATTTTGGTAAGTGTCCATCTAGGAAAAGAATTTGTTGCGAAAGGTTATGATTAGCCAGGCATCAAGGTCATCAAAAAACAACTGAATGTGGGCTGGTGGGCAGTTTGTACTTTGTTCCCGTAAGACAAGTGTTTTTTTCGGGGGAGGGTGTTGCCTAAGATTGTAACTTGAGATTCATCTATCAATAAAATATTCCACATATAAATAAAATGAATGCACAAGATATATTTTTCAACTAAAGACATTTAAGGGTTGTTTGAATTTGCTGTTTCCATAACTCATAATTCAAAAATGGTGAAACCCATGGCTGAAACCCATGGCTGAGAAGCTTGTTTGGATTTTGTTTCCATCACTCAATTCTCTTATTTTTGAGTGATGGGTTATAGAAACTGAAAACACATTTTAGGTGTTTTCAGTTTCCATAACTTTGTTTTTAATGGCATTTCCGTAATTAAAACTACATACTGGATCCCACGGTCAGAGTTAGCCGCAACTTTTGACCCTCTTTTTTTTTTTTTTTTTTTTTTCTTCACTGGATTCGGTGAGTTTGGTTTCTTCATCTTCTGTTTTTTTCTTTTTCCTTTCACACCAGGTGGCTTCTTCTTCTTCTTCTTCTTCTTCTTCTTTTCCCTTTCACGCTGGGTCTTGGTCTTCTTCATTAAGTTTTTTTTTTTTCCTTCTTCTTTCATTGGGTTCGGGTTTCCGGGTTTTTTTTTTTCTTCTTCTTTTACTAGTTTTAGGTTTCTGGGTTTTTTTTTTCTTCTTCTTTCCCTAGGTTCGGTGAGTTTAGGTTTTTGGGTTTTTTTTTTTTTTTTTTTTTTTTCACTGGGTTCAGTGAGTTTGGGTATTGGGGGTAAAAAAAAAGTAAAAGCTGCACCAAGTTATAGGTATGGGGCCCCACAAACAGTTGAAAAATTTGAGTGATGACAAGTTGAGTAATGGTGTCAAACAGACTTCATGTAGGGAGTTGGGGTATTTTAAGTGATGAGTGATGAGAATTGAGTGATAAGTGATAAATGATGAGTGACGAGTGACGAGTGATGAAAATTGAGTGAGGAGTGATGAGTGAAGAAAAAAAAATCCAAACAAGGCCTTAATTTTCACATTTTCAAACCAACTCAAAATGTGTTAGTCCATATTAAGATTGTGAAAGAGATAATGCACGCAGATGCACAAGATACCTTCTCCAACAAAAGACATTTCCCTTACACAATAGTAGCCTAGACTGACTCAAGATGTGTTACTCCATCTTACCATTATGATATGTATAAGAGACATAATCCTTATGTGGATCCAATAAATCCCTTCTTCAACCAAAGACAGAAAATGATAATTAAAGCTCGTGTTAAGATCTAGCCCAAAAATGTACAGGAGCTCGTCAAGACAGTTGAGTGGGGCTTGGGCAAGCCGATATATGACAGTAATAGGGACTACAATATTGAAGTACAAAAGTACCCTCCAATTTCAGTGAAATAACAACAACCTCAGACAAAGACCACCTTAAGCTAACCAAAAAGACCTTTTCTCTTTCTGAGCGGCCAACCATACATACAGAAAAAGGTACGTATATTTAACGCTGTTTGAAGTATTTTCATTGATTTTGTTGTGGGTTTTTTTTTTTTTTTTTTTTTGGTGTGTGTGTCTCTCAGTTTGATTAAAAGCAGGGGCAATAAAAAATTGTTGATTCATTCTTTTGGGGGTTTGTGTGAGTTTCTGAGTTCATAAACTCTGTACTACTCTACCTCTCACATAAATTCTCATGTATTTGGCCTTACCTATTAAAATGTAGTTTTAGCCCACACCCAAGGGAGAGTGTTAGAAATGCGTGGTTAAATGATTAAATTTACCATATCTTAATAGTTTGAACTTTTGAGACAATTAGTAATTTAAAAATTTTGCCTGAAATGGCCATGGGACACCCAACAAAACCCTAAAAGTACTAATCTCTGCATGTTTGACCGTCCTTGGATATTCAAGTCCTTGCAAAATCTTAGGTCTATTGTTCTCAATCTCGTAACCTCTGCTTCAAAATCATCTTATCCATCGCTCAGTTTTGATAAACCCATCCAATTTGATGCTGAAACCAACCAAAGTAAGAGTTTGAAGTCAAGAAAGTTGAACTTGACTCCTGAAGGGCAAGCGAAGGCAGAGCAAACAAAGGCAGAGCAAACAGCACTTGCTTCTGCCTTGGCAACTGGGAAAGAGGCTACAGTGATTGAGTTCTACTCACCAAAATGCAGGCTTTGCAATTTGTTAGTTGATTTTGTTTCAAAGGTGGAGGGTAGAAACTTTGATTGGCTCAACATTGCCCACAACCAAACTTCATGGAAAACATATGCCCTTTTATTTTGTTTCTTTTTTTTCTTTTTCTTTTTTCCTTTTTAAATCTTTATATATGAGGTTCTAAATTGTTAGGTCCATGTGTTTTGGTATTGTCAATCATGCCAAATTATGTATCTTTTATTGAGTTTTGATGGGTCTAAAAGTTGTAATTGAAGACCAGATTGAAAATACAAAATTTGCTTAAGAAAAGTTCAAGAAAAACACATTTTTAGTACTTTTTTAGCATGTACCTTGATAGAAGTCTCGACACCCCTCGATAGAAGCTAAAACTTATTGTCTCCTCAAGAGCAACTCAATAGATTGAGATTTTGTTCTCAATAGAAGTCTCAATAGCATCTCGATAAATCAAGTTTCGCAAATTAACAAAAATTAGCAACGCAAAAAAGCCCATTACTTATTCGTTTGAAGCTCGAATTAAGATCCATTTGAACCAGTATTTAAAGCACATCATAAACCATCTATTAGAAGGTTTTTTAGAGAGAGAAACAATCCGTTCATGTGGCTAGGGTTTTGTAACCAAGTTTTCTATATTTCACCAAATCCTAAAAAGTTTCATAAGTTTTTTTTTTTTGAAACCCTAGCCTTCTCCTACAAAAGAAAGAGTTCTTACTGCGTTTCTTGTATGCCTATAGGTTCTGTAACCAAGCAAATTTTCTAGCACCAACATTGAAGATCTTATTGGTGTTTCTATGTGAAACTATTGCAAATCAAATACAACAATCAAAAGGTTGCTATGGAGTTAGTCATATGTTGGGATTCGTGCAAATGAGTTAGTTATAAATTGGAGATTTGTGCACCAAGGGAAAGAAGCCTACTAGAAGATCAACTCCAATTGAGTGTTGGAGTGAAGGTTCAACTATAGGTTGGTATTTCAGGATAGGCAAAGGGTAGTTAATAAGATTCCTTATACATGTAACCACTTGATCATTGATTATTGGATTCTTAGGAGTGGTGACCTTAAATTACCGGGTGAGATTTTTACCTTGTGAGGTTTTCCCAATTTGTCATCAAATCACTATGTCTAATATATTTTCTGTTGCACTTAGTATTTTTGGTTATTTGTCAGTGTTTTCACGATTTGCATGCAATTGAACTAAATTAATCAACTTGGATAATTGAATTAATTAACCGGGGTCAAACAATCTTAACCCAAGTACAAAAATAAGCTCAATACAATAAACAAACATGTTTTGCGCACCATATAGAAAACAATGACAGATAATAAACAAATAGATTGTGTTTTGTCATAGAATATGCCAATTTCATAAAACTATGAACCTAATATGAATGTTTGATGTAATTTGAGTACACAAATTTAAGGAAGCAAAAACAATTTAAGAATCCACAAAGGAGATTTCTGATAATGAGAATCGGAGCTTTATTTCATGAATGAACCCATATTCAAATACACTAGTTTATCTAAAAAAAACCAATCTTGAGAAATCATACCACAAACTAGAATTGACTATTTTATTGGCTTTATACCTTTCTTTCCTGAGAACACTTACCAAACATGTTTTGCACTTCATATAGAAAACAATGACAGATAATATACAAGTAGATTGCGTTTTATGATAGGATATGCCAATTTCATAAAACTATGAACCTAACATGAACGTTTGATGTAATTTGAGTACACAAATTTAAGGAAGCAAAAACAATTTAAGAATTCACCAAGGAGATTTCTCATGATGAGAATCGGAGCTTTATTCATGGGTTCAGAAGTGAACATCGGACATATAATATAGGACAACTTGTCTTCGGTCAGGTTTGGATGCAAAAATTGTCTAAAGACGTATTCCACTCGGGATAGTGGACACTATTGAATCTCTTTTTTAATCTTGTCGTGCTCGTACATGTTTTAAACGTGCATGAGGTCTAGTAAAGAATAAAAGCCTTTTGGACAATAAATTGTGCCAAAAAAGCAATAGTTTTTGGCTACGTGGGAAGTTGAAGATTTTGACATCTTTGTCTTTTACCATTTTCGCCAGACCTTTCGTGAAGGGTCATACAGATTCTGGTAAGGGTGTGCATGGGTCACTTTGAACCTATGGGTTGGACTTTTCTTTTCTTTTATTTTTTTTTTTATTTTTTTTTATTACTATTATTATTAATTTAAGCAAGAAAAATTTATATTCCACTTGTTACTTGAGTTGATAAATAAAATATTCATAAACTAGTATTCTAAATTTCTAATCCAGTTATAAACAAAACATATCCAACTGATAAGTTGATAAACAAAATATAAATGAATTAGTATGAAGTATTCCAAGTTGGTTATAAACAAATAAGAGTGGAATTGGAGACTGGGAGTGGGAGGCGGCAAAGAGAGAAATAAGATTGTTAGGGTCTGCAAGGTAATTAGGTTTTAGATAGGAAAACCGAATATGAGTAAACATTATTAATTATATAATATATTTCTAAGTATATATAATTTAAATTTTAAATATATAGGTGAGTCAGGTTGGGTTAGGCAAGTTTGTGATTATTATGACCCGCACCCAACCTAAACCGCTATTAAAAAAAAATCCATAACCCAACCCAACTCACCAACCACTAAAAACCGACCCAACTTGGCAGGTTGGGTTGGGTTGGGTCGGTTTTGGCCGGTTGGTGAGTTGGCTGCACTGCTAGATTCTAGTTTCACTATATAACATTATGAGTCTCGTTAATGGGTATTTTAGGACATTTACTAATTGATTATTTTTAGAAAAATTTTAATACAATTTTTATGAAAAATATAAAAAGTTGGTAGAAAATTTTATTATTATTTTTTCTATAAAATGTTTCTAAAAATATTTCATAAACTAATACTTCTAGGGCATCTATTAATTTTCAGCTAATTTTATCGTAGATTAAGATGACAAGTTGCGAGTAATGACAGTACCTCTGACTTCTTCTATCTTCCCCCACTCAACTTACCGATTCAACAAATTAAGGAAAAAGTTGTGGAACCAACCTCTTGTTTCTTTTGTTTTGTTTGAGCTGCAGTGATGTTTTCTGTCCTGGTTAGGGGCTGTAGGGCTGTGATATATATGTTTGTTTTCTGTAGAAATTTCTGCTTGTTTTAAGACTTTTTGGGATGTTTTTGATAAAATACTCATTCAAACAAGAATTCTATCACACTTTTTCCATATAAATCATACTATATAATAACTTTAAAGAGAAAAAGTAAAGTTTTATTGATATTCAATCATGGTCCTCCCAATTGATTGATTTTTTTATTACAATGATCACTGACAAAAACAGATAAAGGAATGTTTGGGTTCAGAATATTCTTACAATCTTCATTAAAACTGTTAATGTACAAGTTATGATTAGAATATCACTATCACATATGATTTATATACCACCTTAACAATTGTAAAAATATTGTGTACCCAAACTTATTGAAACAATAAATAGCAATATTAATTGCATCAACCTTTGGCTTTATTTGTGATGAATAAGACAATGACTAATTCCCTCGTGGCAATGGAACAGCAAAGAACTTCATCAACCCCGCACTGCAGTGGAAGCCATTGTGGCCACTAGAAGCAAAGTAATAAGGCCTCCACTGTTTCAGCACAATCTTAAAGCCCTCACCGCTACCTTGTGCAGCGTTTGCCAACAACTTAGCCCTCCTGAAATCACATGTTGTATAGCTCCATAGGTCTGGCAGTAAATAAACTGAGGGAGCAAAGGAAGTGTCGCTTGGTGGAACATATTTGAATACTGCAAACAAATGGAACAATGCAAAACCACAAATTAAATTAGTTAATCCATAAATATTTTTAAGGTTAATTGCTGTTATCGTGAAAAAAAAAAAAAAAAAGTATAGTCATTTCAAGGTCACACTAATACTATAATTTTTTAATCAATATGTGAATTCAAAATTAATTTGCAATCATCATCTGTTATTCAAATTATTACAAATTAGATTTTAGAGATAGTTTCAACTTAATAGTACACATTAATTTGCAATATTCACCTCATCCCTTCCTATTATTTTGTAAATTATTCTTAAAATAGAGTATTAATAAGAGGGCAAATTTAGATAGAAAGTTGTATTTTGAGTTTCCCAATTAAATCCAACCATTTGGTTGTATTGACTAATAACTCACATATTTGAATTCAATTGTACATGGGAAAAGATTTTACTGTAATACTACATGTATTAGTGAATGCAACAATGTAATTAAATATAATTGGGAAGCTCAAAACACAAGTGTACAAAACTTACAAAACTAGACCTAATAGACTAATAGTGATAATAAAATATTATAAAATGAACATGATATTACAAATGATCCCATAATTTCGCGTAGATAGGCCTAAAACCTTGTAACTCAACCGGTTAACACCTTCTGGTGTTTTCAAGTAAGATATTTAAGGTTCAAATCCCCCTCTTCCAACTATTGAATTATCAAAAAAAAAAATCATGTAAATAGATATAATTTGTTCCGATCTTTATAAAACATAGTTAGACACTTAGTGCTCACCTAATGTATCATTCATGTAGAAGGGGCTGTTTTGGAGAGCCCAATCAGTGTAGTTGAAGCCGAAACGCCAACCTTCTGAGCCTCCAACAACAATGGTGTTGGCCTCACTAACTACCAATAAAGAGGCAGTCAGGAGTAGGATGAATCCTTGTACACTATAACTGAGAGCCATCTTCATTCTCAAATTCCTCTAATGAGCTTGAAAGAAAACCAAGGTAGAGTGAGATGGTGGTAAAAGAGTATGAGCTATTGGTGCTTTATATAGGAAACTTTGGCAACATGGTTCAAAGAAAACAGGCTAGAAAATGCATGTTTCACCCTCAACTTCGTTTGGCATGAGCAACAAAATTGCGGGGCTTCGATTCAGTTCAAAATTTTCATACTCTCAACATCGCCAGAAGTTGTACTTTTATTTCGTTTCTCATTAGCTAATTTCCTTATTACCCGAATGCAAATTACAGATTTATGCTTAAGGTTTGGAGACTAGGAGAGCCATATGTGACAATACAATCAGGATGGAAAGTGCATGATTGTCATTTCATGAGTTGACAATCGCATTTAGTCATCACAATTTCGGTAAGTGTCCATTTAGGAAAAGAATTTGTTGCGAAAGGTTATGATTAGCCAGGCATCAAGGTCATCAAAAAACAATTGCATGTGGGTTGGTGGGCAGTTTGTACCCATGACAAGAATTTTTTTTTTTTTTTTGGGGTGGGGGTGTGGTGTTCTTGCCTAACATAGTAACTTGAGATTCATCTATCAATAAAATATTCCATATATATATATATATATATATATATATCATGAATCTCATCATCTCATGTATTGTCTTTTTCACATGCAAACATGCAATACATGAGTTTTACAATTGTGAACTATCCAAAGAGAGACAATATATTGAATGCATAAGATATATTCTCCAACTAAAGACATTTCATTTTTGCTTTTTCAGACCGACTCAAAATGTGCCAATCCATCTTACCATTATGTTATGTATAAGAGAGATAATCCTTATGCGGAACCAATAGATCTCTTCCCTCCTTCAACCAAAGACAGAAAATGATTTTGCTCAAAAAAAAAAAAAAAAAAAAAAAAAGACAAAAATGATAATTAAGCCCATGGCAAGATCCAGCCCAAATTTTTACCAGAGCCCGTCAAGACAATTGAGTTGGGCTTGGGCGGGCCGACATAATAACAATAATAGGGACTAAAATACTGAAGTACAAAAGTACCCTCCAATTTTAGTGAAATAACAACCTCAGACAAAGACCACCTTAGAGTAACCACATTAGATCGGACGTAAAATTGTGCATTTTACACATTTTGAGTAAAAAAAACATAATCTTGCAAAATACAAAAAGTATTCCATTTTACACATTTTGAGTAAAAAAACATCCACATCAGTGAGTGTAAAATTATGCATAAATGAACAAGTGCTACAGTAATCGTGCATATATGCACGGTTACTGTAGCTCGAGCATTTAATATTTTAGTAGTGTTGGGTATGTGAGAGAGAGGGGTAGTGAATGAGGATATAATAAAAAATTGTAAAAGAATGAATATTTTATTGAATAGATGTGTAGAATAGATAAACTAATGTGAGTGTTTTGTAAAAATAAGTATGTAAAATATAAAAATTAACTTTTTGTGCAAAATAGATGGAAAGTTTACATGAGCTGATGCGGTTGCTCTTAGAGAGTTAAGCTAACCAAAAAGACCTTCTCTCTTTCTGAGCCGCCAACCATACATACAAAAAAGCAGAGGTGGCACTACTTGCAGAAAACGGAGTTTATTAGGGGTTATAGGTACTGTTTAAAGTCATTTGGCAAAATGAGAAAAGAGAGTGAATTTCGGCAATGGTGTTGCCGAAATTCTAACAAAAAGTATGAGAGAGAAAAACCGAGTGACGTGATAGGAGGATTTGAATTTCAGTAATCTCATTGCCGAAATTCTTGCTGCCTAAATTTGCTGCCCAGCTACCAGGTGAAGTGCCTGAAAAAGGAGTGGCTAAAAGGAAACCAATTATGGCAACCAAGTTACCAAAATTCTAGGAGAGTGAGGAGAGAGAAAATAAGAATTGTGGCAACCAAGTTGCCGAAAATGGGAGGGAAAAAAAAAAAGAGAAAACCAATTGTGGCAACCAAGTTGCTAGAAATGGGAGGAAAAAAAAGAAAAGAGAATTGTGGCAACCAAGTTGCCGAAAATGGAGGGAAAAGAAGAAGAAGAGAATTGTGGCATGGCAACCAACTTGCCGAAAATGGGAGGAAAAAAAAAAAGAAAAAAAAAAAGGAGAATTGTGGCAACCAAGTTGCCGAAAAAAGAGAGTGAATTTTGAAGATTAATAGTAATCTAGGCATTGAAGTTGCCGAAAATTGAAGGAAAAAAAAATTGTAGCAATTGATTTGTGGCAATGTTGTTGCCGAAATGGAAGGAAAAAAAATTGTTCCAATTGATATGTGGGAAAAAAAAAATTATGGCAATGGAGTTGCCAAAAATTGGAGAGAGAAAGAGAGATAATTGTCTGGATAAAAAAAATATTTGGATGAGTCACTCACATCACTTCATCTTTTCCTTTCTTCTTCTCCAAAGTGCCTGGAATATATTCTTTGTTCATTTCCAATAAAACCTAAGCTATTGTTATCACATATAGAAGTCTTTTGGTCGAAGCAATAATTTAGGCAAAGTCATGTTCTTTCATTTTTCCTGTTAAACAAATAATATAGATTCTTGTCCATGCATGAGAGAAATTTATGGAAGAAAAAATTATTGATGTGTACAGTGTAAAAAAAAGGTCTGGTTAATGTATGCTCTTAGGGCATATATTAACAAATCTGTTTTAGGATAAAATTTTATCTAGAATTGAAAAAGTTGCCAAAATTTTTCAATTCCTGATAAAACTTTTTCTAAAAATGGTATACTATTGTGTGCCCTTAGAGCACACGTTAGTAAAATCCAAAAAAAAAAAAAAAACTGAGAATTTTGCAGAGATTCTTTGCTGGATTCTTTCTAGAGATTTATAAACAATTGATGTGCACAATGTAAACAAAAAAAAAACAAAGACACTGACATTTTTACAGAGATTTTATCTCATCTTGGTCTATGTTGTATTTGGTCAATTCGCGTATCTAGTAATACAGTTTGAAATTTAAGAATTTAACTTATATGAAACTTGCATCTTATTTAAACAACACTAATGTTACTTTAGTTTCCACAGTTCTTATTTTCTACTCTTTTTCCCCTAAAAATTCTATCAGTGTTCTTCTCCACTCTTATTCCCTCATAACTCTATCAACCATTTTCAATTCATGCGTGCCATACATTCTACAAACAACTATAAGGAACAACACTTGCAAGTACCTATCCGTTCTTTATCTCTTACAAGGTGAGTTGCATCTCTTAAGTAGTTACTTTTCTTTTTATAATATTCATGTTGATATGTTTTAGGGGCATAGCTAAGCATGAAAATCTTGTTTTTGTATTAGGTGTTTTGCAACATGAACTAATTTGTATGATATGTTTTAAACTATTTGTCCATGAATTCTTGCCTAAAATTTCATATAGCAAAAATATATTTCAAAATTGATATAAATTCAATTGACTCAAGGCTAGATGGGCTAGAATCGTGACTTAAATATCTACAACTTTTCAGTTTTGAGTTTTTTGAAATTCACAATTTTTGAAGGCTGAAATTAACTCACAAGTTGCTGCTATAAAATTGGACAAAAATTATATGGTGAAAGTTTTATTTTTCTTTGACACTTTTACTAGGGTTTGGAAGAGAGGCTACATATAGATTTTATGTTGAATTTGTAGGATTGGACAATTATATTAAACTAGCTTTCTAAACCGCACTATGTGCAGGAACCTTTTTATTTATATTTATTAGAAATTTTTTTTAATAATATATTTGAATACACTTTTACCACGTACTAAACACCCGACACATATCTTCATTTACAAATCTAATTTCAAACACCATAGGCAAATACCAAAAACTAATTTAACCCAAATCTAATACAAAATACTCAAAACAAAATTTATTTTAAACCCAATACCATAATTAAAACCAAATCTAACTCAAATATCTAAATCTAAAACAATCCAACCAAGTGCATTTGAAGATGCTGATTCAAGATCAGCTAACTTTTTTTTCTTTTGAATTCCAATGTGCCTCTACATTGCTCAATGCTCATTTCATATCTTAGTTGTTCTATTTGTTCTTGCTCCTTTCCAATCGGCCAAATATCATTTCCTGTGAGGAATAAATATAGACCTTTGTAGATTCCGTTCAACCCCAGCATTTATATACTGCACAAAGTAAATGTATCTTAGAAGCTTGATAAGAAACTATAAAATTAAAAAACAAAAAATCATAAATGCATATAAACCACAAAGTTTGATCATAATCTACAGTAAACTGTGCACCAATTGTTTTTTTTTTTTTTTTTAACATTGATTCATTGCATTATTGAAAGTGTATGGGGAGTTGTAATAGCAGGGCAGAATATGAAATGGCAAAAAGTGTACCCATATCTCCTTGCATTCAAAATCTATTGCAAGTTGGACTACAAATTTGGTTATACAGAACAAAGTAAGTTTTCTTATACATTCACAAACTTATACGCTTCTAATTCAAGGAAAAAATTCAAGTAATTAAAACATAGTTAAAAAAATATAACAATAAAGAAATGTTAGATCCAGATGGAAGTTTCCATACAAAAATAAATAAAAAACCTTAAGTAATACATGAATATTAACAAAAGTTCAAAGCTCTATAAAAGCTCAAATCTCTTAACACAGTACACCAATGTAAGAAATTTGAGTGGTTTATTCTATCTAGGCACAAAGTTAAAAGCAACCTCCAACTTTTTATAGCTTATCCAGACCTTCAAATGGTTTAATATGTCTATAAGTCTCTCATCAAGCTCTCTTATCCATTCAACCTCACCCTTCGATATTTCAAAATTAATATATGCCTGTCATTAAATAAATAAATGCATTATTACTACCAGTTTTCTCAAAAGTAACATACTCACCATGCTTTAAAAAAAATGCCAAAGCTTTATTACAATCTAGTCAAATTGTAATATTAGTAACCAAAAAAATGGTTGTTGCATCTAAAAAATTTTGATATATCAAGTGAAAAAATAAATCAAACAATAAGACAGCCCCTAAATATGGTACATAAATAAATGAAAGAAGGAATACATTATGTGCATTTTGGGACTTATTTTTTATATATAGTGAAATTTGTAAGAGAGATGAGAGTAAGATAAAAGAATATGCGTTGATGAGAATAGGAGGATTAGAAAAATCAAATATCAAACTATGGTCTGTAATCAATGATAGAAACAAATATTGGAGTATAAAATCTAATCTTATTAAACCAAGTCCAGGTTTAATACCACTGCCACCACCAAATCAGTAAGATCACATTCACAGACCCACAATTTTTTTACGAATATACTTTCAAAAACACTGAGCCACCTCTAAATCAAACCCAAATTCACTGAACTAACAATTCATTCTCAATGACAAATTAAAAAATTTGTAGAGAAAATCCAAACTCTAATCTCAATGCACAAAGCCACCAAGAAATAAATCATAAACAAACCATACCTACTTATCAGATTTCCCTAACTTTCAAATACATAATCTTAAAGGCCATTGTAATTCAATTTTATAGAGAAAAATATAGAACGGTTCCAACTTGGGAGCCCTATAAGAATTAGAGTCTAAAAGTTCATTTTATGATTAAGTTTCATATTCTTCCAAGAAGAGAAAAAATGATTATGAGGAGATGGAAATAGGGATTTACCACCAAACTTTCTATGGATTACACAGCCAAATTGTCATGGATTTCAATAATAAATTTTTCTATTTTATCTACAAAGCAATTGTATTGAAATTTCTGGAATTCTCATTTAACTTCATCCAGTAGAGATGCCATGGTTGAAAAACATACATAAACACAGATATTAACCCAACACACACTCAATGTTGCAACTCTATCACCCAAAACAAATCAAGAATTGAAGTGAAATGAACCAAATTGAGAGAATGCAGGGAGAAATGTTCTAATGATTCTGATAGTGATGTTCATTCTCTAAGAGAGTATGTGTCTATACTTTTTTTGTAATGCTATAATGATAAACTATAGGTACTAAATAAGATTCTCAATGGGACTCTAAGTTGTTGTGCAAAATCGAATTGCACTTGTGCTTCTGTTGGTTACTCTAGTCATGGATGGATACCTTTTGTAATTTAAGTTGAGAATTATGCAATAGGATTGTGTGTTTTCTATTCTTGCATATTAGCTATCATAAAACTTAACTACACTGACTTGCTAAAAAGAATTACAAAAAAACATACAACTGTAATTTTCTTTTGGTGTTCAAGTAATAACCTTCGAATATTCTTAATCATATGGTACAGCAAAAAGGGCATCAAATGAGGTAAATAACATAATGAAATAGATAAATAGTACCTAAAAGAAGCACTAAAGGGGAACACATTACTTTATAATTGTGCGCTATCTATTCTCTTCAGCAATTCCATCTCCCCACTGGAAACTCCAAGATCAATATAACACAACTAAAAGTCCGAAACAAAAACAAAATATTATGCAATTAGAAAATTTGAAGAACTTAACACAATTAATTTTTCCTATAATTTTAACCTAACATCAGACAAAAGATGCATAAAAGAAAATAACAATAAGACATGAAGAAACAATAATTGTAGTAGCATGTATATGACAAATTGACAATCAAAATCAAATTAATAAAATCAAAGCTCTTCAATCTCCCTATCGCTCTCTAATGGAAGGATATGTCTGTGTGTAGTTTAGGGGGAAAAAGTAAAAAAAGAAGACAATAACTTTACCGGTTATGGGTACAGGCCTGTCTCTCTGATGGTGGCAGATTTTTCTTTGTCCATGTCAATTCCTAATAGATTATATACCAGCCTAAACCCAATAGAATGGCACATTTATTCATGACCAATTTGTGGTTATATCCTATCAAAAAAAAAAATTTGCAATTAGAAAACATTCAGCAAAAGAATTAAAAATTAAATCTACAATCAACTAAATTTTAGCTATAAAAAAAAAAAAAAAAAAAAAAAAAAAAAAAAGCTATAAGTTAAAGAGAAGGGCTGTCATGGCCCTTAAATGCCGTCAACCGGCTCCTCTTTCATTTCCTAGTAAGTTTTCATTTTAATTTTTGGTCCCTCACCTTCACTAATTAGTCACATAATAGATAATCTTCATTTTGATGTTGGCCCATATGATTAATTTGAAAATAATAGTCTATGACTGTGTTAATTTAATAATCTTCATTTTGTTTTTGTTTTTGTTTTGAATTTTTTTGTTCTTTGTCATAAATCTATGTTTTGAAGTTGGGTTTTACTTCCCATTTGTTCAATTCCTTCCTTTCTCCTGACAACAATTCCTCCATCGTTTTCTACCTTAAAAGTAAAACCATGAATGTACCCATTTATTTTAAGTTCCAATTAAATTCTTAAAATCTCTTGTTTTAAGATTTTCTTTTCCCATAAAACATTTGCAACTATAGTCTCATTTGTGTTGCTGTTAAGGAAATTTTTGTTCTAAATCAAAGCAATTGCAAATGGAAAAGAGATTTCATTAAATAATGAAACAAAGAGGAAAATTTATGCTATCATACCTTTCATTTTATTGTAGAGGAAAATAAATGGAGCCCATGAAAATTCAATACAGAAACAGCAACAGATATTACAAAAACCCCTTGTAAGCACAAATTATGCGGAAAATCCTAAACCTGTTCTGCAAAAACCAAAATATGCAACAACAGAAATACAGCCCATGGACATACAACACAGAAACAACAACAGATATTACAATTACCCCCTGTAAGCACAGATTATGCAGAAAATCCTGAACCTGTTCTGTAGGAAAAAAAATATGCAGCAACAGAAATACAACCATGGACATACATCACAGAAAAAGCAACAGATATTACACTCAGCCCCCTATAAGAACAGATTATGCAGAAAATCCTGAAGTTGTTTTGCAGAAAACAAAATATGCAGCAGCAGAAATACACCCATGTACATACATTACGGAAACAACAACAAATATTACACTCAGCCCCCTTGTAAGCACAGATTATGCAAAAAATCCTAAACCTGTTCTGCAGAAGCAAAATATGCAGCAGCAGAAATACAACCACATCACAGAAACAGAAACAGAAACAAATACATAGTTTTTCTTTGGGTTCGAATAGATGCATCATTTTTCTTTGTGTGGCGTTTCAAGTTTGTTTCAAGTGTGTTTGTTTTTTAAGTGGGTATTTTTCCGACATGGCCAATAACTAAACATAAATCTAAACCAATCCAACCAGTAAATTCAAACCTAAATCATATTCGATCCCTAGATTTAAAAATGAAAAAAAAAAAACTATAAAAAAAGAAATAACTTTACCAATTATGGGGTAATGGGTATGTGGCCTCTCTCTCTGTGCCTTCTAGACTATATCCCTACATGCATGTGGTTTCGAAAAAAAAAAAACCTAAAATATGATTGAAAAAGAAGAAAGAAATATTAGTGTAACATTCAATCCTATAGTTTTATACAATTTGAAACGGTAATTGAATAGGAGGAAAAAAAAAAAAAAACCATGCCTACCTTCTACTAAACCCATATATTTTTCCGTAGGCATAAAAGTTTTGCTGTTGGTGATGAATCAACAGAAAAACCGGGAAGTTTTGCCATTAAACTGCCCAAAACTGTTTCTCTGTAGCTAAGAAAGTCCTCTGTACTCTTCTTAGGCAGTAGAATAGCAGTACCTTCTAAGAAGGTCTTTCGTTCTCCACGTTCTAACAGAGTTAGTTCGGTGGCTTGTTGGTTCTTTTTTCAAGGGAATTGGGAAACACTTTTCTTCTATATTTTTTCTACTGCCTAGGAATCATTTCGATTATGGAGGAATTGTCACAAAGTTGGATGAAGCTCTCACTCTCGGAGAGAGAAGGGCTGGGATGTTGTTTGGAGGAAGAATTTAGTTCGCAAGAGTATGTCATAGCAGCAAAATTTCTCACAAAAAGAGCTCTCAACATGGAGGCCATTGCAAAAACGTTCACACCACTATGGCGCTCAAGGAGTGGTTTCAAAATGAAAAATTTGGGAGACCACGTGATTCTTTTCATCTTTGAAAACGAAAGTGAAGTAGAGAGTGTCCTCAGCGCAGAGCCATGGTGCTTTGATAAACACTTGGTAGTCATGCAGAAATATGATAAGAGCATGCCAAAGAAAGAACTGAGATTTGAGAAGACTCGATTTTGGGTCCAAAATCATGGACTTCCCTATAAGTTCATGAATATTAAGGCGGCTGAAAAAATTTGTGATGTTGTTGGAAAAGTTATTCACACCAACGATCTAGCTGAAACAAAGGGGGGAAACTTCATGAGAATTCGAGTAGAGATGGATATATCTTTACCCCTTTGTCGCGGTCGGATTGTGTCTATGGAGAATGGCAAACAATCTTGGGTCACCTTTAAATATGAGCGCCTCCCTAATATCTACTACTGGTGTGGCAGAATGGACCATTCGGATCGAGATTGTGAAATTTGGCTGGATAGTGAAGGAAGCTTAGCAGAATCACAAAAACAATTCGGACCGTCATTATGTGCTTCGCCATTTTTCCCTTCGAAGAAGAGTGAGATGAATGTTCCGGGTTTCTACAGCCAAAAACGTGCAGCCCAAAAAACACAGTTGCCGGAAGGAGGGCCTGAGAGTGGCGGAGAAGTCAGAGGTGATTCACGAACAAGAGAGGGGCTTCCGGTGGTGCATGACGTGGATACACCTGACAAAATTCTTAATGCTCATTTAAGGGATAAAACTGACACTATTAATGCTCCCAATTATTCAGAGGGCGATTTCAAGGGGCATAAATCCCAAGCAGCTATTAATTCTCCACAAAATCCGGGCAACCTGAAGACAAGAGTTATTGAGGTTAATGCCCGCGAAATTTCAAGTGATTATAGCTCATTACTCCCAACGGCACAAATTGGTATTAATCCAATTAATGAGCAAAAAAAATCCTCTAGCAGCAATCCCACTATGGAGGCGGCACAAATACACCAAAATAGCAATGTTTTCCCTACTAACTCTATGGCACGTGAGGGGCAAGAAGTCACTAAAGAAAGAAAAAAAACAGGCACGTGGACTAGGCTGGATAGAGGCAGAGTTATGCAGCCAACAGCTCAGGCAGAATGTACAGGTCCATGCAAACGAAGTTTTTCAAGCATAGATGATCATTCTGACTTACCTTGCAGCAAAAAGCAGGTTTTGATGAATGAGGATGATTTTTCTTTCCAAATGGGGGAGGCTGATGTTCAGCCCCGCCAAGAGCAATGAGTTGTCTAGTGTGGAACTGTCGTGGGCTTGGGAACCTACGTATAGAGAAAGAGCTTGGTGTTTTAGTCCGGGCAAAAGATCCATCTATCATGTTTTTAGCCGAAACATGGTTAGATGAAGCAAGGCTAAAAGATATCAAGCGAAAATTGGAATTTGATCAAGTATTTGTTGTACCTCGTGAACACAGAGGAGGAGGACTAGCGTTGTTTTGGAAAAATTTTATTGATGTCAATGTGGAAACTTTCTCTAAAAATCACATTGACTCAATTATAAACAAAGGCAAGGTGGATACATGGAGGTTCACAGGTTTCTATGATGAACCGGTAACACATTTGAGACATGAATCGTGGTCAAAGTTGAGACAATTAAACTCTCGCTATAATCTTCCTTGGCTTTGTGCGGGAGATTTTAATGAGATTTTGAGAAGTACTGAAAAGCAAGGGGGGAACATGAGAGCTCAATCCCAAATGCAACTTTTCCGAGATGTGGTCGACGAATGTGGCTTTCTTGATCTTGGATTTGTGGGCCCTCAGTACACATGGAGCAAGCATTACGCAACGGGACATTCGATATGGGAAAGACTTGATCGAGGCCTAGCCAACTTTGATTGGCTAAATCGATTTGCAGGAGCAAGAGTGTATCACCTCCATTCGGATTCTTCTGACCATCGGCCAATCTTGATTAGCCTCACGGGTTTGGAGGTTCGAAAGAAGAAAACCTTTCGATTTGAGGAAATGTGGCTTTCTGACAAAGGCTGCTCTGATACAGTAGAAGCAGTGTGGTTGTTGGGTGATTATGACTTCATTGACAACCAGATCCTTAGAAAAATTGAGAAGTGTGGTGATGAACTCTCAAAATGGAGTCGTGAGAAGTTTGGTAATGTGAGAAGGGAGCTGGAAAAAAAGAGAAAACAATTACATGAAGCTGAAAGAGCTACGATTCTCACTGGGCAAAATACTCGGGTGAGGGAATTGAAGGAGGAGATTGAAGTACTTATGGATAGAGAAAACAAAATGTGGCTGCAGCGTTCAAAAATTCATTGGGTGGTTCAAGGAGACCGTAACACACGGTTTTACCACAGCAAAGCAACCAGTAGGTACCGAAAGAATATAATCTACAAGATAAGAAGGCCAGATGGGGAGTGGAGCACAAATGATGAGGAAATGGCAGGTAGCTTTATTCAATACTATGAAGATTTATTCACATCAACCAAACCCATGTTCCCTGAAGAAATTCTCTTAACCATCAACACTCGGGTTACTACACAAATGAACAACAAATTATCACAAACTTTTGAAGCGTGGGAAGTACATAAAGCAGTGAAACAAATGGCCCCTCTAAAAGCTCCTGGTCCAGATGGTATGCCTCCAATTTTTTTCCAACACTTTTGGCCACTGGTTGGAGACGAGGTAACAACTTCTGTCCTACAATTCCTAAATTCAGCCACTTTACCATGTCATTTGAATCACACCTACATCTCCCTAATTCCCAAAGTAAAAAATCCAGAGCTTGTTTCGGAGTTTCGACCTATAAGCCTTTGTAATGTATTATACAAGATTTTCTCTAAAGTATTGGCTAATAGGTTGAAGAAAGTTCTACCTTCACTCATTACAGAACACCAGAGTGCCTTCACAAAAAGCCGCCTTATTTCTGATAACATTCTGGTTGCTTTTGAAAGTCTTCATAGTATGCAGAATCACAAATCAAAGAAGGAGGGCTATATGGCAGTGAAATTAGACATGAGCAAAGCGTTTGATAGAGTGGAATGGTCTTTTCTGGAAGCAGTCATGAGAAGGATGGGTTTCACGGAGAGGTGGATTCAATTGATGATGTTGGGCGTAAAAACGGTGTCCTATTCCATCCTGGTGAATGGTGAGCCCAAGGGCATGATCAAACCAACCCGAGGAATTAGGCAAGGAGATCCCCTCTCTCCTTTCCTATTTTTGTTATGCACTGAAGGTCTGAATGGTCTCATCTCACAGGCAGCCAGTCATGGAGAACTACACGGCTATTCACTATGCAAAAATGGTCCAAAACTAACCCATCTTTTCTTTGCAGATGATAGCATACTGTTTTGCAAATCTACTCCCCAAGAATGTGACAAAATTTTACAACTTTTGGACACATATAGCAAGTACTCGGGGCAGCACATCAACAAAAATAAGACCACCATCTTCTTTAGCAAGTCCACCAATCCGGAGAGAAAACAACACATCAAAAATGCACTTGGAGTTACTGAAATTCGAAGTTATGAAAAGTATTTGGGACTGCCCTCATCGATCGAGAGAAGGAAGAAAGCTAGTTTCGAATATATCAAGAAAGAGTATGGAAGAAGCTTCAAGGGTGGGGAGAAAAATTACTATCACAAGCCGGGAGGGAAATTCTCATCAAAGCTGTGGTCCAAGCCATTCCAACATTTACAATGAGTTGTTTCAAACTTTCAATAACCTTATGCAATGAAATTGAAAGCCTCATTCGTAAATTTTGGTGGGGACAAAAAGGAGACAGACGTAAGATCCATTGGGTAAAATGGAGCACCATGTGTAAACCGAAGAGAGAGGGAGGCATGGGTTTCAAAGACTTGTCCTTATTCAATGATGCTCTCTTAGCAAAACAGGCTTGGCGGCTCCTTAATAACCAAAATTCACTCTTCTATCGGGTTTTCAAAGCAAAGTTCTTTCTGGATTGCTCTTTTCTAGATGCTGCTGATTCCACAAAAGGCTCATATGCTTGGCGTAGCATTTTGAAGGGTAGGGAGGTTTTGAAGAAAGGTGGTCGATGGAGAGTGGGTAATGGGAAGGAAATCAGCATTTGGAGTGACGCCTGGCTGCCTTCTGTGTCCACCCAAACTGTCAGCAATCCAATGGGAATTGATTTTCCAGAAGTGAAAGTTGACGCCTTAATAAATGCCCACACGCGGTGCTGGGATACAGAACTGGTGCGAGCCCTTTTCAAGCCCGAAGAAGTCAACTTGATTATGAGTATCCAGCTTGGTGATGCTTCTGCCAAGGATAGATTTTTTTGGCCTTTTACACAGTCTGGCTCCTATTCAGTGAAATCCAGATACTACTTCTTGTCAAAGGAAAATGATAATTTAGACAGTGACTCTACCAATCATGCTTCATCACAACAGCTATGGAAGATCATTTGGAATCTCTTTGTTCCACCAAAGGTCCGAAACTTTATGTGGAGGGCTGCCAAGAAAGCTATTCCGGTCAAAACCAATTTAGTTACACGCCAGGTGCTTCAGGATGCTACGTGTGATCACTGTCAGTTGCAGCCAGAAGACGTGGTCCATGCTTTATGGCTGTGCCCTTGTTTGAACGAAGCCTGGGAATCAATTTCAAATTGGAGGACCAGTATCGTGCACAGTGGGAATGACTTCAAATCGATCATCCTACACGTTAAGGAAGCAGGACTAAATTTGGAGTTGTTCTCCATGATCGTGTGGCTCTTGTGGCAACGGAGAAATCAAATTAGAACAGGTACTTCTCCTACACCGCTAGCACAATTGGTGACCCGTGCCCATCAGCAGTTGCATGATTATCAACAAGTGCAACCAATGAAACCAGCCCATACAACTGATTCTCCCCACACAGCGGCAAGTTGGACCCCTCCACAAGCTCCATTTGTGAAAGTTAATTACGACGGGGCGCTTTTTCAGGACTCCAATAGAGCAGGTATAGGTGCTGTGATTCGCGACAGCGAGGGTGGGGTATTAGCATCATTATCAGAGTCAATTCCTCTTCCACAGACTGTGACAGAGGTGGAGGCAGCAGCAGCAAGAAGGGCTATCCTGTTAGCCAAAGATCTACAACTCAGCTCTATAATTTTAGAAGGAGATTCAGAGATCATCACTCGAGCAATCCAAGCAGAAGAGCCGTCCCTGGCTTCATATGGTAATCTCATTGACGAGATAAAAACGCATGCAGACTCTTTTCTCAATTTTGGAGTGTCTCATGTTAAAAGAAAAGGGAATTCTGTTGCTCATAACCTAGCTAGACATGCTAGACATGTTAGTGGTTTTGTAATTTGGATGGAGGAAGTACCCTCTCATATTTTACCTGTACTTATAGCTGATGTTGGCTAATTTTATTCAATAAATACCAGATTTAGCTTGATTCTAAAAAAAAAAACAGAAAAACCGGTTTTCCAAATCAAAACCCCAAAAAAAAAAAAAAAAAGATTAACATAGCTATTAGAAAAGAAGGAAAGGCTTAGTGATTTCTGTAATCCAAAATAGGAAAAGAAATAGAAAATTTGAGAAAACAAACATTTTCATGGAAAACCCAAAAGCCCGAAACATAAAGGAATCAAAACCAAAATCAAATCTAAACCAATCCAACAAAAAAACTCAATAAAAAGAAATATTTTATAACCAAATCTAAAGAGAATGGAGGAAATGTACCAGAGCTGGTTCCAACGATCTGATGGTGGCAGATATGTAGCTTGACAGTGTTGATGCCCATAGATTTTTCTTTCTATATGTGCTTGCAGTGGAGAGGGAACGGAGAACTTTCTCTATATTCAGCGTTCTTTTTTTTTCTTTTTCTTTTTTTAAAGTATTGCAAGCCTTTTAATTGTATTTTGGCTGGTTATTTTTCCTATTATATTGTGAGAGTGAGAGGCTATCACACGATGTGTTAACGTTGGGAAACAATATAATGTATCGCTTTTTAACTTATATGTGTCTGAATTTTAGATGGGCTTTTTTCCTACATGGCAGCACCTCCTTAATTGTAGGAATCAACTTTCTCTCAACTTCTATTATTATATATTGTATATGATAGATATATGATTAGATTAATTGGGAACTAATTGGAAAATTATATCAAATAGATGTATAATGTGATATGTATACCATCTACGCATAATATTTTTTTGCCACAATGATGCATAAACAATGATAATACTTTTATATATTCTTAATAGACAGTCATTTTATATTGATTAGTGATTACCACGATGGGGTACATGAGGTTTTTGTTGCGTTCCACAACATGGAGGACGCCTATTTACTCGTTGAGGGTACCTTTGTGCTTGCACAGGACTTTTCCCCATGCGCCTTGGTTGCGTTCTAATATCAAAATCTGTTTGATAATTACCACCTTTGTCACTTTCCTCATCTAATGACACCTCTATATCTTCTGCATCTTCCTCGCTGTCCTCATTTAAGGCATCTTCCTTAGAGACTATTATGGAGGCCTCGTCCTCAGAGTTTGGAGCACATGCCCATGTATTTGGAGGCGTGCAAAAATCACCAACATGAGGGAATGTTTGGGAAAGATGTGGTGTGATGAACAAGTCATGTTGTGCATAGCTGTACTGCCCATATGGATATGGATTATTGTCAAATGGGGATTAGCTATCTTGGTCATAATTGTATTGCCCATAATAGGATGGAGGTGGCGATGGGTGATAGGAGGGAGGTGTTGAACTAGGTTAGGGTTGAGGATAATGGTCATAACTATAGAAACCCTTAAATCCTTGTCCTAGGGAAAGGGATGATCCAATCTGTTGATATAAAGACATGCAATACTCGTTGACACTAATTGGATTATACTCATTGAAGGTGGTTGGCTCATTATGGGCAAATGTTGATGGCCCAGCTTGGGTAGAGTTGTACATATTGTGCTGTGTAGAGGTGGATGGTCCAGTTTCATCATTTCCACATTGTGTAGAGGTGGACAAGCAGGTTTCAAAAGAGGTTTGCGGGTGCTGTCTTCCTTGGTGTCTCTGTCATCACCTGAAGTGTGTCACCCTCTTACTAGGGATGGAGGAAATATTTGTTTCCATCCATAACTTCACTCGATTAAGGCTCTCTACTATTGCTGGAAGGACTTGTTGTGTAGTCAGGTCATTCCTCTGTTGGTTTGCAATAGCCAAATTTAATATATTATTGATCTCAGTTTGCTGCCACATAAAAAGAAAAAAATTATTAGCACAGTATTATTCAAAAAGCTAAAATAATAATTTGTTATCAATATTAGTACAGTATTTTGTTGGTGTAAATAATTTGTTATCAATATTAGTGCAATATTATTGAAAAAGCAAAAATAATAACCTGGTACGTATGGGCAGCTGCCTCTGGTGTTGTGGATAAGTGACCATGTTGTTGGTACATCTAAATGGAAATTGTCATCCCCAACTACATTTTGAGCTCGCTTGTTCCAAAGTCGGTAGTATTGTGCATGCTGCCTACACCAATTGACACCAGACTTTCCTGTCAACGTTACACAATGCATAGATTTATCGAAAATGTCAGTAGGCCACTTTGGACATCTTTGCAACAACCCAAACTATTGCATGACACTTTCTAGGTGGTAATACTCCACAATTTGGAAACAGAGCAATGACGCTGTTGTAGTCCATATATGTTGTTCTACAAGACACCATGGACGCAAATAATTATCGTACGGTGTCCAAAAAACCCGCAATTCCAATTAGAATAACTATATTATAATCGAGCAAGACAATAATATAAATAAAAATTAACCATTGATGCATTGTGACAACATATATTACCTGTTGATTATGATGTGTGTCGTGATTGGAACAATACGCACATAGAACATGCATTGGTGTCTGAGTGAATGTTCTCTTGGCAGCCCACCTATACACAATTAATGATTGCCACTGATTTTAGGGTTTGGAAGTATCAAGGATAAACGCTACAGTATGCAATGTTGTATAGAAATAGGAAGTAAATATTATACCTGCAACCGTATGGGTCGTCACCATTTAAATTCGTTGGATTTATTGGAAGTTGGGTCAGTTATGGAAGATGCTCCCAAGCCCATAATTGTAATATGAAAACAAGGTGACACGGTATATTCTACATTGATGCACATATGGGGTGATACGCTCGCCTAAATGAAGGGGGATGCAAACAGTTGGGGTAGCACTTGTAAGTTGGAAACCTGAAAATTTTAAATATGTACAATGTTATATTGCTAATGTTGAAATTATTTTCATCTAAATTGAATAATTGTAGATATTATTAGAACATTAATAAATTTTTATCTCGCAACGTACATTGCCTTCCATTGCATCATTAGAGATGTGATATTGTTGTTGGGTTAGCAAAGAAGGATCGAATGGCCCAGGCTCCATTTCAAATATATCCTACATTAAATGCTACAATGAGTTAAACACTGAGATTAAAAAATTACAATATCTGAAGGTATATTTTTTACAAACCATCTATATAAAAAATTACAAACTAAGAAAATAATTTCCAATTAAATTAGGGGGCTGAGAAGCTTACTACAATCGTGGTTTGAAGTGAAGGAATGTAGGAATTATAGAGTAATACTTGCAAGAAAAGAAAGAAAGAACCAAAAAAAAAAAAAAAACAACAACAACACAATCAGATAATCATAAATATCTTCTAAAAAAATATAATCCTCAATAAAAACAAAAGAACAATAATAAAAAAATAAAAAAATTAATAAATAGTGACTACTACAATCTTTTATGCTAATTGTGGGGGAGATGGGCCTAGGAGTGTACATTTATATGCATAATGAGTAGGAGGCCCAAGCCAAGGATATTTAGCAGTCCGAGGATGAGTAAACATCTTACCTGTATTAATTCATAAAGAAGCAAGGTTTGATCATGATCATCCGAAAAGTTGGTTTGAAGAGGAATGCCTCCTCAGATCAGCTAGGTAGAGGTCGAAATGAGTTATCTGTCATCCAAAGGCAATGTCCCATGAGACTTTGTCGATAAGGATGTGCAACACAGGGGTATAGGACAAAGGAAAACCATGAAATATCTAAGGAAAAAGCTGCTACCACCGCATTGAATGCTCTGTAGCTAACTCTCTGGCCACATTAATGAGGAAGTGATATCTGAGTAGTAGTGTTCAGCCTTATAGCTATCTTCAAAGGCTTCAAAAAGGTGCTAATGGGATAAGTATCCTGATTGGCAATCTAATCCATACGTGGAGGGTAAAGAGAGAAGAAAGGGAAGTATAAAAGGAAGAGGAAAGCCCCAAGATAACGAGATCAAGAGAGCAAGAAAGAAAGCACTATAGAAATAAGAACAATATCTGTAATTTGTCTTTAAGAAAAAGAAATATAAGAGTCAGTCTCCTCGGCTTGAGTCCGAGGAAAATTTTCGTTATACAAATTAACCCATCTATGTCATATTATGATCTAGCCCATTGTCTTTGTTATCTGAACTCACTAAAATCCAGATTTCTAACTCACTCTCTACAAATTCATTGTATTGGGCTTTTTAGGCCTATTCCTTTCTTGTTTTTGGGCTTAGGTCCAAATTGTGTCCTTACACTAATTATTAAATATAATTTACCATGCTTGTAGTTCATAATAAAATTGAAAGAAAGTCACAATAATACAATTTATTACAATTTTTGTGGTCATATAATAACAATAACAATAAAAATAAATAATATTAAATAATTTCAAAATTAACAAAACACATACATAAATTTAATTAGAGAGTCGAGATGCTTACCACAATTGTGATACCAACCGAAAGAGTGAGAATTATAGAGTGGTACTTGCAACAACAAAAAAAAAAAAATACAATCAGATAATAATAAATAAACACAAAATAACAACAATACTGAAAAGTTTATATGAATCAGTTTGACTCTTAAAAGAGTTCAAGATATTGTATTTATAATGATATCAACAAGTTACTTGAGATTTGCTATACAAGGCAATATTCTGCAATGAGTGAAAATAGAGTATTCCTAGCATAAAAGCATAATTTTTTTTTTTTTTTGAGAAGCACCTAGTCATAGGTTGATTATAAATTATCAACTACAAAATAATCAAATTCATGTGTGGTGACTATTACAATTTATTATGGTAAATTTAAATATAATTAAAATTCTTGTAGTCCTAACCATAAAAAATTCATTAATCTAAAACTTGAATAATAACGACAACAACAACAACAACAACAACAATAATCATAATCACAATCATAATCATAATCATAATCATAATCATAGTCATACAAACAATATTAACAACGATACATTTTTCTCAACAACAAAAAAAACAACAATACATAATATTTTACAATGTATTAGCTTCTAATATTTACAAAGCATATATTTATACAATAATAATAAATCTATTAATTTCTAAAGCTATAAGTTAATAAGCAAAGCAAAAAAATTCATATTAATTTAAAACTTACTGTCCTTAGTTGTGCACACTGAAGCAAAGAGAAAAGTAATACAGCACTATGGAGGTAAGTGAAGCAATATGAAAAATGTAGGAGATGCAATGCTTTAGTAATGATGCCTGTCTTTTATAACAAGGAGAGAAATGAAAAGACAAAAAAGAATAAGAATCCATGACATAGATTCATATTAGTAGGCTAGGTTTTATTGGGAATGATCAAGGAATATATTCCAAAGTACTTGGAGAAGAGAATAAGATTCAGAGGATGAAGTGAGGTGAGGTGATTGACTTCCTCCAATTTTTTTTTATCCAAACAGCTCTCTCTCTCTCTCCTCCAATTTTTAGCAAATCAATTGCAACAATTTTTTTTTCTCTTTTATTTCGGCAATGCCATTGGCACAATTTTTTTTTTCCTTCTATTTTGGCAATGCCATTGCCACAAACTAATTGCCACAATTTTCCATTTTTCCCTTCTATTTCGGCAATGTCATTGCCACTAATCAATTGCCATTTTTTTTTCCTTCTATTTCAGCAACTAGGCAATGCCATAAATTTTTTTTAAAAATCTTCCCCAAGATTTTGGCAACTTGGTTGCCGCAATTTTTTTTTTTTTTTTTTTCATTTTTAGTAACTTGGTTGCCACAATTAGTTTCCTTTGAGCACTCCACCTTGCATAGCACTTCGGGCACTTTTAGGCAGGAAAGTTGGGCAACAAGAATTTTGGTAATGAGATTACCGAAATTCAAATCCTCCCATTACATCATTTGGTTTTTCTCTCTCATACTTTTTGTTAGAATTTCGGCAACACCGTTGCCGAAATTCACCCTCTTTCCTCACTTTTCCAAATAACTTTAAACAGTACCTATAACGCTAATAAACTTAGTTTTTTGCAATATTCAGCCAAAAGACTCTGGGTTGTAGACCACCTTGAAAAAAAAATGAGTTGTAAAATTTGACCATCCAAAATCTTGCCCAGTTGAAGGTTGAACAAAAAATTGCCTAAATAAATACAAATTAGACAAAATGATCAAACAACTACACAAATTAGCCCCAAAAAAATTAACAAAAAATAAAATATCCCTCCCTAAATTAACGCCCATTTGAAGCAAATATTTTTTTTTGGCTAACCCAAATGGTCAATTCCTCTAAATATCATCAAACAAGTGATTAAAGAGAAAATTATACACTAAAGCACTTGGTACCCCTCATCAGCTTCTCCGCAAGCTGCACCAAATTGTGAGGAACATCATCATAACAGAAAGTTTGGTGGTGGCCAAGATGTTGGGAAGGAGGATCTGGACTTGTGGTTTGCCTGAAGTACGCAGCAGTCAGCACCGTGCGTTGGGAAGAATATGAAATGAGCTACACAATGTGAGCAACAACTGTAGACTTGTTTTCATTGTGTGAAAATGGTAAAGTTAGCTACAGGAAACTTGAATTTAAAATTCATTACAATAGAGAGTGGTCTCTTCATTCTCAGGTGAGGTAAGGTGAATCGGTGAAATAGCACGAGTATCTTTATTTATTTATTAAAGTAACGTTATGTCTCGTTCTAAAAAAAAAAAAAAGTAATATGATGTCTTTATCATTTTTACAATAATTTTACAACAAATTTTGGGTGACAAATTATTTTTTCCTACTAATTATAGCTTACCATTTATAATTTGTTATGAAAATATTGTGGACGTATTATTATTTTTCCCCTTTAAATTGGACACTTCAATTTAATGTTGGTTAGAATATTCTTACCAACTCATGCAAAATTTCTATTTTTTAAGTATATAAACCTATTTTTTTATATATATATTTTACATGCCCATTTTTCAGAACATTCACATCACTCACACACTAAAAAAAAAAAAAAAGCTAAAAAATAAATAAAATAATCCTTTTACACATGATCGAGTGTAAATTTACACTACTATTGTAACTGTGGGAGGAAATGCAAAATTTTAGATGATTTGAGGGTGATTTTTTGAGTTTGTTGGCCAAAATTTTGCATTTAACCCATTTTACATGGGTTGATGCAAGTGCTCTTAAGACCATACATTGATAAATATCAAATAGAGTTCTTTTTGGTAATTAGCAGCAAAAACAATAATTTTAGAACAATATTTTCAAATGCGCACTTGTTATGTCAATAAAATTCAAGATTTTTTTTTTTTTTTAAAAAAAATTGTTTAATTTAAGTTTCTTAATAACCACTGCAAAAAAAGATGCTCATATTTAACGTTGTTTGAAGTTTTTCCATTGATTTTATTGTGGTTTTTATTGTGTCTCTCGGTTTGATTAAAAGCAGGGGCAGTAAAAAATTGTTGATTCATTCTTTTGGGGTTTGTGTGAGTTTTTGAGTCCATGAACTCTGTACTTGAAATTTGAAGGTTTATTAGTCAAATTGCAGAAATTTCGTCTCTTTAGAAGATTTTTCAAATTGGGTTTGTGTTATTTCCTTTTAAATCAAAATTATGCATGCTATTTTTCCCTTGTTGATTTGCAGATTAATTTTTTCTTAGTTAATTGTTCTTGTGCACATAAGAAAAAAGGAAGAGCAAAAAAATGAAATTTATTGTGGATTGCATTATCATTTTGTAATTTTTGTTTTCTGGGCAAATTCTTGTAGTTGTGGGTTTGGTTCTTGTTATTAATTGGGACATTTTAGTTGGAACTTGGAAAACATGTAGTAGTGGGCTTCAGTTGTTTGTGGAAATTTATAAGCTTTTAGTTAGTTTTGATATTCCATATTCAAAGCAAAAAAGAAGCTCATTAGTAGAACTATTAGGTGTGTATATCTTATCAATGACTTATTGTGTAATATGCATATAATATAAGAGATGGTTATAAGGAAGTTTGGAGGTCCATCCAAAAGGCTTTGTTTACTGAATTAATCGGTTTGAACTTTAATGATACTGCTTGATTAAGGGCCTTGAATGATAAACTTAAAAGAGTCAAAAGATGATAACCAATTCTAAGATAATTAATCTCACTAGAGACAGAGATGATTGTGTCACTTCATAGTCTTGAGGCAGCTTCGTTAATGGCATCTTCCTTGTTCCATGCAGACCATTCTCCCCTTACTGTATTCTTCGTTTCGGTAGTCTATATGGGTAACAGATGAAGAGTCTTCCAGGTCCGTCAATCTGAAAAAGGAAAAGTATAGAAAATGGGTCCTTGACTTCCAAACAACCTTTATTTTTGTTGAAAATAAGGAGTGTACTCAGGACCAGAGCAAGCATACAGATACAATTGAAGGAAGAAGCAATGATCAAGCCATCAGAGTAGAGAAAGAGTGGGCTAACAAAGAATTGATGGACCTGATTGAAGCAGTCCCTTACTATGAACAATTCATCCACTCATTTGAAGAAGCTATGCTCATTCACTAGTTAATGAGCACGCGGTCAAATAGAGAGGATTTTTCTTATAAAAGTTTTTCCCTCCAAAAGTGGGAGCTAGCTATTTCTTTTTTGCTTGTTAGATGGTATATATATAGGAGTAGTTATGTATGCTTTCATTCATGGGATTCATTTTTCATCCATCAATAATATCAGAGTTCTGTTTAGAGAGAGAGTTTTAGAGGCTTACATAATATCAGAGTATGAGATTCTGAGTTCGATCTTTGTCTCTACCACTCTACCTCTAATTTAAATTCCCATAAGTTGGATCTCAACTATTAATAGGTAGTTTCGATCCACACATGATGGGGAGTGTTAGAAATATGTGGTTAAATGATTAAATTTATCATATCTCAACAGCTTAAGCTTTTAGGACAATCGATAATTTAACAATTTTACCTGAAATGGTCATGAGACACCCAAAAAAATCCTAAAAGTCCTAATCTCTGCACGTTTGACGGTCGTTGGATATACAAGTCCTTGCAAAATCTTGGGTCTGTTGCTCTCAATCACATCACCTCTGATTCAAAATCCTCATATCCATCGCTCAATTCAAATAAACCCGTCCAATTTGATGCTGGAACCAACCAAAGTAAGAGTTTGAACTTTGAAGTCGAGAAAGTTGAACTTGACTCCTGAAGAGCAAGCAGAGCAAGAGCAAACAGCATTTGCTTCTGCCTTGGAAACTGGGAAAGAGGCTACAGTGATTGAGTTCTACTCACTAAAATGCAGGCTTTGCAATTCGTTAGTTGATTTTGTTTCAGAGGCGGAGGGTAGAAACTTAGATTGGCTCAACATTGCCCACAACCAAACTTCATAGAAAACATATGCCCTTTTATTTTGTTCCTTTTTAAAAAAAAAAAAAAAAAAAAAATTCTTTATATATGAAGTTCTGAATGTTTGATGTAATTTGAGTACACAAATTCAAGGAAGCAAAAACAGTTTAAGAATTCACAAAGGAGATTTCTCATGATGAATCGGAGCTTTATTTCATGGGTTGGGAAGCGAACATGGGACATATAATATAGGACAACTTGTCTTTGGTCAGGTTTGTAAGCAAAAATTGTCTAAAGATGTATTCCACTTGGGACAGTGGACACTACTGAATCTCATGTTTAATCATGTCGTGCTCGTGCATGTTTTAAACGTGCATGAGGTCTAGTAAAGAATGAAAGCCTTTTGGACAAAAATTGTGCCAAAAAGCAATAGTTTTTGGCGATGTGGGAAGTTGAAGATTTTGACATCTTTATCTTTTACCATTTTGGCCAGACCATTTTTACCATTCTCCTAAAGTGTGCATGGGTCGAGTTTAGTCAAGTTGAGGGGATTTTTTTTACTCCACCCACTATGGTGGGTTAAAAAAAATCCAACTCAACCCACATGGATCGAGTTTCGTCGGGTTGAACCCATAGGTTGGACTGTCTTTTTATTACTATTATTATTAACTTAAGTAGGATAATTATATATATCTCACTTGTCACTTGAGTTGATAAATAAAATATTCATAAACTAATATTCTAACTCATTTATAAACAAAACATATCCAACTGAGTTGATAAACAAAATATGCATGAACTAGTATCCCAAGTCAGTTATAAACAAATAGGAGTGGAATTGGAGACTGGAAGTGAAAGGCGGCAGAGAGAGAAATAAGATTGTTAGGGTATGCAAGGTAATTGGGTTTTAGATAGGAAGAGCCAAATATGAGAAAATATTATTAATTATATAATATATTTTTAAATATATATAATTTAAATTTTAAATATATAGGTGGGTTAGGTCGGGTTAGGCGGGTTTGTAATTGTTATGACCCGGCACCTAACCTAACCTGCTATTAAAAAAAAATTCATAACCCAACCCAACTCACCAATTAATAAAAACCGATCCAACTTGGCGGGTTGGGTTGGGTTGGGTCAGGTCAGATCGGTTTTAGCAGGTTGGTGGGTCAGCACACCCCTAGATTTTGGTTTCACTATATAACTTTATGAGTCTCGTTAATGGGTGTTTTAGGACATTTACTAATTGATTATTTTAAGAAAATTTTAATACAATTTTTATGAAAAATATAAAAAGTTGGTAGAAAAGTTTATTATTATTTTTTCTATAAAATGTTTCAAATAATATTTCATAAACTAATACTTCCAGAGCATCTATCAATTTTTAGATAAATTTATTGTAGATTAAGATGACAAGTTGCGAGTAATGATAGTACCTCTGACTGCTTTTATCTTCCCCCACTCAACTTACCAATTCAACAAATTAAGGAAAAAGTTGTGGGATGTAGAGCTGTGACGTTTGTTTTCTGTAGACATTTTTGCTTGTTCTAAGACTTTTTGGAATGTTTTTAAAAAAATACTCATTCACACACACACACACACACACACACACACACACACATATATATATATAGGGGAAGGAGGATGAAATAAGGAAATACACTCACACGCTAACATCAAAACTGCATGCGGCAGTTAGTGTTGCGGAGTAAGTGATAAACTCCTTCTCAATATTACACCTTACCGATGTAGGATGACTCGACAACACTAAGGCTCCGCTTGGAAGTTCATAAGGGAAGAGAATGGAATGGAATGGAATGAAATAATCATAAGGGAATAGAAAAGAATGGAATGGAATGGAATAAATTTAAGTAAGGGAAAAGAATGGAATGGAATGGAATGGACTTAAGTAACCTTGATTGGATGTTTTAAAATAAAAGAATGGAAAGGAATGAAAATGAATGGAATGTAAGTAATCTTGTTTGGGAGTAACATGGAGGGAATGAAATGGAATCATTTTATTACAATATTACTATTAGACCCCTGTTTTAAAATAAATGGTTGAATAAATAGGAGTATTTTGGGAGTTTTAATAAAAAATTCATTAAATCTAATTCTATTCCCTCTCATTCCTCCCAATTTCGGAGGGAATGAAAATTTGAGGTTTTAAGGGAATAGAGAGGAATGAGTGTTCTCTCCTATCCATTCCATTCCATTCCATTCCATTCCCTCCATTAAAACTCCCAAACAAGGGAAGTGAAGAATATTCTAAAATTATTCTTTTCATTCATTTCTATTTCATTCCATTCCCTCCTCCCAAGCGAGGCCTAAGTTCTTTTTTATTTGAGAAAACACACACACACACACACACATAGGGGAATGAGGACGAGATAAGGGAATACACTCACACGCCAACACCAAAACTGCATGCAACAGTTAGTGTTGCAGAGCAAGTGATAAACCCTTTCTCAATATTACACCTTACCGATGTGGGATGACTCGACAACGCTGAGTTCTTTTTTATTTGAGAAAACACAGACACACACACATATATATAGGGGAAGGGGGATGAGATAAAAGCATACATCACATACCAATACCAAAATTGCATGTGGCAGTTAGTGTCGTAGAGCAAATGATCAACCCCTTTTCAATATTACACCTTACCGATGTAGGATGACTCGACAACACTGAGTTCTTTTTTATTTGAGAAAACACACACACACACACACACATATATATATATATAAGGGAAGGGAAATGAGATAAGAGAATATACTTGCACGCCAATACCAAAACTACATGCGGCAGTTAGTGTTGCAGAGCAAATGATAAACTCCTTCTCAATATTACACCTTATCGATATGGGATAACTCAACAACACTGAGTTCTTTTTTATTTGAGAAAACACACACACACTGAGTTCTTTTTTATTTGTCACATTTTTTCCTTATAAATCATACAATATCATAACTTAAAAAAGAAAAGTTTTATTGATATTCAATCATGGTCCTCCCAATTGATTGATTTTTTTTATTACACTGACAAAAAGAGATAAAGTAATGTTTGGGTTCAGAATATTCTTATAATCTTCGTTACAACTGTTAATGTGGCAAGTTATGATTAGAACATCACTGTCACATATGATTTATATATCACCTTAACAATCATAAAAAGATTGTGTACCCAAACTTATTGAAACAATATATAGCAATATTAATTGCATCAACCTTGGCTTTATTTGTGATGAATGAAACAATGACTAATTCCCTCGTGGCAATGGAACAGCAACGAACTTCATCAACCCCGCACTGCAGTGGAAGCCATTGTGGCCACTAGAAGCAAAGTAATAAGGCCTCCACTGTTTCAGCACAATCTTAAAGCCCTCACCGCTACCTTGTGCAGCGTTTGCCAACAACTTAGCCCTCCTGAAATCACATGTTGTATAGCTCCATAGGTCTGGCAGTAAATAAACTGAGGGAGCAAAGGAAGTGTCGCTTGGTGGAACATATTTGAATACTGCAAACAAATGAAACAATGCAAAACCACAAATTCAATTAGTTAATCCATAAATATTTTTAAGGTTAATTGCTGTTATATAGAAAAAAAAAAGTATATTCATTTCTAGGTCACACTAATTATACTATAATTTTTGATTCAATATGTGAATTCGAAATTAATTTGCAATCGTCATCCCTTATTAGTACACATTAATTTGCAATATTCACCTCATCCCTTCCTATTATTTTGTAAATTATTCTTAAAGTAGGGTATTAATAAGATGACAAAATTAGATAGAATATTGTATTTTGTGTTTCCCAATTAAATCCAACCATTTGGTTGGATTGACTAATAACTCACATATTTGAATTCAATTGTACTTGAGAAAAGATTTTATTGTATTACTACATGTATTAGTCAATGCAACAATGTAATTGAATTTAATTGGGAAACTTAAAACACAAGTGTACAAACCTTACAGAACTAGACCTGATAGACTAATAGTGATAATAACAGATTATAATATGAATGTGATATCACAGATGATCACGTAACTTCGCGTAGATAGGTCAAAAATCTTGTAACTCAATTGGTTGATACCTCCTGGTATTTTCAAATGATACATTTAGGGTTCAAATCCCCCTCTTCCAACCATTGAATTATCAAAAAAAAAAATCATGTAGACAGATATAATTTATTCCAATTTTTATAAAACATAGTTAGACGCTTAGTGCTCACCTAATGTATCATTTATGTAGAAGGGGCTGTTTTGGAGAGCCCAATCAGTGTAGTTGAAGCCAAAACGCCAACCTTCTGAGCCTCCAACAACAATGGTGTTGGCCTCACTAACTACCAATAAAGAGGCAGTCAGGAGTAGGATGAATCCTTGTACACTATAACTGAGAGCCATCTTCATTCTCAAATTCCTCTAATGAGCTTGAAAGAAAACCAAGGTAGAGTGAGATGGTGGTAAAAGAGTATGAGCTAATGGTGCTTTATATAGGAAACTTTGGCAACATGGTTCAAAGAAAATTGGCTAGAAAATGCATGTTTCACCCTCAACTTCGTTTGGCATGAGCAACAAAATTGCGGGGCTTCGATTCAATTCAACATTTTCATACTCTCAACATCGCTAGAAGTTGTACTTCTATTTCGTTTCTCATTAGCTAATTTCCTCATTACTCGAATGCAAATTACAGATTTATGCCTAAGGTTTGGAGACAAGGAGAGCCATATGTGACAATACAAACAGGATGGAAGGTGCATGATTGTCAATTCATGAGTTGACAATCACATTTAATCATCACAATTTCGGTAAGTGTCCATTTAGGAAAAGAATTTGTTGCCAAAGGTTATGATTAGCCAGGCATCAAGGTCATCAAAAAACAACCGAATGTGGGTTGGTGGGCAGTTTGTACCCATAGCATGAGTTTTTTATGGGTGGAGGGGGTTTTTGCCTTAAAAACATCTCCAGTAGACTCTTCAAAATATTGTATTTTTTAGAAAGTAAACAGCTTCTTTTATCTTTTAACTAATTACTTTTTCAAATACATTTTCCAACAGACTCTTTATTTTTTATCTATCCCATTTAAATATTAGTTTTCTTCATTCATTTTTTAATCTTTCTTTGTTTATTTTTTCAATCTTCCTTCATTTATTTCTAATGACTATATTTTTTCAAATACCCAACAACCATATTTTTAAAATCTCCCAATGGTAATATTTTTAAATTTTTCCTAATGATATTTTTTTAACAAATCTCATGAAACACTTGTGATAACAATATAGTGAGTTGTAGGTCATCTAATTTTAACTTGCAATTATTCTTTAAAAAAATGAACTAAAAATGCTACATTCACAATATTTGGCACAATACTTTTACAGTAAATCTTATGTGATAAGTTGTTGCTATTTTTAATTTGAACTCACTAGTCACCGCTGAATTTTTTTTTCCTCACCAATAATAGTCAATAACAACCTACCACTTAAAATTTATTGTGAAAATATTATGGTAGCGTTTCTTAATTTTAATTTCTTATTCTTTATTTTATTTTCCCTTGTTTCTTTTTTTTTTTCATCCATATGAGTTCTTCTTTTCTTTTTTTTTTTTTTCTCATCTTTTTTTTTTCCTCCTCCACACATGTACCCTTACTCTTTTCTTTTTTTCCTTCTTTCCTCTTTTTTCCCTACCACTTCCTTCAAACTCCAGAACATACCAGAGCTCTCTTTCTTTCTCTTTCTTTGTTTTCTCTTCCTTTCTCTTTTTTTCTCTTAGCACTTCATCCAAACTAGAGAGAATACCAAAGCTCTCTCTTTCTTTCTTTCTTCTCTCTCTCACAAACAGAGATCGCTGGTGAATAACTCGTTCTCTCCACCGCCACTCGTCCTCCTCCCACAACAGCTTATATGAGTTGGATTTGCTTTGTTTTTTTTTTCATTTTTTTTTTATTTGATTAGCTTTAAGATTGTTATTTGATTTTGTATTTTGATTGTGATTGAGTTTAGAGATGTTTGAGAGAGAAAAGAGCTGAAATGGTTGAGTTGTAGCCATTGTGATTGTTGGGTAAAAATTGAATATTTTAATGTGTGTGTTGAATTTTGTATTCCCATTAATTCTTTTGCTAATGAACAGTAGATCATCATACCAAGAGAGCTACTATTCATTAGCAAATAATTTTTTGCAAATGAACAATGAATTAGAGAGACTTTTGGAGCAAGTTTTTGTGGGTTTACTATCCAAATTTTGGGTTTAGAGAGCTTGTTGGAAATGCTCTAACATAGTAACATGAGATTCATCCATCAATAAAATACTAACTTATAACGCCATACATATGCATGAATATACTTAAAGATATATAATAAGATGCATAATATAATTCTTATATATATAATTTAAATACTATTGATAGTCATTTTTATATTTTGTTAACTCTTTAAAAAATTTTGTAACGATATTACTAGGTATAAAGTGTAAATTGTCCATTTTTTTAATTATTGTGAAGCACTTTTTTTTTATGATTCATTTATTTTAGACTCTTGAGTTTTTGTACTTAATAACTTATTTGGATGAATATTTATAATGTGGCCCCACATTTGATTCTAAAATTAAGAAATAAAATTCTTAAAGAATAAATAATTTAGGACACATGGCGCAAAATTGGAACTCTAATTTGGAATTTTTCTCAGCTTCACCTATTATTATAAATATAGTAATGATCTTATGTATTATCTTTTTCATAATACGAGAGTTTTACAATTGTGTACTATCCAAAGAAAGATAATGTGAATATCGAATGCACAAGATATATTCTCCAACTAAGGAAATTTCATTTTCACATTTTTAGACCAACTCAAAATGTGTTAGTCCATAATCCATATTAAGATTATGAAAGAGATAATGCATAAGTGGATGCATAAGATATCTTCTGCAACAAAAGACATTTCCTTATAAAGCATGGGTGCGGGTGCGAGACTCTGCAATTTTTGAAAAAGTTGGGTGCGAGTGCAGCGGGGTGCTTCAATTAAAAAAATTTAAAAAAAAATTTTACTTATATTTTAAATATATTAATGAGCATACTTTTTAACATTATATAAACATGTACCAAATTTAAGGAAGTAAATAACTAAATATTTCGGCGTACCGTTTCAAGGTGTTTCGGGGTTCCTAAAATATATATATATATATATATATATATATTCTTATACAACATAAAATTATCAATACAAGGAAGTAAATAACTAAATATCAAACAATACAAACTATTTTAGTCTTAAATCTTAACATAAAAAAATGTATTACTTTTTTTTAGTTAAATAATAATACAAGTTAATGAAATAAATATTAAAAATGCTTAATTAACTAAGTTTAGTTTTTTAATAATATCAAAATAAAGTTAAACAACTAAATATTAAGGGCTCGTTTGGTATATGTGTTTAAAAACTGAAAATTGTTATTTGAAAACATTTGTGGAAATATGTGTGGGTGAAAAAGTGTGTGAAAATACGTATAACGTTATTTAAAACTGAAAATTGTTGTTTGAAAGCACAAACCAAACAGCACCTAACTTGCTTAAACTCATAAATTTTTATTCTTTCTTTCTTCCTTATTTATTTATTTTTTATTTTTCCCCTTAATTACCCACTACATTAATTGTTGAGTTTGAGTGAAACTTTAGCTATCTACCACGTGTGCAAAGTGCAATACACATCCCAATAAAATAATTAAACAAATAGATAAAATTTCTTTGATGTATCAAATGGTAGAATAAAAGATTCTCAAAAAATAAAATAAAAAAGATGGTAGGATAAAAAAGTATTAAATTTGTTTAAATATCTCCCCCCATTTATTACCCTCCCTACCCCCACAACCCATTCTACACACTTCTGCTTCTATCTCTTAACTCTTTCAAGTTTAAAATCCTTTTGAAGAAGAACAATTCTTTCTACTCATTGCCTTCTTGATTCTGAAAGCAGGTAAGTATGTATTTACCTTGTTTTCTCTTTCGTTTTCTCTCTGTCTCATACACAAGCACTCTTTCACATCACCCCTATACCTCAAAATATCCCTTTTTTTTTTAATTTCGGCCTAAATTGGCTGGTTCGGCGCTAGTATTGGTGTGTTTCGGCGGTTTTGCCCGATACGTCCCAAGTCGACGCGAGTCGGGAAACCAAAAAAAAAAACTAGATGCGTCGCCGAGTCGGACGCGGGTGCAGCGGCCCTTTTGCCGTGTCCATGCATCCCAGTTTCCCTTACACACTTGTAGCCTAGACTGACTCAAAATGTGTTACTCCATCTTACCATTATGTTTTTTTTTTTTTTTTTTTTTGATAGGGAATGCATAAACTTTCCATTACTAGGAAAACACAAAGTTTACATCATGGATGAGGGCTTGCTTAGCAAAGCAAGGAGCCTCTTCAACCCATACAATGTCATTAACAATGCTATAAGCATTTTTTGCTACTAAGTGAGCAAGCATATTCCCTTGTCTCTTGACATGGGAGAATTGAATTTGTGAGAACCCCCTACACAGCTCAAGGATGCCCTGAATAACAGAAGCCATAGCTGAGGGGGGGGGGAAGAAAACCCTACCAAAGCATCAACCAAAACCTTTGAATCACCCTCCAACACCACATCAGTGAAGCCTCGATTCAGAGCAAATAGAGTTCCTGCTTCAAATGCCTTTGATTCAGCTTTAAGGGGACCGAGAGGAGCTTCCAATTTCCTGCACAAAACCACAGCAACCTGCCCCAAGTAGTCACGGATTACAATCCCAATACCTGTTGATCTTTTATCCTTGAAAGTGGCAGCATCAACGTTTTCTTTGCAGAGACCCTGTGGAGGAGGAGACCAAAACACCCTCTGTGCTTCATTGATGGTCCGCGCATCATCCTCATTAGCTACAAGAAACTCGGCCCAGTTCTGCAATGCACCAATTACCAGCTGCCTCCCAGGTTGCATCACCCCATTAAGGCGTCATTCGTTTCGACTGAGCCATAGTTTCCAAGCTACCATAACCAGCCAGGAGACGCCATCCAAGTTTGCATTTTCGACCATCAACAGCTGCCACAAGATGTCCATAAAAGAGATATCATCCCTCCTTTCTACGCTTGGGACCAACTTAGAACACTCCCACACCTCTTGGGCTTTCGGACACCCCCACAAAACGTGACCCGCAGTTTCGGGCTTCACTTTACACCAATCACATGAATCATCTGTCAGCACCTTTCATCTCTTTAGGTTTACTTTTGTAGGTAATGCTTCTCTACATGCTCTCCATGCAAAATGTTTAAACTTATGGGGAATAGGAAGCCTCCATAGGCTTCTCTAAAACCTTCTAATCAAGCTACAATCTGAAACACTCCCTTTATTTTCTGATGATAAAAAGCTCGTAGCCAAAAGATAAGCACTTTTGACATTAAACTTACCATTAGCTGTTTTAGCCCACACCAATTTATCTGAAGGGGAACGAACACTCAACGGGATGCTTTTGATATCTTCAGCCTCATGTTACAGAAAAATAGAGTCCACCACCGAAGGTTTCCAACACATGGCCTCGGTATCTATCAACTCCCCAACCCGAGTGTCCTTATGCAAGAACAACCAAAGGGAAATTACCATATGAGAGGAAGAGCAAGGCAATCATCTATCTCCCCAAACCTTCACATCCCTCCCATTGCCCACTCTCCACATAGCCCCTTCCTTCACTAATTCTTGTGCCGCCATAATGCTCTTCCATGTGTAAGACGGACTATGGCCTAGAGAAGCATGGATAAAGTCACAATGAGGAAAGTATTTAGCTCTCAAAACCCGAAATACCAATGAATGTTGAGCTAATTGCAATCTCCACCCTTGTTTGGCGAGTAAGGCCAAGTTAAAACCTTTCAAATTCTTAAAACCCAACCCACCACAAGCTTTGGGCTCACACATCTTTTCCCACGACACCCATGGAATTTTCTTCTCCTCGGATTTTAGGCCCCACCAAAAATTCCCAATCATACTTGTTAAATCATCACAAAGTGATTCCGGGATTTTAAAGCAACTCATTGTGTATATTGGAATTGCCAAAGCCACCGCTTTAATGAGGATTTCTTTGCCCACTTTAGATAACAACTTCTCCTTCCATCCCGCTAGTTTTTTGCCAAGCTTCTCCTTTATGTCATTAAAAGTGTTCCGCTTGTTTTTCCCCACAAGAGATGGTAATCCAAGATACTTCTCATGTTGTTTTATGACTTGAGCTCCAAACCTTCTTTGGATTTCCCCTTGAATGTCCATTGGGGTGTTTTTGCTAAAGAAGAAAGAAGTTTTTGCCCGGTTTAGTTGTTGACCCAAGGCTCTCTCATAGACTCCCAGCACTCTTCGAAGCTCATTACAATCCTCCAATGAAGCTCTACAAAAGATTAGGCTATCATCTACAAAAAATAGGTGGGAAAGTTCGGGTCCATCTCTGCAAACTGAAATCCCTTTCATAACATTGTTAGCCACAGATGCCTTAATGAGAGAAGACAAACCCTCTGCACATAGGAGAAATAAATAAGGCAATAAGGGGTCCCTTTGGCGAATACCCCTAATAGGAGTAAAGTTTCCCATGGGGTTCCCATTGACCTTAATAGCATAATTTACAGAGGTTACACACTTCATAACAAGACATCTCCATTTTTCAGCAAACCCTAACTTTTCCATAATTTTTTCCAGCCAAACCCACTCCACCTTATCATATGCTTTACTCATGTCAAGCTTCAGAGCCATTTCCCCCACTTTTCCCCCTTTTTTTTTGCTAATATGGTGCATAGTTTCAAAAGCTACCAACACATTATCAGTAATAAGTCTACCATGCCAAAAGCACTTTGAGAATCACTAATAATAGATGGCAATACTCTTTTAAATCTATTAGCTATAGCCTTCGAAGCAATCTTGTAGATTACATTTTATAATTAATAGGTCTAAAATCAATCATATATTTTGGCTCTTGAACTTTAGGAATAAGCACAACATGAGTATGATTAAAGTTAGGAGGAGAGATACCATGGTTCTGGAAATTCAGGACCGTTTTGCACACTACACGCTCGCATGTACTCCAAAAGTGTTGGTAAAATAAAGGTAGCATACCATCTGGACCCGGAGCCTTCAGATGATACATTTGCTTTAGATCTGTACAGACCTCATTCTCATGAAACACACGGGTCAAATCAGTATTCATCATGCGGATCCAATAGATCCCTTCTTCAACCAAAGACAGAAAATGATGATTAACGCCCATGTTAAGATCCGGCCCAAAAATCTACCAGAGCCCGTCAAGATATTTGAGCTGGGCTTGGGCTAGCCGACATAATAACAATAATAAGGACTAAAATATTGAAGTACAAAAGTACCCTCCAATTTCAGTGAAATAGCAACAACCTCCAACAAAGACCACCTTAAGCTAACCAAAAAGACCTTGCTCTATTTCTGAGCGGCCAACCATACATACATACAGAAAAAGGTGCGTATATTTGACGTTGTTTGAAGTTTTTTCATTGATTTTATTGTTGTTTTTATTGTGTCTCTAAGTTTGATTAAAAGCAGGGGCAGTCAAAAATGGTTTGATTCATTCTTTTGAGGGTCCGTTTGTGTGAGTGTCTGAGTTCATGAACTCTGTACTTGAAATTTGAAGGTTTTTTAGTCAAATTGCTAAAATTGCGTCTCTTTAGAAGATTTTCAAATTGGGTTTGTGTTATTTCCTTTTGAATCAAAATACTGCATGCTATTTTTCCCTTCTTGATTTGTAGATTAATTTTTTCTTAGTTAATTGTTCTTGTGCACATAAGCAAAAGGAAGAGCAAAAAAATGAAATTTATTGTGGATTGCATTATCATTTTGTAATTTTTGTTTGCTGGGAAAATTCTTGTAGTTGTGGGTTTAGTTCTTGTTATTAATTGGGACACTTTAGTTGGAACTTGAAACGCATCTAGTAGTGGGCTTCAGTTGTTTGTGGAAATTTGTAGGCTTTTAATTAGTTTTGATATTCCATATTCATTGAAGCAAAAGAGAAGCTCATTAGTAGGAGCATTAGGTGTGTATGTTTTATCAATGACTTTTTGTGTCCTATGCATATAATATAAGAGATGGTTTTAAGGAAGTTTGGAGGGCCATCCAAATGGCCTAGTTTATTGAATTAATCGGTTTGGACTTAATGATACTACTTGATTAAGGGCCTTGAATGATAAATTTAGAGTGAAAAGATGATAACCAATTCTAAGATAATCAATCTCACCGGAGACAGAGATGATTGTGTCATTTCATTGTCTTGAGGCAGCTTTGTTAATGGCATCTTCCTTGTTCCATGCAGACCATTCTCCCCTTACTGTATTCTTTGTTTCGGTAGTCTATATGGGTAACAGATGAAGTGTCTTGAAGTCCGGCAATCTGAAAAAGGAAAGGTAGAGAAAATGGGTCCTTTTCCCAAACAACCTTTATTTTGCCTGAAATGGCCATGGGACACCCAACAAAATCCTAATAGTCCTAATCTCTGCACATTTGATGGTCCTTGGATATTCAAATCCTTGCAAAATCTTGGGTCTGTTGCTTTCAATCTTGTCACCTCTGTTTCAAAATCCTCTTATCCATCACTCAGTTCCGATAAACCCTCCCAATTTGATGCTGAAATCAACCAAAGTCAGAGTTTGAAGTCGAGAAAGTTGACCTTGACTCCTGAAGAGCAAGCAGAGGCAGAGCAAAGAGCATTTGCTTCAGCCTTGGCTACTGGGAAAGAGGCTACAGTGATTGAGTTCTACTCACCAAAATGCAGGCTTTGCAATTCGTTAGTAGATTTTGTTTCAGAGGTAGAGGGTAGAAACTTAGATTGGGTCAGCATTGTCATGGCAGATGCGGAAAATGAGAAATGGCTACCTGAGGTACGCTATGTTCCTCCTCCTGATCTTATATATAAACACACGTGCAATTTTCAGGCTGGTTTTTAGCTTTGTCATTGGATATGGTTATCTAGCATCAATTGAGAAAACCCATGGAATTTCTCGCTATATTATTTTAATCATATTGTCTTTTTCTTGTGTAAGGCTCTTATATTGTGGTTAGTGCCATTTAGTTTTTGTGGAGTTATTACTGGTAGTCATGACAATGCATTACTAAGTAGTTTTTCACACTGAGTATGACAAAGAAGTCTTGAACTTCAACAATTATTGAAGTCATTCCTAATTAGGAGGTACCAAGAATATACCTCTTGGAGAAACCATGTTGTTAGCACAACTTAGACTTTTACAGACGGAAAAAGTTTTGAGGGAAAATATCTAGTATCATGTGTTTCACTTCTTTGTTTTTTTCCCAATTGCCTGAGAGTTCATTGATCATTTCTAATATTTTTCAGTATTTCACTTATCCATCATGGCCAAGACCTATTTAGGCTGGGCTTAACATATGACCATAACATTTGGATTATATCATAGGGTTTATGATGGGGAGAGTATATACCCTGGTGCCAGGATCTTGCTCTTTGTAAGTAATACAATAAAATGCTAGTATGACTTTGTTACTACATCTTATCGGTTTTCCAGATGATGAAAATTCTGAAAATATGAGATAGTTATTAAATAATTTGGCAAAATTTTGCACCAGAAACACACTTCTTATTTGTTGGGAATAAAAAAAAGTATTAGCTGAAAGGCTCTTCTTTAGTTGGCTGGTGTACTAGTTTGGATGTTGAGCTTGAAATGCAAGGCACTTTTCATTAATGAAATTTGAATGTTTAGCAGCTTTAGCTTGCACGTTTAGCACAAACAAGCGTGTCAGCAGTCTATACTTGACAGGCGTGTCACCAGTCTATACTTGACGAGTGTGTCACCAGTCTATACTTGAGTGCTCTGTGGCTGGTGGAGATTTATTTTTTGGATTACAAGAACAACTTTTAATTTTCATTACAAAGATCTTGTTAAAATTATGGTTAAATGATAATATTTACCATTTATTAATATCTTAACTTTTGAGACAATCAGTGATTCATCATGGTAGCTTGAACTTTTGGGACAATCAATAATTTATCAAATCTAAATCGCCAATTATCCTCATTTTCTTCTTTCCTTGCAAGTGGATTCTATAAAAGCTGATCAATTTAAGTGAAGTGAATTTGCTTTGTTGGATTAATTTCAGCTGCAATTCTATGCATTATGAATTTATGATAGTTGAATTATGTTTAACTACATGAAATACATGATACATCTATTGCTAGATCCATCATGTATTTCACCCTAGAGTTCTTCTAGGGACACAATAAAAATCTCATAATATTTTCATAACAAGCTGAGGTGTCAAACCCACCATAGTTCAAATTAAAATAAAATAAAAATTATATTGGGACCCACCACAACTCAGAAGAAGCGCACTGTGAGATTATATTGTGTCCCTTGACTTTCTCTTTGCTGTATAACTATCCTTCTTTAAGCTTGTGTTTGTAAACATGTCAATGGGATCATACTGGATTATGATGATGTAGTCTTATCTATTTTGTCAATTACTTTGGTTCCTTGGGTTACTTTCTTCATCTTTGGCTTTCTACATGCTCCCTATGATGTGATGAATTGATTAATTCAAAGCTCTTAACTGATTTCTCTTTATTTATTGTCGATGCAGCTTCTTCATTATGATATTAAATACGTCCCATGCTTTGTATTGCTAGACCAAACGGGAAGAGCACTAGCAAAGACAGGTGTTCCAAGTAGCCGGCTACATGTAATAGCAGGTCTCTCTCATCTTCTCAAAATGAAGCGTCCCCTGAAAACTAATCGCTAGATTAATATTGTACCCACTTGAACAAAAACTAGTGTATCATTGTGGTAAGTTTATATGCAGCAAGTTTTTAATCACAATGGATTAGATTTAATTTTAATAGATGTTTTCAAGTCATCAGCATAAACATACTAGCTCTTCACATTTGCACTTCTATGTTGCACGTATGAAACACTAGTTTAGGTTGAAACATTAGTTCAGTTATTATTAGCTCAAATGCTACTTGGAATTCTAATTTGGATGCATACAAGACAAGTTTACTTGTATGAAATAGCTTGAGTGGCCACATCTTGTGCCACAATCTAAGGAAAGCTTTAGCCATATCTGCATATACCCTTTTATATATCCCTAACAAACCTAATACATATCTTCAAAATCCACACACAAATCTACACAATTTAGTTATTATAATCTTTAAATCCACACATTTTGGGATATGATAATCTCCTTCGCTTAAATCTCTGATGTTCTTAATGAAGCTAGCATTACATTGCAATGCCCTTGAGCAATATGGTATTATTAGGTTGGTTTTGATACCATAATTAGGGAAGTGGTAGCTGTATTTGTGTTATATCTAAAGGGATTACTCAACAATTGGAGCTTCATGTAAATGATGTAATCCGTTATTTATCTAAGTTGACTTAATATGATGCGAGACTCAACACATGCAAGTGGGTATGTCTCGCAAAATATATACTCACGAAAACGGCGAAGAAATGGACACCATTTATAGAGATGGGCACATTTCTTTTAAACAAACGACAATGAAAAGGCAACCATTTATGCACAACAAACCTTTGATTCTTTTCAACATCAGACGACATCCTTTTTGCTTTTAAATTTTCCATGATAACTAGTGTATAGTCATTTCATTTCAGGAACTCCCAACTTGTAGTTGGCAAACCCATTATGTTGCTTCGTTTCATATTGATAAATGACTGTAAAATTTGTCTTAAACTACTGGTCAGTCTGATCAAATTGACAAGCCGTTTAATGAATTCTTATATGGGCAAAACAGGTACCTCCTCGTACCTTTTGGGCCTCACTGCTTCACAACCCATAAACTCCTTTGTCCTAAATTGAATCATAGCCTAAGCATTAGGCCACACTCTTTTTGGGTCTGACTTGTGAATAGATTACACTCACTCGGACCCTTTTTCTCCCTCTTCAATACATAATGGCCCTTCCAAAGCCCACAACGGTATTTGTATTAACTCAACATTTTTACTCTTTTTTTTTCTTACTGAGAATACTGTTTATTTCATCCGATAATCACTATTATTAGACATGGCAAAACGGGCGGGTTGGGTTCGGGTCGGGTCAAACGGGTCACTAGTCAAAACATGTTATCTTAAGCAGTTTAAAAACGGGTTCGAGTCAATCGGGTTGTGGGTCGGATCGGGTTGGGTCAGGTTGACCTGTATTTTTCACATGAATATTTTTTTTTATTTTATAAATAAAATAACATGTATTTATCATTTGGAAAGTTATGAAACAAATTATTTGATGTAAAATGCATTATTTTGACTTCACCACTTATATCAAGAATGAATTCAGTCAAATTTATTAATACTTATTTAATAATTTTAAAATTATACAAATCCTAACATTGCTATCTAAAATAAAATAACACAAACATAAGTAAAACAAATACACATGTTTTATTTCTACACAATATCAATATTCCAAAATATAAAACAAAATTACAAATGACTTATTGGATAATTCATTTGATAAAGAATAAAAACATATAAGAAATTTACAATCTTGAAAATTAATTTTATAATCTATTATCAATTGTGGTTGGCACTTTATTTCAATTTGAGATATACATTAAAATTTGATTGCTTACTTATTTATACATGATCTCTTTTATGAATATCATATCATTGTTAAACAACACACACTCTAGGAAATATCATAATTTATTTTGAAAAACCGTTTATTTTGGACATAAATTGTTAAAAAATAAGTCTAAGTATTCATAATTTATGCTTATTTGATACTTTGGCTTCACTATTTTTACACTTGTAAATGTTTCTCACACATGTCTACAATTTTAAATTTATATTTTTAACTCTACTATAACCATATTATCTTGGCATGTACTTTGTTATTTGATATCTAAAAATCTTTACTCATTACAGAATGTTCAACTTTTTATCTTTCAATTAAGTTGCATATGTAAATGTATCAATTGTTTCCTTAAAGCTCACAATAAACAATTAAACTACTATTGTCTTAATTATACTTTTTTTTTTTTACCAAAAAAAAAATGTTTTACAAAAGTGATTTGGGTTCGGTTCGGGTCGCGGGTCGGGTCGGGTTGACCTGCAAAAAACTTGAAAAACTCGAGTCGGGTCACGGGTCAACCCGTTTTTGTTTCAAGTCAAAAAATTCGGGTTCGGGTCGAGTATTTTTCAGGTTGGGTTTGGTCAGAAAATTTTGACCCGTTTTGCCATGTCTAATTATTATCCATGAATCATAACAAAACATGTCGATAGTTTTGAACATGATATGTTATGATAAGAATAACATCTCTATTATTCTATATCACCATTATTATTCATCAATTATAAGAGCATCCATAGCAATGGAGCAATATTTTTAGCTATTTGACACTACAAAAAGTTACTTTATCTATTTTACTTACACACTTGCTGCAGCAGTGAATCTATTTTAGCTTTTAACACAATAAAATAATATAAACACTACAATAAAATAATATATCTCTCACAATAAAATAATATAAATCCACAACTAACACAAAATCAAACCCACGGTAGGTGAGAGGAAATGTTATTTAATTGAAAAGGTAAATAAAATATTATTATTTTGGTATAGATGTAAGCTACAATGCACATCTAAAGATAGATGTGCATTGTAGCTCAAAAGCTAAAAAATTTAATTTTGCCTTCACTGCTGCAGCTCTAATTTTTCAGTTTGTAGAGCTAAAAATAATTTTTTAACTTTTTACCACCACTGCTGCAAGTGCTCTAACAAAGTCATCATAATGGTTTTGGAAAAATAAGAATATTATGTTTAGACATTATTTTCAGAGTCGCCAATTTGCATGGTACGTGTAGTGCCCACATGACCAATTTAAAAGGCTTAAAAGCCTTGTAGACTTTGACGATAATGGGGTCTCCTTCCTTTTCGTGTACAAAAGGTTATGTACATAATAACTAGCCGACTCTATTGGGTGGCATGGGACAAGCCTAAGAAGTTAACCTATGTGGGCACACATAAGGGTAGCCTTCAACACGCAACTTTGGTCTTGGGCATACTAGCATTAGAAAATTAAAATTTCCGACCTTTTTTGGATGTGTATATGGGATTTGAGATTTGAGTTTTGTGAAAATGTCTCCGTGGCACATTTGTAATATATTTATTTTCTTTGTAAAATTTTCTTTTTGACATTTTTTGTATATATATGCATAAGACCAAACCACGTACGTTTTTGCATTCCTATATTCTCTGTGTGATTTTTTTTCTTCTATTTTTTAATTTTAATTTTACACAAATCCCTCTTATTTGGAAAGGTTCATAACAAATAGACAACAAATAGACGTATTAGCTTCAGCTATCTCTCAACACTTTTTAATTGATATTTTGTCCATGGCCTTAGAATACCATAAACTCTGGTGCCCAGGACCATCTAACCAATGGATTTAGATTCTATTGCACGAGATACAATAGTTTGGAGCAAAAGTTAAAATTAAAAACCAAAAGATAAAAGGGTTGAGGAGAAAATTTACTTTTTTTTTAAATATCAAACAGCTTAACAGAAATGTTAACTTCCAATTTTTGCTCTCAGCCCTCCATAGGTATTGCATCAATGCAATTACTTACTATTGCACAGGATCTATATCAACAATCAATAGCTTTAGATTAGCATACAGCCACAGACTGCTGCACCCTAGTCTCAAATTATATTCAATTCAACCCCTGCAAAAATAATTATATGCCCCATAACAGCCATATCGTTGCACTCCAGACCATGATGATGTTAACAATACTAATTTCGTTTTCTTCTCCCTCTCTGCATATTGGAAAGTGGGATATGTTCTCGTGGATGACTATAAGAAGAGAATGTATCTCTTGTGCCAGATGTATGAGACCTATGTTTCAGTGAGTAAAACATGAGTCTTATACATCCAGCACATAAAAGATTTTTCCCTATAAGAGACACACTATACTCGATGTATCAAGAATCAAATACTTCAGTTGTTTTTGTATATTTAATATTATTTATTTCCAATTTTACCAATAAAAAAAAAAAGCTAATTAATAATCTTCTGCTTTTTTTTTGCCAAGTAGTCTAAATATCTACTTTGTTTATAAGTTAATACCTCTTATTTACTTATTTGTTTTATTTGAATACAAACTAATATTGATAAGTTGAAAAACCTACGATTAATATTAGGATCATGCTAACAAGTGTCCTTAAAGCACTGGTTAACTATCCATTTTAGGAAAGTTTTGATACCACTTTGATAAGAAATGGAAAAAACTATCAAAACATTAATGATTTTTTTTTTCTTTTTTCATAAAAACTTTTTTTAAATGTATTATTAATCAATGCCCTTAGGACATCCATTAGCATTTCCCTTAAGATTATAGCTCTTATGATTTTCTATCTTTCATTAAAACATTAAATTTTACTATAAACAAGACATATCTTGAGAAAAGACACGAAGAGTTAATATTATTGTTGGACTTTTTATTAGACTTTCTAAGTCATTTCTTTAATACTTATGTTAATTTCCAATGCAAGTTCTTCTGTTACTAAATTAATTTAAGAGAAATGATATGTCCACAACATTTTTACAACATTTTTACAACAAATCCTAAGTGGCAAGTTATTATTGGTTATTATTGCTAGGGCAAAAAGGTAATCTTAGTGTTAGGTTTAAATTTGAACCTATAACAACTAACCACCTATGATTTGTTGTAAAAATGTTGTAAAAATGTTGTGGACGTAGCACCTCTCTTAATTTAAATGGCAATTTTCCCAATTCACAATGTAATGATTTATATAATATTTTAATAGTCATATGATTTATTTAGATAATTTTATCAATCATGTGATTAAAATATATGTGAATAGTTACCTAAATAATTATATGTAATACAATATTCCTTTAAAAAGGTGTAGGAGAAAATTCTATCTTAAACTTTATAAAATATCCTGGGTTTTACATTTTCTTTTGAACTCTCCTAGAAAAACAAAAAAACAAAAACAAAAACAAGAAAACAACTGAAAGAAGTCTCTTCCTATTTACCACTTATGTTAATTTCCGATGCAAGTTCTTCTGTTACTAAATTAATTTAAAGGGCAATTTTCCCAATTCACAATGTAATAATTTATATAATTATTTTAATAGTCATATGATTTATTTAGTAATTTTCTCAATCATGTGATTAAAATATATGTGAATAGTTACCTAAATAATTATATGTAATACAATATTCCTTTAAAAAGGTTTAGGAGAAAATTATTTCTTGAACTTTATAAAATATCCTGGGTTTTACATTTTCTTTTGAACTCTCCTAGAAAAACAAAAAAAAACAAAAACAAAAACAAGAAAACAACTGAAAGAAGTCTCTTCCTATTTACCACTCTTAAGACTCCATTAGATTTAGAGTCTCTTCCTATTCACCATTCTTAGACTCCATTAGATTCTCCTTCATCGTTTTTAGACTATGGATTTCGCAGGTGTTGCTTAACTATTAAGCATCACTATGAACAACAACTATATGAGTCATGATGGTAAGAAGTATTTAATTCTTTTTGTACACATGTTATTCATTTTTTTTTTCTTATAATTGTTTATGAATAGCTTTTTTAATGATTTAAAAAAAAAATGAAACTTGGCTTTTAGGGTCAGTTTGGATACCGCTTATTTTGCTAAAAACGGAAAACAATACAAAACAATAATAAAAAAGTTAATGTTCACAAAGTTTTACTGTTCATATACTTAAATACACTATTCATGAAAGAAAAAAAAAAACGCAAGAAATGCAAAACGTGAGGTTATCCCCTTTCAATTTCCATTTCAACATGCAACTTACATTTTGATATTGATGTTCCAAGGTGTAAGGGCACGAATCGAGCTTTATATTGAATCGAGCCTCCGGATTAAGCCTATGAGCCCTAAACAATGAATTTATAGAGAGCAGGATTCTAATCCAGGGGTTTGGGCGGTAAATAACATAAAGGTTCGGTTTGATCACGGAACATATGCATACTTATCAAGCGTGGACGAAGTATTACTTTGTATATTACCGAGGACAAATGCTTGAGTTTCCTTACAAGTTCTCTCTCTTTCTCTCTCTTTCTCCCTTTCTCTGATTTTTTCCTCCCCCTCCCTATGTCTCCTTCCTTCACTTTTTATAGGCCTCTCTCCTTTTTCCTTTCTTCCACGTGTAACCTGGACCTTCTTCCCTTTTGAATACTTGTCCCATCATCCATTTTTACTAAGGTCTCTGATGGTGAAGATAAGGTTCAAACCCAACGTTCAGGCGTCACTTCTTCATTAATGCGGCCAGAGAAGCAGGTGTAGAGCTTTAAATGCGGTGATAGCAGCTTTTTTCTGGATATTCTCCTACCCCTCCCCTTTATTCTTTATCTCTATTTCAAAACGTGAGGACTTATCCCCACGTCGTCCTTTAATTTCCATTATTTCAACATGCATGACACCCCTTTTTATCAACTTACATTTTGGGGTTGGGCTTCTTTCATTGATGTTCCAAGTAAAACCCATTTCAACACAAGGAAATTTCAAATTTCGAGACCTAGGTTGTCTATTAACAACCTATAAAAGTGGGTCAAATTGGAGCTTGTACGACAGCCTATCGTTCTTTGTTTTATAGGATGACTGTTTCTCCTATCTCTTTGCAGTGTTATAAATGTTTTTCCTTCTCTATATATTATTTTTTATCAGATTTTTACAGCCACTCTTGAAGACAAAACCAAGTTATTCAATTAATAATTTTCCGAAACGGTTGACATACAAATTCAAATTATTTACTCTACTACTGGTAGTGTTTGGTGTTATTTGACACTTGAGTGCATTGTAATAAGTTTTACCCTTTTCTGTTTTTTCTTCTTTTTTAAGGGACTCAGCTTGAAATGTGGCTAATAAAACCTTTGTTGGTCTAGGCAATTATCATTCACAAATCACAATGATGCCTGTTGGGCATTACTGGATATTGGCTATCACCCTCACATGCATCTCTGCTTTTAACCAACAAACTCTGCTCATCTCTACAGAAGTAAGAACAGAACTTTTACTTGGTGGTGATTTATTACTCTTGCAGTCGTTTTATTACTCTGGTCTTGCAGGCGTTTTTATGTGACGGCCTTGATGTCTCTCCCTCGGGAACTATAACCATTTCCCCTCTATCATAGAACTAGCACGCTTGGCTTTGGTACTCTCAAACCTATCACATTATATGCGACTGAGAAAAATGAATAGGTGGCCCTAATTTACAAACTATATAACAAAATATTCATATTTTGAAAGTATTTAGCAAAATATCACATATTTGACTCGATTTTAACAAATTTACAAGTGAAATTCAACATTGGCAATATTAAGTTCTATGCATATTTTGGTCACTTAAATTTTTTTAAAAATTTAAGTAAAACTTGACATTGTTAATGTTGAGTTTCACTTAAAAATACACATATAAGATATAACTTGATTTTAAAGATACCGAGTTTTACATAGAACTCGATTTCATTACACTAAACAGTTTTAAAACAGAGGTATTTTGCTACATAGTTTATAAATTAGGAGCAAATGCGCATTTTCCCCTATGTGACTAGTATGAAACTTGTACTTACGTACGGAAATGATGAATTATAGTGGTACTATTGATATTAGTTTTCCACACAAATTAAATTGTTTAGATTTTGGCTATTATTTTTTCTTTAAAGTAGTTAGTATATTTTTATATAGTTTCTGTCCAAATATTTTGTATGCATGGTTGAACTAATATCTATATGACATAATTGTCGTAGTGTATCGTGTGAATTCCTTGAAATGAAAAAAATCAAATAATTCTCTATGGTGGAACAAAATATCTCGCATTTCTGCCTCGAATAGTTTATTGTTTTTGGTTTCCAAAGAAATGTTGGTATGTTGCCTTGAACATTGCACTAATCTGTTGAATCTCGTACCAACAAGTATCATCCTCTCTAAAACAACACTCTTTCTATGGACTATAGGCCTCCCAAAATGTAACGAAGGTGTGCAAAGGTTTCCTCAGGCCAAACAGAGATTGGCCCTTGAGTACAAAGGCAGCAGAGAGCTTAATTGCACGACCCACCCATCGAGCAGGGACAAAAGTTGGCCTTAGTGATCCAACGATGCCAAGTGGAAGGGTCATCGCTCAACGAATAAAAGTAACTCTAGAGATAACAAGCTGATCTTCCTTCCCTAAGAGCTCAGAACGACAAGAAGGTTTGGCACCTCGATGTCAGCTCTTCGCCACCTGGGGGTTGTAGTATGTTCCAAGTGTTGGGCAATTCATCCATTAAAACGGTACGTTTTATATATATATATATATATATATATATATATATATATTATCTAGTTAGTAATGAATCATATATAGTCATGGTATGTGTGTACATATATATAATTAGATTTTTTATGATTTATTTATATTTAACTTCTCGTTTTCTATATTGAATTAACTCACTTGATACAAAAATTAAAAAACTTATATTAGATGAGACATATGACACAAAATCAAACTCTAATTAAATTCCAACTTTTATACTGAATTAACTAACTTGACACAAAAATTTAAAAGCTTAGATTAGTTAGGACACATTACGCAAAATTAGACTAATTAAAATTTCTCTTAGTTTTGTGACTTTGCCTATATATATAGATGTGAGTGAGATCCATATAATTGAGACATATTTTGAGAAAGAGATACTGTCTCGTAAAATTCTTTTTCTTGGTTAACCATAAGATAATGGCTGACCATAAGATAAAAAATAAAAAAATTGGTTTGAGTTAAATCCCATAAATTGTCACAATTTTTATTACAACTTAACAAAGCAAAAAATTGTATGTACACATCAATCTTCTTTTTTTTTTTTTTTTCTCAATCATTCACAGTTAATCACATGAAAGTCACAGCAGAAAATCATGTCCCTGCACTTTTTGGTTTTTTTTTTTTTTTTTTTATAAGCCTGCACTTTTTGGTTTCGTTTAGTAGCTATTAGGATTTTTAAGTTTTGACTCTTGCTTCTTTATATGTCTCGAGACGGTATTTCTTCCCGGTTTCGGGACATAAATTGGCTGGAATACATTTAAAACCCACTTGGCAATGTAGAAATAGAAAATGTTTGTACCATTCTACTTATAAAAAATAAGTTGTTACCTATCCTCGTGAACGTAACAAGGAATAATATTGATGCTCCTGCAAGCTTACATATTAATCAATGGAGCGAACTACTGCATTCAAGCACGAGTTCATTGGTCGAGGTTGACCATTGTAGAAAGAAGAAAACACCTCCTTACCGATTCCTCCCCAAAAAAAAAAAAAAACACTTTTTTCAGACACGAATATTGGCTTTTTTGATGTGCAAAGTAACGTGAATCCACCTATAGACAGGAAAAAGTGCAAACAAGGAGCATATAAATGTGCTAAACATGTAAGAAAAACTGAGGTAGTTTTAGTCAATAATCTCATAGCTCAACTCATATTTTTTGGTATTTTCAATTAAAGGAAGTTTAAATCTCCCTCCCCAACTATCGCATTATAAAATAAAAATAAAAATAAATTGAGGCAACTCTAGCTAGTAGCCGTGGCCATGGTTTATTCTAAAGGTCATTGTCACACAATTTAATGGATGCATTGGTTTTGACAATATTTTATATTTTACATAAAATTGGTAGCAAAAATTTCTTAAAATTATCCATTGAGTTAATGTCACTAAACCCTGTATATATATATATATATATATATATATATATATATATATATATATATATGTTAATGACTTTATACATCACCAAGGCAGTCCCATTGAACCCACTCCTAGGAAGTAACATAGGGATACACGACCTCACTCGCCAGCCAAAACTGTGTCAAGTAATATAACAAAACTCCTAATAGGGATGTTAATGACTTTAAACACCACCAATGCAGTCCCATTGAACCCACTCCTAGGAAGGAAAATAAGGATACACGATTTCACTCGCCAACCAAAACTGTGTGTCAAGTAATTTAACAAAACTCCTACTAGGGATGTTAATGACTTTAAACATCACCAAGGCAGTCCCATTGAACCCATTCCTAGGAAGTAAAATAGGGATACACGACCTCACTCACCAGTCAAAACCGAGTAGTCTAACAAAACTCCTAATAGGGATTGAATGTCTTGTCTATAGTTTATTCCATGCCTCTTAACTACTAGACTGCACCCTGACAGGTATTGTCACACAATTATATAAGATGGGTGTATTGTTTTCATAATGCAAGGGAACCTAGTGACCAAAATTTTTAATGAAAACAGCCTTCTAGCATATGCATTTGGCAAAAGAAGAGATATAAGGGCATTTTTCAGTCTTATCAGGAATGTAAACATAAACTGAATACGTACTCAGGATTTTTGATATTAATAAAGGAAGAAGAATCCATCACATTCTTCAATAATAATATATAATAATAAAAACAACTACCAAAAAGCTATTTTCCAATTAATAAAATAAAACAGTAAAAACGAGCTTTAACATATAAAAAACACCTGAAGGAATCAAGCATTTGCCTGCGGGTTCTGAGGAGAGGGCTCCTCTTGCCTGTTTTCTTGGTGGGTTTGGATTGGCGTTGTTGGTACCGAGGTCGAGGTGACAGTCACAGACGCATTATTAGCCCTTGGTCTTGTAGTAGTTGTTGCTGGGGGGCTAATCCTTCCATCAATGCATGATGAGCATTTCTCCTCTACCCACCTCTCCATATCATAATGGCCGTAGCCCAGGGTTGTCCCACCTGAGCACAGCCGTCCGATCATAATGGCAAGCACCCCAAAGATTATGATCACGGCGAAAACGGCAATAAAAGGAACAAAGGTGCCGTGGCTGGAGAAAGTTTGCTGTGTTATGGGCACTGTTGGTGGAGGAGGTGCTTGATCTAGTGGCATTGACATTATATATGTAAACAACTCTTTGTGAACTATGATGTTCCAAGACTTATATGATTCTGGACTGTTTTGGGCAGCTGGGAATTGGCTTATGGGGTTTTGGGGAGATTACAAATTAAGAGGCCGACCTTGGAGGTTTGGAAATGAGATTGATGAAGAGAACATAGAAGGGACTGGAGGGACAAGATGCTTTATGGCTAATTAAAAGCAGTAACCAGATAGTGTAACTCATTCAATAATAATGAGAAATTGAAGTACAGGGCCAATACTTTGAGGCAAACCAATAGAGAAAGAAAGATTCTGTAAGTAGAGACAGTACTAAAAGGATGTATGTAGAATCTTAATGATCTTGAACACTTAATTTCATTTCCTAACCACAGAGAGAGAGAGATAAGGGGGAGATGTAGTTTAAATTTCAAAAAAAAAAAAAAAAAAAAAACAAGAAACGGGACATATAATGATAATGTGTTTGGCAAATAGAACTGACTATGATAGTTACAAATATATATTGGATCTACAGAGAGGACACTACACAGTACTGTTCACCAATGGCAAACCGTAGAGCTGTTTTCACATAAATAATAATATGTTATTTTCACTTTTAGGAACCCAAGGAACAGAACAGTACAGATACAACAATAAAAGGACGAGAAGAAAAGCAAAAAGTCATCAGAAAAGTGGGGGATTCTCGGTACTCTAAAGTCCAAACTCTTTCCGAGAGAAAGAGAGAGAGAGAGAGAGAGAGAGATGTCTTCTAAAAAGAACGCCGACGAGCTATTTCAGGAATTTAAAAAAAAAAAAATCTTTGTGGTGTATCATGTATGTATGAAGCAATGGAAAAGGAAAGAAAACAACCTTAACATGACACTCCTACCTGATAGTAGTAACTCTTTTTTCTTTCTCGTACCACGTGAACACCACTACCTATTAAGGTTGTATAAAAATGTGTCTTATTTAATAAAAAATTAAATAAATAAATAAAAAGGACATAATAAAACTAATCTTCTTGGTTACTTTAATCTTTTTTTTTCTTTTTAAAAATTAACCCCACTCTTAAAAATATGACCAATATTTACGGGCATTGTAAAGTTCCAGTTTACACAACCTTAATAATAAAGGCAAATAAACTTGAGGCTCAAGAGTACACATTAAGTCATCTATTTTTGAAAATATTTTTTCGAAAATTAAAAAAGTTGTCAATATTTTTTCAATTTTTAAAAATATATTTTCAAAAATAATTAATTATTGTATGCCCTTAGGACACACATTAGCAAAATTCTATTTATAATTATTATGTAATAAAACCTCAATTCGTCCAAGCTGTGGCTGCGCCACCTTATGGCCAAGGTTATCTCAAGATCAATATAACCTGAAGAAAAAAATTATAAATAATTATTTAAAATTTTATATTTATTTACCTTTAAAAAAAATTTTGAGACCATCTTGAATTTTTTTTATGCCAATAAAATTAAATTTTAGTCCATAGTTTGAATAACTTAACAATATATTGGAGTCTTTCAAGCAAAAAGGAAAAACTCAAAAAAAAAAAAAACTAAAATATGAAAAAAAAAATTATAATAAAACTATTACAAGCTGGGCAGTGACTTAATTCCTTCGACTAAGCACACTGCCTAATACAACACAATTTTCAACTTTTTATTACAATATTATTTTTCCTCACCAGACATATATTACTTACTTCTCATTTTTAATTATTTGTTCTTGTTTATTCTTAACCACACACATCTTCTGTCTCCTTAATTTTTACACTTCATACTTTTAAATTTTATCACATCTTCATCTACACTTTCACATCTATGTTTTGTCTTCCTCCTTGTTCATAACTTCTGTGTTTTACTACCAGTAACAGTGCAACAATGTCTCTTCTCAAGTTTTGAGTCTCAAATTTCTCAATACAATTTTTTTTTTTAACTATACAAGTACCTTTGTTCATTTTTTTTCATTTCATTTTTTTCCTTTTGAAATTTTTTGGTTTACAGAATGCAAATTTGTTTTAGTTTTAAGAACAATTTTTTTTTTTAAGCACAAACTTCATGGGTGGGTTACTATTCTAGTTTGTTTGCCGACATGATATTTTCCGACTGTTACTACTGGAACGGAATGAAATTAATAACATTGAATCAAACTTAATTACCTAAAAGCTAAAAAGAAATAAGACAGTAATTTATGCTTTCTAAAGAACACTCGGAACAAAATTTCTGAAACCGCCATTGAATCCAAGCTCTTCACCTTTTTTTGTTTCTGGATTTGTATATGAACTGGTTTTGTTTGTTCTGTATTTTAAGAGCTTTAGTTTGGCAAAAGGTACAGTGATTGAACTCTCATTGGGTCAAACCGATTGTTTAAGACAGGACAAGCATCATCATAATGTCCAAATGAGTCCAAGATGGACCACATTATTATGGTAGGAGTGTCTGTGACATGATTGTGTGGATTTAAGACCTCAATATAGGGGCCACTCATATTTTTATCTTATTGAATAAGTCTTGTGCCACGTAAAATGGCACAACTTACCCATGTGACGAGTTGTGATTGGTAAAAGAGTAGTGATAGGTTCATGTAAGAACACCTTTTTACTAACCACAACTCGCCACATGAGCGAGTTGTGGCATTTGTTGTGCCATTTGTTGTGGCACTAGGACTCTTAACTTATTTATTTTCATCAATGTTTTAGTAGCTGAACTGATTACATGAGTCGCAAAAAGTTATGGCCAGATACCAATTCATCAGTTCAAACAGTTAATCCAACTCGACTAGTTTAGCCCAATTTTTAGAACACTTCGTACTTTAATCCAAGGAGATTAGAGCCACCCTCTACTTGAGCTCGCTCAAATATACACACGACGTTATTCAACAACAACCAGTCATGCTATCTACATCCTCAGGAACTACGAGCAATTAATTCCTTTCTATTTTTCATATGCTGTCGTGATCAGATTAGCTTTTAAAATCACCGTATCTGGTTGCATTGTTCATAGATTTCCCTCTTCTTGTTCATAGATTGCCCTCTTGAATGTTAGCCTGCACAATTGTACAATGGCTTTGGTTTGGTGGTTGCAAGCTTAGTGGTCCTAGACCCTCAGATATGAGATCAACAGTACATGAGATCCAAATCCTCAGCAGCAAACAAGAATGAAGAACTCGTGTAAATCAAGGACCTAGACCGGGTTGCTCCTAAAGCATATCCACACCAGCTTATGAACAAGTTTCATACAAACAAACCAAGACGTATTCGGGAGGGGCAGGGTCCTCAAGTTGATCAGACAAGTCAATTTGCATGTAATTCTTAACTACACAAGTTAATTCATGTCATAGACATCGTTGAACTAGTTAGACATTTATTTTATATTTCAACATATATGGTTTTTTACCTCCTTTTAGACATTTTTATTTTATTTTATTTTTAAAAAGACCCTGCAACCTATAGTTAGTTGGCTACTAACAACAAATCCTTAATCCCAAGACTTTTCAACAATAGGATGCACTCTTGAAAAGTAACTAAATTTTACATTTGCCATCAACCTACTGCAACCCTCCACCTTTGTGTAGGCTTGAGACCAACTGTGAACAAACACATGGGCCATAAAACAATTACCTATTAAGCAGTTCTTGGATCAAATACCTGCCATCAGTAAGTAAGTTTGTGTCACAAACTTCCATAGCCCATATGTTTTGTATGGCATGCACAGTCCTCTCCATTCCTGAAAGGAGTTCTTTCCCCAATTGCCTAACAGTACTTGAATCCATCAAACTTGCAACAACATTCTGCCAACACGAAGGAAGAAGTACCTCATTGAGTCAAATATTTCAACATGTGAAAAGAGGAATGGTTAGAAGATAACAGAAAAGGCAGCAACTGCAAAAGGCCTGATCAAGAAATGAGCACAGGGAAGAGGAATGATCAACTCAGTGTACAAGAGAACATGCAGGACAATTGTAAAATTGATAATAAGTTCTCAAGCAGAAGTAAATAATCTACACTAATCATCACAAGGAAAATTAAAAATTGCAAAACGAATATGCTTGAAGGGCATTTAGACATATCACAAATGTGTGAAATCAATATTCTAAGCTTTCATAACATTCTACTGAGCACGCCTATCCTACAACACTTCAAAATTGCAGGCAAAGTCACTAGCAAATCTGAGAACTTCCAGGTGATGACTAGCAGGTTCAAACTCAAATTTGTCATGAATTTAAAACCAAATCATTCCATCTTCATGTAAAGGCCAACCATCTAAACACTAAAAATATCTTCATTCTATCTCTGAGGAATGAGAAGTCTAATTTGCAAGCTCTTCCACAATAAATGTAAACTCACCCAGAATGTGCCAAAGCAAGCATTGAAGATTATGAACTTAAGGAGGTTCTCATCTGAGCAACTGAGGGCGTTATCTGAACTGACAGAAACAGCAAGGTCTTGATAAGAAGAATCAAACATTGACCCATGATTCTTCACTGTAATTCTATCATGGTTTCTGATTATTCTCTCAATATGATAAATGATTGTGCTACAGTCATTGCCATCTATCTGAGCCCACTTTGAAGTCCAGCCACTGTTTTCAAAAGCTCCCTGTGGGAGTTTTTCATGCAGCCTCAGCAAGGTTGATGCTCTTTCAGCGTTGGCCCAGCAAAAAGAAGAGGATGACCCATCATCTACAAGTTGAAATGAGGGGTAAAAAATAAGGATTCAAAACTACGCCAAAATAAGTGAACTAACAAATGAAGGCAAGTCACTAGCAAAGCTGAGAACTCATGGAAAGTGGAGGTGCTTGCTTCTGAATGTTGATGATTAAGTCGAGATCATTGTATAATCTAACCCGCTCCACTTCTGCATTATTCACAAATTATTTTTGATAGGTAGCGTACGATGCAGGACATTTAACTATGTCCCTCCATAAAGTTTACCAGACTACTCAACAAAAATAAAATTTACCAGACTCATGACAAGCATGCAAATGAACATAGGATTCACCATAAGAGTTTTGGATGTATGTGGGGTAAAGTGTCAACCTTCAAAAACAGATATATGCTGATTGAGATTTATCGTAGCCCTTTTTCTTGAAGAGTAGAGAACCTTAAACAGACTTTGTTAAAGCTGTTTTCTAAAAATAGATTCCAGTTCCTTCAAATTGAAATTTACTTGTCAAAAAAGAAAAATACTTTGAATCAATATACTTAAGACCTTCTGAAAACAACTATTCCTTTGTCTCACCAACTGAATGTTCATGCACATAGGCAAGTAGAGGGTCTTGTCTTTGACATGGAAAAGGTCAAAATCAATTTTCTATCATAATTACACAACTAAAAAGAATTAGTGTAAAAGAATGTTTAACAGCAGAAACAAAAGTAACTAAATCATGCAGGATCAATTCAATGAATTAAATTCCAATAAATTGTAGGGCATACTATTGCACATACCCAAAATTCCCATGATCTGAAGGTCCCCAACAAAATATAAACAAGGAAAACAGAGAACAGTAATTGGAGAAATAATACAGGGATGAGGAGGAGCCTAAAATGCTATGCCTAGATACCGCTCGACAATATCACCAAAACAAGGAGCTGTAAAGAACCCACTGCAATCTCTCATCCTGGCTATGAGAAGCAATCAAGTAGTGTCAACTAGCCACAGGTTTCATAACACAAAAGACCTTAACTCTTAACAATGTCATCATATTCTAATATTTTCTGCAAATAGAGAAATGACTTACCCAAAACAAAACCAGCAAATGGGATGTCAACAAAGGGTGACCTGGAGGTATCTTTTAATTGTAAATCATCATATTTTACATTCCTCCTCTTCTCCAGAACCAGTATCTGGATGGCAACAACCTGTAACAACCAATGACACAATATGAGTAAGCTTCATCTCTCTGAGAACACACATTTGGGGGTGTGGTAAGGAGATGAATTTAACCTGCTTAAAACTCATATAGTATGATAGACAAAAAGCAATTTACCCTGCAACGAAACCTCATTGTCTTGCCATCCACTCTTTGAATCAAATCAGAAATCAGTCCTGAAGAAACAGTATCTGGAGCAGCATCATTGTGCACATCTGAAGCTCGCCAAGAATCGATATATTTGTCATTGTAGGGTTCACTGACTGCACTGATGGAGTTGATTACAATAAATGTTACAGGTGTCAACATAAAGCTATTCTTTCCCCTGGAAAATCAAGGAATTAAATTGAATAATTATATAACCGTTTCAACAGTTTACCAAAATGTAAAGAAACTGATTTAGAAGCAATCCAGATAATCATTGCAAAAGTGGAACTATGGGAGTGTAGGTAATTTCATAAAGATAGATCATGCTGCCACAACTTAGAATTTGAAACTGAATAAGCTATGAATGGAGACAACACACACACACAAGAAGAAAAAATAAATGAAGTGTGTGTTTGGCAAAAATTATTTTTGCCAACTTATTTTACTATTCAGCTTATTTTTGCTTCTATTTATGGACCCCACTACATTTTTTAGTACTATTCATAGATCCCACTGTACTATTTTAGCTAAATTTTAGCTTTCTCTACAATACTTTCAGTAAAAATTTTTCAATTTCAGCAAAATAAGCAGATCCCTTACAGACCCGAAATATCTTATAGCCATGAATAAAGTTTGTAAAGGAAGTACACCCCGCAACCTTTGATGCATAAATGTGGCAATCACCATTGATGCTGCAGCAGCAAAATGTGTTCCCCAATGTCATATTTGGATGGTACTAGATTCTCATCCCAACATGCCACCTAAAGCCAAAATCAGTACCAATTTAATTGATTTCATAAATTAATACTACCTTTCACCTACTAAATCATAACTTATTTTTGTGGCTGAAGTAGTGCCACTTCTACATACATGATTGCTTCTTTAGGCCCATTAAACTCAGTCCCACTTGCAGTTGTCCTTGATTACAGAACACTTGGTGTTATTTTAGAAATCACCTATAAATGTTACAGTAAGCAGTGCCTAGAAAGTGATTGGCCAGCAAATGTCTTTGTAGCTTCTTACTAGTCTAACATCTATAAACAACCCTACTGATTCATACAATCGTAAGCAAAAAACCACAGGCACTAAAGAGAAGAAAATAAAATCTATAATATTAAATTACAAAAAAACTGCCTACCCCCTGTCAAGAATTCGATGGAATGTTGCATATGCTCCAGGTCCAAATCCAATAGGAATAGCGCGTTTATTCAGGGAACCAGAGATCCTCACCTAATTAATGGAATAGATGCAATGAGATAAGACATAATCTGTCCAAATTATATCCAAGAAAAGAAATAAAGTGAACTAGGAATTTACAATGTGATGGTCAACCAAAACATGAATACAAAAACTTCTTATAACTCCCTGAAAGAATCTTGTCTGGAGAATATCACTGGGGCTTTCACAGCTCAGATGTGCATCAATGGAACTATGGTCCATGCTATAAAAGGAAACCACCTGCCCCCGTAAAGATGATAAATTCCCCTCAGGAAATAGGCAACTACAATCAGTGGACACCATAGACAGATAATCATTAGTGATTTCTTTAGGTGGCACAATTGGTTTGACCAGGCCATCTTCCAAACCCTCAAGATTTGCCTCCAAGAAATCTCTTACATTTGCAGGGAAAATAATATGAACATCTGAACAAGTGTTAGGAGAATTTTCTGTAAAAACCTGGAGGTGTTCAAGTTTATTTTTAGAGAGAGCCTCATTATTGCTGAAAGAAGTACTACTGAATACCAGGCGGTCAGATGAATTACTATCAGGAAAAACCTCATCAAAAGCATATCAAAGGCTCCACATATGTATTCCAGAATTAATAAGAATTTTAACATCACTGACGTAATCAGAACCCTTTTTACAAAAAGAATCATCTCCATGATGTTTTGTGATGTAATAACCACCAATCTGCAAAAACTGGAATTTAGATGAAAATGAAAACAAGTTAATTCACATTAAAAATGAAAGCACAATGCAGCATTATTTCCACATCCCTGGACCAAGAAAGTATTATTGGAGCAGGAAAATTTTGGAGTAAAGAAAGAAATCAAACTCACCTGATACATGAAAAAACTATCAGACTTGATCTCCAGCAATACCTTTCGTGCACTTGGTCTGCAACCACCACCACCATTTAAACTGGAACTTGTGCACTGCAAGGTACCTGAACTAACTATGCTATTACAGTTAACACCTCTAACAGTGATCAAACAAGAAATTTTATGGTAAGAACTCAAGTTGCAAGACATCTGCTCCTCATTGAATTGAGCATAAGAATTAGAACAAGAAACCAGTCCACGGTCAGGTTTGCTGCAATCATACATTACACCTGCACTCAATGCTCTGATTGATGCATGATCAATTTTACGTCTCTTGAGAGAAGCATGCTCCTGGTAATTTTCACCAGCACAACATTCCATGGGTTCCTCCAGCTGTTCCCTTGAAACCTTTGTTGGAAGCCCATCTCCATTGAGAAATAAATCCCAAGGCAAAATTATGGCCTCGATAAATAGACTTGACGTGTTTGATACAGCCATATCACCACTAAGCTGTGAAATTAAGTAAAAGTGGATTTAATGATGACAAAAGCAATGAGAGACAGCTATGTGTTCTAAACAATCAGGGCTAATGCTCTTAGAACTCCCCCCCCCCCCCCCCCTCTCTCTAATTTCCATAGGTTTCCCTTGGGAAAACTCCAAGTGAGACTTACTTGGAAAAGCTTCTAAGAACATGATAGGAACAATGTAGAGAATAAAGTTATAAAAAAAATACCTTGTGCAACACAGGAAATTTGTGTTTTACGCGAAGTAGATGAAATGCTCCACCTTCAACTTTCTCAAAATCATCCTTTTTGTCAATACAAGGATAAAAGGGAAGATTTCTGCAGGTTGCATCCCTCAAATGAAAATAAATATAGGTTTATATCTCTCGCCAGTGGGATGCACTGAAATATACTTCTGCATGAGACTGACTCATCATCAAGCAAACCCAAATGATCTATTAAATGAGGTTCACCTTCAATAATAAGACTATAGTCAATTACCTGAAAAGCCAAAAGAAAATAAATGTGACTCCAGAGACTGGAAGAATACAGCCAACATGTGCAGAAAAAATGTTATTCCAATCAAAGAATCCCATGACTAGATAGTGGGGAACAGGTTGCAACATCATCACCGTATATGACCTCATATATGCTGTGGGTATTCCAGGTTGATGGAAGATCTGGTATAAGAACATCAATGCTACCAGTCGCATCAACCAACTGTAATCTTCCAGAACAGGGAGAGACCTGAATAGAAGGCATTTTCATGATGATCAGATCTACAGAAGTTTATAACCCAACTCATCTAAATTTTACAGTACACAATCAGCATTTTGAGATTTTTTTTTTTTTTTTTTTTTTTTAAATCGGCATTTTGAGAACTTGACACCCAGTGAAAATCATGTAAAATGCGCAGAACATACAATTCAAATGCTCAAAAAGATTAGACCACCCATAAGTATTATGACTGTCTTCTTTCCTAATCAACACCTGGACTTTGTGGATCACATTTGATGAAACTGATACAAACAACATGATGGCCCAGATGTTACAAGATAGTAGAATAGTTTGAAATAAACCTCAATTACTAACCTTTAGACTTCTAAGCAAACTAATGCCCATATGTTCACTTGTAATTATTTTCTTGATTGATCGGCCATAAAATCTCCCTTCACAAGATTGAAGATTAAATTGGTTGTTCTCACATATATTTTTACAGTCATTTTCCCGCTGTAGCATTCTCATCCATGTGGCCTCACAGTGACACATAAAACTAGATATGGGCATCACCTGAAAGAAGAGCTTGAATAATCACATTTCTATAGGAACTGGATAACATATGTCCTTCAAAATGATCAAGAAGCCAATCCAACACACACAGAATTTAAGACACAGGAGTTACCAATTTGAAATTATTAGAATACACTTCACTACCACAACCACACTGGTCATGGCTACATACTTCCATTAATATTCCATGCTGCCAAAAGAAAATAAAAACCATTATATAAGATGAGAACAAAAGAAAATGATAAAAGATTTTATCCAACTGATAATTACCAATTTACCCGAGATCGAAACACTGGCGGAGGTAAATGTAAACTAGCATAGACATGAGCCAGTCCTTCCTTCTGATAACACCTTGCAGATGCAAAGCTAGCTTATTGGAAAAGAATATAACAATGACTATCGAAAACAACAGAATGCTAGAAACTCTGAATCCAAAGCTAGTGAATTACATGTTTTGATCCCAAAATCTCCTCATTTGTCATACCAGAAAACTTTTTCTTAAAGCATGAAATGACAAGTAATACCCTGAAACCAAAAAATCCAATAAAATAAAATGTCAGACATCAAAAAGTTTCACCTAAATAAGATAGTTTGATAACTAAACAACGTATAGAAGCTTTTAAGACAATTGCATACCATAGTCTAGCAGAAAATACTAGGTACTCAACAAACTTCCTCAGCATACTCTGCGATTGTGAAACTACATGACTTCTGCAGCATAAGATTAGATTATTTATAAACGGGTGGAATGTGTGGAAATTCAAAGAAAACTCAATGTTTAGAATCTCATTTGAAATATCAGGGGAACAAGGTACCTGCAGCAATAACAGATAAGTGAGGATCCCTACGTGCATAAAATGAAGTTGAGACTTGACAAGGCCCCCCAATCCAAAGGAACATCGAATTCTTACATATTAACAAAAATGAAGAAACTTCAATTAACTATTGCAAAACTAACAATTTGTCCAAGCATATTATTTCAAAGAAACTAAATTTTTAATGCCTCAATCCATAGTAACTTAATTCTAACACCACCACTAATGGTAAGTACCACTTTGTTGCGACAAAGCAAAAGCATTGACACAAACTCAGAAGGTGCAAAAATAATTTGTGTCACATTGTCTCAGCCCCTGCTAGCACTACCACCATAACCCTTACCGCCAATGTCACCCAGCAATAAAAATTCCACCACCCTAGATCACCATTACTGCTAAATGGCCATTCTGTAAGACATGTTTTACCACCTAACAATCTTCATTACTACTATAACTCTAAAAGACCATTACCACCTGTATGAAGTCAAGACCAAATCTGTCACCTTCCAAGTCTTGCCACATTCAGCTTCATACACCACAACATTAATTTCATTCAAACAAAAATAAATAAAGGAAGAAACTTCCAGCACATACGATTGGCTTGATAGAATTCACAAACTGAACATCAAAACGCTACTGAAGGAACAAGGAATTACATAAGAGTGAACAGACTATTAACACATAGCAGTGTAGCTTGATAGGTCCATGCCTTGTATGTATACATCACAAGAAAGCTTAATGAACACACTAATTTACAGAATACAGCTTCTTAAATTCCATTGAAAATATCATTAAGAAATATCAGTACAACAATACATGCTCACTAACCGTTCGACATAATTACTCAGACCACAACATCAAACAAGTCACTGATCCTAAATCTAATCCCTAAAGAAAACGAAAGCAGGAGCAATGGCGGCATTGCTAATAGCAAAGCAGCTCGCTCATACGCCAGTAGACCCAAACCCACCCTCATCTCTAACCGTGGCGTCCAAATTCTCAACCTCGATCACATCAGGCGTCATGATTTTCTCAATAATCAATTGTGCAATCCTATCACCCACTTTCACCTCAAAATCAACATCCGAATGGTTAAACAGTATGACCCCAACTGGACCCCTGTAGTCAGCATCGATCACACCCGCACCCACATCGATTGATTGCTTCCACGCCAATCCAGACCTTGGCGCTACATAATCACAAACACCAATTTCATCAAAACCACCCCAAACAATTCTAACTAACACCTTCAGCACTTTGTAAATCATTGAAAAAAAACGACACACGAGAGAGAGGAAGAGAGACAGAGAGAAATTACCAACACGAGCGTAAGTTCCTTCAGGGATTGCAATGCTCAGATCGGTTGGAACCAAAGCTTTTCCTCTTGCCGGTACCTTAGTCTCCGTTGCACTGCACGCACAAATCATAAAAACCCCCATAAGCAATTTTATTTCTTTTATGGATGAAGAAAAATTGAAAAACAATATTGTGGATTATATGTATGAACAAATGTACCTGGAGAGATCGTAGCCTGCAGAGAGAGGAGAGCCTCTGCAAGGCAAAACAGCTTTCTCAGAAAGCTTTTTCACTCTGAGTAGTGAAATGGGGTCCTTCGAGATTTCAGCAGCGACGCCGTTTTGGCCAAGCTTTGGGACCTTCAGCGATGGCTCTTTGATTTCGGGGCTGTGGTTTTGGAGATCTTGCTGAGCCATGGTGAGGACTGTAGAGAACGATCTGGGCATTTGCAAAAGCTGAGTTTTAGGGACTGAGCAAAATATGGGTTGGGTTTAAATAGAGGGTTTTTGTCGCGTCCAATTGAGCTGTGTCCAATTGAGCTGCGCTCTTCTCATTCTAATGAAATTTGCTACATTACATTACTCAATTATTTTTTGTATTATATGTAGGAGTGTGTGCAGTAGAGGCAGTTTTTTTTCAAATTTATTACCGAACTGACAAACATCAGTTTTTTCATAATTGGAACCCATGCACACCAACTAGGGTCAGTTTTTCGATTTTTCGACCTATAACGCGGTTTTTGCGGTGCGATTTAGTCGGTTTGAAATATTAAAAAAAAAAACTGAAAGTTGAAACCACTGTCTGAAAGTTGAAACTGTCTGCACAACCCAAATAAAACCACAAATTCAGCTAATTAAGTGGGTCATTTTAATTTTTAACATTTCTTTGCTGGGTGAGTCTATTACACACTATTAACACTTAATATCTATTAGACACTTAATAATTAATATTTGCTGGGTTAACTCTATTAGACATTTTGGGCCAACAATGTGTTTTCTCGTAAAGTTAATATACAAAGCTTGTAGCCCAACACCCAACAACGTGATATTTGTTATTTCTTAAGTAAAATAACAAGAAGTGAAGAAACAATGAAACACAAACCCAGGAGTCGCAGGACAACAAGAAAGTAGAAACACAAAGTCACAAACATGACAAACCCGAGGCGAGAGGCGAGACAAAACCAGGACAACAAGATGGCTTACCGGTGAGTGGCGCCTGAACGCGGTGAGCCGGTGCGAGCTCAGACACGAGGCGACGAGGCAGCAGCAGCAGCAGTCCGGCGAAAGGCGAGAGGCAAGAGCAAAAGAGAGAGTTAAGTCTTATGAGAGAGTATTTATAGTGAGGCTGTGAGGGAAATCTGAAAACCCAGATCCATCCAAGTCAACCAAACGGTGCGTTTTGCGTCCCAACATGATGTCGTTTTAGTAAAAAAAAATTAAAATCTTCACTCAGTAAAACAACGCCGTGTATCCAAAGGTTGAAAAACTGATGTATGAGATGCATATATCGGTTCGGTTCGGCGCCTCATCGGTGAGGGATTTCAGCTCCGACGATTGCACCGCACCGGCGTCGGATGTCCCTTTGCGTTCCGATCGCCGCCGTCGGCCCCGTCGGTCGGTTGCAGATGCGGTGCGGGAAGGTCGGCTCCGGTTTCCTTTTGCACAGTCCTAATTATACGTTACATATTAGCCTGCTACTTATATGGGCTTTGTTTTATTTCATAAAAAATAAAATAAAAATATGGGCTTTCTTTTAATATATAATGCTATATATATAGCATTATAGCCCATTTCCATCTCAGAAATCCTGGACCCGGACCTTGCTGTCACCAATGTGAACGGAGCCCCAGCTTGTTGTTGTGTGATTAAATTCATGACTACTCAGAAAATTAATACTAATATTATTATTAATAAAAAAAATATATAGTCAACAATGATACCATAAATCCATAATACCACCATGGTACATGATAACTTGATACTTGGTGTCACCATTACGGATGTAGTACAACAGTATTCAAACGGGAATTCACTTTGATAGTTCCATGTGAGTTTGGTTATATGTGTAACAATAATATAAAATCATTTTTTGGTAATTTCAAAAAAAAATATTCATTTTTCAATTAATATTATTCATTCCTTGTAGCATACATAAATGCATGTTAAAATTAATATCATTATGAATATTATTTATTATTCAATTCATCGAATCATTCATTGTGTGTTTCTAAAATAACACGTAATAAATAAATATGAACAATTTACTTATAAATTTTTTTTTCGAGAATGATTTACTTATGAAATTTGAAGCTTCTCCTTATGTCACCGTGAAATAAACTAAACTGCACTCCAATATCAAGCATTAAACCTTCAACATAATATAGGCGGTGTGCAATGGTTAATGCATTTTGTGTTGCAATTTGTGCATTTAGATCTTGTGTGTTATTGTGCTTTTCTTTTCTTTTCTTTTTTTGTGTGTGTGTGCATATTATGTTATTATTATGCATTTTAACCAGATGCGTGTTCCAAAAGTTTGTAAAGCACTTTATTATATGTATGTTTTAAGATCTCAGAATAAGGCACCCTCTTAACTTCTCAAATCTTATTTATCTAACCCAGTGGGGTTGGCCAAGTGGTTGGGCACTTGGTCTCAAAGTGGCTGTCTTGGATTTGACTAAGAGCTCCCCTAGTTCAAGTCCAGGCACCAGCACTTTGAAAAAACTCCCTGGGCCAGCGATTTACCCCGTTATGGGTCCACCCGTCGCAAACAGTAATTAGTCTCTGGTTGAAAGTTTTGAAGAAACAATGTGGGAAACCAAAAATAAATAAATAAATAAATAATAAATCTTATTTATCTAATCTTATTATATGCATTTTGCCTGCCATTATCGTGTCGCCGACAAGTAGAGTGTTAACTATTGTAAATTTGTAATTGAACTCCAACTTGGTGAACACCAAACTTCAAATCTAAACCAAGTGTGAATAGAACCCAAAAAATGAAGTTTTCTAATTTAATAACATAAAAATCAAACAACTGATTTTAAATCACTTTTTTTTTTTTGAAAAGAGGAAAATGAGTTCTAAAATAAAGATATACCACAACTCACTTAAAAGCCACGATAACTTTTAAAGTGAGTGGGACAAGTTTAACTATTATTATAAATTCATATACGATTAGTTTTATATGTTGAGGTGAGACTCAATTGTGGACCCCTAAACTTTAATGATTTGTGTCATGAATCACGATGTTTGAGGCCTAAATAAGTTAAAATATCTTATTGTGGATAATTTTGGTTATATTTTGGTAGGGTAATGTCGATTGGATGATTTTGTAATGCCTATACATTTCATAGCATTAATTTCTTTTTAATGAATCATACCATTTTTACTTAGGCTGCCTTTTTGTTTCCCTGTAAAATAGTTTACAACAAAAATTGCTGAAAACAATTGTTTTCTAGTGTTTGGTTAATTAGTTTTTTTTTTTTTAGTGTTTGGCTCCACACAAAGAAAAAAAAAACACACACACACACTAAATGATTAAATATATCAATTGACACTAAGTCAAAGCAAATTACAACAAATTATACATAAATCAACTCATGCAAACCCAAATATTAGCAATTTCATCGAATGATAATAATAATAACTAGTCTTTATCACTGCTCATATGCAATGGGACTTTTTTATTTTTCTTATTTTGAGTTTAAGTAATTTTCAATTTGAATTTATATATTGTTAATGAGGTTACACATAAATGAATTTTTAAAAAACTAAAATTTAGGATTGAAAAATGGAGTAAACTATTGGATTTAGTATATGCTAGATTTTAGGAAAAAAATGTATCAAACGTGCGTAAAATATATTTAAATAGTGAGTGTGCTAATTCTTAGGAAAAAAGTTTCTCTGATAATTTTTTTAAAAAAATTTGTTGAATTGCAGTTTTAACCTCATTTTTTATTTGTTAAGAATAAAGATTATCTAATTAGATTAGGGGTATTTTGAACATTTTTTAAAATCATAACTAACTTTCTGAATTCTCTTAATATATAGAGAAGAGATAATAAACCCATATTAACTAAATTGCATTGTTGGATGACGTCTCCAGTGGGGATGGACAACATCAAAGTAATGACACCTCTGACTGGATGGATTGTAGCAAAGTAGCGACGATGATAACTTCAACGATCAAATTGCGGACAATTAAAGGATGATAAAAGTGTGAAGAAATGATAAAACGAGCAAGAGACGACGACTTGATGTTGGCATCACTGCCACCTCCTTCAATTGAGTTTGGTGGTTATTGGAGGAACACGTGGGGGCTCCTTCAATAATTTATGCTTCCTAAGGAACACTCTGAACAAAATTCCGAAAACCGCCATTGCATCCAAGCTCTTCACCTTTTTTTGTTTCTGGATTTGTATATGAACTGGTTTTGTTTGTTATGTATTTTAAGAGCTTTAGTTTGGCAAAAGGTACAGTGATTGAACTCTCATTGGGTCAAACTGATTGTTTAAGACAGGACAAGCATCGTCATAATGTCCAAACGAGTCCAAGATGGACCACATTATTATGGTAGGAGTGTCTGTGACATGATTGAGTGGATTTAAGACCTCAATATAGGGGCCACTCATATTTTTATCTTATTGAATAAGTCCTGTGCCACGTAAAATGGCACAATAAATGCCACAACTTGCCCATGTGACGAGTTGTGATTAGTAAAAAAGTAGTAATAAGTCCATGTAAGAACACCTTTTTACTAACCACAACTCGCCACATGGACAAATTATGATATTTGTTGTGCCATTTTATGTGGCACTAGGACTCTCAACTTATTTATTGTCATCAATGTTTTAGTAGCTGAACTGATTACATGAGTCGCAAAGGGTTATGGCCAGATACCAATTCATCGGTTCAAACAGTTAAACCAACTCGACCAGTTTAGCCCAGTTTTTAGAACACTTCGTACTTTAATCCAAGGAGATTAGAGCCACCCTCTACTTGAGCTCGCTCAAATATACACACGACGTTGTTCAACAACAACCACTCATGCTATCTACATCCTCGGGAACTACGAGCAATTAATTCCTTCCTATTTTTCATATGCTGTCGTGATCAGATTAGCTTTTAAAATCACCGTATCTGGTTGCATTGTTCATAGATTTCCCTCTTCTTGTTCATAGATTGCCCTCTTGAATGTTAAGCCTGCACAATCGTATGGCTTTGGTTTGGTGGTTACAAGGGCTTAGTGGTCCTACACCCTCAGATATGAGATCAACAGTACATGAGATCCAAATCCTCAGCAGCAAACAAGAATGAAGAAATCGTGTAAATCAAGGACCTGGACCGGGTTGCTCCTAAAGCATATCCACACCAGCTTATGAACAAGTTTCATACAAACAAACCAAGACGTATTCGGGAGGGGCAGGGTCCTCAAGTTGATCAGACAAGTCAATTTGCATGTAATTCTTAACTACACAAGTTAATTCATATCATAGACATCATTGAACTAGTTAGACATTTTATATTTCAACATATATGGTTTTTTACCTCCTTTTAGACATTTTTATTTTATTTTATTTTTAAAAAGGCCCTGCAACCTATAGTTAGTTGGCTACTAACAACAAATCCTTAATCCCAAGACTTTTCAACAATAGGATGCACTTTTGAAAAGTAACTAAATTTTACATTTGCCATCAACCTACTGCAACCCTCCACCTTTGTGTGGGCTTGAGACCAACTGTGAACAAACACATGGGCAATAAAACAATTACCTATTAAGCAGTTCTTGGATCAAATACCTGCCATCAGTAAGTAGGTTTGTGTCACAAACTTCCATAGCCCATATGTTTTGTACGGCATGCACGGTCCTCTCCATTCCTGAAAGGTGTTCTTTCCCCAATTGCCTAACAGTACTTGAATCCATCACACTTGCAACAACATTCTGCCAACACGAAGGAAGAAGTACCTCATTGAGTCAAATATTTCAACATGCGAAAAGAGGAATGGTTAGAAGATAACAGAAAAGGCAGCAACTGCAAAAGGCCTGATCAAGAAATGCGCACAGGGAAGAGGAATGATCAACTCAGAGTACAAGAGAACATCCAGGACAATTGTAAAATTGATAATAAGTTCTCAAGGAGAAGTAAATAATCTACACTAATCATCACGAGGAAAATTAAAAATTGCAAAAGGAATATGCTTGAAGGGCATTTAGACATATCACAAATGTGTGAAATCAATATTCTAAGCTTTCATAACATTCTACTGAGCACGCCTATCCTACAACACTTCAAAATTGCAGGCAAAGTCACTAGCAAATCTGAGAACTTCCAGGTGATGACTAGCAGGTTCAAACTCAAATTTGTCATGAATTTAAAACCAAATCATTCCATCTTCATGTAAAGGCCAACCATCTAAACACTAAAAATATCTTCATTCTATCTCTGAGGAATGAGAAGTTTAATTTGCAAGCTCTTCCACAATAAATGTAAACTCACCCAGAATGTGCCAAAGCAAGCATTGAAGATTATGAACTTAAGGAGATTCTCATCTGAGCAACTGAGGGCGTTATCTGAACTGACAGAAACAGCAAGGTCTTGATAAGAAGAATCAAACATTGACCCATGATTCTTCACTGTAATTCTATCATGGTTTCTGATTATTCTCTCAATATGATAAATGATTGTGCTACAGGCATTGCCATCTATCTGAGCCCACTTTGAAGTCCAGCCACTGTTTTCAAAAGCTCCCTGTGGGAGTTTTTCATGCAGCCTCAGCAAGGTTGCTGCTCTTTCAGCGTTGGCCCAGCAAAAAGAAGAGGATGACCCATCATCTACAAGTTGAAATGAGGGGTAAAAAATAAGGATTCAAAACAACGCCAAAATAAGTGAACTAACAAATGAAGGCGAGTCACTAGCAAAGCTGAGAACTCATGGAAAGTGGAGGTGCTTGCTTCTGAATGTCGATTATTAAGTCGAGATCATTGTATAATCTAACCTGCTTCACTTCTGTATTATTCACAAATTATTTTTGATAGGTAGCGTACGATGCAGGACATTTAACTATGTCCCTCCATAAAGTTTACCAGACTACTCAACAAAAATAAAATTTACCAGACTCATGACAAGCATGCAATTTGAAGTACCAATTACATTAGTGCTGCAGCATTTTGTAGCAGAATGCTTTAGGGCACCGAGATGAACCTAGGAATCACCATAAGAGTTTTGGATGTATGTGGGGTAAAGTGTCAGACTTCAAAAACAGATATATGCTGATTGAGATTTATCGTAGCCCTTTTTCTTGAAGAGTAGAGAACCTTAAACAGACTTTGTTAAAGCTGTTTTCTAAAAATAGATTCCAGTTCCTTCAAATTGAAATTTACTTGTCAAAAAAGAAAAATACTTCGAATCAATATACTTAAGACCTTCTAAAAACAACTGTTCCTTTGTCTCACCAACTGAATGTTCATGCACATAGGCAAGTAGAGGGTCTTGTCTTTGACATGGAAAAGGTCAAAATCAATTTTCTATCATAATTACACAACTAAAAAGAATTAATGTAAAAGAATGTTTAACAGCAGAAACAAAAGTAACTAAATTATGCAGGATCAATTCAATGAATTAAATTCCAATAAATTGTAGGACATACTATTGCACATACCCAAAATTCCAATGATCTGAAGGTCCCCAACAAAATATAAACAAGGAAAACAAAGAACAGTAATTGGAGAAATAATACAGGGATGAGGAGGAGCCTAAAATGCTATGCCTAGATACCACTCAACAATATCACCAAAACAAGGAGCTGTAAAGAACCCACTGCAATCTCTCATCCTGGCTATGAGAAGCAATCAAGTAGTGTCAACTAGCCACAGGTTTCATAACACAAAAGGCCTTAACTCTTAACATTGTCATCATATTATAATATTTTCTGCAAATAGAGAAATGACTTACCCAAAACAAAACCAGCAAATGGGATGTCAACAAAGGGTGTCCTGGAGGTATCTTTTAATTGTAAATCATCATATTTTACATTCCTCCTCTTCTCCAGAACCAGTATCTGGATAGCAACAACCTGTAACAACCAATGACACAATATGAGTAAGCTTCATCTCTCTCAGAACACACATTTGGGGGTGTGGTAAGGAGATGAATTTAATCTGCTTAAAACTCATATAGTATAATAGACAAAAAGCAACTTACCCTGCAACGAAACCTCATTGTCTTGCAATCCACTCTTTGAATCAAATCAGAAATCAGTCCTGAAGAAACAGTATCTGGAGCAGCATCGTTGTGCACATCTGAAGCACACCAAGAATCGATATATTTGTCATTGTAGGGTTCACTGACTGCACTGATGGAGTTGATTACAATAAATGTTACAGGTGTCAACATAAAGCTATTCTTTCCCCTGGAAAATCAAGGAATAAAATTGAATAATTATATAACCGTTGCAACAGTTTAGCAAAATGTAAAGAAACTGATTTAGAAGCAATCCAGATAATCATTGCAAAAGTGGAACTATGGGAGTGTACGTAATTTCATAAAGATAGATCATGCTGCCACAACTTAGAATTTGAAACTAAATAAGCTATGAATGGAGACAACACACACATGAGAAGAAAAAATGAATGAAGTGTGTGTTTGGAAAAAATTATTTTTGCCAACTTATTTTACTATTCAGCTTATTTTTACTTCTATTTATGAGCCCCACTGCACTTTTTGGTACTATTCATAAGACCTACTATACTATTTCAGCTAACTTTTAGCTTTCTCTACAATACTTTCAGTAAAAAAGTTTCAATTTCAACAAAATAAGCAAATCCCGAACAGACCCGAAATATCTTATAGCCATGAATAAAGTTTGTAAAGGAAGTACACCCTGCAACCTTTGATGCATAAATTTGGCAATCACCATTGATGCTGCAGCAGCAGCAGCAAAATGTGTTCCCCAATGTCATATTTGGATGGTTACTAGATTCTCATCCCAACATGCCACCTAAAGCCAAAATCAGTACCAATTTAATTGATTTAATAAATTAATACTACCTTTCATCTACTAAATCATAACTTATTTTTGTAAAGTAGTGCCACTTCTACATACATGATTGCTTCTTTAAGCCCATTAAACTCAGTCCCACTTGCAGTTGTCCTTGATTACAGAACACTTGGTGTTATTTTAGAAATCACCTATAAATGTTACATTAAGCAGTGCCTAGAAAGTGATTGGCCAGCAAATGTCTTTGTAGCTTCTTACTAGTCGACATCTATAAATAACCCTACTGATTCATACAATCATAAGCAAAAAACCACAGGCACTAAAGAAGAAGAAAATAAAATCTATAATATTAAATTACAAAAAAACTGCCTACCCCCTGTCAAGAATTCGATGGAATGTTGCATATGCTCCAGGTCCAAATCCAATAGGAATTGCGCGTTTATTCAGGGAACCAGAGATCCTCACCTAATTAATGGAATAGATGCAATGAGATAAGACATAATCTGTCCAAATTATATCCAAGAAAAGAAATAAAGTGAACTAGGAATTTACAATGTGATGGTCAACCAAAACATGAATACAAAAACTTCTTATAACTCCCTGAAAGAATCTTGTCTGGAGAATATCACTGAGGCTTTCACCGCTCAGATGTGCATCAATGGAACTATGGTCCATGCTATAAAAGGAAACCACCTGCCCCCGTAAAGATGATAAATTCCCCTCAGGAAATAGGCAACTACAATCAGTGGACGCCATAGACAGATAATCATTAGTGATTTCTTTAGGTGGCACAATTGGTTTGACCAGGCCATCTTCCAAACCCTCAAGATTTGCCTCCAAGAGATCTCTTACATTTGCAGGGAAAATAATATGAACATCTGAACAAGTGTTAGGAGAATTTTCTGTAAAAACCTGGAGGCGTTCAAGTTTATTTTTAGAGAGAGCCTCATTATTGCTGAAAGAAGTACTACTGAATACCCGGCGGTCAGATGAATTACTATCAGGTAAAACCTCATCAAAAGCATATGAAAGGCTCCACATATGTATTCCAGAATTAATAAGAACTTTAACATCACTGACATAATCAGAACCCTTTCTACAAAAAGAATCATCTCCATGATGTTTTGTGATGTAATAACCACCAATCTGCAAAAACTGGAATTTAGATGAAAATGAACACAAGTTAAATCACATTAAAAATGAAAGCACAATTCAGCATTATTTCCACATCCCTGGACCAAGAAAGTATTATTGGAGCAGGAAAATTTTGGAGTAAAGAAAGAAATCAAACTCACCTGATACATGAAAAAACTTTCAGACTTGATCTCCAGCAATACCTTCCGTGCACTTGGTCTGCAACCGCAACCACCACCACCATTTAAACTGGAACTTGTGCACTGCAAGGTACCTGAACTAACTATGCTATTACAGTTAACACCTCTAACAGTGATCAAACAAGAAATTTTATGGTAAGAACTCAAGTTGCAAGACATCTGCTCCTCATTGAATTGAGCAAAAGAATTAGAACAAGAAATCAGTCCATGGTCAGGTTTGCTGCAATCATACATTACACCTGCACTCAATGCTCTGATTGATGCATGATCAATTTTACATCTCTTGAGAGAAGCATGCTCCTGGTAATTTTCACCAGCACAACATTCCATGGGTTCCTCCAGCTGTTCCCTTGTAACCTTTGTTGGAAGCCCATCTCCATTGAGAAATAAATCCCAAGGCAAAATTATGGCCTCGATAAATAGACTTGACGTGTTTGATACAGCCACATCACCACTAAGCTGTGAAATTAAGTAAAAGTGGATTTAATGATGACAAAAGTAATGAGAGACAGCTATGTGTTCTAAACAATCAGGGCTAATGCTCTTAGAACTCCCCCCCTCTCTCTAATTTCCATAGGTTTCCCTTGGGAAAACTCCAAGTGACACTTACTTGGAAAAGCTTCTAAGAACATGACAGAAACAATGTAGAGAATAAAGTTAATAAAAAAAATACCTTGTGCAACACAGGAAATTTGTGTGTTACGCGAAGTAGATGAAATGCTCCACCTTCAAGTTTCTCAAAATCATCCTTTTTGTCAATACAAGGATAAAAGTGAAGATTTCTGCAGGTTGCATCCCTCAAATGAAAATAAATATAGACTGCCAGGTTTATATCTCTTGCCAGTGGGATGCACTGAAATATACTTCTGCATGAGACTGACTCATCATCAAGCAAACCCAAATGATCTATTAAATGAGGTTCACCTTCAATAATAAGACTATAGTCAATTACCTGAAAAGCCAAAAGAATATAAATGTGACTCCAGAGACTAGAAGAATACAGCCAACATGTGCAGAAAAATTGTTATTCCAATCAAAGAATCTTATGACTAGATAGTGGGGAACAGGTTGCAACATCATCACCGTATATGACCTCATATATGCTGTGGGTATTCCAGGTTGATGGAAGATCTGGTATAAGAACATCAATGCTACCAGTCGCATCAACCAACTGTAATCTTCCAGAAGAGGGAGAAACCTGAATAGAAGGCATTTTCGTGATGATCAGATCTACAGAAGTTTATAACCCAACTCATCTAAATTTTACAGTACACAATCAGCATTTTGAGAACTTGACACCCAGTGAAAATCATGTAAAATGTGCAGACCATACAATTCAAATGCTCAAAAAAATTAGACCACCCATAAGTATTATGACTGTCTTCTTTCCTAATCAACACCTGGACTTTGTGGATCACATTTGATGAAACTGATACAAACAACATGATGCCCAGATGTTACAAGATAGTAGAATAGTTTGAAATAAACCTCAATTACTAACCTTTAGACTTCCAAGCAAACTAATGCCCATATCTTCACTTGTAATTATTTTCTTGATTGATCGGCCATAAAATCTCCCTTCACAAGATTGAAGATTAAATTGGTTGTTCTCACATATATTTTTACAGTCATTTTCCCGCTGTAGCATTCTCATCCATGTGGCCTCACAGTGACAGATAAAACTAGATATGGGCATCACCTGAAATAAGAGCTTGAATAATCACATTTCTATAGGAACTGGATAACATATGTCCTTCAAAATGATCAAGAAGCCAATCCAACACACACAGAATTTAAGACACAGGAGTCACCAATTTGAAATTATTAGAATATACTTCACTACCACAACCACACTGGTCATGGTTACATACTTCCATGATTATTCCATGCTGCCAAAAGAAAATAAAAACCATTATATAAGATGAGAAAAAAAGAAAATGATAAAAGATTTTATCCAACTGATAATTACCAACTTACCCGAGATCGAAACACTGGCGGAGGTAAATGTAAACTAGCATAGACCTGAGCCAGTCCATCCTTCTGATAACACCTTGCAGATGCAAAGCTAGCTTATTGGAAAAGAATATAACAATGACTATCAAAAACAACAGAATGCTAGAAACTCTGTGAATCCAAAGCTAGTGAATTACATGTTTTGATCCCAAAATCTCCTCCTTTGTCGTACCAGAAAACTTTTTCCTAAAGCATGAAATGACAAGTAATACCCTGAAACCAAAAAATCCAATAAAATAAAATGTCAGACATCAAAAAGTTTCACCTAAATAAGATAGTTTGATAACTAAACAACGTATAGAAGCTTTTAAGACAATTGCATACCATAGTCTAGCAGAAAATACAAGGGACTCAACAAACTTCCTCAGCATACTCTGCGATTGTGAAACTACATGACTTCTGCAGCATAAGATTAGATTATTTATAAACGGGTGGAATGTGTGGAAATTCAAAGAAAACTCAATGTTTAGAATCTCATTTGAAATATCAGGGACTAAATGCACTCAACAAGTAAGCTTTAGGGACCAGCAGTGTATTTTGGGATGGTTCAGGATCATTTTGAGACATCTTCTGATATGGTTTAATGCTCAAATAAAAATGAAGCCAAAATGTACCAAAAAATAAAAAAGCAAAAATACTCAGTTTCCACAGGTTGTCCACAGCTGCCTTAGATGACTACTCACACATCAGGAATTCATTAAGATAACAAAATCAAGTAAGCATCCCATACCCAGTTTCCAATGGGGAGAAGGACTCCACAACAATGCTAGTCTTGAAGCAAGCCCCCAGAATAAGCATTTTCTTCCAAGAAAATTTTGGATTCACAAAATGAACATTTCTCACCGATATCTACAAACAATTGAGGTGTTACAAAACTCAGATACTTGCAACAAATTTTACCCATTTCTTATGATAAGACATATTGTATGTGCGAAAATAAATTTTGGGCCAGACAAACAGTGAATTCATTCTCACTTACAAGAGCGCCAACCCTAAGACTATGCGGTGGAGTTAGTACATGATCGGTTAACAAAAGCCACACTTCATTGTCCAGCTCAACAACCATCCCTTTCATGTACACACCTCTAATTACGCCCTTATACGAACCACATTCTCCTTTCCCCTCCATCACACGTTTTTCGCGCGGTACCCATTTCTTAGACAATCTAGACAAATGCAAAGCAGATTTCTCCGTAGTCACATACATCAACCGAGACTCTTCCTTTCCTATATACACAAGCTTCTTCTTCAACCCCGAGACTGTCGCAATCTTCCCAATAAGTTTCGTAATTACAGGATGCCAAGAGGAAGCAGAGCCACAAAAGTACACGAACACAGGTTTTGTATAGGAATGACTTTCATTTTCTCGAATTGAATCGTTCAAAACCAATTTAGAACTCTTTGAACTACATAATTTACATTCACAAGCTATAACTTGAAGTAAAAAACCTCGAAGACTTGAATTTACACCTCCTTTATTGCATGGAACCACAGAAACAGGACTAATAAACTCTAGAGCGCCATGAATTCGAAACCGAGCTTTGGGATCATCGTCAGTGGCGGTAGATGAAGAACCTGAAACCAATGGAAATGTATCCACATTCGAACACCGACCGAGCCCGAGCCCGAGCCCACTCGATTCGAGGAAACTCCATTTGATAATCTCCAAGAACCAGCCGCCGCGCTTCAAGGGAATGAAATTCCAAGCGAGGACGCGGATTTTCTTGCCGATGATCCGAACATCGAGGTCGAGAACGTCGCAGCAAATCGAAGCCGAATCGTCGGAGAATCGGAGGCAATTGCTGTAGGGGCATCGAAAATTAGGGTTTGGATTTGAGGGAGAGGTGTTGATTGGGAGGGTTAGAGTTCCGATCATGGTGGTTGGGTTGTTGAGAGGAGTGAGAGTTTTAGGGTTAGGGTTTGCATGGGTGGGATTTGGGGGTTTGGGTTTGGGTTTGGGTTTGGGAGAGATCGGACGGCCGGGAAGGGGGGAGTGGAGAGATGACGTGGCGGTGATCGGACGGTTACGGTGTATTAGGTCGGAGATGGTGAGGAGTTTCAGAGTCGGATCATCCATTTTGGTTTTGGGTTCGGAGCTTGAGAGAGTGTTAATGGCTTTCTCTATTCTCTAGTGCTCACTGTAAAGAGAGAGAGAGAAGGAAGAGGGAAATGAAAAATGTGGCATTTGAGCGGGAAAATTGGTTTTTAAAGCGGAGTTCTGATTTGGGCTTTTTAATGCGGGTCGTAGGCTAACCCGAAACTGGATCCGGTGATTCGGATTCCCTTTTTGTTTTGTTTTTTCTAATTTTAGTTTATACTGTGTTTTGTTAATTATTTAATTGCATATCCTCTTGTCAATTTAATTTAATCCCCCCTTAGTCTTTTTTTTTTTTTTTGAGAAATCCGCTATTATTATTTTGATAAAAGAAAATAGTGTCACAACCTTTAATTAGACTACTTCACTCTTTATCTATAATACATCAAAAAATCTCATTAACCAATAGTGTGACGAATGAAACTTGAGACCTTAAGTTTAGGATACGTCTTTGAAGTCAATTGTTTTGCTTATAAGAGACAAGTTTGACTTGTGTCCAATACTTCAATGCACTTAAGAAGACACAATTTAAACATGTGGCAGTATTTTATCACATCTCCAGTAAAGATAATCTTTTCATTTCTTTATGTAGATAGAATTCAATGTTAAGCCATTTATTCAAGGATGAAAACTTTACCAATAAATCTAAATACCGGAAACGTGACATCTCCCAGTTTCTTAGTTTGAATAGTATCAATCGAGAAGAAAAGAGACAGTTGCAAAAGGCCAAATCTCGCTTATGCAAGTTAGCTCTGGTGATCTCAACGTTTTCGTCTTGGGCATAAGAGAGGACCTCCACTAAAGTAATCATAAGCTAGGACGAAAAAAGAAGAAGCAAGGCAGATCAAAAGGCTTTTAAAAATAAAAAGAAGAAGAAGCAAGTTGCCATTAGCATCCCACTAGTAAATGGCCATTGCTCAATAACTATACCAGAAGTTTGATGATTTGTGCCATTGCCCCAACAAGAAGTGTGATTAGAGTCTCCATTTTTGACAATAGATTTATTTTTTTATTAAAAAAAATTAAAAAGGAAAGGAAAGATGTGCATAAAAGCAATCATCTTGATGCTCTGTTTTGTAATGTTCATGACTCATTTCCCCAATAGCTGCAATATAAATTTACAATGTGTGACACTAACACATTTGAATACCTTTGATGGATTTTTTTTTTCTTCTATTTCTGCTTTAAGTTAATGACTTTTTTTATTATTTAGAACTCTACTTTGGGTTAATATGATTAAGTTTTGTGTTTTTAAGTTGATATATTTTTTATTCTCTTTGATTTCATAGATGTTATAAAGATAGTACATAAGAATATAATGCTATTTTATAACATAACATTACTTGAATAATTTGGTATTTATTACTATATTTTTTATTTTTACTTTTTTCTCATATTATTTCCTATAAATTTCTTATTATCCTCTCTCGCATTCTCTCTTGAAAAAGTGGTTATTCTCTTTCTCTTGATTTTTTATTCTTTCTTTCAACTCTACTTTATGTTGATGAATCATTGTAATTTTTAAAAACTCTATTTTGGGTTCATACGTTTTGGTGTTATAATTTTTAGCTCCCCATCACAAGTACTCTCTCTCTCTCACTCTCTCTCTCGCTCTCTCGCTCTCTCTCTCTCTCTCCAATAAAATTTAGAGAACAAATTATACGTATTTAGTATAAGTTTGATATGAGTTTTGATTATCATGATAATCTTTTTTAAGAGAATAAATAATTTGAATTATTTTTTTAAATAAAAAGTATACACACACGTATATGTGTATATTTATTTATTTTACTTAAATGTATAATCAACTCCATACAATTCATTTAAAGTAACGACATTAAAACAAATAACTACCCTAAAGATTAAATCTGTATGTTCATAGCCTTTATGTTTAAAAATATTTTTACTTAAATTTAGTTGTACCAAAGTATACTGAAATGCTACATTAATGTGGTTCAACAAGTTTCTAAAAAAAATGTAGTTCAACAAAAGCGTAGTAAAAATAAATGTTATGTTTAAAATTTTAGATATTACAAATTTGAAATTTATATATGTTTTAATAAACTTGGATTTATATTAGATGCTTTCAACCCAAACATGTCTTTTTCTACTATATAAATACACAAAAATAGATCAAAGTAGACCAAAATGAACTAAAGTAATTTGAATGGACTGAATTGGACCAAATAGACAGCATAGGACTGAATAGGAAGAAGGTGGATCGAATAGGACCGAAGTGGAGCAATGTGAACTGAATAGGACTAAAGTGTGCAGAATAAACCGAATAGAACCAAAGTGGACAAAATGGACCAAATAGAACTGAAGTCGATCAAAGTGGACAGAATTGACCGAATAGGACCAAATAATACCAAAGTAGACAGAATAGACCGAATATGACCAAAATGGTCAGAATAGTATCGATGTAGACCAAATAGGGTCAATGTGGACTGAATAAGACCAAATTGGACCAAATAGAACTTTAGTGGACGGAAACCAGAAAAAAAAAAAAAGAAAAAAAAAAAAAGGACTTTAGTGGACAGAATGGACTAAATAGGACCGAATTTCTAATGTCTATTTTAATATTTTCTTTGTATTTTTTAAACTCAATACTAAAGAGTTTAGCTCAAATATAATAAAATTTCATACTTTCAAACTCAAAAATTAAGAAAATAAATGAATTTTTGAACTAAAATTAAAAAGAAAACATACAAAAAGAATCAATTTAAGGCCCAACTAATCTTAAAATGGATTGTAGGGGGATCAAAATTGACCATGTGGACCAAATTGGACTGAATAAAAATTGTTTAATTTTTAAAGAAAACAAATTATTTTCAAAAAAATTTAGAGAAAAAATTATACATTATATTACAATACAAAATAATTATTTATTCTCACGCATCGCATAGATAATAATAATATTACTAAACATGAGGGTGCAAAATGGTGCACGACCCTAATACAGCTGAGGTATACATGAGGAAACGAAAGAAAACTAACATCCTTCACCAGAAGTTCACATCCTTCAAATATATGAGAGATCCATTCATGCCAAACACACCAAATATGGCGCAAAGGCATAACATTCCAAGATCATAGCATTCTTATATACTTCCCCCAACTTTCCAGTAAGCTAAAAACTCTATCAGATTCTAAGGCATAACCCCACGCCACACCAAAGATCTCTCCCTTGAGGACAATGAGAGAAAATAATTCACAGTCCACTTTTACTCATGAAACAGTAGACTACTATAATTAAAATACCATGACCGAGTCTTAGAGCACCTTATATCTGCACATGTTTTAAGGAAGGCAATGAAACATAACCTTGCATATGGAGATTAATTTACAGTTGGCAATTTTGAGAACTATAGGTAAGGGCAAGGGGTCCATGGCTGCCACAAGCCACTTCCTCCATATCCATCATGTTCAATCAACAAACCCAAAAGCATGGTGATATTGGCTTTTTCAAATTCTGTACAATCTAGAGGACACACTTGCCCTGAAACATGTTCAGAGACGTAATATCATGACCATCCCAAACAACACCATTCAATCTGTTCTACCTACAAAAGCCTTCCCCATTCTCAAACCAACTGTTTCAGAGCTAGGGGCAATCATCAAGTTTCCACTATCAGACATGTAGAAATAGTTGTAGTTGATCCTAGTAACCAAATCTGCCAAATGAGGAAAGTGCCCCACATTGAGCTTGAAAGATAGGACCTGCATAGAACACCGCAAACTATAATGTGCCCGTTTTGAGGTGGTGAATGTAAGAAAGAATGCATGTATTTGTGGGTGCAACTACTTGAGGATGCACTTCTACTTGAGCATATATTTGTGCTTACAGAAAAGATGTTCTACAGTCAGTAAACCAGAGTTCAATGCAAACTTTGACTTTCACATTATAAAGAATCAATACTAGGATAAATAGAAACTTACTCTGAGTAGGAAAGCAATGCAATCATCAAACTGTTTCTCAATACGGTCAACTTCCATTTCACATCTGGCCTTGATTGCAGAAACTGCTCCACCACTACTAAGAGTTTGCTGTATGGAGTAGAAATCAAGAGCTAATCCAAGGATAATATTGATTCGGCTTGCAATCAGAGCCCACTGAATTCAAAGAGATCGCGAGAAGATACTCAGTGTTACTTCAAAACAATCACTGAATTACCCAAGATCCAAGCATTTAGGTCAGAACAGCGAAACAAGAAAGGCAACAATTACCCACCAGTTTATCTGGGACAACAAAGCACTGCCGCTGAATTGACAATAAGTAGGCCTCATGTACTTCTATGACTTCATCCCAGGATCGAGCAGCGGCCATACCTTCACACAGTTCACGCCATGCACTATGATATACCTGCTTACTAAATCCTAGTCAGATATCTAACAAGTTCTTATTCTTTTGAAAACATAAACTTAGATGCAAAATGGTACATGCATAACTAATAATTCATGGTGTCTACAACTATGTGAAAAGGAACATAATTCTTTGGAGTCAGCTAATAAAATCTCTTGTTATAGAACAAGGAACTTTGAACCAAATCCTTCCTACACCAAGGGAGATGGTTTAGGAATGGGAGAGGAGGTTACCTCCCATTGTGTAGCCCAAACCAATAGGCTTCCAATTGAGAAGGTAATATAATCCATAATTAAGACAATACCACTTCCCATTATTATGATATGTAAGCTTTTCAAGACAACTTTGTTGAAATTAATTTTCATCTTGGAGGAGCTTTTGCATGAAGAGGGTCCCTTATTAGTAAAATGCACTGTATTTATAAATTTAAAAGTAAAAAAACCAATATGCAGTAGAACCCTTTTATTGTGTATGGTAACTAACATAAAATTCCATAATCCCTAATAACAAACGAGTAGCCTTTAGAGTCTTGAGAATGCATTTGAAGCACTACAAAACCAGAAACTGAAGCAACTATAAAACTTAATTTTAGACTGGAAATAATATCAAGCACGTTAAATGAGAAACAAACAAAAAAATTATCAATATAAACACATACTGAAAAATAAAATTCTGGAGAAACTTTAGATTCTTCTTTCTTGTGGGCTGGGTTATAGTTTTTGAAACATCTCTCCATATTAACAACTACACACACACACACACTCAAGCTCAATACATGCTCACTGCACATACATGTCCATATCAAAAATTGTAATTCATGAGGGAAATTTAAAAACATGAATACATGAACATGAGGTTACATTTGATAACTTACGCCATTAGATATCAAGCAATTTTTTTCCACCATGGAACACCACTACAGTACTGAACCAATCTCATTAGAGAACAACCAAATATAAGTGACTAATGATTAATTACATCAGTGCATGTTCAAAGGTAGGTGAGTCGACAAGGTCAAAACCACAAATATATAGGACAGGTCAGTAAATGGAAGCACATTGACAAAACCACCATACTATACATAACACAGGCAAACATATGTACATAATAGAAAAGTCACCAAACAAAAAAATAATGTAATGGAAAGAAACGTGTAGTAGTTGTTTGGCTTTTAAAGAGTTTTGTCCAATATCCCTAACTCAAACGCACCATGTTTTTGTCCATGTCCGTAGGTCAAAAATTTCAAATAGTGATAAAATTCCCATGAAAGTAAGGTCCATATCTATGGAGGGACAAGCCTTACCCTATCCATTACATATTGGTGAAAAGCATCCACGAAATGGAGGAGTTTCTGCTCCACTAACCAGTGGTGCTTGCAGTTGTATGTCGGAGTGCCTCTACCCTGCAAGAGGCATAACAAAGATCAAGGTAATTGGAGCATGATACAAATCAGAAAGCCTTTAACATGTGGTTTACAAAACATGATATTGTCAACATTGATCATTAAATTAAATATTTGTGCAGATGTCTTCATCTATGGTTATAAGCTTTGTTCAAAAGGAAATGGCTATATGCTAGAATGGCATTGGAGAAAAATAAATAAATACCTTCCACATCCACCTCCGAGCTTTATCAAGAACAAACTTTGCACGCTTCACCTTCAACAAGAAGCACATCACCTACATCAACCTGGAAGAATTAGAGAATAAAAAGAGGATGATACCTCAAATCCAACCAAAAGTGAAAAGAATTACTTGGTTATACTTCTTAACAGCCTCTGCATTAGCAATAAGTTCAAGTGGCCAGGGGACCTGTCGCATCCAATACATGTACACATTAAAGTCGATTCATGAAATGGAGTTGAAAGATAAAGAAAGTGAACCCAAACATAATAAACCTTGTAGGTGAATTTCAATAAATCAAGGCCATCAATCCCAAAACTGTGAACACGATTTTTTCGAGGGGGCGAGGCAACAGTAGCCGAACTAGGTTGCTGATCACCATCAAAACCTTGATTTTTAGCGATGTACACAACCAATGAATCTGGACTTAGTAGCATTCCATCAGCAGAGTTTCTAATAGATTCCTGCATTGAATAAGCACAGACCACTACTATGATTACAATATGAAGTGGCAAGAAAAACAAAAAACATAATGAGCAAACATATAGCACTGATAAACGCCACCTCTGCAGTGTTGTCCATCATTCAATAAAATTAAACTTTAACAAAAACTCCCCATGTAATCACAGAATCATTGTTTTTGAACACCATTTCCTCTCTGCATTTGTGGCAGGGTATGATATTGTTCGCTAGCCCCATACAACCAAAATTGCATAGGTGTCCAGCAGAAATTTAATGAGCCCATTATCTTTTCTATAGCAATTAACCACAATTCCTTACTATTGTGATGTTAAAGAGCAGCAGAAAAGGGGACAACCCGCATACAAAGGAAGTACACAAAAAAAAGTGCCTCTCAAAAAGTAGAGGAAAAAGAAAAAGGAAATGAAATAAAAAATAAATTTCTAAAATTTATAACATTAAAGTAAACCCAAAAACAAGCTCAAAGCTGCATATGAAAGTTGAACCAAAAACCATGATAACCATGCCCAAGGATATCACATAATCCCCCCATGGGCTGCCCTTTACACTGTAAAGCTCAGCTACTTCTCTTTGTCCAATGTATTAAAATTAAACAAGAGGGCACAGCTCTCCAGGCTACCAAACCCTTCTATTACATATTTGCATTTTTAGATCTCATTTAATTTATTGGCCAAGTGACCTTGTTCATGTCTCCATATTATAATACCAACTTTCCTTCAAATACATAACAACACATTGGATTATCATTTTCACTGGGAAAGGAATTAACTGGACTGTAAATCATCAACTATGAGTGTATGACTTAAGAAAGTACTCAGTTAAAAAGTTGATTTCTAAGATTTATAAAAATACAACTGACCAACCCTGACCAATCTATTGATGATCCATAGCTGACCTCAAAATTTTGGGACTAAGGCTTAAATGTTGTTGTTCCTTTTATGGGTAAAAAACTCTCAATAATAATTAGAAGCAGTTTGTACTTTTGTTATGTTGACAGCTGTTAAAATGGTAAGCCATTACAACCAATAATCCTAGTAATTATGCAGATGGAAGATATGGTCCTACAACAAGAACTGAAAAGAAGAATCCCCATATCCTACCCCAAATATTAAGCACAACAAATTATTGGATTTAGTAACATCACCTGTAATAATGTATTCAACTCGAAATCATCATCCCAAGTTTCTCCCTTGTCCAGCTTATTAAAAATCACAGTCAAAAAATGCTGCAGTAGATCACCTGAAAGAACAATATAGCAGTAAATAAGTAAGAGAAATTTGAGGTGCCTACTAACCAACAAGGACAAGAAGTTAAAAGTTCAACTTGCTAAAGACTACCTGAACCTAACAAGTATATGGCCCGCAATACTGCAAGCTCATCCATCAATCTCCAATCAGTCATCAACTTTGACAATATATGCTTGCCAATATAATCCACCTATGACATTTAAAAGTGAGCTTCTTTTTAATATATATATATATATATATGTCTGGGTGTGTGTGAGTGAACTGTACAATAAGAAACTAAAATTCTATAAATTAGTTTGAGCTGTTTACTTGCTTCTTAATGTAGACAGTAAGGCATTCCTGCATTATAACCACAGGGAGTGGAGTAGTTCTTGGTTCAACATTTTGAAGCCAGCAGAGAACTCTTGATGCAAATGTGCTATTTTTCTGGAAAGGTAACAGCTCTGGCATTTGGAGGTCATCCTGTTGCCCAATTAAATATAGGTGGTCTAAGGAATACTTGGTAGTATAGCTAGAAAGCGACTCAGAAACTAACAGTCTAGAATTACCTGAAATGAAGGAAGAAGAGTAGGGAAAGGAAACACCACTTCTAAGAGCTCTGTGTCATTTTGTGAACGAGCATACTCAGATTCACCAAACTGAAAACCAAAAGTATAATTTGTTCCTTGAGTAACATGAGAAGATTCGCTCTCACAACCATAGACAGCCTTTCGCAAAGCCTCATCATTTAAAGGAGGTAGATAGAAATTTCTAGACAAGTTCAATGTTTTCCAGGCATCTGTATTATTTCTAAGGCTTGTCTGACAGACAGTAATAACTGGATTTTCTGGGCAGAATGATTCCAAGAGAGGCAATTTATCCCCAAGACCTGCAACCATATTCGCTTCATTTGCATCACGAAAATAACTTGCATCCATACATGCAGACTTTAAATTGTTCATTCTTTTCTGCAGCAATGTATCAACCAAGAACTTATACCAAATCTTATCTGAGCATGATGGCAAAGTTTCACCACCAACATTTCCCACTTTTAGCTTGCTCACGAAGGATTCATCAAATGACGGGAGAATCTCAGATTTGCAGTGGTCATCTTGCCAAAAGTGTCTTGAGATGTGATCACCATGGCCTATAAGACCTGTTAACGAAACTAAGAAAACTTCCGATAATGTTAAACCTGCTATATGTTGCCCACGATGAAAACCATCAATAGAGCTTCCAAAACCATCAAACTGACAATCACTTCCTTTGCCAGATGTTGCTGAGAATGTAGTCGGAACATGCTGGATCAGCTGCAATGATTTTCCAGCAGAAAGAATTGATTTAGATATGTCATGGATAAACAGAGGACATGTTCGGCAATCTCTAATGCTCCGCTCTTTTCCTTTGAAAAAACTAGGCATAGAGATGGAATCCCGTTCACCCATATCCTTCTTCTCATTTGTTATAGGTACATGATCGCTGTTGCTAGTTGCAGCAGAGAGCTCATCATCGAGTTTCTGAAACTGTACAAATCTTAATAGATAGCTCTTCTCCCAGAACTCAGCATTATCAACTGACATTGCTTTGTTAGCATAAAAGAACACCTGCAAAGGGTGCAAGAATGAGCAAGATAGTATTTAGAAAGGATATTTGAAAAAAGAGACTAAAAATAGAAAATCAATCCAGCAATACTGCTTATGTAAATTTTTTTTTTTTTAATTCAATCATGAGATAAAAGCATAGTTTCAGAAGTACATATATCAGGAACATATAGCACACAAATATTCAAAAAATTAAAGATCTTATGGGGCATCAAACATGATGTTCCCTGATATTCACTTGCGCAATGCAAAGAAGGTGATCTGTATAACAATCATCAATATTCTTGCACCAGGGAAATGATTTTGGAAAGAATGTCTACATTAATGATATCAATCTTCAAAAGTGTATAGTTCCTTTGGGGGAGCTCTTAAGTACAACATAAACAAACTATTCTTAGTTTTTAGCTATAAAACAAATTTTTAATCACAATTACCTCCTCAAAAGGATCATCTAGTGTTCCTTCAAATAGCCAGGAATCAAGAGCCTCAATGTATGGTAACAAACTCCCAACAAAAATATGAAGTAGCATTTGATAAGCTTCCTCCTGAAATTAAAATAATTTCCACATTTGAATGCATAAACTAGAAGAAACACAAAAATTTAAATTCCAAACAAGATATACTGCCACAGGAGTCACAACCTCACCACCTTGCACTAGACATACTTCATCGAGCTTCTTGTAAAGATAGTCAAGCACATGCACAGCCAATTCAGCAGCTGGAACAGAAGAACTGGACTCAAAATACACTTGGGGTATGGCTCCATGAACTATTTGCAATAGATACTCAGCACCTGAGCAGAGGCTAATATTGATAAACAGTCATCAGTGATTGTCAAAACAAGAAGAACTGAAGGATAAACAGGGATGAGACCATGAATCTGATTACAACATAATGAATTACTTACAGGGGAAAAAGTAACCTATGTAATTGCAATGCCAGATGCCCAATGCAGTGAGAAGGGCAATAAAAATGTGGGGTCTAGAGAAAGAGTCAAATGCTTATACATAATAATGTGTCTAACACAGAAAAGTATGATGTCTTAGTGTTGATATTACAATTCAAAGAATATAGTCATGAAAATTCAAAAGATCAAGTCATTCTCAAGTCGTGTTCCTCTTTTTCTTTTTCCTTTTAAAATTTTTTCCTCTGATTTTGTAAGCCCCTTGACCACGAGATAATAACTTTCAACAATAATGATAAAAGAAGATCTCAACTTGAAGTTGAGAAACTACAGATGGTATTAGTTGCCAACAGGCCATATCATTGCCCAAACCGCAACAATTACCGCACCTAATTCCAATGAGGTTCAACATGTACAAACCTTGATAGAGAATTGACTAAACCTAATAGGGTGGGAGTGGTTCCAATGTTAGCATCACTGATCTTCATTTCCTCCTTCAGAGCGATATCCCGCAACCTCTGCTCTAAACACAAGTGAACTCAGTCTCCATTATAGTAAAATAGATCATAGATTACAGAAATTAAATATTTAACCCAGCAAAACATACCTTAATCCAAGCAGAGACAGAACATGCAAATGCCCTCAAAGTAGGGGGTGATAATCTCACAGATGTCTCAACTTTATTGACCACTATTTCTACCCGCTGTAAACATGTCGCAGCATACATAAATTGGTTGAGGATGTTAAGAAGGCTTGTATGGGAAAGGTGAGTCACATATATCCCACTTTTGGCATAAAAACTCTTTTCACTCTGTCCCCAATAGAACAAGGAACTAGAAAGCCCTTGAAACATTCGTAAAACACCTTGTACCTAAGAGAAGAAGAGGGAGATGGTACTTGTAAGTTAAAAGCAGCAGTAGGAGCATATATATATTATGAAACCAGCAAAATTAAGAATATATTATACCAAGACAAGGCCATACCAAATCAACTTCATTTGTCCTCAAGGAGGAAACTGGTGTTGAAAAATGTATGCCATCAGAGAAGACATCATAGATCCTATTAATTAAACTTTTAGAAACTTCTGCCTTTGCCCCATCTGCTTAAATATAAAAATAATGTAAGCCTATCATTAACTTTCCCTACATCATAACCCGGTTGTAATAAATAAATATTATAATAGGGGAACCCCAAAATTAAAAACATTGAAATTTCAGAGCACTTAAATCCTTTAGCATCTTTGAGTGATTTTAATCTATAACGATTTCGGAAAATCTCATATTAGCCTCTTAAGATCAAGTTCATTAGATTCCACGTAGAATAACAACTGTATGAAATATAAGATAGTGAACCAAGATTCATCATACAAATTTATCAACAAAAAATCAAACTCATCTCAAGTCGAGGTTTGGTCACATGCAAAGGTGAGGATAGTATCAAATAACATTAGTACAACAACAAAGCCTTAGTCTCAAAAAAAATTTGGGTCAGCTCTGAATCCTCAACATTAGTAAAGGTCGGCCAAATGTATTGTTTCCTACTTTCTATTCTATCCAAAATCATACCCTCTATTACTTCTACTTCGACTAAGTAGTAAACATCAGTAGAACTGAAATAATAATAATAAAATGTAGGAAAATAATACATGTAGCAACCTACTTAGCCTATTAATGTTGTTGTTAAATCTTTTGATTGATTTTACGTATAACAAATTCGGCAAAACTCACATTAGGCTATTATAAGATCAAATATTATTAAATTCCACGTAAATCACAACTACTATATTGTACATAGAGCTCGTTTGATATATGGGGTCCATTTGGCTAGGCATTTTTGGGAGCTTAAATGAGAATTTTTAAAACCCAAAACTCCGTTTCCCAACAGCAACTGCTCGTAGCTTTTTTACAAACAAACGTTTATTTTAAACTCAAAACACAGTTTTGCAACAGCTTATACAAACGCACCCATAATGTTCACATGGAAAAAAAAAAAAAAAATCAACTAATTTCAATGGGGCTATAACATTTGATCTAAATTCACAAAATCTAATACAATTAGCACAGAAAAATGTATACATACCGTAGTAGAGAGGCTTTCCCATCATCAAAATAATTTAGGGATCAGTGGCGCTCACACTCACACTTCAACCTAACAACACAGCCAAAAAGCCAAAAATTCAAGGTCCATAAATTAGCTTCAAAAAGCTTATAAGAGCACTCGCAGTAGCAGCCTTGCCTGTACGCTAGAAATAGCTATAAATTTTGGCTAAACAACACAAATCTGCTCGCATCAGTATCAATAGAGAATAAACTTGAAATGGGCACGCACACATTTTACTAATAATTGGACAAAAACAAAAACAAAAAAATCACATTACCTATTTTTTTGGGTTTGGAATTTAGTTTTCCAAGTAGTGCTTCCCCAGGTGAAACAGTCGCTACTTACGTTGTTCCCATTATTTTGGGGTTTAGGAACTTGGCTCTGTGACTGTGAGTTCGCGTTCCATGAGGTTTCTGAGTCTTTATAAGGCCGATTGGCGCAGCGGTTGTAGATTTCAAAAAAAGCAATGTTTTAGGAAACAACTCTTTTTGTTCTTTTTTTTAAGGTAGTGTGGACCTAGTGGTGGGAAAAAAAAAAAAAAAAAAAAAAAAAAAAAAAATCAATACGCGCTTCTTCTTTTTTTTTTTTTTTTTTTTTTCAGAGCAATTATTGGTTTAAATAAAAAATATATATATATATACACATTTATGGGGAAAAAAAATATACATATTTCTTCAATTTACAATAAAAATTTTAATAATTTTCATAAAAGTATATTTGTATTGTAATTTGAAAAATGCTAGGTTTTAAAAAGATGTAAATACAAAAAATTATTAAATGCAAAAACACTTGATGTGATTTAGGACACTCGTAAAAAACACCAGTAAAACTAACTCTTGTTAACTCTCATAAATGGAAAAATAATGTAACTATCATGTGACAATGTCACCAATCAATTAGTGTGTCTTCTTAATGTGATCACACGATGATTGCGTGATTTTTCTATCCGTAAAAGCTAACATCAATTAGTCTTAAGGCTCAACTTGGTAGATATGAAAATTTTAAGAAGTTACAAAATATAATTGAAACTTTTGGGTTTTGCATTTTCGTCTAGACAAAATAATATAAAAACTTAACGAAGAAGCTTATGACAAATAGACTAGAGTATGCGGAAGTCCCAACTTAAAAGAATATCTACATATACTAGTAGGCTAGTCACATAACTTAATCAAGAATACATTTTGATAGTCTTATAAGCTTTCAACCTAGTGTAGAGGAAAACTTTATCCACTAAAAAGAGCAGTGCAAGGTATACAAATGTTGCCAAGAGTATTTTAGTTAGATAACATTTGAGTATTGCGTTCTCTTCTTTACATGGAGGATCTAAGTTCAAATTCCCTGCTCCACTATTTGTAACTGTCTAATTATATAATAAATTACTCGTTGATGCATAGTTTCAAAAGTAACTAATCGATTACCCAACTGATACAAATGCACTCATATTAACCGAAATTATGTAGGGCAACTCCATTTTAATCAATTAGCTAGCACTTTAGGGTAAGTTTGTAAATCTAAAACCAATTTTGTAAGATTGAGATCTAATGTAACAACTAGGGAAATTGCACTGTCCTAAATTACCACTCCCATGTGATATGTAAAAGTTGATACGGTAAAAAAAAGTTTAAAAGGTTATTTAAAAAAAAAAACTAAGACCGAGGTTTATTTTGGAATAAATTTCTGTTCCAAGTGATACTGTCAGTTCTACAGAAAATGACAATAAATTTACATGTAAGAAAAGAGGTTAAGCTGCCATCATGCAGACAGCTTAACTGAAACAAGGATCTATTGAAAATGAATTAACTGAAAGGGGATGGAGCCTCAATATTTACAGATTAAGTCCACTTTCTGTTCTGTATTATGCGACAACATTATCCTAACTTCTCTACCAAGTTCTCTATCTATTCGAGAACAATTACAGAAGTATGAACGCCTTTAAAGCCTTAAGCTTTAGTAAAGAATATAAGATGACAAGCTTCCGATTTCCAGCCATGTAGATTTCCTGCTAAAAAGGGCTTGTAACTTCAAAAGAGGTATCAAAGATTCATTTGATGGTAAATTGAACCTCTTTTGGATGCAAGGTACAAAAGAAATCTCTATATGGTAATGAAAATTTTTCCATTAGAGGTCCCTGCAGGCTGCAACTTTTCCAGACGACCTCTGCCTCTTTCTGGCTTTATCCACGAGTACCATAGTTTCCTAACAACCTAAGTCAGCTACAATAAGGGATTTCCTTTCCATGGGTCTTTAAAGAGCACACGGATGGTTGTTCACAGTACCTAAGGGCACATTGTTGGAAATATTTGAAGGGTGAAGCTATGTGAACCATGAATCAAATGGTTGTTCACAGTACCTAAGGGCACATTCTGGAAATATTTGAAGAAAGGGTGAAGCTATGTGAACCATTAATCAACGGTGTGTTAGGGAGAGAAGTCCGGACTTGATGCATAGTGGAAGAAGGATGACGGAAAGCCTCAGTGCAGTTAAAAATTTTAGCATTATGATGTTGGCAGGTCCCTCTGCAAAAGAAAACAAAACAACAATGAATTACTATGAATAAAGCCAAATTGAGTGACTAAGAAGGAGCAATTTATTAATGGGAAAAATTAGCGTATGCCCTAAGGACATTGGTTTTGAAAATATTTTTTGAAACTTTTTATGGGAAAAAAAAAAGTAACAAATTATTTTGACAGTTTTTTATATTTCCCATTATATTGGTATCAAAACTTTCCTAAAATGGTCTATTAACAAATATCTTAAAAGCACTAGTTAACTAGACCCTTAAATAATTCAATAACTATAGCCAGAGAAGCTCAGAAATAGGTGAGGATGTATTTTTTACCTACTACATGGGCGTTTCCCATTCACATTCTGTGTGCCAGGAGAGAATGACATCTGATCTTTATGCCTAGTGTTATCTCCTACAGTATGTGGTTTCTCCTGGAGGAGCACACACAACACAACGAAAAACATTTAAGTAAACAAATAGTATATTTCGTTCTCTCTTTTTCTTTGGGAAGGGGGAGGGGGGAATGTTATTACACTGCAGTCATTATGGCCAAACACCAAGGGCCAATATTTCATACTTACCGTTAGATTAATTGCAGAAAATGCCTGCGTGGAGACTGCAACATTTTGATCATATGAATTTCGCACAAAAGGATGCTCAAGTAGCATCGTAGCTGTTGGTCGCTCTGCAGGATTCCTGCGAAAGCAACAACGAAGGAAATCCTTTCCCTCTGAGGATAATGTTTCTGGAATGGGTGGGGTTCTGTTCAAAACTTTGAACATAGCTTGAGGCTGAAAAACAGAAGAACAGTTGGATACTTAAAGGGGTCAAGTTTAAAACACAAGGATAGTATTAATAATAATAATGATTTATTTTTTTAATTTCCTCCTTCAAAACAGGATAGTACAAATAAGTAGCAGTTGTACATCAAAAAATTAGCCACAAGAAATTTCTCAAAAGAAGTGGGATTCTTTAATAGGTCCATATAAATCAGAGATGGGTTGAATTCATACTAAGCACATGAAACAATAGCATGTAGATGACATTTTACATGCCTAGATTATGATCAATGAAGCATAACAAGGTTAACAATGTCCTCACCCCCGTAAAATCACTCCAAGGAGGTTTTCCATTCAGCATTTCGATAATGGTACAGCCCAAACTCCATATGTCAACGGCCAATGCAAGGTTAGGATTGGCATCTTTATTCAATGCAGCCTGCATGACCTGCACAAAAGTAATCAGAGTCAAAAAAGAAAGAAAAAATAAGGAAGGGTACTAGCTGTCAACAAAGCTATTTCCAACTTCAATGTGAAGTACCTCTGGAGCCATCCAGTATGGACTGCCCTTCAGAGAAAGATTATAAGATTGTCCTGTAAGCTGAATACAAACCAGGGTTCAAGTAAGAAAACAACCCCAAAAAAACTCCAGGGTCTGTCAATAAAGAATCTAATTAAAAAAATAAAAAATAAAAACTTATAACCACAAAGAACAGACCAAGTAAAAACATTTTGGCCCAGATTATGCACCGGGGGTGTGGGGGGATGGGGGGGTGTCAGAAATCCAGGAAGCATTTGTGGACCACTATTCACCAAAGATAATAGCAGAAACACGGTGCTTAAAGATGACACTAGCTTGAGGGAGTATAATAACCATCAAATTCTAATGCGTGGATAAATAATTCAAACTTACATGCTTAGCTACCCCAAAATCTGCTAGCTTAACCACGCCCAATGCATCAACAAGCAAATTAGCACCTTTGATATCCCTGTAGATCATAATCATCCAAGTCACTGAAAATTCACATTAACAAAAGCAACCAAACTACTCCAACAATGTGCTTTTACTAACCGCTAGGTAGATATAGCAGAACGATAAGTATTCCTTATAATCTCTTAAAGAATGCCCAAGAATCAAAATTTCCCTCATTTTTTTAACATATCATTTTACGGAGTACAGTACATGATTTTTTTTATTGTAAATTACAGATGCACCCAATAGGTTGTAAACTCACAACCTCATCCTCCACCTAGAACCCATAAGGGGAGGAGGTGCTAGTTGAGCTAGAGCTCATTGGTAAATTTGTTCTTCCTTATCAAGCATGATAGTTACCTGTGGATAGTCTTTGTGCTATGCAAGTAAGCCAACCCAGAGAGGATATGGCGAGTGAAATTGCGAACTACAGATTCAGTCATAGCTCCAAAATGTTCTTGTACATATTTGTTGACTGATCCAGGATGAATGTACTCCAAATATATGTAAAAGTGATCACCAACCTGCTCATAAACACCATTACCTTAAATTGTAAGAATTGCAAAGAAATCGTAAGCAATTAATTTAACCAATATAATATAACAAGAACCAAAGAAATACTTACTATCTCACTTCCATAATACTGCACTATGTTTGGGTGCTTTAATTGACTGAGAATTTTTATTTCCTGATTCAAGAAATATAGTAAGAACAACACTAGAGCATTATAAAGATAATTAGAGCAGACACAAAGTTATAAGTGAACTCCTAACTATTAGGATGTGGTCACGATGCATAACCTCAATTCATGACATGGAAAAGGTTAAAGTATGATGTGAACATCCCAAACAAAAATGCTGATCATTGAGAGTTATAATGGGGAATTTTTCTATAAAGAGACAAGTGGTCTTAGGTACTCAGCACCGGAGAAAGGGGGACAAAACAAAAGTGGAAAGAGTCTTTGGGAATGCCTCTAATTGGAGTCTAGAGTTTCGGCCATTATGCAGATTGCCAACTTAAACCTCTTTCATGTAGTAGAACCAATGTTCATTCCCTTCCTAGAATTTATTGTAGCAGCTAAACCCAATTAAGTCTTAATCCCAAGTCCCAACTGGCTGGGTTGGCTAAATATATCATCTTTTACCATTAAACCTCCTGGTCAAATTTTGAATCTTCCCTCAACAAGAAAAAACATATAACAGCAACTATGCCCCAATCGAATGAAAACTCTAACAATTACCTGCTCCAATTGCTTTACACATTCAGCAGATTTAGGATCATCAGGAATCAGATCAACTTCCTTCATTGCACACAAAGCTCCAGTCTCTCTGCCAAATAAATAAATAAGACAAGATTAACTACAGAAGAAGGTCAATAAAACTAGAAGCAAACTTCATAATACTTGCATACCGGTTCATTGCAATGTAAACGCTTCCAAATGTACCACGTCCAATGAGTCTTCCTTTTTGCCATTGACCTTTAAAAGATGACACGTGTGGTTGTTCTGCAATGTGATGGGTGGTACTTAAATGTGATTGCGGGGATGATTGTGATGGTAATGTAGCTCTTGGAGGAAGAGGCAAAGGGTAGGCACTGGCATGATTACTACTTTCAGGCCAATCCATATGACCCTCTAACGGCAATTTATGATGTGAGGCAATTGCACATCTCTTTGGACTTTTAGGGGTGAGATTGGGACTTTGGGCTGTTGGGCTACATAGAGGTGACTGGTCAGGACTTCTCATGGTTTTCGCTGGTTGCACTTTTGAAGAAGATTGAAAAGCCAAAATAGAGGGAAAGAAATCCCCATAGTCTGATTTTCGTGGGCTTGCATTAGGGCTTGAAAAGCCACTTGTTGGAGCACTCTTGACAAAAACTTTCTGCCTTGAGTTGCGTTTGTAACCTTCAACATTTAGATCTTGAGGAGAGAATCCCTTACGACAATTGGTTGAAGATTTAGCCGAACTTGTGGTAACATAAGGAGGAAAAAACTCCTGACTCTTTGGTCTTAAATGTGGACTAACAGCAGGACTTAATACATCATTTGTTAGACCACTCCTGACTGGAATTCTCACAGTCAAGTTTCGATTACCACGTCCAACATTTTCATCCTGAGAGAGTTTCATAGGACAATTGCTCGTGACAACATTGTCAGCGTGGTTCCTGAGTTTTTGAGAGCAACGTCATTACAGTAGATCAACAAAGGTAACTTGGAGAAAAATTAAAGGCTACAATAAATAAACTAGATAGCAACACCATTATCATTATTATAATGATGCTGTCTTAGTTATGGTTCCTGTACTTACAATTAATTAACAAACGAAATTTGGAGAGCAATATAAAAAGCTACAATTAATAAATTAGATAGAAACATCATTAGTATAAAGGAAAAACTTTAATGTTTCTTAGGTGTTATACCTTAATTTCCCAATTGGACCCAACCACTAGGTTGTATTGACTAATGCATCAAAAATAATAATACATCTTTCAATGACAATTAAATCCGACCATATGGTTCATTAATCATCGCAACCACATAGTTAAATTTGATCGGGGAACCTAAGTTACAATACCTAAGAAACTGGTAAGTTTAACCCCTATCATAATAAGCTGTGTCAGAGATACTACAAATTTGACTACATAAATCTTACAAATTTTCCTTGTAATGATGTCTAATTAATGCTAAGCTTTTGTTTTCTGAATTAAATTCAACCACGTGGCTAACAAAAAAGACTAAAACATCAAAACTAACTGTAATAACATAAGCAAAAGAATCAAACAAAGAACGGTTTAATTGCATGATACAACGAAAAACCAAACCAACCACCAATTTTAACCAAACAAACAAGTTTCTGTTTTTTTTTTTTTTTTTCCAACAGAAAAATAAAAAAGCTTTACCTCCTCAACGAGGGTCCGATTGCTTCCTCGGGTGATCCGGGATGACCAGCCTGACCCGTTGACTCCGATCTCCGAGTCAATGAAAAATTGGCCGGAAGCGGAGGCAAAGGTTGTGGCACGGCCGACACAGACCAGTGCTCCGATTCGAATTCGGTTCCACTAGGCGACCGAGACTTTCGGGTCGAGTCGGGCGGATGCGGGTCCGACGACCCAAACCCATCAGTGGATCTGCTCCTCAACCCGAGCTCTCTATCACTGGCGTGCCGGATCTTCCTCTGCCTCGTGAGCCTCCTATCGAGAATACGGGATTGCCCAGAATTCTCAACGAATTTACCAACACTGCCATTGTCATCCCTCGTAGTACGCGAAGCTTTGTGGAAATAAAACATTTGAGAGTTTCAAAAGTTAGAACACAAGCAAAGTGAAAGTGTAACAACAATAACAACAACAACAACAACAACGCATAATTATTATTATTATTATTGTTATTCGTATCTGTAGCTTTGTCGTGATAAAAGGAAACAACACGGTTCTTTCTTTTGTTGATTGATTAGCTGTAATTTTTGAAAAAAAAAATCACTTTTTTTTTTTTTCCCTATCTGTGAAATGTTGTTTGGGTTAAAACAGATTGACCTCGGTGACAAAAACAAAAGTCGAGAAAAAGTCTGAACCTTATCTTGAAGAAATCTAGGACCATTAGCTTCGAGGAATTCGAAAATATACAAACAAACAAATATATTTGTTTAAATAAACTATGTCAATACTTGCGAGGAAAGAAAACAAAGGAAAAAATTTTTAAAAAAAATGGGAGAGACTTTTTAGAATTTTTTGTTTGTCAACTTTGAGGTCGTGAAACACGAATTAAGTCAAGGTTGACAAAATCTAACGTTGTTGTTGCCGTGTTTAAATTTGCAACGTTATTAGTTTTTTTTGGAGTTTCTAGATTGTTTTTTTTTTTTCTAACATTGTCAACCACGAGGTTTGTCTTTTGTACGTAGTGCGTAGTTTGTTTTTGTTTTTGTGTGTGTCAACGTGTCAACTTTTAAATGGGCTTCACATTTTCACAGTCTTTTAGTACGTAAGTAAATACATTTCTGAATTTAAAATTCAGTTTGTAATTCTGTTTGAAATTCAGAAAGGATAAGGATCCATTTCGTACATGTATTTAAATAATAATTTTTAGTTTTTTTTAAATATATATAGGTGAAAAAATGTGTAAAAATATATGTAATATTATTTAAAAATTAAAAACACGTGTTTAAACATATGTATCAAATATGCCCTAAAATTTTCAATGCATCAACGTGTAGATTGTAGTCTATCCTTATTTATCGCCTTAACATATAAGTCTTAAAAGGTTGAATCTTAATTCTTTTTTAAAGTATAAAACTATAATCCGTCTATCTTAATTAGTCATAGGCAATTTCTTGAAAAAATTATACTCTACTTTCTTAATATTATACATTCTTTTACACATACCTCTTAAACTTTTTTTTTTTTCTTCCCTAAACTATTATTCATGTAACACTTTGCATTTTAATCCATGGATAATTTTTTTTTTTATAGGATCCAATTCATGAGCAATTGTTTGAGAAAGTAAGTGTGTATTTTCATAATTTATGGGTGTACGCATAAAATGTGACATAGTTTAAGGGGTAAGTGTAAAAGGAGTATAGTTTAAAATGGTAAGATATGCAATCTCATAGTTTAAGGGATAACCCGGTAGTGTAATATGAGATATAATTTAGAGGGTAAAGTGTAATTTCACCCAATATTTTTTATGCCTCTATATATAGTGATAGAAGCAATTTTTTTTCTCCTTTTCTTTTTATGGTGGACCAATCAATAACTTTAAAACCCACAAAATAACGTACATACATATATGTGTACTTGTGTAGAATTTATACATAAACGTGTATTATACATGATTTATTATATTTATTATTCATTCATTCATAAAAAAATATCATCAAGTCAATTTTATATAATTTAAGGCAAATATTATTATTAATGTCATGTGTATTTTTTTTTAAGTTATATTAATCACAGTTAATAGTCTTTAAACATTTCAAATTAAGGTTTTTGTTGTTAAACTAATTAAATATTACACATTAGAGTATAATAATGGAATAGGAAATAAAAATATACGTGTATATATATATATATATATGTATATATAAAACTAGTTTTATCACACGCGCTTTGCGCATGCAATGAAACTCTTTTTTATTTTTATTTTATTTTTGGTTTAGTGTTATGATGTCTAAAAGTGAGATAAAAGTAGTGTCATAATTCTTAGGATATTTCTCTATGTGATTTTTTTTTTCTTCTAATTAGTTATTTGTACTTTAGTGCTTGATGTCAATGGGATAAACTATTTGAAATTGAAACTCTTCATTTTTTTCCAACTCTCACGTAGAGGCATTGGAATTCAAATAGGAGAAGTAATCTTTCTAAAATATATGTATAATTTTTTTTTTTTTTTTTGGTTAAGAAAGAGAAAAGGTAACGTGAAATAATATTTAAAATTGAAATAAAGATGGTGTCCTAAATTTTAAGCCAAATGGAGAAGAGAAAGAAAGAAGCCTAAAACCTAGGAACAGTAGATTACTCTTTTAAGTTTTAAATCGTTTGCGTTTTTTAATTTAAAATTATTTAACTAAAAGATAAGGGTATTTTAGAATGTCTAGAATTCGTGTGAAGATATTTTAATACACAAAATGATGAAACTCAAACAGGAATCATGTTATTAATAGTATAGATTATATGTGCAAACCAATTACAAATATTTTTATTAAATTGAATGGATATTTGCATTAACCTTAAATAAAAGTACAGCTCTGTTTCTATATATATCACTAACTAAACAAAATATAACTAAATATATAACCAACTTCCTAACAAAATTAATCTACCTCAGCTTCTACGGGTACATGATTTGTAACTAACTATGCCACTTCATTCTAAAAAATAAAAAAAACTATGCCACTTATAAATATACCTAAACTACCTGCAGTTTATGGATTCTATTTACAAGTTGCATGTCGTTTAGGATCTCTTAACAATATTAAGTAATAAATATCATTCTTTTATACAAGATATCAGATCATATACTAAGTATATAATAAAAGTCATGTTTAGAAGCAGTGGTTGCGCCAAGTGGCTTCACCAAATTGTTGAATTTTTTTTAGATTTAAAAATATATATATGTAATTTTTATTCACCTATAATTTCTAAGTTGATAAAAATCTTAAATTGATTACAATCCAAATTCTAGATATCAAATTTTTTTCCCTCTTTTCACGTGTATATATAGTTCATTTTTTATGAGATAGCTTTGTAACTATCCTAAATGACCTAGACTACATTAAAAGAAACCCCTAAAAATAACTAAATTAAAAAAAAAAATACAATATGAGAAGGAAGGTATAAGTTTGAGTTAAAGTTAAACTCTATCAACTAAAAAATTGCAGTAATTTTTTTAGATAGAAACAACACAACCTTTTTTTTTTTTTTCCTCTTTTCATGTGTATATATATAGTTCATTTTTTATAGGGTAGCTTTGTAACTATCCTAAACGGCCTAAACTACATTAAAAGAAAAAATTGCAGTAATTTTTTTAGATAGAAACTACACAACCTAATTATTCTTATCAACATTCTCAAAAAAAAAAAAAAAAAAATCTTATAAAATTTTTCTCCATTGTTTTATTAATTTTTTAGATAAATACAAAAGCATAATTGTGGATATGAATTAGAAGCCGTGGTTGCGTCAAGTGGCTTCACAAAATTGCATAAATTTTTTTAGATTTTTAGATTTAAAAATATATATATATATGATTTTTCTTCTCTTATAAATTCTAAGTTAATAAAATTCTTAAAATTGATCACAATCCATTCTAGATATCAAAATTTTTTTCCCTCTTTTCACGTGTATATATGTAGTTCATTTTTTATGGGATAGCTTTGTAACTATCCTAAAGGACCTAAACTACATTAAAAGAAACCCCTAAAAAAAACTACATTAACAAAATTTACAATATGAGAGGGAAGGCATAAGTTTGAGTTTAAGTTAAACTCTATCAACTAAAAAACTGCAATAATTTTTTAAAATAAAAACAACGCAACCTAATTTTTTTTCCCTCTTTTCACGTGTATATATATAGTTCATTTTTTATGGGGTAGCTTTGTAACTATCCTAAAGGACCTAAACTACATTAAAAGAAAAAATTGTAGTAATTTTTTTAGATAGAAACTACACAGCCTAATTATTCTAATCAACTTTCTCAAAAAAAATAATATTCTTATAAACTTTTTCTCTATTGTTTTATTAATTTTTTTGATACATACAAAAGCTTAATTGTGGATATGAAATTTTTTTAGAGATAATGAAGTAACACTGCTACCACAAATACATAACTCTACTACCACAAATATAATTTTATCAGGAAAAAATATGTAATTACATAAATAGTGTTTTATATGTAATAGGGTTTTTCTTTATTCTTATCTTCTCCCTCTATGGTATATCATCTTCTTCTATAATATAACTTCATTTTCGTAGAATAAAACGTCTCTTCCTCTAGCCACACAGGTATGTATTTCTTTTCTTTTCTTTTCCATTTTTTTTCCTCACAAGGCTACATTCTAACTCATGAGTAAGGAGCAATAAATTCAATAATAATAATAAATAGAGTCTTTAGGTAAATCTATAAATGTTTTTTCCCCTCTTTTCATGTGTGTGTGTATATATATAGTTCTTTTTTTTTTTTTTGAGGAAATATATAGTTCATTTTTTATGGGATAGCTTTGTAACTATCCTAAAGGACCTAAACTACATTAAAAGAAACCCCTGAAAAAAACTACATTCAAAAAATTTTACAATATGAGAGGGAAGGCATAAGTTTGAGTTTAAGTTAAACTCTATCAACTAAAAAATTGCAATAATTTTTTTAGATAGAAACAACACAACCTTTTTTTTTTTTTTCCTCTTTTCACATGTATATATATTGTTCATTTTTTATGGGATAGTTTTGTAACTATCCTAAAGGACCTAAACTACGTCAAAAGAAAAAGTTGCAGTAATTTTTTTAGATAGAAACAACACTACCTAATTATTCTTATCAACTTTCTCAAAAAAAAATATATATATATATATATTCTTATCAACTTTTTCTCTATTGTTTTATTAATCTTTTAGACAAATACAAAAGCTTAATTGTGGATATGAATTTTTTTTAGAGATAATGAAGCAACACTACTGCCATAAATATATAACACTACCGCCACAAATATAATTTTATCAGGAAAAAAACATGTAATTACATAAATAGTGTTTTATATGTAATATGTTTTTCTTTATTCTTATCTTCTCCTTCTATAATATATCATCTTCTTCTATAATATATCTTCTTCTATGTGGAATAAAACTCACACCAAATTGTGAATACCAGAATCCCCAAGGAAACATCTCTTCCTCAAGCTACATAGGTATGCATTTTTTTTCTTTTCTTTTCCTTTTTTTTTTTCGCAAAGCTACATTCTGATTCATGAGTAAGGAATAACAAATTCAGTGATAATAATAAATAGAGCCTTTAGGTAAATCTATATATGTTATTTTCTGTAAGTGTATGTATTTGGTATGTGTATACATATATATTGCATCTTATATTGTTTATAGGACATTTTGCTTTCTATATATAAATAACTACACAAATTGTGGTGGTTACCTAATGATGTACAATATATTTTATTCAAACACACTACATATATATTATATATTAGAATAATTAATTTAGAGTTTCAAGTTTCTCACTACTTAATTAGTAGAATATTTCATAAATAAACCCCATTTTTTTACGTTCAATTCTAATTAATATAATTTTTCATTTTTTATAATCTATATTTAACATCAAAATGTATTTTTTAATTTATATATGATTTTTTATCAAGACATTTATTTTATAAATGATTTTTTTTTTATTAAGTCATGCATCGCATAGACATAATACTAGTACTATATAATAAAAGTTGAGTTTAGACGTTGTTGTTGCACCAAGTGGCTTCACCATATTGCAAAAATTTGTTAGATTTTAAAAATATATATAATTTTTCTTCTCCTATAATTTCTAAGTTGATATAATATATCTTAAATTTTGTTTTTATCTTTTTTTTTTTTTTGGATAATGTAGTAGTTGTGTTTTCATATCAACTACTTCTTTTATAATTCTTGTAATTTTTTTTTTAATGTAGAGTTGTGGGAGATTTTAGAATTGGGAAAGATATAATTAAATACGTAGGAAATAAAGTTTCTCCACGTGATACAAATCTTAATTCAATTACAGTTGAATTACATTTGTTGTGCTTAATATGTCTCCGTGCAGTTTCCTTTAAGGATTATGTACTTGAATTGAAATAAAATTAGATTAACTTTAGACTTTTTGTCTAAGGTTGCAACATAGTGTAATCCAAACACTTGCACCTATGAATTAGGCTTTGAGATATTTGTTTCCCAGAAAAACAGTGTATAAAGGGTTGTTTGAATTTGTTGTTTCCATAACTCATAACTCTGTTTTCATCACTCATAACTAAAAAATGGTGGGACCCTTGGCTGAGAAGTCTATTTGGTTTTTGTTTCCATCACTCAATTTTCTGATTTTTGAATAATGAGTTATGGAAACTGAAAACACCTAAAATATATTTTTAGTTTCCATAACTCTGTTTTCAATGGCATTTTTGTAATTAAAACTACATACTGGGTCTCACGGTCAGACCTTTTGCTTTCTCCAACTTATCTTCTTCTTTTTTTTTTTTTTTTTTTTTTTTGTCTTTCACAAGTCTGGGACACACCTTTCTCTATTCTCCTCTTCCTCTTCTTCTTCTTCTTTTATTCTTTTCTTTCCTTTTCACGTTGATTTTTGGGTTTGGTTGCATTTTTTTATCTTTTTTTTTCCCGATTCCTTTTCGCTGGGTTTCTGGGCTTGGCTTTTTTATTTTCTTCCTTCTTTTCTTTCCTTTTCACTAGGGTTCCATTCCTTTTTTTTCTTCTCAAGTTCTTCGAGGTTGTCGCTGCTGTTGATGTTGATGTTGTTGTTGCTGTCGTTGTGGTTATAGTGGGTTTCAGAGTTCTTAAGGAGCGGAATGTCGTCGTTTTGTCACTGTTGGTTGTAGTGGCGGCTGCAACAGCGACAGGGGTTTTTTTTTTTTTTTTGGGTTTTTGGAAAACAAAAATACTGGATAGCCTAATAAATTACTATATAGCCATTTGGTTATATTGTAGATCTGGGAAAAGCATGAAAATAAGGATCTTGGTGGGCTTGATTAAAAATTGATGTTAACATGGATGAAGTGAAAAGCAGAGAAAAACTAGGGAAAACGAAGAGAAAAGCAGAGAAAAACGAAGGGGAGAGGCAGGGAAAAAAAAGGAGAGAAAAAAGTCAACTGACATTGGGTCAGTGTGTGGGTCCTAGTTTTTTAAATTTTTTTGGTTGAAAACATAACTAAGTGATGGTGTTAAATGTGTGCGGTATAGGAAATTGTAGTATTTTAAGTGATGAGTGATGAAAATTGAGTGAGGAGTAACCAGTGATGACAAAAAAAAAAAAAAAAAAACCAAACAGCCCCTAAGGTTTCTACAAAATATCTAACTAACTAACTTCCTAACAAAATTAATCTTCTTGAGCTTCTATGTGTACATGATTTGTAACTAACCATGCCACTTATAAATATACCTAAATTACCTGCAGTTTATGAATTCTATTTACAAGCTACATGTCGTTTAGGCTCTCTTAACAATATTAAATAACATATGATAGTGAACTAAAATAATTTGACCATCTCCAATTCATATATAGTGTTGTCCAAAGGCAAAAATATTAACCCAACGTAAGAAGGTCGTTCACACTCAGGAGGTTGTCCATGAGTATGAAGGTCGTCCGTTAGGGAAGCCATTGATAGACGATCCCTTAACACTTAGAAATTTTGGGAATAAGTTTATATCTAAAAACTTATAATCTAGACCCCATTCTACTATTCTGAATTATAAGCGAAATCCTCATTTATTGCTATAACTTCCTAATAGGTACTTAACTTCCAATGACAATTACAAAAGATAAGATTGAACATTCTAACTTCTACAACAGTTGTGAAAGTTAAGACTGAACCTTATAACTTTCACAAATATTGGGGAAGTTACTAAACAAGTAACCACTCCAAAACTCACTATAAAATAACTCATTAACATCAAATGAAAGTAAGTTTTCACTACTTCTAAAAAGTTAGAATTCTTGAGTTCTAGAGAAAAAACTAACTTAAGCATTGGAGGGTTCTTGGCTGGTTCACCCTGGTCTCGTTTGATCTTGTGTCTTTTTCTTTTCAAGCAATCACTAGCCCATTGAAACCCGGAGCATTCAATTTACTGATTTTCTGTGCATCATCAACATATATCACTTATATATATATATATACATACAAGATAGAAATTATATTTTAGCCAAATCTAAGTGTATATGTGTATAAAATTCCCTCTTAAATACTTGAACTTTGCCCTCCACGCTCTTCAATCATTTATACTTATGGAGTGACCATCAGTAGTATAAATATTACTTTTATATGCCCTAACTTAGACAATATAACATAAGAGAAATATAACATTTGCAATAACAAATGGATATATATATATATATATATAGTTTATTGATCACAAACATGTTCCAACCCTCCCATCTTTTAATCGTAAAATCATATTATCTTTTCTTTTAATAGAAAAATAAATAAATGCATTCTTGTATACTTAACTCTTTAATTACAACATAAAGAATGGTCTTTTTAGATATAAATATATATATATATATATATATGATACTAAAGAGATTTATTTCTGTATTATTTGAAAACATACTTGCTCTTAAGGTTATTGAGTTTTATTCTTCTCAAAAAAAAAAAAAAAAAAACTAGTGTGTTATATATTACAAAAATTTGAATATTAAAAGTAGTGATTTGGATAAGAAAACCACCATATACTTTTGGTATAATAGTCACTTTACAAGTATAAATATTTGTGGGGTATGGAGGATAAAAGCTGAAATGATTGCAAGTTGAGAACAACACAACTAAATTTTTTATCGTTGTCGAGCAAAATACCGCGACCAATTTGACTAACATCAAAATATTGAAACCAAACACACAACAAGTTCAAAATAATAAAAATTAAATTAACTGATGCTAAAATATAGAAAATAATTTTTTTTAGCCAAAATATAAAGGCTAAAAATTATAATTTCCTATTAAAAAAACTGCAAGCATAAGTTTTTGGGCCCTTCATGTCTAGCTTGAGAAAAGTAAACGTCGCCGCCGCCGCCGCGAATCTTTTGAACCCTAAACAAACCAGTTGTCAGAGTGTACTAAAAAAATAAAAATAAAGATAAAACAGTTTTCAGAAAAGAACACGCGCCAAATTAGCTTTCAAGAATGAATACGCACCGTTTCAGAGCCCTAATTCGAAACGCGAAGCGGTTCTATTCGTCCTCACCCGCGATCGCTAGACCAGAGAAATTCTTCTTCGCCGACGACGGCGAAGCCGGGAGCTCGGTTTTCCGGCACGCCCTGAAATTCCAGCGGCCGGCGACGATCCTGTGGAATGAGCAGTTGCTGAACTCCGCTAGCTTTATTGGGACCGTCAACCTTCCTTTGAAGATCGTGGACACAAGGAACACCGGTTGCTTTGGCGTTCACACTATGCTTTCTGTCAATTCCTCCCCCGATGATTCCAATCGCACGGTTAGGTACTCTACTCCACATCTCAGTTTTCATTATTGTATCGAATCGTATCAATTGCTTCTTCAAATTGTGCTTATAATAATAATAATAATTATTGTTGTTGTAGTTGTTCATATTTCCAACATTTAATTTTGCACGAGTAAATCTAGGGGCATAATAATTTTCACAACTGCATACGTGGCCTATTGTGATTGGATGAAGCTACACCATTTTCACATGGGCTCGCTTTTTTTTTTTTTTTTTTTTTTTTTAAATTTTGAATACTAAATATCTTTGTTCGAAACACCAGGAAGTACTAGTTGAGCTACCTCTTGGCAACTGGGTCCACTATTGATACCACTTTTATCACGCATCAATCACAAGAGGGCGTGTCAGTAGTAGTAAAAAATGTTTTGTCCCCCAACTTATTGTTGGGTAAGACACATGCTGTAATGCACTCTCACACACACATACTCATACGCTAGAGATAGAGAAGAAAGAATAGCTTCATGTTGTATTTGTATAGTTATCTGAGTGGGGTTTTTGTGGGAAAAAAGGCTTTAATTTAAACTATCTTGATGTGTTTTCTAATGCTCTATGTGATACATGGCAAATTGATCAGAATTTTCCATTGGGTTTTCAGAAAGCTTCTTATGATATCACAATTTCGTTTTAAATGAAGTTTGGCATATGGGATTTGATGAATGAAGGTTTCTGAATGAACAAAGAAGAGTGGTTATTCCTTTCTTTTCTTTTTTTCTTGCTAGGACATGCAATGGCTATGGTCATGCATTGGATTTGAATGTGTAATGGGAGGTCAATTTGATTTGCTCCTGCTTTTCATTTAAATATATGCACGCATTTCTCAATATGGAAGTTGGTGGGTTTTCAAGTTTGCCACTATGCAACTTACATTCTGTAATTTGTGAACAGGATACTACTGTTGATGTGGGACGAGATGGCAGAAATGTCTCTGCAGCATTTGAAACCAAATGATTTTATCTATGTTTCAGGTCCTTTAGGATGTTATACAAAGGCTTATGAGGATGGAGACCTCAGAACATATTACAAGGTTCAGAAACCAAGTACATCTTTTTAACATGTTGCATAGCTGGGTCCTTATCTGGCATGAAAAGTTATCCTTCCTGCTCAGCTCTAGCTTCGTGTTGAAAGATACAGCTACAGTTTTTTATACTAAATTGAATTTCTCTCTGGCATTTGTCTTACTCCTCTTTTGAGTTCCTACTTTATTAAAAAAAAAAAAAACCTCTTGAATTTTCTAAAGATATATTTATAAGATATGATAAATTAATGATATTTTGTTGGCGTTCATAGTGATTAAAGTTGTTTATTGGTTTCTTTTGAGGACTCATATAGTCAGGGTATTCTTAATCTTTAACCTTGTGCTTAGTGGTAACCAATACCTAGTGGTGTATCAAATTTCTTTCTGGATCCCACTTGCACCTTATATCTAATACCTGTTCAAGCTTTCACTTTATGATTTCATGTTCATTCTTTTCCTTTGCTAATCATATTAGGCATTGATTTTTAAGATTTATTTGCAATGAAATTGGGATGGAGCTATATTGGATAGGAGCTAATAAACCATGGTTTCTGATAGATTGAGTTCACATGTTAGTGTAAATGATGGTGCCTTGAACCCTAACCCTTTTCTGCTAGATGAGAAAGTATGGCAGTAATTTTTTTTCCCTCTGCTGATACATTTGCACAACCTCTATCTGTATAGTTATTTTGTTTTCTCTTTATAGGTCACAGTAGAAGAATTGAATTATGTTGCCCGAGATGGCCAAGGCCCAACCAACCAGAAAGTCGAGGAGTCGCAATTAGGAGCAGGTATGATGTCTTCTATAGTTGAAATAAATCTGCAATGCATATCTTCAATATCTTCTAAAATATATGGCTTAGAGTTTTTATGTTATTAATCTTTTGGAAATGAGTAGAAAACTACATAGCAAGTAACTAAAGCAAGGTGTGTCTTTAAAAGGAGCAAGTTGTTAGCACAGGATTTGTATATCTGACCTAGAATCAATTTGATCCAGGCTCGCAGGATGATAGTGATTATAATATTGTAATTTCTTTGCTTATATGCATATATTTATGTCAACTCTTGGCACAAAAGGGATGTATATTTTTTATTCATTTTTTTTTTATAGAACATTACACTAGAATCCAATCTATAATGGGGATTACACCCAAAGTCAATGATAATTTGAATTTGAATTGCATGTTGATTGCTTCAATCCTACAATTTTCTCTAGCAATTAGTCTATTGATTTATTAATCAATCTCATGATCTCCATTAGCAATTAATGTCTTGATTTGGTCTTCAATGACATGGAAAGTGAATTATACTTTCCTACACTCCTCTCAAGTTGTGCATTAATCTCTGATGGACTGCATAACATTCGGAAATTGAATCCAAAGCTTAACCTCTCTTCTAAAGCTTTCCCCTTTTTTTTGGAGTCTGAGAATATTAACAAACACAAGTTAAATTTAGTAAAATAACAGTGCCATTAAAATGGTGAATTCCCCTCAATGAGAAATTGATAAGAAATTATCCTATAAAGATGTCACTATAGATTAATGTGACAAAAGCCTTTTAATATGAAGCAGATAATTTGAGTGAGAATTGCATAGGCAAAATTACCAATAGGCAGAAGGAAACGTTAATATCTCCTTATTAAAAGTAGGAAGAAAAAATGATGTAAATAATAAAAGATGATTGACAAGGTACTAACATGAGGAAAATCATGTGAATGAAGAGATTCAAGTAAGGTCCAATTGATACGCTTTGATACCATGTCAAAATTTGAAATATCATGGAGCATAAAGATGAGAATGGAATAGATTAATGTGTTCGATCATTGAGACCTATGTCCACAACACCAACAGACAAAGGGCTACATCTTTCATTCACTTTTCAAGATAATACATTACAATAAAATCCATATTTATAATGAGGATTGCACATGGAAGTTAATGATGATTTGAATTTGAATTACATATTGATTGCTTCAATATATGATATTCCATAGCTACAAATCCCATGATTTTTTTTGATAATTAATGTCTGGTGTTGGTTTTCAAAGACAAGGAAAGTGAATTATACTTTCCAACAATCTTTGAAGCACCAAAATTGGTTCATGCTAAGTTTTTCCTTTATTGGTTAATATTCTTGTACAAAAAAAAAGGAGTTAAAATTTTTGGAAGACAATTTCAAGCTTTGGATTAAGTTTTTGCAAGTTGTGCATTTCATCAAAGATTAATACACAACTTGATGGGTTGAGGGGGAGTGTTGGAAAATATGACCCTTATCACAAATTAAAGACGAAATCAACAAATTGATTGGAGTAAATCAAGAGATTGGAGAAATAAAATACATCAATATGAAATTTTAAATCAAAATATACATTTAATAAATTAATAGTTGATCTATTTTCAAATTTTATAAATCTAATTACACTATGGGTTCATTTGTATTGTGTGATCAATCAAGTGAATGAAAGATGTATGCTATTGTGGACTTTGATCTTAGTGATTGAAACCCGTTAATCTCTTATGATCTTCCTCTCTCATATTCTCTTTATTTTCCATAATATTTCAAGGTTTGACAATACTCAATTATGAGTTTTTTATGACTCTTTTTAACAGCTAGTCATTGCGAAATATTTACTTTTTCCACATGCTTATCTATCTTTTTTGTCCTGTATCTTATTACATTTCTAGGTGGAGCTGACTTGGAAGGGTATGAAAACCGCAATTACTTGTGGCAAGTGTTTTTCACCAATCCATATGAATGGCGGGATTTAAGGAAACGTAAGGTAAATCCAAGACAGCCAGATTTCAAACACAAGGATACTGGTGAAGCTCTGTGGTCGAGTCCAAATGATCCTCCATGGATTAAAAGGCAACTCCAGTTGCTTGATACGAAAATGGCAGAACAAGGCCAAGGTGATTTCAGTTTGCGTTCCCGTGTCTCCATGTGGGATTATGATGAGTAGGGGCAAGTCTGGAGGCCTTGAAAGAACTATCTGCTTTTGCATATTGGTCATGTACAGGGTTTTACGATCTTAGCCATTGCATCTAACTGGAAGGTCAAAGAATGACAGAAGCAATTTCAAAACTGGACAGGAATTTGAGGTTTTTACGTCTCCAAGCATATTTCTCAATCTCACTTATAAAAAAGTGAAAAGAAGAAAAGCATATATATATATATATATATATATATATATCTCAATCTCAGAGTTGCTGCGTGTTGAACACTGAAGATTCTGCATTCAGTTCTCTCAACAGCAGGTTGCAGGTATCCTATACATGACAAAAATATGAATACAAGGCTTTTTCATTTTATGTAGGCTTTTTTTTTTCCTTGTATAGCCTGGCCACTTCAGGGGTCACTTCATGATAGCAATATCTATACATAACGCATCTCCACAAACTTATTTCCTTCTTTAAAGTAAGTTTAGATAAGAAAACTGTTTGAAACTTTCTGTTTAGATTGAATGAGAATTTCTCATTGAGGGATATGGGTTGACTTTCTTAGAATATTTAGCTTTCCTTTTGGCTTGCATACGCCTTTGCATTAGGCTTTCTCACCTTGTATGGATACTCGCCATCAAATGAACTAAGGAAATTCAGAAGAATATTAGAAGGGAAAAAAAAAACTGTTTCTAATGCCCTCAATTCTTGATCAAATAGACACAATAAAATCCAGGTGATTTGGGAAACAGGTAGGTTGGAGCTTGCCAGGGAATCACCAACTTTGGCCACTTGTTTCGCCTCTTAGAAACAAAGAATCTGAGCATAATCAATGATTTTGTTGTGATAGGCTGATAGCTATATTTACAGACAGTTTTTGCTTTCTGCAAACCCAGTAACAAAATGTGGAATATTTTATCAAGTCAGGGTGATCACTGTGAAGATGCCACATGACATACGTATAGGTTTTATGCTATAATTAATTGGGGCACTCCTAAAGGATGGGATCATTGCCATATTGATGCCCTGTTGAGACAATGAGTGGAGCAACAAAAGATGAAGGGTGCCTTTTTCAGTACATGGTAGAGGTTTCTAGTTCTAGTAGAGGGCTTTTGAAAATTTTTAGGTTCTTAGAATGGGAAGAAGATGATGAAGATGGTGATGATGGCCATGGCTACATTAAACTTCAAGGTTTATAAATTGGATGGGAAGAGACAAAAAAAGGTAGGTTGGGGTGCAACACTAGGGCAATAAGGTTTTGTTTGTAGGGTATAATTGTGCAGTGTCTCTTAACCCTGAAATGTCCTGGGATCAAAGCAAATAGCATTACTTCATGGATGATTATTTTGAAGGCTATTATGATTTTATGAGAGTCCATATGGGAGATTCAACCATGGTATGTTCAGTTTGGAGGACGAGAGCCTAAAAAAAGATTTCTACACCTTGCATTTGGATTAGTCCTAAACTGATGGGATATTGCATTTCATCTCTGTCAAAATGAGTCTATTAAAGTTTTCTATTATTGGCTTTTGTATTTTTAAACTGCTATATTGCAATTTTTTTTTCCTGGATTCCAGGGAGTTGAATTTTTGTAAAGAATAAAATGTTTCTGATGCAGATCTTATCCATGAATGAGAAATCAGTGCTCATAGTTGCCTCTTTTTTTTTTTTTTTGGGGATGTGTGCGCACGTGCTTGTGTGGCCAAAATGGAAGCATATGAATCTCATGACCTGGGTTGGATTTTGTTTGTTGGGCCTCAGCCCGTCACTACATTGGGGCTTGACTGTCTGGTGAGACAAGTTTATTATATCCATTCATCTGAGCCCAAATTTCACTCCTACAGCTCTCTGGTTTTCTTGATCCTCCTGATCTTGGGGACATGGCGGGCATGCCACAAAGACCTTGTGAAAAGCAATCATTTCGTTGTCATTGCTGTTATTTCCTTTGCACAGATACCAGCCTTTTGTATATACCTGGAGATCAGAATTGTAGCAATTCACCACGAGTTAGGGGTTCCTGTTGAGGATATTATATATTACAAGTTTTTTTCTGTGACTAAGTTTGGAGCATTAATAACTAGGGATCTTTCTGATTTCAAGGCTCCAAATTGGAATAATTATAGATGAAAATAAATGTTAAATGGCCAGAACCAGAAGGGTTGGTACGCTAAAATGTGGTGGGATATCTATTTAGAGTTTCAAGATAGACTTGAAACTTATGTTTAATGAGTCTCATAGACCACACATTTTTCTTTACTAGAAAAAAGAAACTCATTGCTTGAAGTGAAAATCACTTGCACAGACATCTGCAAAAGACTTTTGAGGTCAACGTTGCTTTTTTTTGACTAATAAATCTAAGGACTTGCTTGATTGCTTTATATTACTAAATGCTAATTGATGTACTGCTTGACCCCTCTGCACGACTATAATAACAATTGGTCAATGTGATCGAATTAGCCTCAGAGCAAATTGGTTTCTACATTTTTCCCCCCCACATGATATTCTAGGAATTTCTCATTGCATTCTACGGAGTAATGGGCATGGATGAAAAATATGATCTACTTTGTTGTATGGAGCTAAAAAAATATTTTGGCCTCGTTCATCTATCGCTAAGCTCTGCAATGATCTTAATATTGGGATTCATAATTGTTTGTTTCAAAAGCATAATAAGTTCTTTTGTGTGAACTCCAAGCTTTGACTCTTGACTCTCTTACATTTTGTTATCGGCACCAGGATCTTTAGGAAGATAATGTCATGTGACTCGTGTTGATGGAACCCAACCATATATTAGAATTCGAGGCATTCAAATAGATAGAATTTTGCCAGTTCGACCAATAATATGTTCCTTCAATAGCCTCTTTTTCCTCGGTCTATATCTTGTTTTTGTGCCAGCGAATCAAATAATTCAAACTACACAAACATGGGGATGTGCGAGTGTGGAACACTCCCAAGGACTAAACAACTTTGGAAACGAGATATTTCTTAGAATAATTTCCACAAGCAACAGCCACAGTCAAATTATCCCAAGCAATTCTGCCGGCAACTTTTTTTTCAACTTGTTGAGGTGAAAAATTGTGGATTGAAATAATATTATTTTGAGTAATGTCTATTTCACACTTGCATTTTTTGCACAAAAGTCATTAGTTAAGAGAAGTCATATTTTTTGTACAGAAGTCATTACTTTAAGAGAAGCCACGATTTCCTAAGTTAAAAGTCACGATTTTAATTCAAATAATTGAATGGTATGTACTACATAAATAAGCAAGTGAATGCGTGCAATAAACATTTCTCTATTACCTTTGCATGGAAGTGGAACTACCACTTATTCCACTTTCCATATGTATAAATCACAGTGGTTCCAAGTAGTAAAAAAGATTTGTAAAAAGTTTTGTCCTTCTCATTGTTCGTCATAATTTGACTGTGGATTGGCTGTTGGTTGTTGTAATTGTTCTTAGCACATCATCCCTGACGCCAGATTTGTTTTGGTTCAGGAAAGGAGATGGGACTTCAAAATGAACTAACGTAAAGACATGACAAGACCTTTGAATGTAATCGCTAAACACTAATCATAAATCAAAGATCAATCACTCTAGTCTAGGAGCCTTGTCATCCCCAAGTTACAAGTGCTCTTATGATTGAAAATGCTATTGCCTTTTACAATTTTGTGCTTCCGCACGACACCTGTCACCTAATGTTATCTCCATTCAAAACAAAACAGATAAAAAGATATTATAATAGAAAGGGAAAGAACAAAGAATTTTCCTAGTTTTCATTATGTGTTGAATTGCTTATAAATTTATTTATGATATTGGTTTATGCGTTCATGGAATCTTCAAAAATATGTCTCTTGGCGGATCATTATTGGGTTTATTATCATCTGAAAAGTGTCTGTCTACCAATCCCCACTATAGGTCAACATAAGAAAATGAAATCAAAGTTAAGGTTATGACAAAGTGATAGTTGCAGTTACACAAATGAGAAGCACCATGAATTTCTCTTTGACCATTTGCATAAAGCCGACGCAGAAGAAAATGTAAAATAGTAGGGCAAAATGCATAACTAACCTTCTAAATTTTTTTAAATTTCATTTCAGTCCTCTAATTTTACTTTTGTTCATTTCAGTTTTTTAACTTTCAATGTTGTGGTTAATTTTTCAATTTTATAAATTTTTCTTCAAATTTTTTAAATTAAAAAAATTCAATTAATGATTGAAAAATATTTTTTAGATTTTTAATTTTTTTTAACAAAGTTAATGGAAATGCCTTAATTGGATAAATCTGAAACTTAGAGGACTGAAATGAACGAAAGTAAAGTTAGAGAACTGAAATGAAATCTGAAGAAAATTAGAGGGTCAGTTTTGCATTTTAGTCAAAATAGAAAAAAAAAACCTTCAATTTAATATATTCAAGCCCCAAAATTATCCTGTTTAAAGTGATATTAACACTATTTATTTGGCATTTTTTTATTCGTTCTTTACATGTTCAGAGGGTAAAGGAAGAGAAACAATTAAAAATAAAAAATTTGATATTTAAATAAAATAGAGTGTAAAATAGATAATTTGATGTGTGTATTTGTTGCGTAAAATAGAAAAAAAGTCCGCTTTTATGCTAAAACAAACAAAAATTATTGTACAAACTGATGCGAATGAGCTGCAAAAAAAAAAGAGCAAGTTATACGTGTATAATTTGTAATGGCAAGAACTATCATATTGGTTTTTTTTTTTTTTTAGATAATTTTTATTGTTAAACAACCCAACCCTAATACTGACTTCGTAAATGGTAGTTTAGATGTGAGCATGCTTGTAAAATATAATTTTTGCGACCAAGCAAACAAAAAGCTTATAATTTTCAATATTTGATCTCATAGACTCTGGTTCAATGCTACCGAGTCCACACTGTGCATTTGGAACCCTATGCAAGGAATCAACGAGTGATGCCAAGTTCCTAATCCTATTGTGTTCTAGAATACTTCAATGAGTTCAATGCATACGACCATGACCAAGTCTCTTTTTCAAAAAAATAAAAAATATATAAAAAAATCCACATATTCTCTTGTTTAATCAGATTCTTCATCGATTCATATGGACAGCCAACTACAAAGAAAACTTTGAGGTCAATGTATATATATTCTGCATAAATATCTTTTTGACTGGCTAATATATTGGAAACTGATTGATTGCTTTATGTGACTAAAGGGGTCTATTGCATTGTTATGGTGGTTAACTAACAATTAGTCGATATGATATAACTGAGCTTAGATGTTAGAACAATTTGGCCTGTAAACTTTCCCAAAGAAATCCTATGATTTTTGTAATTGCTGAATTAGCTATATTACATTGGTTAGAATTTTAGGGCAATAATAATTAGCACCCTCGCGCAGCATTTAATGTTAAAAGTGATAATTATCTCGTGTTTAACTGTTTAAAAATTGTTTATCTAACTTTTTAACTGATAATTATCTTGTGTTTAGCCGTTTGAAAATCGTTTAACCAACTTTTTAAAAGCTAGATATAATAAATATGTGACTCATATGCTATCTGTAAATAGTAAAAAAAATAAGCAATAAACTAGCTTGTAAGCACATCTAAAACGAGCATTATGTATACAATTTTTCGCTTTTAAAGCAATCCTTCTTCCTTTCTCTCCCATTAGTAATAAGTGGTAATGATTCATGGATCCCAAACTAGGATCTAGTTTCTACTGACCTAAAAGAAACGTTTAACCTAGTTCATCTACCCATCTTTTAGAGTGAGATTAAAACTGTAGCCTGTTTGATTCAAAAGCACTACCCCATGTATGACTTTCTAAGCTTTGACTGATAGCTCTCTCTCTCCCTCTCTCTCTCTCTCTCTTCATTGTAAAACGAAGTAATTAAAATAATTATTTTTAGTTGACGAGGGGTATGGTGGTCATTTCGTTCGTCAACGAGAGAGCATTGTATTTGTGGGGTGCAACGTTGTCTCCTCCACTTATTAAAACAGTAGTCAATATCCGATCCATACAGTTACTTTGCATCTTTTTCCTCCACTCATCTTCTTCGGTCGGTCAATTGTTTTGTTTTTAATAATAATAAAAACTTGTGCTTTCATTTCAGATTTCACCGCACCTAAAATGTCTTCATCAAATCGGTGAGAAAATACAAGATGTTTCGAATGCATGTATCTTCCCACTTATATAAGGGTGAGTCTCACACTTGTGAGGCTCATCTTCATGTAAATGTGAGGATGCATGTATTTGAAACACCTTATACCACCTCCAAATAAACTCATACACAAAACATTTCACAGATCTTGTTCATATATATCAAATTTAGGTATAGGTTTTTTAGGCATTTTTTTTTAATCGTTGTGTTATTAATACAAAAAAAAGAAGATTATCTCTTATTTAGTAGTTAGTATTATCTTTTTTTTTTTTTTATGTATAATATAATATATTTATGTGATTTATTGGTTAATGTAATTACAAAAATTGAATTTAATTGGAAAACCTGAAAATAACACCAAATTTTTCTTAATTTTTGTCATTTTCAAAAATATTGACATGATTTGTTATGAGAATGTCAAAATAGATAAGTGGGAATATAAAGATAGATAAACTTTGAAATAAAGAAAATTTGCTTGAAGGTAGGATTGATCCCCACCGTTGAGGAATAAGTGATAAAACGTCACTTCAAATGGTTTGATCATTTAAAGGAAAACAATTAATGCAACCGTGAGAAAGAATGAGTTGATTCCAGTTGTGAGAACAAAAAAGGGGTCATAAGAGGAGGACGACCATAAATAACATTAATAAAAATAGTAAGGACATATCAAGTAAAAAAAACTTGGGGAGTTTGAGTTTAAATATAATAGAATGAATACAAAAAAAATGCATGTGGTCAACACTGTTTAATCTGTTGAGCATCTATAAATATTTCTAAAATTTTGGGACTAAGATATTTGGTTATTGTTGTGAATGATATATAATAAAAGTTGTGTCAATTGATAAATTCATGTGAAAATGATGTTAGAATCCTAGCTTTGTTATTATCTAGCGAGTTATGAAAATGTTGTAAACAAAATTATGTGCTTATTAACATTTCTATTTTAGTGGCGTCTTGCATTTCTAGGCTGATATTTAGAAACCAAATAAAAATTTTTGTTATTCCAAAACTACTAAAATTAATAACATGTTTACAAATCATGAAAAGTTGAAGTACTTTAGTTAGCAAATAAAACTTAGTTTTTGTCATTTTTAAATCAATTTAAGACACCTTTAAAAAAGAAAAAACAAAACAAAAAACGGGACTTTCTCAACTTCAGTATGATGATTTTCATCTTCTTTTTTGGCTGCTTTAGATAGAGAACTTAAATTTGGTTTGTGAACAAAGCAAGCAAACAAATTAGGCGGAAGCGTGTTGAGTTTTCCTAATAAAGTCCATTACGCTAATCAATGCAATATTATATTTAAATTCATTATCGATCCTGCTTTAGGTTTCTGTGAATCTATGGATTTCATAAGAAACCTTGACCTTTTTTTCTTAGGTTGTGTAAAATACTAAAATTGTGTGAATGGTACGGACTTTTATGCTTGGAAAGTTTAGTACAAAGTGATTACTAATCACCGCCGTAAAAGGTTCACCAGTACAAAGTGATTACTATTTTTTTATATATGAAAAAGTGATTACTATTTGAAACTTGCGGTCGTGACCTATGTGAATGAGACCACCATTAGTCAATAGTGAACTGGTTAATGCTCCATACAAACAAGACATGACTCCAAATTCTTCCTAAAAAAGAAAAGAAAAAGATATGACTCCCAAATTGAGACTTGTTGGTCTCATTGATTCATTTCTAATTAAAATTAACAAATTATGTTTAACTAAAAAAAAGTTAACAAATTAAATTAAACTACTGGTATAACTGTATAAGATTAATGAGAATAGAAGCTGTAGGTATAAAGGGTCCAAATATGGGTATTGGACCAGGGGCTGTATCCGAGGACATCAAGTAGTCCAAGGACAGGTAATAGTGGTGGAGATCTACAGGATAGTGGTCCGTGGAAGGAATTCGGTCATGAGGAATTGTAAATATTGTCCGAGGAGAAATACCTCCTCAGCTAAACAGAGTAAAGGTCATAAGTCTGACCTTTCGTCAAGAACAAGGCACCAGACGATCATACTGGCAAGGGTAAACATTAGGTGGGAATAAGACAAAAGAGAGTTTAGAAATATCTGAGAAGAAAGTTGCTATCACCGCATTGAATGCTTTGTAGCTAATTCTTTGGCTACATTAATGTGGAGGTAATACCTAAATAGAGACATTCAGCCTTATAGCTATTCACAAAGATTTCAAAAAAGTGTTAATGGGACAAGTATCAAAGCTAGCAATTTAATCTACACGTGGAGTGTTGAAATGGAGTGAAGTATGTGAATATAAAGAAGAAAAACCCCATTACAAGGGGGGGATCATAAAATCTAAGGGAAAATGACTGTACACTGAAGAACTGTAATTTTAGTTAAGTCTAAGAGAAATATATAAGAACAACCTTCCTCAGTTTGTCGAGAAGGATTTTTCTTGCTCAAAACTGTTTGTTTCATGCTTTCCAATAGCAACTAACTTAATATGATCATTATACACCTAACTCATTGAAAGTTCAGTTTCAAGCCCCCTTACAATTGACGCTGTTTGTGGGGATTGATTACTTTACGAAGTGGGTATAGGCCGAGCTACTAGCCAATATTAGGGATATGGATGCAAATAAGTTTGTATGAAAAAATATTGTCACTCGATTTGGGATTCCTCACATCCTCATCTCAGACAATGGGCTTCAATTTGATAATAAAGCTTTTAGGAGGTACTGGTGTGAATTAGGCATTAGGAACAAATATTCAACTCCAGCCTATTCACAGGGGAATGGGCAGACTGAGGATGTTAATAAGGTTATAGTGAATGAGCTTAAGAAGAGATTGGACGAGACAAAGGGTAGATGGATGGAAGAGCTACCACATGTTCTCTGGACATATCGAACTACTCCTTGTCAGTCAACTGGGGAAACACCATTTTCAATGACTTATGAGTCCGAGACTGTGATTCTTTTAGAGACTGAATTTCCAACGTTGAGGACGAGCTTGTTCACTTCAAACAACAATGACAACTTATTGGAAAAAAGTTTAGATTTGATCAAGGAATGAACTGCCATGGTTCAACTAGCATATTATCAGCAGAAGCTTAAACAGGGGTATGATACAGGTGTGAGGGTAAGGTCATTAGCACTTGGTGACTTGGTGCTGAGGAAGTTTTAGGTACTGTAAAAAACCCAGCATGGGGAAAGCTGAGGCCTAATTGGGAGGGGCCATACTGTATTATTTCGGTAGCTGGTATGGTGCTTATTTTCTAGATAACTTAGATGAAAATGTTGTACCACGTCCTTGGAATGTAAATAACCTATGAAGGTATTACTATTAATGAAAGGTATCTCTATCACATTTTTGCTTATAATATTATATGTTGTGTGTTCTATTTCTTTAAGTATTAAACAGAATCTTGATCATGTCTAGCTCCTCGGATCACATACCTTGGGTAAATTAATACTCCTCATTATTTATTTAAGTATGAAACAGAATACTAATCATGTCTGGCTCCTTGGACCGAATATTTTGGGTAAATTAATACTCCTCATTATTTGTTTAAGTATTAAATAGAAATTTGGTCATGCATGGCTCCTCGGACCACATACCTTGGGTAAATTACTACTTCTCATTATTTATCAAAGTGTTAAATAGAACATTGGTCATGCTTGATTCTTCGGACCACATACCTTGGGTAAATTAACACCTACAACTACCTGGATCTACTGCTAAGTGGAGTGTTATGTGAAGCCTTGGATAGATAGATGCTTCGCCATTGTTGAAGTTAAGAAGGGAATCCTGAAGTACATATAATCCTTTGAGCTACTTATCTCAAGTACATAAAGTATGTTTTGAAGTTAAATTACACTTCATTAAATGCTATAGGCCTGGAAAGGTTAGCCTATTATATTGCCAGTTGCATGGAATGTAGTAATTAGTTTGCCACTTGTATAAATAACTGTTAAAATTGAGAATGAAGATATATCTTGAATCAAAAGAAACTATAAGTTATGTTTATGACAGTTAAATACTGACTAGAAGAGAAATCATGTTTAATTTTGCATAAACACAAGGAAACATAAAAGAAGTTAATGTTTTTCATTTAGTATGGCTTTGAAAAGGCAAGGAAAGTACATATCTAGGAATGTAAAAAACAATTACATTTAGAGAGAAATACACTAAAAAAAAAAACAACCCACAAAACATAACCAAGGTCCTATTTGGTCTTGGAGGGAGGATTGACTTTCGCTATGGCCTTGGCAAGCAGTTTATGCACTATTGCTGAGGAGGCTGAACCCTTACCATTCGGATCCTCTTTGGCAGTGAAGGGGAGAGTCACTAGAACCAGTTCTTGGCTCTAGGAGGCTTCCTTTTCCTTAGAGGAGTTTTTGGGTGCAAGTGGAAGTTTTGTGGCCTCAAGAGCTACCTCTTTTGTTGGTTCTTTTTCTAGCAAGAGCTTGTTTAGCCTCCTTGGGGGGAACAGTAGAGGGAGGAGTAGCATTAGTAGGGGTAGTCTGGGTGGACTCTAAAACTTTGGAGGTGAACTCAGTTTGGGAGCTTGAGGGGCCTGATATTCTGAGGGCTGAGGGAGAGAAGACATTTTCTGCCCTCCTAAGTGTGGAAAAAGCTCCACCCTAGCTTGTTTAATACTTCATTTCACACTTGGAGGTAATAAGCTCTACATACCCCAGTGACCTGGGTCCTTAAATTTTCTTCTGTTTTTGTTACCCTTACTTCGTACCAAGCTTGCTCAGCTTTGTCTATAGCTTCCTCTACCTCTACTACCTTTTTCTTTAGAGCCCCTATCTGCTCCTTGGCTGTAGCTAACTAGTCCTCAGTCTGGCGGAGTTGTTTGCGTTAATTCTCTGCCTGCCTCTCAACCCCTTATAGAGTAGCCTCTGTACTTTTTTTCTCTCTTTCAGCCTCGGACAACTTCTTCTTTAGGTCTTGAATCCTCTTCTTGGCCAGCGTGAAAGCATCCACGGCAGCTATGCGCCGACCCTCATCCTCCTTCATTTGCTTATGGGAGTTGTTCACTAGCTCCTTAGCCATGTGCGTAGCTTGAATTGCCTTTAAAAAAAATGATGAGATGAAATAATTGGAACACTTAGTTAAAAAAAATGAAGCACTTACCAACGCAAAATCCCTTTTTTGAGTTAGAAACATTTTGTGTTTTTTCATGGTCCTCAAGTCGGCCATGTCATCAGGTAGTAGTAAGGGTTACTTCAAGGCATTCACCACGTATCCAACCTTCCCCTTCTGGAAGTCCCTGATTGAAGAATCCATGGGAAGGGGAAACCTATTCAGCACCAAGGGAGGGTTCCAAGCTGGGACCTTAGTGTGACAATCATGCCCCCTCTCCACAATGGCCCCTTCACTTGAGGACCTCGTCTGGACTGTCCTTGCTACTTTGGCCCATTTTTAGGGCTTGGGTTCTTTAGAGGGGATAGCCTTTTCCTCCTCAACTACATCTTTGCCTTTTTGGTCCTACTTCCTCTTCTTGTTTGCAGGATTAGGTTGAGAGGTTTGGGCGGGAAGAGGAGTAGGAGGTTTGGTTTGTATGGCTACCTTGGGCATTGTACCTCCCGCATGAGACTCAAGAGGCTCAAGAAGGCTTGTCTTGGCCTTGCGTTGTAGCACCATCGCATCAGGTATATTGGGAGCTTTTTGGACACTGCTTACTTGTGCTGAGGGAAGGTGGATGAAGTCAATGTTGGAAGGCTCTAGAGACTAAAACTTGTTGAAAACTTCAAAATCCTCCTTGGAGTCTGAAACTTCAACTACTTTTTCTATTTCTTTGGGAGTTAGCTGGGAAGGGGTTGCTTCTTCCCCGGCGGTGTGCTGGAATGGTAACTCTATTTGTTGTCTATCTTCTGGAGGGGTGCCAGCAAGGAAGCCAGGTATCGCAATATTGATTTGTTGCAATCAAGGATCCTTCGCCTTTATCACGTACTTAGGGGCTTGGAAACTTGAGGAGATCGGGTTGTAGCTTAGGATTATGTGAGCAGCCTACAATTGTCCATTCGTGTGCACAAAGATCTCAACTTTGAGTATCCTCGTTAGATTAGGCTCGTTGACAAGGCTAAAATTTGGGATCGTAGAGTATTTATTTGCAAATTGACCACAAGTAAAAACATTGTTAGAGTATAACACAGGTAAAATAAGAACCAATTTACAATTGAAAATAGAAGAAGTGAACACAAAAAGTATTAGTGAGTAAAAGGGCATTGTTAGAGTAGTAAACCTAAACCTAAACACCCCACCTGGTGTCTCATCTGGTGTTGGGCAATGAAGTCCATCATGCTACTCCCTTGAGACGATAAGGAAATCCTTGTCCATACCCTTGTTAGTATTAAGGAGACATGATATCAGCCTGATTACAGGGACCCTGGTTTTCAAATAGTCTCCCTGGCTTTTAAGGTGTTGATGATTGTATATCTAGTTAACGTCGTGATGGGTGAGGTTTACACCCATCTTTTCGTTAAGGATGTCTACGCTACCTAAAATCCTAAACGCATTAGGGGCGTACTGGAGGGTGAAAGCCTGTGGGCAATAAGGTAGTCTTTAGTCACTCTACCCATAGGGATTCTCATCCCTCTCTCTATAAAGGCAATCATAAGGATTACTACTTCCCCCTTTTGCCTCAGGGCATGCCACTCCCCTCAGCTGCAATACCTGATGGAAACCCTAGATGGAATACGATAACAGGTTTTAAAGCTTTCTATACCCTCTGGGGTGTCTACTAAATTAGCGAATCTACCCATTTGAAAAATAATTAAATGTGTTAGGATGACGAGGTGAAATCAGAGGGGCCGAGGAAGAAAAGATTCTAAATTTAAGAAGAAACACAAAGGCAACTTACGAAAATAAAGAAGGGCTCCTTGGACTAGTTATTGAGAGTTGAAAATGCAAAAAGTGGAACAGCCAGAATCTTTGACCAATATATATAAGGAGGGAAAAAGTGAGTGGAAGAGTTCCCGCCTAAATCCCTATAAAACATTTCTATCGTAGGATCTCCATCACAACGTAGGACGTGGGGGGCAGGGTGCCGAATGAAATAAATGTTGGAGTGTCCCGGATGCCGAAGCGTTAAGGGCATGCCTTTTTGCAGTTGAAAAGACACCTGCACATAAAGAAATGACATAAGAGTGAGAAGGGCAGTCACCAATAAATCGAAATCCCTCTTTTTTCCCGAGGGGCAAAAGAGTGGAATTTCGAAGGGCTATTGTAGGAATAAAAGGCCTAAATGTGGGTATTGGGCCGTGGGCCGTGTTTGAGGATATCAAGTAGTCCGAAGACAGGTAATAGTGATGGAGACCTATAGGATAGTGGTCCGTGGAAGGGGTTTGATCATGAGGAACTGGAAATGTTGTCCGAGGAGAAGTACCTCATCGGCTAAACAAAGTAGAGCCCATAAGTCCGACCTTTCGTCAAGAACAAGGCACCAGATGATCATACGGGCAAGGATAAATATCACGTGGGGATAAGACAAAAGACAGCTGAGAAATATTTGAGAAGAAAGTTGCTACCACCTCATTGAATATTTTGTAACTAATTCCTTGGCCGCATTAATGTGGAGGTGATACTTGAAAAGTAACATTCAGTCTTACAATTACCTACAAAGACTTCAGGAAGGTGCTGATGGGACAAAAACCTATGGATAATCACAACTATTTTTCATAATATTCGAGATTAAATAATATCCAAGATGGTGGACTCTTTAAGTAATATCGCTTTCATGGAATAAAATCCCCTCCATTTAGTTTGGTATCCATTTCAAGTTCTTTCATAGGACTTGAAATGGAGAGGATATTTTTTCCCTTTTCATATAGAACCATTGTTAACATCATTTTACCTTAACTCTAAACTTTTCTGTTAGAAAAGAGTAGAAATCTAAATGGGCTGTAAGGCTCTTGACAACATCTCTTTTATTACGCATTAATAGTTGTAGAAAAAATGTCATGAACTTGTAATTCAACTATCATTTTCTAATGTTTGGACTTGTTATGTTAAAATCCTCCACCCCCCAATCTTATATTAAAAAAAAAAAAGAAAAACTATATTCTACACTTTTTTTTTTCTTTATTTATTATTATTTATTTTTTATAGTAACTACAATCACACATCCTTGATCCTTGGCTTGTTTGGCAGTGGTTTTTGAATAATAGTTTTTAGTATTTAAACAACAATAACACTTACTAGCCTCATCACGTGCGTTTCGCGCGTGTGATGAGGTCTTTTAGTGGTTGTAGCCAAAAAAAAAAAAACTATTATTTTTTATCTATATTACCATTTAAAGGGCTGCCCCTATTTGGACCGGATTTTTTTTTGTTCTAAAATACCCTTACACCCCTAGGTTTAAGTAGAAACAAAACTAAAAAATAGTATGCTAAAAATACATATCTAACTTGCACTAAAACATTGCCTACAGAATATGAATACTCTTCCACTAATCCACTACCTCACAGCAACTATACATTTATTATTATTTTTTTAAAATAGAAAAATAAGTAAAACACTATCTACAAAAAAAAACTACTTTTGAATTCCTATAAAATAAAAATAAAAATAAAAAACTACTTTTGAATAACTTCATTCCCCCACTCTTCAACTTCCCACTACAAAACAAAAACTCCTCCCATGAACTACATACAATCCCACTACAGAATACAAACTTCCCACTAAACTACTATGAAAATTCAATCTTTTTGGCTCTTGGGTAGTTATAAATTTTACACCTTTCATATTCCTTCCCACTCAAAAAATCCACTTCATTCTTATTTTAACCTTTTCTATTTGCTTCTCTCTCTGATAATTTATTTTCCTCCACAACTTTGATACAATTTCTCTATAAAAAATTTCCTCCGTTTGCCAAAAATACTCATAAGACTCTCCAAGGGGATCTCATGAATGTCTCTTCAAGCTACAAAATTGGAACATTGTAAGTTGCATGTTTCACTTTTCTTTTTGGTGAAAAACATGAAAAATAAATATTAAATAAAATTTTTTTTTCGTTCTAATTTTTCTGACTCATTTGTAGAACCAAGTGGAGGAATGGTGGACACAACAAGCACGGCTATGGCCATGTCAATTAAGTTTATCAAGATCTGAAATTTTTTTTTCTAATCGTTGGTTTTTTTTTTTTTTTTTTGCTAATTTGAATTCTATTTTTTAATTTCTTAAATTTGAGTCCCAATTGATTCAAATAACTTTATGTTTAGGATTATTGTCTCCTTAGAATAACAAAGACTGCCACTCCTGTAACAGTCTCTCCTCTATTTGTCTCTCTCTAATTTCTTCTTCTTCTTTTTTAATTGAATCTGATTGGTTTGATTTAGATTTTTATTTTAGATTTTTCAGTGATATATATGGGCCCCAAAGCCACACGGCAGAGTGCAACAGCCAAGTTATCCAAATAATTGCAGCAATTTATCCCTATCAAGTAGTAGTAGTTTTTTTTTTTGGGTAGGGTCAAGTAGTAGTAGTTGGATTTGAAATAAACTCATTCTATTTTGCAGAAGAGATTGGGTAAAGATTAATAATTTGCATCTATTATAATTTGAGATTACTGCAAATGCATAATACTCATCACACCGTTAGGTTTTTTTGTGATTGAAAAATGCAGTAATCTCAAATTATAATAAATACCCTAAATTAGCCCTTACCCAAAAAATAGAAGAGCCTCTGAACATGCGCATGAGCGCGTGTTCTGAGGCTAGTGTTATATATATATATATATATATAATTTTTATTTTGATAATCTAATTTATAAGTATATAAATAAATTTGAAAATCAACAGGATAATGACTCTATTTTTAGGCAATGTTTTAGTGAAAGTTAGGGTTATATTTTTACCAAATTGTCCTTTAGTTTTGTCTCTACTTAAACATAGGAATGTAGGGGTATTTTAGAACAAAAAAAATCAGGTACAAACAGGGGAAGCCCCTTATTTATTTATTTATTTATTTATTTTTGTAAAAGTTAATAATTTGAATCCATCATAATCAAAGATTACTACATTTTTCAATCACAAAAAAATCTAAGGGTGTGATGCAAATTATAATGGATGCAAATTATTAATCTTTACAAAAAAAGAAAAAGAAAAAAAGAAGAGCAATTTGAAAAACATCAGGAGAGTGGTCATGTTTTGTAGGTAACGTTTTAGTAGGAGTTTAAAATGTATCTACTTATATATATATATATATATATATATAAAAGTGTATATATCTATTTAGTTTAGTTTTTTTTTTGGATAACTTTTTTTTTAAAGTTTTCTTTTTGGATGTACATGGGGTGTTTTTTTAAAAAAAAAAACAGCAGCAATGTGGGTTGTTTAACTTATTTTTCTATTTAAAAAAAAAAAATAAACGTATAGTTTCTTTGAAGTGGGTTAGTGGAAGATTGTTCCAATATTGCCTATAAAATAGGAATACTCTTCCACTAACCGACTTCTTCAAAGTAACTATACGTTTATTGTTTTTTTTTTTTAAATAGAAAAATAAGTTAAACATCCACGTTTATCCAAAAACAAATATTTACGTTTATCCAAAAACAAATCTAAATATATATAAAAAAAAAAACTAAAGGACAATCCAGATTTTTTTTTTGTTCTAAAATACTCTTACATTAGAGACAAAACTAAAAGGACAATCCAGTAAAAATACAACCCTAATTTTTACTAAAACATTGCATAAAAAATAGGGTCACTTTCCTATGGATTTTCAAATTTATTTATCCACTTATAAATTATAAATAAAAATTATATATATAATAAAAAACATGGATTTTTTTTTTTTGCTACTACCACAGTACCACTTAAAAAAAAAAAAAGCCTCATCTCACGCGCAAAGCGTGTGTGATGAGGCTAGTTGCTTATAAAATAGGAACACTATTTCACTTAGGCACTTCTTCAAAGTAACTATAAGTTTATTGTTTAAAATAAGTTAAACAACTTGCACTAAAATATTGCCTATAAAATAAAAACACTAATCCACTAACTCATTTTTTCAAAGCAATTATACGTTTATTATTATTATTTTTAAATAGAAAAATAAGTTAAACAACCTATGCTATTTTTTTCCTTAAAAAAAACACCCCATATTTATCCAAAAAATAAAACTAAATATCAAAAAATAAAACTAAACTAAATAGATATATACACTTTTTTTTTTAATAAGTTGATATTTTTTTTTTCTACTACTACTACTAAAAATAAGAAAACCTCGTATTTCTATAACATTTAATCACGTAGTTTTACAACGCTAAAAACTGCATTACTCTTAAAAAAGTTAAAAACACGATTTTAAAATAGAATGCGTGATACCAATTGTTTAATAAGATTTTCGAGAATATACTTGGGTTGTTGGCACTTCGTTGCTATAAAACACAAACTTCCACCCGCCACTATTTTCTCTCTCGCACGCACAAACTCTGTCTCTTTCTCAGACCATTCCTCACCCGCAACCATGGGTGGTGTTGTAGACCTATTCGCTGGTGAGATAACGACGGAGCTACTGAAAATGCTGTTCAACATAGCGCGCAAGTCATGTCTCTGCAAGTCAAGTGCCGAGCAACTAAGCTCCACACTCGAGCAACTCAGGCCCATGGTGTACGAAATCAAGATGGCTGGAGTGGAGCTCACACCTTATCGACAAACCCAACTCAACAATCTCTACAAGACTCTCGAAGAAGGCATCGATATCACCCACAAGGTCCTCGCTTCGCCTCGCTGGAACGTCTACAAGAACTTGCAACTTTCAAGAAAAATGGATCAGATTGATAAGAGAGTTTCGAGTATCTTGAAAACTATGGTTCCGATGCACGTGCTGGCTGATGTGCACCACTTGAGAGCCGATACGGCCGAGAGGTTCGACAGACTTGAAGGGTCTGCTCGGCGGCTCGAGCAGAGGCTTGGAGCTATGAGAATGGGAGGTGGTGGTGCTGGAGAGTGGGTGATAGAGGAGGCTATGAAGAGAGTGGAGCAAGAGGAGGAGAGGTGGGCTGCTGACAGTGGTTTTGTGAGCTTTGGTGTTGGGTTAGAGTTGGGAAAGAAGAGAGTGAAGGAGATGGTGTTGACTGAGAGAGATGAGTTTCGGGTTGTTTCTATTTGTGGGATTGGTGGGTCTGGGAAAACCACCTTGGCTAGAGAGTTTTGCAAAGATGATCTTGTTCGAAGTGAGTACTGTAAATCTTAAAAGAATAAGACTTTATCATCGTTTTTTTTGGTTCTTAATTGTTTTATAATTTTTGTCTCTGGGTCTTGATCTGTTTGCTTAGAAGTTTCAATTTTTAGTTTTCCAGCAAATTGAGCCAAATACCACTTTTGTATCTGATTTAGATAAATGTTTCGTTTCAAGTTACAACCTTTTGAGATGAGCGGAGATTTTATAACTTAAGAATACATGTAGCCGATCCTAACTAGTCTGTTGAGAATTCGATCATAAAATTTTAGGAATAAGGCTTTGATTGTTGTGCACTCCTCATGGTTAATACGTATTGTATTAAAGCGGATATTGGAAGAAGGATTTTCTAGTTTGGAAAATAAGATTGTCTTAGGAAAGTACTATGTAAGGTTATTTATTATGTTTAATATGCTCAAAATTGTACAACCAGTGTGAAGGTTTGGTTCCAATGGACTCTTTTTATCACTTTGTGCAGGTTACTTCTGTGACAGGATTCTGTTCCTGACAGTATCTCAGTCTCCAAATGTGGATCATTTGAGAGCTAAGATTTGGGGATACATTATGGGGAATGAGAATTTGGACTGCAATTATATGATTCCACAATATAATCTCCAGTATGAGGGGAGAATTCGTGCCCGAACCCTGGTGGTACTGGATGACGTGTGGTCACTTCCAGTGCTTGAAAAGCTTATATTTCCAGGCTGCAAAATCCTTGTGGTTTCTCGGTTCAGATTTCCTTCTGTTACCAAGGCTACTTACGAAGTAGAGTTATTGACGGAGAATGAAGCACTGTCTTTGTTCTGCCACTCTGCTTTTGGAGAAAAGTCCATGCCTCTTGGTTCTGATGATAATCTTGTCAAGCAGGTAATATTATTTAACCTCAGTGCTTGTGTAGCAAATGCGGTTGTGTAATTTTTCAGAATTGTAATTGGTTACTTGTTTCTTGCTGATGCGCATTAAATTTGCATTCAATAGGTTGTGAGTGAGTGCAAGGGGCTTCCTTTGGCACTTAAAGTGATAGGAGCTTCATTAAGGGATCAATCTGAAATGTTTTGGTTAGGTGCAAAGAGCAGATTGTCTCGAAGTGAGCCTGTATCTGAGCCCCATGAAAATAAGCTGCTTGACAGAATGGCAGTAAGTGTTAAATTCTTGAGCAAAAAGGTCAGGGAATGTTTTTTGGATTTGGGGGCCTTCCCCGAAGACAGGAAGATTCCTCTTGAGATCCTTATCAATATGTGGGTTGAGCTACACGATATAGATGGAAAAGAAGCTTTTGCGATTCTTCTTGAACTTTCAGACAAGAATCTCCTCACCCTGGAGAAGGAAGAGAGGTATGTAGGTTTGGGCTTACTTTAGTTGTCATGAACATAGGTTGCTCTTGTTTTAGCGGTGATGTGCATTCTAAATCCTTTACTGTATTATTAATCTGGCAGAACTGGAGATATGTATAGCAGTTGCTTTGAGATCTTTGTTACTCAACATGATGTGTTGAGAGACCTTGCTCTTCATTTAAGCAATCAGGGACTCATAAATGAACGTCCACGATTGCTTATGCCAAGAAGAGAGAAACAACTTCCAAAAGAGTGGGGGAGGAATTTAGATCAGCCGTTTAATGCCCAGATCGTTTCAATTCATACAGGTATTATCATCACTCCTTCAAAATTGCCTTTCTTTCTAGCGAAAAAAATTAGACTTGTTTGGTAGCTTATCCAAACAGGAATTAGAGCATAAAAGGAGCATGCATCTCAATTTTGTCGTTTGTTATAGTCTTTTTTTTGCTCACTTTCAATATGATTTCATAATATAGGGGAAATGAATGAGATGGACTGGTTCCGATTGGATTTTCCAAAGGCTGAAGTGCTCATCCTGAACTTTTCCTCAACTGAGTACTTCTTGCCTCACTTCATTGATAAAATGCCGAGGCTGAGGGCACTAATAGTTATCAATCATGGTTCATCCAATGCAATCCTTAAGAACCATTCTATTTTTACTAATTTGCCTAACTTGATGAGCCTCTGGCTTGAGAAAGTTACCATCCCTTCTATATCTAAAGCTTCCATCCTGAAAAAGTTGAGGAAAATTTCCCTTGTTCTATGCAAGGTAAAAAACATCCTTGGTCAGTCAGTAGAGCTACCCCAGCTCTTCCCTTGCCTCTCAGAACTCACAATTGATCACTGTGACGATTTATTTGAGTTGCCTTCTACCATCTGTGGGATGTACTCACTCGAGAGTCTAAGTATCACCAATTGCCATAGCTTATACCGGCTGCCTGCTGACTTGGGCAAACTGAAAAGCCTACAAATCCTGAGGTTATATGCTTGCCCAACTTTGAAGATGCTTTCTCCTGGAATATGTGAGCTAGCTCGGTTGAAGTATCTTGACATTGCTCAATGTGTTAATTTGGCGTGTCTTCCTGAAAGCCTAGGTAAATTAGAGAGTCTGGAGAAGATTGATATGAGTGAGTGTTCACAGATAAGGAATCTTCCAAGGTCTGCTTCTTCATTACAGTCATTGCGTCGTGTTGTTTGTGATGAAGAGGTTTCTTGGTCGTGGAGAGATATGGAGAAGGCCATGCCAAACCTTCATATTCAGGTTACTGAGAAATGCTTTGATATGGACTGGATAAATGAATGAACATAGTGTATTTTTATTTTTAATCAACAAGGTTGGGGTTGGGGGGGGGGGGGGGGTGTTGTTTCGTTCTTCCTTAAGTGGAGAGTAAGTTGCAAGGCTCTTGGCACGTGTGGCTATTATTATTTTTCGATGTACATAATTTTAGGAAATAATGTGAAAAGATGTAAATGAATTAGTGGTAGATTATCTCTCTCTTCTTGGCTTATAGCCTCTGTAATGAGACACAAATGTGTTTGGTAGCAAGCCACTACTCAGTCATTGATTGGATGAGGGATAAGGGTGTAGAATTCTCTCTATATCTTTACATATCCAACCGACCAAAAACTCAAAAACTTTTATCTCAATGAAAAACCAAAACAAAAAGTCTCCGGCTTAATGCCGTGGAAAACAAATCAACGGGGCCATATGTCATAAGTAGTTTTAGTTTATAGACCCCATCAATTGCTGTGGAAGTCTTCTCTTTATGGTATAAAACCGTGTAGCAGTTGGGTATCTCATTTTTACTGCTTATTAAGTACCAACCAAAGCAACAATTACATGAATCGTAGCCTCTATGATTTTAGTCTCAAATGCCAAATTTTGTACACCCTATAACCTCAGTCAATTTCTGGAGACTCTTTTTTCCCACAGACACACATTCTTTTTTTTTTTACAGGGAAAAAAAGAAAAAAATGCACATAAATTGGGGGGGGGGGGGGGGTTGTGTTTAGTAATGTTGTTTAAATAATAGTTTATAGTGTTTAAGGGCCTGCTTGGTAGAGGAGTTTGAGTTGAATTGTTTTTAATTTTTTGAAATATGTATTGGAAAAAATTTGTATGAAAATGTGTATAAAGTTGTTTAAAATTTGGTAGAGTGAGTTTGAACTATTTTATCAAACAGGTCCTAAATACTAAAACATGTATTATCACAAAACTTAAATAATATCACTAGAAATCTCCTACTAAACTAGCCTAGATTATCATCTCTAGCATCTTAATTTCAACGAGATTAATGTTGATTATGAAAAATAATTTCAACGACAAATTAACTCTTTGGTAAACATTGCTCTTGTCAAAGTGGCGTCCAATGCAGTCTCAGGTTCGTGCACCCAAAGTTTTTTGTGCCCTTTCTTATTTGGCATGCGTAGAATGTGGATTCTTCCTGGTCTGATTAGGACAGTGCAATATCTGTGTTTATATTATGTGATCAGCAATAACGCGGAAAGAGTGACGAGTAAAAAAAGCGTGTGGGACCTATATATGGCAAAATCAAAACCTAATGTAATGGAGATTATTATTATTATTATATATGTTGTGGGACCCTTTAAGAGATTTGTATCGTGCGTCGTCAAAAGAATGGAGTTTGGTTGAGTAACCAAGAAGGTGCTTTAGTCAGTTTCTCACTTTCTTGGCCTTGTTGATAACCTCTACTCCTACGATTGAAAGTAACTTGAAAACCTTTTAGTATGCGTTCACACTTCACACAAAAATTTTTGGTCCCACTTCAACTGTTTTTTTACATGTTGATATATCATGATATATGTATGACCAATGGCAATATTTCATTAATTTTTTTTTTATAATCCTAGTTTTTATTGTTACTCATAACACAATTGGTCAAAGACTCAAAGATGCCACAAGATTATGATTTGGAGTGATAAGTCTGTGGTCTATGGACTATGGGGTGGGTTGTAGTCTCTGTTTATTTTTTGTCACATTTATCCTTTTTGTTAAAATACTAGAGCCCTTTACCACTCTGCGTTAGTATAGCCATCTCTTATTTGTAACTAAAATTTAGTAACTTTTTTCTTATCTAGGTTTAGCACTCACGTTAGTATAACCATCTCATATTTTCAGTTAGAGTAATGCTAAATACATAACAGTTTTCTTAGTAAATTTTACAACAGTTGAGTTTGCAATTTTTATTGATTCTCATGGATCTTTATTGTATCATACAAGCCCTTATCCATGATGTAATTTCTATTTTACATTTGCAATAAAGTTCTGTCTTCCCATAAAAAAAAATAAATAAATAAATAACTTACTACCTTAGACAATTGTAAAATTTGTTGTGAATTATGCTATCTCTAGACTTATCGTTCCACTTTCTTCTCCAAAAAAAAAAAAAGAAGACTTATTGCTCCACTTTGTTGTGAGGTGTGGCCAATCCTGGTCATTGATTAGCCAAGCTTGGCTGTTATGTTCGACCTTGCAAGTGAAAGGGTATCTGATCTTGATTGTTGGATTTGAAGTGTGAGGCTATGATTAAAAAACAGAACAATGAAATGGTATTTAAATTGAATAGAGAATTTTTTTTTTTTTTTGATCCAGTTACTTCCTATGGATGAAGATATGGTCTATGTGGATACTATTGAATTTCCGTTGGAAGAGGAATAAAAAAAGAGCTTGATGTAGGTAATGTGGAAAATTGACTAGATAAAATGGAAAAATAATTTTTCTAACTAAAATTTAGTAAATTTTTTTTTTCTGAGCCTTTGATCAATAATCAACCATTTCTTCCAACCCTAACTAGGGTGGCTCATGAAATTCCACATCAATCAAAAGGAGAAGCTCCAACCAAACAAAAAAGATAAGGAAAGTGGGGAAGGTGTTACTAATGTACAAACATTAAATTTTGCCTAATTAATAAAGAACCAGTAGGAAGCTGGATTGAAACAAGGTCTGAACTGTTAAGGAACATTAATTATTTCAGTGCACATTAAATTTACATGGGGATGAATCAGAGCCCAAACTTGCAAGAGCCACAAATCCATACTGCTACTCTTTCAAAGTCAAAGTCAAAATTATAATAAATAAGTAGCACTATACTAGTAGTTCCTGTGAAAAGCACTATACTAGTAGTACCTGTATTTCACAATTCACATATAACGAGTAACAATATATTAAATCCGCATCTGTTAATGAATCAGATCTGGATACATATAAAATTGTAGAGAATGAAGGAAGGAACAAGAAGGTTTTAGTGTCTCATAAAAAAAAGAAGAAGAAGGTTTTAGTGGCTTTCGCTTTTCTACTCGGCACATATTGCATCTCATTGGTTCCCTTTCCACCAATGCCTGCAGATACAAATTCTAAATAGAACAATTATTTTTTTTTCTTGATAAATTTTTTTAAAAAATGGAAAGAGGCCACTTGTATTAATACATCCTATTTGAATGTGACCATAATAGCTTCAATCAATCGATAAACCAATGCCTAAGGGATCTCAAACCAAGGGCGGCTTGATCTATGCGAGGACTAAGGCGAAAATTGATCATCTTGTTTTAGATGTAAAACTACTACTAATTAACACGAAATATGTAAAATTTTTTCTTTTTTTAGAAATTTTATAGACAAAAAATTTGACAAAATTTTTTATACTTGTTGATATAACAGATTGATAATGGTAAGTAAATAAGTGGTGTTAGAGATAGACTTAGACGAGAATTAGTAAAAGTTCACTAACTAAACTCTCATTATTATTCTTATTTTTTTTTTAAATGCGACATTCACAATATTTTTTTATACAACAAATCCTAGGATTTAAGTTGTTTTTTGTTTTTTATCACTCTAATTATTTTTTTGTCATCAATAGCATGTTGTAACAACCTGCTACTTAACATTAATTGTAAAAATATTGTAAAAATTATTGTAGACGTTGCATTTTTTTTTTTTTTTTTTTATCTAATAAAAAAATATTATTTTATTTATTGATTATAAATGAATCTATTGGTTAAAATTTGAAGGCCTTTTTTTTAACTTGAGACCTTACGTGACCGCATCTCTTGCTTCCCCCGTTCAGCCGGCCCTGACTAAAACAATGCCGGCCCTGTCTCAAACAATATGAGGCCGCTAGCACTCTTGTTTGAAATATTTTAGTGAATAAACAATGTGGAACTCACACAAAGGATCAAGTGTTTGGAACACATCCACACCAAGTAGTGGAAACACCAAGTGAACCAAGAATTCCATATGGGCTACTGGGAGAAACTAGTCAGTAGTCGCGCTAGCACTTGGGCAGGGGATTAAAGCAGCCATGGAGATATGAGAAATGAACTAGGGAAGCACTCTACGGGCTCGCCTTCGGTGACATTGTTACTTCTCTATTTAGAAAACCCCTTGCTTTGCATTAAAAAAACAGCCAATATTTTGCTCATCGTAAATATATATCTAATATACAATAACAGGTTTAAGAGTTCAGAACAATCTGGTGGGGATGTACTCATTTAACCTCATGGGATAGTTGTAGAACTCATCACTTCTAGAATCTCCATTCCTCCTATGGAAGGGAAGCAACCATGGAAGCCCTCTGTTATTAGTTTCATGCTTCGCGTCAAGCGTGTTATCAAGCAGTGTCCCAACAATTATTGCCACAGTTGGCGGTGATGAGAATATTGTGTTAAAAATGTCGTTGAACTGCAACAATTATAAAAATGAAAAGAAAAAAAAGAAATCAGACAAACATGTAATAGAGTTGATGTATTGGCTAGCAAGGAAATATATTTTTTTAGATGGACTTATCCTGTTCTCATCTCATAACCAGGACAACTCATTTGACAACATTCTTGAAAAAACATTCAAACAAGGGGACTTTGAGGATAGATAACTAAAGAATTTCAGATATCGTGAGAAGTCAATGTAATCCTATTAAATCTACATGCAGAGAAATATCATTAGACTTCAATGCCAAGGCTGGGATTAAAGAGACTAGAATCATTGGTCAATCTTTGTCAAGACCAACACTCTTTAATTGAACACACATTTTGTAATTGTGCATAATCAATGCAAAAGAACAGTACAAACACTGTAGTGGGTATAACTTCCTAAGTTAAGTAGTAAAACATGTGGTTTACTAATTCAGCAAATGGAGGGAAGTTAAGATGCAGAAAGAACTAGATTGCCTCTGATTGAAATTCAATTAATGTAGGGTCTTAACATTGATTACGTCCAAGACTAAATGAAATGTGCAAGGTTTAAATCAGGATTTAGAACAACTGATAGATTGCCACAAAGCTTAATCCTAAATTCTCAATTCTGCTAAGATTGTTTTTCCCTAGTATGAGATTCATGTAAACCATAAGCTCATTTGGTTAAACACAATTGCATTTTCTGTTTTTGCAATATGGGTGTGGCTTCGGTTATTATCTACTTTTCCATAAACTTTTTTGCGCCTCATCTAATACTTTTACCTTCTATAAGATGCTGAGAAAAATTGAGAGAGATGAAAAACATGGAAGCATTAATATGTAAAAAGAAATTTAGAGAGAGACATGGAGGCATATAGTGTACAAAACTTACCCATCCACCACCTGTTCTTATTGGTCCATGACCAGTAGTCATATCAGTGTTCATGACAAAATATTGCGGTATTGATATCCCCAGGAACAGGGACAGGCCCAAAATGTAGAAGTTTCTCAAGGAATTATTGTTTGCAAACTGCATAAATGAGATCCCAACAGCAGCTGTGGATAAAGTAAAGGTAAAATTTTCCATTAAGAACACATCAACAAGATTTAAACAGATTTAGCTACAAAGATAACAAAATCACTCACCAACAAAGCCAAATAAAACACAGTATATGGCAGCAAATATTGGTAAAGGAATAGATGCAAACAATGCACCAAACTTCCCTGAAAAAAACAAGGTGACACAATTAAATATGACATGATAAAGCCCAGGCTAATGGGTAAATAGTACCACAATTCATGGTGGAAGTAGAAAAAAACCAAATATTGAGAAGAAGATCATGAAAGAAGTTGAAATCTGCACTACTCTTCTGCTCCCTATGTGAGTCAGTCCAAGGAGTCCAACATTTTCACTGCAATATCATCCAAAGAAGTGAGTAAACCAAGTGCTACTTCATACAGTCTACTAGCAGCATCTTTTCATACAAGAAGGATGGAACTTATTTGATTTAATCCTAAATCGATTTAATCCTAAACGACAGTCAATAATGTCAATATCACCAGTGTCACAGAAACAGTTTCAACTCAATCACCTTATATAACATATAGACAGACACAAACCTTGTATGGAAGCTATTTTACAAGGTGTGAAGATCTTACTGCTTGGATCTGTGATAAGGAGCTAAGAACCTGGAAATTCATGACAGGCACAGATCCTGACACCAAACAGGACACCAGAGTGGTTCGTAGAATGGTCAAATCACTCCAGGATGCAAAGCTTCTTATCATGGAGCATACTGAACTAAAAGCTAGAATACCAATCCCATTATAGGCATTGTAATTTGTAAACAATTGCAAATGCATGCCTGCATCATCTGCAACATTGCTCCCCCCCCCCCCCCCCCTCCTTTTTTTCCCCCCTTTTTGGCTAGGTGGCCTAGTGCATTATAATTGAGGGTTAGAGGACCCAAGAATTGTTTTTCCAACCATATAGAGGAAAGGTTGAGACCCAAGCAAAACAAAGACCCAAAACAGATTAATATATTGATTGCTAAAGCACCAATTGCTTACACAGATGCAGTAGTACCAACAACAGAACCAAAGATCCCTTCAAGCAGCGTGCCAAGACCCTGCATTTGAAGATGAAGCCTTAATTTTAGTTTCTAGGTGGTAAAGCCAATCAAGATTCATTTCATATGCTGTTAAAGCAATCATAGATGCATAAGAGAGAGAGAGAGAGAGAGAGAGAGAGATGAAAGAAGAATTGTAGTCAGTCTATGACTGTACCTGTAGGCCAATACTTCGGTTGAGGACATGTGATGGTGGAGGTGTAGCACCCGCAAGACGCGCTGCAGCAAAAAAGGTTCCAGTTGACTGCAGCAAAGTTAAATGAACAGACAAAGGACCAAATTTAAATTATGGAATCAGTACAGTTGAGAAATGTTTCAATATAAAAAAACTAGTCAAGTTGATGAAAATCATGCACAAAGGGTAAGCAGGTCAAATGTTTATAATGGATTGATATAAAGATATATTCATCCAAATCTTTGAAATGATTCTAAATTGGAGATTTTCTAGAATAGCGATTAAACCTCTGCAGATGTAACAAGTGCTGCCCCCAGCATCCCAAAGACATGGCTCGCTCTGAATATGGGAGTACCCCACTGAAATGGATAAGGAATTTTAATCCTAGATTGGGGGAAAAAAACACCAGGTTATGCATCAGAAATGGATGATTCTTATGAAAGGGAGTAGTGAGTCCATCTGCAAACAGAGAGCCCAATTATCTGGACATACCAAGGAGCAGATGCTATAAGGAAGGAATGATCAGTGCGGCAACTCTGTTTAGTCTGCTCTTTTACGTGGTTGTAAGCACCAGCCGCAGTGAGGATAGCAGCAAAAGCCCAGACAATAGCAATGCAAAAAAGCAAACCATACCTCTCAAGTATGACATGGGAGAAAGGAATGATGCGCTTCAAATACTGGGTAATAACCAGTATAATAAGCATGGGCAGGCCAATCTCGACACAGTTAGCAAGCTGCACAGAACATAGGAGAGTCATATACTGATTTTATTATTATATTTTCAGTGCCACTGAGGCATTATAGCGTTCTTTAAAGAAATTACCTGTGGGAAGCCCCTCTGGAACAGACCAAGACCCACTACACAAATTACTGGTACGAGAACAATGGGACTAAATAATCTGGGGACCAGAAAAGCAAAGTGGTAACAGTTAGACAACATAAAAACAAGAACCTGAAAGTTTTACTAGGTTTCAAATGAGAATCCTTGAGATGTAAAGGATTTGTAACCATTGAATAAGATGAGTAGAATGAATTGTTTTTTCATATCATGATTACTTTACCTTGTCAAACTCCCCCATACCCTACTAAATCCAAGAACGATGTTGACAAAGGAAGCGACAATTAGGGATCCTTGAATTGTCCTCATAGTGTGCAAAAACCTCTGCAATCACCCTCATCATAATCAGAAGGCAGTCCACTACCTTTAATTTAGAAAAAAATATACAATGTGCCAAACCAATTTAGGCAGAAAATAAGAGGGCACGTCAGCTTGATGATAAACCCACCAAGCTTGCACCTCAATTGTCGATAAATTTAGTTATTAGCAGGAGGGAGATGTATGCACCAGTGCGACAACATCACAATTTGAGAAATAGATTGGATTTGTAAGGGAACGAAAAAGCATAGCATGTTAAAAAAAGGAAAGGCAAATGTTACCATTTATGACCTTTTCAGAAGAATTCATGAATTAAGCATATAAATTAGGAGCATTCTCCCAAACATTAGTTGATAATAACTCATAAATAGTTAAATTAAGCAGATAATCCATGAACTATAATCTCTTTCAGACACAAAACCATATAGCACCTAGAACTCTATAACAATGATATAGCAAAGACATGTCTCATATTACATACTGCTTGAAATTTAAATACCTGGTGCTCACTTGCAAAGGTCTCATCAGAGAGATCATTGATAATTGCCAACACGGGTATGACGTAAGCAAATGATGCAGTCATCACTGTAGGAAGCCTCGTTCCAATCATTGTTTGAACCAGTGTGTTCAGTCCCGCCATAAAGAGCAATGTTTGAATAACACGGGCTTTATCACCCTGTTCGTGTCAACATTGAATACCGGATATTAAGGGTCTAGTCCATCAAAAAGAGATTCGATATAAATCAAAATAGGATACAGTGGACAAAAACTTACATGGCTACCACCCATTAGAGGCACAAGTACACTGGCAATCAAAACTGTAGATCCAAGCATTACAATATAGTGCTGGAAACCCAGTATAAATGTTTCCACTGTAAAATTTACATTGATTAAAATTAATTAGTGGTAGAATATCCGAGTGGCACAACATAGAGTTAATTAAGATTTACAAAATTCTAATAAAATTGATACGCAAAAAGTTTGGGAATTTCATTGGAATTTTCAGTAATATATACAGAGTTCTTCCAAATCAGGAACAGTAGTGGAATCAGTAATGAAAATCATCTAAACTTACAAAAAGGTTTGTCCTCTACAGCAAAAGAACAAAGTGTACGTATATTCAAGATATGAGTAGTTAAACATAGTGAAGTGAAAAAGAGAATCAAGAATCAAGTAGACAGATAGAAAAAGATAAAGAAAAAAAAGTGAGATGCAAAATTAAGAAGAAAAGGAACCCATAAAGAAAGAGCTTAATAAATATAAAATAAATTTGAGTGATCCTCATCTTCCCTCAAACCCCACCATAGAGATAAAGACATGCAGCTAAATACCAAAAGTTTTCACCTTTTGATCACAGAATCTAACTTAAACCCTTTATAAAAAAAATCCTAAGCAGAATCCAATGAAATCAATAAAAATAAACACCAACTGAACTAAAACCATTAAAAATCATATCACAAAGCAAAAAGATAGAGAGAGAAATACAAACCCCATCTTGGGTTGGAGTGGATGCAATATTGGAGGTGTTGAAATTGCTCGTTGGGAGCAAAGACAGGACCCCTTGCCCCTCCAAGTGGCTGAACTTGAGGTGGCGGTGGCCCCTGTGGGTGCTGGTGATTTGCTGTTTCCACCATCTTCTTCTTCTTCTTCTTCAACTACCAGTCCTTTTGTTCTTTTTGGTGGGTGTGCTTAAACGCTTGCTCCTCTTGGTTATTCAATAAATCACCAACGCAACGAAGTATATGCTATATAGTGAGCAAAGGAAGATCAGGAAGAAAGGGAAAATTAATAAAAAGTAGTAATTACGTAAAGCAAAGATTTCTTAGAAGAAAGGAAACTCTTTTAACATGTAATGAGGTTTGTTACCATAAAAAAAAAACAAAGGTTTTTGAGAGCTAGAGAGACTAAAGAGGAAGAGAGAGACAGTGAGCGTGTGAGAGAGAGAGAGATATAAAGGAAGAGAATGAGAGAGAGAGTTTGGGATTACGTTAAGGATGTAATTGAAGGCATGTGTCGTGTAGTGAGAAGCAAGCATATGCTAGAAGATGTTTATTAAATAGTATCGTATTGGCAGAAAAGAAACGCTTGTCTTCGAGGAAGTTCTGTATGTACTTTCTTCTCACAATTTATTAATTGTTACGAACAACCAGTTCGTGTAGTACCAGATTGGTGTTCTACTGCTTCATAATTAACCATCTTGCCATTTTTCTTTGCACGTCATCGTCATTACTCATTCATTCCCCTATAATAATATCTTGGAATTTCTCTAATTTAACTCTCACACTTTACTTTCACGAGTGTCACAATCAAAACTCATGTTTATCCCGTGTGAATAGCAATGCCAGCAACATAATATTTTGAGTAATTTTTATCACAACTCGTTACATGATCAGTTATGAGTGGTGTAAAGACAGATTCACAATTTTTTCATACCACTTACAATTTGCCACATGGTAAATTGTAATAAAAATTGTGTAAAATATTATAGTGCTAACATTGCTACTCCGATAAACTATATTTTAATAAGAAATTTGGCACCGCAAAAGAAAAGGTGTACCTTTTTTTTTTGGAGAATAACTTTGGTGTTTTTTGTTGAGAGAGAGAGAGAGAGAGAGAGAATTTAATGGTTTTTAGATAAATTTTTGTCTTTTTTTTCTTGTAAAGTTTTCCTCACTCATGTGAGCATATAAAATGGTGAGATATGCCTGATGAATCCAACAAGGCCTTTTTTCTTTGTATGTATTTGTATTAGATTTCTTATGGAATTGGATGGAGATTTTGATTGTTAGGTTAATGAATGTCTATGGTTTAATTTTTTTTTTAATTCAATAGTTATAATAGAAGAGGGAAAATTTAAATTCTGGAGTACATTTTTATTATTTGATATTTTTTTAGGGGATTTATTATTTGATAGTTACAGTGGTTTAAATTTTTATTTTCTTTTGAGAAGGGCAATGGTTTAAATTAATACGAGTAAAAGTATAAGATCTAATTTATGACAAATATAAAACTATGGGGGTAATTTTAAGATACATTGTTTCCTACATTTTTCAAGTTGAAAACAAGTTTATATATAAAGTGAACTTTGAATTTTTGGTAGCAGTTTCATATTTATTGTAATATACCACCATTAAACCTTTTTTATAATTAGAAAAGAAAGACAATAATGAATTTTGTAGTAATGTCTGTACTCAACTATCATAGCAAAGTGGGTGATCATACTTTTTATGCATTTCTTAATCCAAAGCCAACTTTAAGGTGTTTTTTTTTTTGGGAGAAAGAAGCCAACTTTAAGTTTATTAAAAGTATTCTCTCGATTCTCAAAAAAAATTAAAAGTATTCTCTCAAAAAAAAAAAAAATTATTAATACATATTTATAAGATTGTGTGGATTTCAGTTAGTTTAATTGGTAAAGTCTCTGATGGTTGTATAAAAGATCTGAAATTCAATCTTCACTTACACCAAAAATTAATTGGTGTCTTAATCTAATAATAACATCAAAAATAAACTCAATAAGTTGAAACTCTCAAAAAAAAATTAAAAGATTGTGCTCATAACGATAGCGCAAAAGATGGTTAAAAATTTAACGCCAACAGTCCAAATCATATTTTATTAGCAAACAATTATAAAGTTTAAGGATAAAAGCTGGCGAAATTATTCATTAGACTCTTTTTTCAAGAGAATATTCATTACACCTAGTTACTTTACATTCTCACTCATCAAAGAATAAAACAGTATACTATACATACAAGTGGACCCCACATATGAATTTCACTTTTTTCTTTCTAATTTAATCATTCGATAATTGAGTCTTTTAACTAAATATTGTAAAAAATAGAGTTTATTATTGTTATAAGTATTATTTAAAGTTATTTGGCAGAATGAGGAGAGAGACTAAATTTCAGCAACGATGTTGCCGAAATAGCAAGAAAAAGTAGAATGCGTAAGGAGAGAGAGAAAATTGAATTTCGGTAATGAGATTATTGAAATTCTTGTCTTGCCCGTATTGCCAAGCTTGCCCGTGAAGTGGCTAAAATGCTGAAATGGAAACTAATTGTGGCAATGGCATTGCCGAAAATGGGAGGGGGGAGAAAAAAAAGGAAGAAGAATTATGGCAACTAAGTTGCCGAAAATGTAGGGAAAATAAAAAAAGAAAAAAAGGATGCTACGTCCACAATATTTTTAACAACAAATTACAGGTGGTTAGTTGTTATTGGTTCAAATTTGAACCTAACACTAAGATTACTTTTTGGCCCCAATAATAACAATCAGTAACAACCTGCCACTTAGGATTTGTTGTAAAAATATTGTAGACGTATCATTTAAAAAAAAATCAATTGTGGCAATGGCATTGCTAAAAAAAATTTTAAAAACAGAGAAAATCAATTGTGGCAATGGCACGATTTTTTTTTCCCCCTATTTTCTGCAATGGCATTGCCACAATTGTTTTTATTTGCTCCAGACCCTCACGTTGCACTTTGGGCACTCATTCACTCGGGCAGCGGTTTGGGTAGCAAGAATTTCAGTAATCCCATTATCGAAATTCAAATCCTGGCATCACCTGTAAATTTATTTCTCTCTCATACTTTTTGATACAATTTCGCCAACACTGTTGCCGAAATTTAGTCTCTTTTCTCATTTTACCAAATAACTTTGAGTAGTGCCTATAACAACAAAAAAAAACTTTATTTTTTGCAATATTTAGCTAAAAGACTCCCTGAAACTCACGTTTATGTAAGAGGAAGAGTCTTTTGGTTAAAAATTGCAAAAAACAGAGTTTATTATTATTATAGGTAATGTTCAAAGTTATTTGGTAGAATGAGGAGAGAGACTGAATTTCAGCAACGGTGTTGCCGAAATTGCAAACAAAAGTAGAACGTGTCAGGGGAGAGAGAAAATTGAATTTTAGTAATGACATTACCAAAAATCTTGTCATACCCATACTACCAAGGCTGCTCGTGAAGTGGCCAAAATACTAAAATAGAAACCAATTGTGACAATGGCATTGCCGAAAATGGGAGGGGGAAAAAAAAACAAAAAGAATTGTGGCAATCAAGTTGCCAAAAATGGAGGGGAAAAAAAAAAGATACTACGTTCACAACATTTTTCACAACAAATTACAGGTGGTTAGTTGTTATTGGTTCAAATTTGAACCTAACACTAAGATTACTTTCTAGCCTCAATAATAACAATCAATAACAACTTGTCATTTAGAATTTGTTGTGAAAATATTGTGGACGTATAATTTCTAAAAAAAATCGCGGTGCCGAAATAGAAGGGAAAAAAAAAAAAGTGGCAAATTGTTTTGTGGCAATGGCATTGCCAAAATAGAGGGGGAAAAAAAACAATTTGCCACTTTTTTTTTCCCTCAATTGTGGCAATGACATTGCCGAAAATGGGGGGGGGGGGGGGGGGAAGTAAAAACAAAAAAAAAAGTGAAAAAATGTCGTGGACAATTTTGTGAATGTAGCATTTTTCTCCTATTTTCGGCAATGGCACCTTAATTCAATTGTACAATTTTTTTTCCCTTCTTTTTCGGCAATGCCATTGCCACAATTGGTTCCCCCCCCCCCCCCCCCCCATTTTCGGCAATGGCATTGCCACAATTGTTTTTATTTGCTTCGGACCCTCACCTCGCACTTCGAGCACTCACTCACTCGGGTAGGGGTTTGGACAGCAGGAATTTCAGTAATGGGATTACCAAAATTCAAATCCTACCATCACCTGCAAATTTATTTCTCTCTCATACTTTTTGATGCAATTTCGGCAACACTGTTGCCAAAATTTAGTCTCTTTTCTCATTTTGCCAAATAACTTTGAACAGTGCCTATAATAACCAAAAACTTCATTTTTTGCAATATTTAGCCAAAAGAGTCGTAAGAGGAATGTATAATATTTCATATATGAAATAATTTTTTTGGAAACTAAGGGGGTGTTTAAGAGAGTAGTTTAAGCGTTTTTGATATACGTGTAAGTAAAAAAATGTGTAAAAATATGTATAATATTGTTTAAAATATGTAGTTATGTGTTAAAACTAGGCTGCCAAGCAGGCCCTAAACAATCAATTCTATGAACAACATTTTTCACAAGTTATGGAGGTATCAAGTTGAGAATCATCACTTCTACAATATTTTACCATTGACAAAATTTTTATTGGGTACGCAGCCACGCGGTGAGCACAGAGCGAATTATTCTTTCGCCTTTTACTAGAAAAATTTTTTTATTGGGCACTAATCGTGACATGTGATCTCATAAGTTACTAAAAAATTAAAAAGTGAAAATTTGTATGGTGCTGGACTTATTTACCAAATACTAAGTATAGTGCATTCATTAAAAAAAAAAAAAAACTACGAATAGTGCTAGACATGTCATGTTGACATTGCCGTACGTCACGTTGCAGTATAGGACAGTATTGAATTTCATTCTAATGTCTTGCCTGCCTCAACAACAATAATATCACTTTTCAAAAAAAAAAAAAACAACAACAATACTAACAGTTTTTAACATTGTTTTAGTGATCAACCATCACACTTTTTATAATACATATTTGGAATGATTATGCTGATAAAGTTGGTTTAAAGCTTAATGCGAATGGCTGGAACCATTTTTCATTATAAATCAATCAATTTCTTAAGATTGTGAATCTGTAAATGGACCATCAATGTATGATTTCATGAATCCTAATATTCCATGAAAGAGAATGTGTGAAACTATTACCATTCTTCTTATATAAAAGACTTATATATTAATTGATGCGATAATAAATGTGATTGATGTAATTTTAAGTCTTTAATAATATAATAACTAATATCTCTATTTTTTTGTCATTATTAAATAATGACATGTAAGACTTATGCGGTGTAGTACAGCTAACATCACTCTTCTACTAATAAAGAGATGTTAACAATAATAGTGATCACAAAGTTTATCTTTCTCTTAGGGGAAAAAAAAAAAGCGATAACAAATACCTGTGCCTTGTTTGTCCCCACTCCAAAAATAAAAGTTGATCTCAGTTTTCTTTAAAATGAAATAGTTCATTTCACACTTAAAATTTAACCACCGCGCACCTTTGGTGCTGTGGTCACTCCACCAGTATAAATGCTAGTGGAGTGTGGAGGTTTAGGGCCGGGGGTTCAAGTCTTCAAGAGAGAGTTTCACACACATATACACTTAGATTAAGTTAGAGTAGGAATTCTATCTTGTATAAAATAAAAAAAAAATTAATGTTCAATTTTCTCAACAAAAAAAAAAAAAAGATTTAATATTCAACAATTTAAGGTTGTAAATAGCGTCATGTAATTTAAATCTATTATTATTTTTTATTATTTTATGTTTGGTATAATGGAATTTCAAGGGTTAATTGTATTTTACCCACCTAAATCATGGGGTCAAGTTCAATCCCTCTGCTAAACTATAGAGTCGAACAATCAACCTATTTGATAGATTTTGATAATAGGTAAAAATAAATGCTTACTGTCTGAAACAATTTTCATCAATTTCAAAATTTTAACTAAAAAATTCAAAAACTTAAAACGTGAGAAATTCATTATGTAGATATTGCTCAATTTTAGAATTTTTCATGTTAAAGATGGTAGATGCCTATTACCGGTCAATAAGGGGATATTGCTTGATTTCATAGTTTAATAAGGGATTGAATTTTAATTGTGTTTTTATATCTTCACCAATCACAACTCACCACGTGAAGCGTTGTGGAAAAAGTTTTATAAAAAGTTATGGTACTACTTCTCTGTCAAAATATATTTTAATCAATAAATTGGCACCGAAACACAAAAGAAAAGGTGTACTTATTTTTACTTAAAAAAAAATAGCATTGGTGTTTTTTGTTGAATTGTGTGTTTGCATGAGAGAGAGATATAAATGTAATGGTTTTTAGATGAATTTTTATCTTTTTTGTAAAGTTTTCCTTACTCATGTGAGAGCATATAAAATGGTGAGATATGCCGGTTGAATCAAACAAGGCCTTTTTTTTTTGTGTGTGTGTGTTTGTATTAGATTTCCTATGGAATTAGATGGAGACTTTGATTGTTAGGTTAATGAAAGTGTATGATTTATTTATTTACTTTTAATTCAATAGTTATAATGGAAGAGGAGAGATTTAAATTCTGAAAGTACATTTCTATTATTTGATAATTACAAAACAAAGGTTTAAATTAATACAAGTAAAAGTATAGGGTCTAATTTATTACTAGTATAAAACTATGGGGTAATTTTGATATCCCATTCTTTTTCTTCATTTTTCAAGTTGAGAACAAGATTTTATATGTATATATATTAACGTGACCTTTGAATTTTTGGTAGCAGTTTCATATCAATTGTAATTTACCACCAATAAACCTTTTTTATAATTAGAAAATTAAGACAATATTGAATTTTGTAGTAATGTCTGTACTCAACCATCATAGTAAAGTGGGTGGTCATACTTTTTATGCATTTCTTAATCCAAAGCCAACTTTAAGTTGATTATTAGTTCATATTTAGAAGATTGTGCTCATAATGATATAGCTAAAGATGGTTAGCGAACAATTATTAAGTTCAAGGTTAAAAGCTAGCGAAATTACTGGCGAAATCATTCATTACACTAGGTATACTGTACATTCCCATTTGTGAATAAAACAATATAGGGTAAACTACATATTTGGTCCCTAACCTTTACCGTGAATATCAATTTGGTCCTTAACGTTTTAGATGTATCAGTTTAATCTCTAACCTTTTAGTATTGTGTCAAAATAATACTTGCCATTAAGTAGTGAATGGAAAATACTGACAAAACTGATAGACATTAAAATATTATTATTTTTGTCAAGTAAGTTGCCACGTGTCCTTTAACTAAAAAAAAAAAAAACCCTTGGCCTTATAATTTGGGATCTGAATTCATTGTGAGAAAGGAAAGAAGGGGAAGGGGAAGGGGAAGGGGAAGGGGGAGGAGAGATTGGAGACTTTAAGAGTGCTCAATCAGCAGCGATGGCAATCCACCCATCTCCAGCAAAATTGATACAGCCACTAGGAATCAAAATTTTTTCTCAGAAAAGTCCTGAAAAACTAAAACAAAGGTCCCAAATCCATTTTATATTTTCATAATTTATTTTAACAATGAAAACAAATATTATAGAATTAACAAACAATCCAAATGAAAACTGATGATGATGTAAAACCACTAGCTAGTCACGCAGTCCTCACAAGCTTGAAACAATACCTGTACAACAAAAAGAGATGACCTAACAGAGAGCACCGGTGTGGTGCCGGTCAAATACCCTCCAAAAGTCAAGTTAGAATTTTTATTCAACTTTAGATTGCTAGAGCTGGGATGAACTATGCGTACCTTGTATTATGAGGGTTCATTGGTTTTTATAGTAAAGTTGACCTCCGTTTCTTGCGCATCAAGGCGTTTTTCTATAGGGAAGATCTTCATTAATGGGCGTATATTACAGAATCCTTGGAGATCTTCATTAATCGTGAGACACAAGTTATTTCCATTTAGGAGTCCTTGGAGATCAATTAAATCAGGTGGATGTCACATGACCTTGGATTTGTCTATTTTTTGTTCGTGCATCTTGGATCCGTCTACTCTCACACCAATCTAACGTCGTCATGTCCACTCAAATGAATCCATCTACGTCTTTTAATCCTCTTCAAAAACTATTGTAAATTAGAATTAAACGAATAAAAAAATCCTCAAGATACATTTCAAACAAGAATAACAACTAGATATACCACTTTATATAAAAAAAATTCAAAATCAAAACACGATCTACCAAAATAGGAATTTTGTGAAAGGCATAACAGCTGTTGGCTTATATGGACACAGTCACATAGACATGATCTAGTAATATATTACTGAATGATTCTTCAGGCGCTTGATGAGTTGATCGAGTTTGTCAATGTGAGTGATGAGATGAGTGACGGAACAAAGGAGCATTGTGCTGAAGTTGTTAATGAACATAGAAGACAAGGATGGCAGCGATGAGGAAAGAGTTGTGCTAGCTTCGTTATGGGTGTGTCGCTGATCTCCACTCAGCCTGGCATTTCCATTAGCTATATTAGCTTCGCTGTGGATGGGTGGGTCGCAGTTGCCATAGATTGAACACTCTCAGACTCTCCGATCTCTCTTCCCCTTTCCCCTTCGTTCTCCTTTCATAGTGTTCCCAAATCAATTGGCTTTCTTTTTTTTTTTTTTTTAGTTGAAGGATACGTGACAACTTACTTGGCAAAAATAATAATATTTTAATATCTTTGTTAGTCAAGTTAGCATTTTTTCATCCTTTCACCTAATTGCAAGGACTATTCTAAACTGACACCTTTGAAACATTAGGGACCAAATTGACATTTACTGTAAAGGCTAAATGACCAAATATGTAGTTTACCCAACAATATACTCTACATACAAGTGGACCCCACACATAAATTTCACTTTTTTTTTTTTTTTAATTTAATAATTCGATACTTAGGATAGTTTGGATTACATACATGAAACTCATGTTTATGTAAGAAGAATGTGTACTATATCCAATATATGGAATAATTTCTTTGGAAACTAAACAATTAATACTATGGACAACATTGTTCACAAGTCATCGGGGTATCAAGTTGGGAGTCATCCTTCTACAATATTTTTATCGTTGACATAATTTTTAATGTGCACTAATCATAACATGTCACCTTATAAGTTATTAAAAAATAAAAAAAAAAGTGAAAATTTGTACAGTGATAGACTTATGTATCTCTTACATTCTCGTCGTGTTGCAGAATAGGACAGTATTAAATTTCATACTAATGTCTTGCCTTAACCATCATACTAACAGTTTTTAACATTGTTTTAGTAATCAACCATCACACTTGTTGTAGTACATATTTGAAATTGTGTGTACCCTTTACTACACTTAAGTGGACCTAGTGTTTGGGCTCATAGTTTACTTATACAGTGGGTATTGAGTATCCTACTAAGAGTAGTCCTTAGGCGGGCTCAAGAAAAGAACACACGTAAGAACTCTCTCTCTAGGGTTTGCTCGGTTAACTCTCAATCTCACTTACAATTTTCCAACCACCCCTCTCTCATTGCTCCTTCTGATATTTATAGCTTGAGGCTAGCGGTAGAATCATGATTACTGTCTAACTCTACTCATGCGGGTGGGGCAAAAGTTGATTATTCCTGACAACTACTAAATTTTGTTGGGAATGAGAGTTATCACGTTGGAACTAGTGCTAGCCACCAAAACTTGGTCTGTAGCACAATCTCCCAGGGCATTTATAGCCCACCGAGGATTAAATGAACATCGTCGGTGCCCTAACCGAACATTGTTGGTGCCCAAGCCGACCATGGGATATCTGAGGTGCATTTAGATACCGAGAGATTTGGACTGTCCATGAGCTGAACGTGAGGGGATGAGCCCAAGGGTGGTATTGTTCATGGGCCTTCCTTAATTGGGGGCCCAGCGAAGGTGGCTTTTGACCGTACGCCGTACAATAATGATAATAAGGTTTTATCTTTCTCTTAAGAGGAAAAAAAAAGGTGTTAACAAATGCCTGTGCCTTGTTTTTGTCCCAAAAGGTGCATTTATTAGTCTTTGTTAATGCATGAGAGGAAAAAAATAACCTTCATTTTCTTTAAAATGAAAATACTTCATTTCACAATTAAGATTTAATATTTAATTTTCTTTAAATTAAAATTTAATATTCAAGAAGTTTTGTTCTAAAAAAAAAAAAATCAAGAATTTAAGGTTATATATTGTGTCATGTAATTTAAATTGGTTTTTGATGAGTCCAAAAATAACTAGGTTGTCATTAACATAATGACAATCCAAATAAGCGTTATGCATTAATTGCAAGTATTTATGTCAAGGAATAATAGATGAAGTAGCAGTAATAAAGGAGCTGTGTACATAAAAGCACCGGTCTGTAACGCACTATTTGTTGGACTTAGGCTGTGTTTGTTTTTATGTAAAATGTTTTCCAAGTGTAAAATATTTTCAGGTGTTTGGTGGTATTTTAAAAAATACTTTGCAAAATATTTTTTAGTGTTTGGTTGAGTTCTTGAAAATTCTATAGAAAACACATTTTCTACTTGTTGTTCATATTTTCTCAGGTTCCAAACAAATAGATAATATCAATTCTCAGTAGAGAAACACAATAGAAACAAAACCCAATAAAAAAATTCATCAAATCCGGTTAAATTGAGAGAAGAAAGAAGAAAAAGAGGCGACTGAGTTCGGTCTAAAGGCAGATTGGGCGGCGAAGGCAAAGGCGAGATCGCGCGGCGGAGAGAGAAAGATCGGTTCGTGGGTGACTTGGTGGTGGTGACATGGACATGATGGGTCGATCTAAAGGTGGTGGCTCAATCTAGGAGTGGGTCACTCACTGGGTGGTTCGATCTAGAAGTGGGTTGCTCATACGGTGGACCAATTGGCTCAGGGGTGGGTTGCTCATGGTGGTTCGATTGGCTCAGGGGTGGGTCGTTCACTGGGTCATGGACTCACGGTGGTCTAATCTATTTCCCAGTGGCTCCTTCTCTCTCCGTGCTCCATTGTAAAGTGTTCTCCTTTCTTCTCACTGGAGCGGAGGGGACACACGGTTGTGCTGCTTGTCGGAGTGTGGGATGGACCTCAGACTGGCGTCGGAGTGTGGGGTGGAGCTTTGTCTCTCTCTCATTGGTGTGTGGGGTGGAGCTGAGTTAAGCTTGGAAACCCATTTCGGACCGTGTGAGGCGTGTGGGAGAGGAGTGTGTGAGGAGTGAAAAATTACGGAAATGGTTTTAAGTTAAAATGAAACCTGAAATGAATTTCTGGGTCTGGGGTTCGAATTTTACGATCAATGCAATGGTTTTCCGTTTGACCAAATTTTACATGTACAAGCAAAACACCCGACAGGGTGTAAAATATTTTTAGAAATCCATTTTTAGCCCAAACAAACACAGCCTTAAATGCAGAGATTGATTTCCCTTTAAGGGAAATAGCAGCTATAAAAGAGAGAAAAGGAGGAACCGAAAGGTACACACAAAAATTTGGTCCAAAAACTACTCCTAAGTGAAATCTTTTCTCTAAGCTCTTTTTTTGACTTAATCATCAAAGGGTTTTTGGCAAACACCATGCCAGTGTATTCTTTTCCTAGTTTGAATCTTATGGTAGGTTTCATATTAGAGACGTACTCAACTATCTTAGTCCGTCAAAGTAGACGAAGAACTCAACTGCTGACTTTTTGCATCATCAGTTTTTATTTTTTATTATATTTGGTATAATGGAATTTCAAGGATTAATTGTACTTTACCCACCTAAATCATGAGGTCAAGTTCTATCTCTTTGCAAAACTATAAAATCAAACAATCATCCTATTTGATAGATTTTGATAATAGGTAAAAATAAATGCCCACTGTCGAAAACAATTTTCATTAATTTCAACATTTTATATGAAAAATTCAGAAACTTAAAATGTGATAAATTCATTACGTGGATATTACTCAATTTTAGAATTTGTCATGTTAAAAACAGAAAATGTTTATTACTAGTCAATTAGGGAATATTGCTTGATTTCATACTTTAGTAAGGGATTGAATTTAATAACTTAATATCCCCCTTAGAGAAACCAAATTCTATGTTAAATCATCAGAGAGAAATCGCTATATATATGTGCGTGTGTGTGTAGTATATGTATTAATAGGGAAAGAGAAGATGGGTGACATACCGTCAGGGCCTGAGGCTTTTGTGGGGTGCATCTGTTGTAGGGCTTGCCTTACCTCCTTTGCCTTAAAGTCTGCCACCAACTCTTCATTCATTTCCTAGGAGACCCTCTTGGAGATTGCACACAGACTAGCATCAAAATTTGAGGGGTTATCCGACCTGAATATGTTCGTAAAGTATTCTAAAATTATATGTTCCATACCTTCCTGATCATCAATCCACTCCCCCTACAGATTCTGCAAACCATCTATTCTATTTTTCCTTCTCCGTTGGCTGGCTGTAGCATGAAAAAACTTTGTATTTTGATCACCCCACTTAAGCCATGTCACCCATCGTTTACCAACAATATTGGGATATAGTAGGAGCCGATAAAGTTAACTGTGTCCTAGAGGTTCAAAATTCTGGTATGTTGCCCTGTACCCTCAATGAAACATTTATATGTCTTATCCCAAAGGTAGCATCACAACAGAAAATTACGAAATTCATACCAATAAGCTTATGCAATGTAGTGTATGAACTAATCTCCAAAGCGCTTGCAAGTAGGTTGAAAAAAATTCTAAAGGAGGTAATTGACAAATCTCAGAGTGCATTTGTGCTGGGTAGATCAATAATAGACAACGTGCTAGTCGGTTTTGAGATGATGCACTGCATTGATCAGAAAATGAGGGGTAATGAAGCTCTTATGGCTGTGAAACTCGATATGAGCAAGGCATACGATCGAGTTGAATGATCCTACTTGGAAGCTATAATGAGGAAACTGGGGTTTCATGAGAAATGGATTTCTTTGATGATGATGTGCGTCACTATGGTTTCATAGTCGGTCCTGATAAACGGAGAGCCAAAAGGGAAGATAGCCCCCTCTAGAGGTCTTAGGCAAGGAGACCCAATCTCCCCATACTTATTCCTCTTATGCGCGGAAGGGTTGTCGGCGATGTTGAAGAAGGAAGAGATCGAAGGTCATATTAAAGGTGTGGCAGTCAGTAGAGGAGCTTTGAGGGTCTCTCATTTGCTATTCGCGGATGATAGTATCATTTTTTGTAGAGCATCAGTGGTGGAATGTGAAAGAGTACTGAAGGTGTTGGAGGATTATGGGCAGGTCTCGGGTCAGAAAATTAATAAGGAGAAGACTGCCCTATACTTCAGTAAGTCCACGAGCACGGAAGTACAAAACAAGATCAAGCAAAGATTAGAGGCTGAGATAGTTAGACACCATGAGAAATACTTAGGGCTGCCACCTTTAGTTAGAAGGGGTAAAAGGAAAGCATTTCATCGGATAAAGGATCAGGTGGGAAGAAGAATTGCGGGTTGGAAAGGCAAGCTTATGTCCAATGCAAGGAGAGAAATTCTTATTAAAGCTGTTGCCCAAACCACTCCTACATACACTATGAGTGTCTTTAAGCTCCCGGACTCATTGTGTAAGGATCTGAACTCAATGATGAGAAATTTCTGGTGGGGCTAGAAAGGTAGGGAAAGGAATATGGCATGGGTCTCTTGGGAGAAACTATGCAAACCTAAGTCCGAAGGGGGTATGGGGTTCAGAGATCTTAAGGCTTTCAACCTAGCACTCTTAGTGAAGCAAGGCTAGAGAATTATGGAGCATCCAACCTCACTAGTTCATAGAGTCTACAAAGCTGAGTACTTTGCTCAAGGGTCGTTCTTTAACTACCCAAGTAGGGAGGAAACCCTCCTACGCGTGGCGAAGAATTATGGCGGCAAGAGATTTAATTAAGAAGGGTTCTAGGTGGTGCATTGGAAATGGGCAAAAAGTTCACATTTGGAATGACAATTGGATCCCACGGCCAAACTCTTCCAAAGTTGTCAGCCCTTGGAGAGCCCAGGTTGAGGAAGTGATGGTTTCGGACCTCATCAACATAGATAGAAGAAGCTGGAATGCAGCCAAAGTCAGAAGCATTCTATTGCCGCATGAAGCAGAGCTAGTTTTGGGTATCCCAATTAGCTACAGATTGCTTGATGATTCGGTTATTTGGGTAGGGACCTCAAGTGGAATTTTTACAATAAGAAGTGCTTATGGGGTTGCGCAAAACTGGCTAAGGGAAGGGTCGACAAGGTCTGACACGGGATGCAGCTTTGATAACTTGACGATGAGAGCTATTTGGAAAATGGTTTGGCAACTGGAATGCCCAAGCAAAATTAAGTGCTTCATGTGGAGGGCAAGTAAGAATTTCCTCCCTACTAGAAATAGACTAAAGGTGAGAGGTATTGGCTGTGTGGACTGTTGTGTGTTGTATGATGCTAATGAGACATCGGGGCATATTCTCTGGGACTGCACTTTTGCAAAGGAGGTTTGGTGTGGAGCGAAGATTAAACTCCCTGCTCTGCCTGAACCCGTTAATGAGTTTTTGGATTTGGTGTGGGAGGTAATGGATTCTTGCCCAAATGCTAATTGGGTGATGTTTGTTGTGACAGCGTGGAGCTTGTGGAATAATAGAAACACGGTGATGCATGGTGGGCTTAGCAAAGGAAAGGTGGAGCTCATTAAGTCAATGGCTAATTACGTTGAAGAGATCAAGAGGGAGAAGACAATGCAGAGGGGGGCTCACTCAATACTAGCACAAACATGGACTCCACCGAAGCAAGGATGGTATAAGGTTAATACGGATGGAGCTGTGTTCAGTGAGGCTGGAAGTTGCGGCATTGGAGTAGTGGTTAGAGATGGAAAGGGTCAGATCATGGGGGCATTATGCAGAAAACTAGAGCTGCCCCTGGGAGCGTTGGAGGTAGAGGCAAAGGTTATGGAAGAAGGGATCCAATTTGCAAGGGACCTCAGCCCTGGTCAGATAGTTATTGAGAGCGACTATCTAATGGCGGTCAACTCTTTACGGGATCCAGGCCTGGTCCAAAGCCGCATACAAAAAGGAATTGAAGGTTCGAAGCTGGGCTTACGTTGGTTTAAGGCGTGGGAAATGTCTCATACCCGTAGAGGCTGCAATAAAACGGCTCATGTTCTAGCAAGGCAAGCCAAGTTTGTAAACGACTATGTCGTCTGGGTGGAAGATACTCCACCTATGATTGTAGATCAAGTGCTAAATGATGTAACCTGTATGGCTTCCATTTCGGTTTAATGAAATTTAAATGTTGTGAATCAAAAAAAAAAAAAAAAAAAAAAATGTGCAGTATATGTATTAATAGGGAAAGAGAAGCCATGCTTAATTCACGCATATTGATCATTTCACCTTTAAGCTTTAACCTATTTAATTTTATTCTTGATGCTGAATAGTGAATACCCAAAGTTTCCACATTATCAATATGTCATGCTCATGCAACACATCTTTTTATTTTTAAGCAATGAAACCATTAAATAAGATAATCGAAAAGTAAATATAATTAGCGTTTGGATAGCTTAAAATGTTTCAGTATTTTGCGTTTTGTGTTTCACGTTTTTTTTTAATACCAGAAGTGCATTCACATGGGACACAGACCTGCCACGGGACCCACTACTCTTTTAATGTCCACACATTTCACTAGAATGTCTTTGTTAGTGGGTTTTGTGTACTGTTTATGAGACCCACAAACTTCACTTTTCAATAATTTTTTTTATTAAAAATGAGTCTCACGGTACTATTTACACATTTAAAAATTATTTTACTACAGTATTTCAGTTTTAAATTTTTAATAAAATAAATAGTATCTAAACAGACTCATAGTAAGTAACGTGCAAGACACTTCATTTGGTTCTTCAGAGGTCTTATCAGATCCTAATCTCAGAAATCTTATCCCATGTAACTTGTCTAATCAAGTTTAAAATCATTATCTGATAAAGTAAATTAAGCCATAAAAGTTTAACCAAGCACTCATGAACTTTTAAACTATATATAATTGCATTCCTTTTTCACTGTATATGTAGCCCCAGCTATGACAACCTTGGTTTTGATCATAATAATTCATATATCTGTTTGACAAAAATTGAAGTGTTTTGAGGGGCCTAGGCAATAAGAGGACCGTAGACGTTTCTCAACGTTTGAACACATGACTAATAACTATCCCATACCTAAACTTTAAACAATGACCGACATCGATATATGATAGGATGATGCATGACAGAAACATTTCAACTTGCAAAGTTGATTTTGGTCGTCTGATTTTCTCTAAAATCTTGGATTCTTTAATAGGCATAGAACCCCACCACCCATTAAAATGATAAGAAAAGACAGGAAGGAAAGAGGAGAGAAAAAGAGAGGGGTGGGGGAGGGGAGTTGTATTGGGAACATGATTTTAACACTTAAAATCGTGTTTCTAAAAGACGATTTCATCATATAAATAACATTTTAAGCGAAATTATGTTTTGAAAATATTAGTTAAAACCATGTTTCTAACACAATTAAAAAAAAAAAAAATCTAAATACTCAAAAAGTTTCGAAAACAATGTCAATTTAAAAAATATTGTTAATTTGAAAATTTGGGTGAGAGAGATAACGAAGGGAATTTCAAGACGTATGAAAAACGAAACTTTTTGTCTAATACGTTGCGTTTTATGATTCGACCAATCAACTTTTTTTGAACAAGACAAGGGAAGTAACATCATCAGAATTATCAAGAAAAAAGAAAACCTCCCAAACCATATCAGGGGCAAAGTAAACAACAAAGTCCTCCACCTGGAATCTACCCAAGCTTGCCAGCCAAGATATCAACACGTCTATTGACTTCTCTATCAAACTTGGATCAACATCCAGTTCTACAACTAATAAATAGGTAAAGCCCACAAATAATGCCAGAGCAATACCAATCACATTTTGTATTTAACTTAACCTAGATCAGAGCAGGAGTTTCCAAATTTTGTTTACCTATTTCCTTTAACTAAAAATAAATAAAAAACTTAAGTAAAGTAAAAGTTCTCAATCTTTAAGCATGTTCACCAAGATCAGTGGCAAAGCCAACACTTTATTTTTGGGGTGTTTGAGTTGAACTAAAACTAGGACCCACACACAATATAAAACTCACAACAGTGAGAGACGAGATGCATATAGGTAATTTCTTCCTGATAATATTTTGTTCAGCAAAACCATTTTTGAACTTAAATTATAAGCGCTTTTTATTTAAATTATCTATTATTTGTAAGTTTTATTTTACTTTTTGTCTCGACTTTATTTTAAATAATAAAAATTTTAGTTTTTTTTTCCTAACTTTTTAAAAACAAGCTATTGAAAATTAGCAAACACTAATTTTATTTTTAAATATTGTTAACAGTGGTCTTAGTTGTAATTTTTAGAGCATAAATGACACGGCAATTCAGTAACCGTTGAACTATTTAAAATGTCGCGCCAGCCATGTGATGGCCATGCGATGCGTGGGACCAACTGACAAGCCTATCCCTATATTTTTCCGTTTAAATAAAAAAATAAAAACAATAAGCAGTACTAACTACTTTTTTTTTTTCGAGAAATCGCAGTACTAGTTACTTGGTAACAACTAATAAAATAAAATAATCTTATTATTATTATAAAATAAAAGAAATAAAATAATCTACTTCAACAGGTTGGTTGTTTTTTTTTGAAAGAACAACAGGTTGGTTGTTTTAGACATGATTGCGATTTACATAAATTTGAAAACACAGTTGGCACCTTGTTACCAACCTTTCATTCATTATTTTATTATTATTTACCATCTTAATTAATAGAATTAGATAGATAGATAAGTTTTTTTTTTTAAAAGCAGATAGATAAGTTTAAGTATTAAAAGGGTTGCATTAGAAAGCAATGGTATGATTTTGTTTGTTTGTTTACTTTTTCATTCGTTATTTTATTATTATTATTATTTTTAGAAGAAGGGTTTTAATTTATGGTGATTGTTTTTGGTAGTTATTACTTTTTACTATTGGCTAAAATATCAATTAACTTTTAGCGTAAGTGATCACGAAATCTCAGATTTCTTATTCTCAAGAGACTTTATTTTTACTAGTCCCATCACATTAAGTGTGATGAGACTTTTTTTAGTGGTCTTATTTTGTAAAAAAAAAATTGTATTTAATTATTTTCTATATATATGATTTTTATTTAAAAAAATCTAATTTATAAGTGAATAAATCAGTGGTCTTATTTTTTCTTAGTTCATTTTTCTGAAGAGACTTAAATATATTATTTTTATAAGTCTTGTATTTAGATATTTCATTCATTATTTGGATTAAAATTGATTTGATATTTCATTCATTATTTGGATTAATTGATGTTCTTTTCCGAAGCTTTTTTTAATATATTTTTTGAGTTTAAGATTTGTTTCATTGATGTAAGTTAACCTTAAATAATGAAGTGCCGGAATCCGAGATCAGAAACACGTGATGCATGAGAGAAATTGTACAAACCACAAGTCATCATTAATATTAATTAATTGTCAACCCAGTACTTCGTTTAAGAGCTTTTCTGCACTGCCTTCTTTTTAACTGTTTGCACTTTGCAGCATTATCGTGAAAAACTGAAATGCACGGACAGATCCAAATTCAAATTTTTTAAAAATATATATGTTTACTTGATAGAATAATTTTGTTTTGATTCTATTTCCATGCAGCAGGTGTGACTTTAAATGAAATTGGTAAATTCATTCTCGATTCAGATGCTCAAGAATCAAGGTTTCAGAGTTTCGGTTTTGTCTCAATTAAGGCTGTGTTTGTTTCAACTGAAAACCAGTTTCAGAAATCATTTTCCGGAAAATATGGTGTTTGGTTCATAATGAAAAATTCGGTCAAACTGAATTTGTTTTCGGTTTGACCGAAAATTTGCCTTCAGAGGATGGAAAATCAATTCAGTCCCTCATTTCACTTCAAACCATTTCCGTGGGATGCGCAAAGAGAGAGAGATCGTGCGAGAGTTAGAGACTGACCACCTGAAAACACGCCGGCGCCATCGCCTGATCGCACCGGCGCCGGCGATCGCCTGATCGCGCCGCGATCGCGAGCCACTGCACCGGCGCCGCGATCGCGAGTCGCGATCTCGCGAGGCGGCGATCGCGACTCGCTGCGGCGCGATCTCGCGATCGCCGCGGCGCGATCTCGCGATCGCCGCGGCGCGATCTCGCGATCCCGATTGCCGCCTGCGATCGCGAGTCGCGATCTCGCGATCGCGAGGCGGCAATCGCAAGATCCCAGATATGATTTTTTTTTTTTTTTTTTTGGATTTTGTTTCTTTTTTTTCGGGGTGATAATGTATGTTTGGAAGTTGAGAAAATGTGAGAAAATTTAAGCAACAAGTAAAAAATGTATTTTTTATAATATTTTCAAGATTACAACTAAACACCTGAAAATATTTTCCAAAGTATTTTCTAAAATGCTACCAACACCTAAACATATTTTCCTTTCCCGAAAATATATTTCAGAAAATATTTTCTTTTCCTGAAAATGATTTCAGTTGAGCCAAATACAGCCTAAAAGGATTTTAACCAAGGTGTGACAATGTTTGTGTAATCAAACCTAATTGAACATTATTAAATGAATCATAACTAATAGAGAAATCAAGCTAACTTAATAAAAGAAGAAGATGAAATCTATATATTATATTTAAAAAGCTGAAAGATGAAGCAGAACATTTATTGTTATTATCTCTCTTTGAGTTATATCAGTATAGGATTTCAGTCCAATCGGTCTCATTTGGCCCACTTTAGTTCTTTCAGTCGATTCAGTTTAATCTAGTTCAATCCATTTTGAACCAATTAGACCTTAATTTGATTCTTTTTGCTGGTTGCCTTCTCAGTTTTAGGCTTAAAATTTTATTTTATTTTTGTATATATATTTTTTAATATTGTTGAATATATTCAAATTAGTCAATTGAAAAAAGAAAGAAAGTCATTTTAATAACATCTTTTTTTTTGTTTATATAAAACAATATTATAATTATATAATATATATATATATATATTACATTTTTTTTCATGCATCGCGGAAGAATGCGACTGACGAAATTAAATTTACTTACATTAACGAATTTGAGATATTCAAGTATACTTTGAGAGTGAGCTTAAATTTAACTAAATGGAGATTACAAAGAAAACAACACAGGAGTTTTTATTATTAAAAAAAAAAAAAAAAATTATATGGAGGTGAACAGTGTTAGTATTATTTCTAATTAAGTGATGTTTTTATTTATACTTAAGTTCTGATAGTTATGGTCGAATCTCGTTGGACACATGCCTACATAACCTCAATTTTTTGAACAGTTTTTAGGATGCGTTGTTGAACTTTTGTCCAATAAGATCCAAATCACACTAATATATATATATATCTTAAATATTAAAACTACCTTCTTAGTCAATACTAAATGTTTGTCATGTAATAAAGCGCATATTTCAGATACCTCTTGTTGTTCAAATGCTGAGTGTGTGTCTTCATCATGAATAATTGTTCAATATTTCAAAAATAATATTCTCTCTTCTCATATAATAGAAGAAAAATCATTAGTGTGAGAGGGATCAGTATTCGGCAGGTTTGAATTATTGAATAACTTTTTCTCTTTGGACTCGTCTCCCCGGTTTGTCATTTGTCACGCGTTGGCTTGTGGTAGTTTAAAGTTTTAAATATAGATATAGACAATACTCAAATACTCCTATAAACAAAACGAGCAGGCGCACATCAAACAGAAGTTCGAATTCTTGTTGATTTGATTTGATTTTTTCTTAGTTTATGCTTAATTTATTTGGTTTTATGATTATTTTTTCTTTAATTTATGCTAATCACATGCAGAAATCCTCCCATACCTCATGGAATTTTTAAAATTTTTTTGGGGCAGGTACAATACCTCTTGGATTTTGATTATATTTAAATCTGGGAAATTAAAAATCCAGTGATTTAAGTAAGCATTACTAGTATAAATAGATGCTTATGAATTTTAATAACAAATTATAAATCTGAACATTGACTATTTTATTCCAACAAAAACATTTGTCATATTGATTTAAAATAGTATTTTACTTCCAAGTCATACCAAATCCACCTATTAGTAAGGCTTAAATCTATAAATAAATTTAATTTGCTAAAATAAATTGTCTTCTTCCCAAGTTATTCACACTATTTAAATTAAAAACCGATTCAAATTCTTCTCAAATATTTCTGTCCAACTGAACCAGAAATGTGAGAAAGATCACATAGCCTAGCAGATTGGGGTAGATTGATTTGGTTCTCTCTCTCTCTCTATTATTTTTTAATATTGCATTGCCTAAAATTTAACATCATTTTAATCTGATTTAGAATTGTAATTTCCAGACCTTTAACATAGAGCTTAGTAGCTTTCATAACCATAGAGCTTAGTAGCTTACATTTCACTCATAAGCCAATAAACACAGAAGAAAAAGAACCCAAAAAAATAAAATAAAATAAAGAGAGAAGAAGAGAAGAAGCAATACATCTGATGATAATAGCTAATTACAGCAGATTAACCATACAATTATTAATTATGACGGTCTTGTGTTTGTTAGGTTTCATCTACTTACATGTTTTCTCCGGCATGATGTATTCATTCAGATTGCAAGAGGATTGAGCACATGTCCAATGAACAGCACTGTTCCAGTCAAGTCTTCTCTGATCAGGAACAAAAATGGGTGGTCAGCCACAAAGTCCATCTTAGGGGGTGGGAGGCCTCTCAATGCTATGACAGCGGCAGAAGCAGCTGCAGCTTCTGTGCCTTCTTCATTAACCTCTATGAAGGATTTATGGAATATGCTTGAAACATATAGGTTCTGACCCACAAGCGAGTCAACCATTTCTGTCAATTCTGCTCCACCAGAGAAAGGCAACACCAATCCTAGTTCCTTCAGAAGTTTGGAAGCTTCAAACCCAAAAGATATCTTAAACTTTGGGATCCTGAATTCACCCACTTCTGCCTTTTGTTCGGGAAGATGGCTATCCAAGAACCTAGACTCAGAACCAACTTTCTCTACCAGAGCTGGCAACCCATCTTTTGTGTCTGGAAGAAAGAAATACATGGAAAATCTGCGCTTATCCTCACCTTGTTTATAAGGAAGTCCAAGGACTTTAAAACCATCATAGGCACCAACAACCTGCTTCTTCTTGCTAGTCATGAAGGGAACCTGAACTGTGCTCCCATTAAGAAGGTGGAAATCAGATTCTTTTGTTGCTGATGCATCAAACTTCTCATCCCAAGCTCCTTTGAAGTATAGTGCGTTTGCAAAGATTAGTCTGGTTGTGCTGTCAACTGACCCAGAAGGAAGCACCTCTTTAATAAGGCCACTAGTCTCCTTTTCAGCCCACGAATTCACTGTGCTTGTCACTTCAGCAGCCTTCAAAATTAAACGTTATACTATTAGCATATTTTAGTAGATCAGTACTAAGGAACTAGCTGGTAAATGCTGTGAACATGATAATTAAATAAAACACGTAGCGTTAGCAACTAAGAGACGCTTTAACTTGGAAATTGAATAAATCCATTACGTAAGGTGCACTGCACTATTTCTGTATGGCATTTGGCGCACATAAAGATAAACAAATACATTCAAGTAAACTATATCCTTTAAGCGTTTCTTAAGTATGGAGAATTTACTTCTATATATTCTTAATGAAGAGAATAATATTAAAAAAAATTCAAACATAGAAAATTATTCAGTTTCCATTAGATGTTCAACCTCACTTAAAAGAATCATTGAAAACATATTATGTTACAACTCACTGTGTTTGCAGGGTCAGTCAAATATATAAGCAGAAGGATCCAGAGACTTGTCTGGGCTTAAGTTGGAATGAAGCACATATTCTAGTAAAGGAAACCAAAAGCATTTGCAGGATTCTGAATCTTAGCATTAGGAAAATGAAAACCCAAACAGATGTTTAGTAAAATACTCCAGTCTTCATTGCATAGGCTTCTGATGAATACCTCAGCCAGCATAGTAATTCCAATTCATTTCCATTTCAGACACCTGATCAGCTAAATTGATCATTCAATAGAACCAGACGGTTATAGTCATTCTAGCATGATCAATTAACAACAGAAACGCATGGTTAATACTGAGATGGAATCATAGAATACCACATGTCCACAGCAGATTACAAACTGGTGACCATGCACAAAAAAGGTGAGCAAGCAACAAAGTGGAACATGTTAAGTATATTAGCAAGAAAAAAAAATAGTAATTACATTTTAAACCATATATTATCATGGTAGTTTCAGATTAAACCTTTAAGACTGTTCGTTTCATCTTGAATCTTGAACTTTTAAAATTATATCAATATAAACCCTGGACTTTCCAAGTTTGTTGGAGGTTTAAATTGATCCAATTTTAAAACTCCATGGTTTGATGTGAAACTATAGTTTTAAATTTGTAATAATCTTGAACTTCAGAGTTTAGTTTAAACTTTTGAAACCGTTGGATTTAATTTAAATTCATCCCCAAAGTATAGGAATGAAAATGTAAAATTTTCCAAAAAAGAAAAGAAAAGAAAAAAGGGGTGGGGGGCGCACTGGCAAACCAATATATGTATTTTTCCATCAGACTGTCCTTCAAAATCAGTATAGTAGTAGCCAAAACTCCAGAAAGGGTGTTAGATGCAACTTTTAGAAGAAAAAACTGAATTCGCCCCCTACTATACCATATGCTTTTCCCAACTTCTCAACTAACAATACCCTAATATATACTACCAAATGCTTGTCCCAACTACTAAAAAGGGGGCACAACCATAGCACATGTGGTTTTTTTGGTTGGTAAGTTACACATTCGCTGGGTCATGAACCTAAAGCCTCACCCTCTTCCTTGCTTATTAAAGGGAGGGAAGTGCCAGAGCTAGAGTTTATTGGCCTAATACAGAGGATGCATATAAGAAGGAACCAAAATCTATCATCTAAAACCTCTACCCATTGATATATTTTCATCATCACAGTCTACAGAAACCCTATAGATAGGCCCAAGAGTAATTATTCAAAAGACAGATTCTAGCAAAGCCCACGATATTTGGAAGTTAAAGACATGAGTACATGACTGACAACAAAAAATGTGCATGTCCCTCAATGGGAAAACAAAATCAAAGCAAAGCAAATTCACCATTTTAAATCAAAAGACTCTAACCATTGTAATTCCATCTCATTGCATTCAGAACCAAATAGAGGACCATCAGGTGACTAAAATTACCCAAATGGGTCCAAGCCACAACATCAAAATCTCCCCCAGAATACACTAGGGACCAGTTATGTTTCCCTCTATATAACATTGAGCATCAAAGTCTACCAATTCAATAGCATTTAACAACAAAACAGAGCTAACAAAAGTAACCCGTTTCACAAACAATGCAAGACCCTTAAAAACTAGTATAAAAACTTAAAGCAAGAGTAGGGTTATGTTTTCCTCTATCACTCAATCAACTTGCCTACTATATATACCATTGATCATCAAAATCCACCAATTCAAACAGCATTTAACAACAACAAAAACAGAGCTAACAAAAAGGAACCCATTTCACAAACAATGCAATACCCTAAAAAACCTAGTACAAACTTAAAGCAAGAGTTGGGTTGAGTAATGGGTAGGACGAGCTAACCTTGGTTTGAAAATCAACTTGGTCCAAAGCGGCCTTATAGTAAGTGTCCACAACCTGTTTGAAAGAAGGCTTGAAAGAGAGAGACTTGTCGAGCCAAACCCCATTGGCGAAAGACAAGCGAGGCCCACCAGAGGGACTTGCATCGGCGAAAACCACAGCAACGAACTGAGAAGCGAAGGAGTTGATGTGGTCGACGGACTTGGATTTGAGGAAAGAGAGGAACTGATCAAGCGTGGGACCCTTTGACCCAGCAGCGATTAAGCTCAGCACAACGTGGATCGAGAGAGGAGAGAACACTAGGTTCGAGTCCTTGCCTTCGGTTAACAGTAGGCGCTTCGAGATTCCTAAACCTACGTCGGTTTGGTTGCTGATCGATTCGCGGATCTCCATTGTTGATGATGGTGTGTGAGTGTCTGTGTGAATTAGAAATGGTGGAAAAGCGTGTAACCGAATTTCGGTAGTGAAGGAGTCAATGAAATTAAAGGCTCTCAAGAGAAACCCCACCGCTTTAGAGATAAGTCATTTTGTTTTATGTAAAATTGGTTTATTTTTTACTTTGTTTTTCTTTTTTGGGATAATTTTGTAGTGGGAGAAAAATAAAAAATAAGTTTAGACCTTTTTTTTTTTTTTGGGTTAAAACAAATTGTCAATTAAGTTACAAAAGTCATGAGATTTTGTCTGTTTTATTCGGTTTTTGCTAAAAAAAATATTTACTAAAAGTGTAATAAAGTATTTAAAATAATAAAAAGTTTTAAAAAAAACTCTGTATAAAAGTTAAAAAATAAAAAATTAGCTTATAAGTTGTACACAAATACACTCAAATATTTAATTGTAACTATAAGGACTTGTTTTGCGCTTAAGCCTAAAAGAAGATGGGCTTTGGGCCCAAAAAACTCAAAACAATGAATTTGTAGAAAGTAGGCTAAAAAACTATGCTCTAATGAATTGAACGAAGATTATGGTGGATCAACAATGATATCTAAGCCAAGAAAAACAAGTTTTATGTGAAGAAAATCACCCTTGGCAACGTCGAAGGTGAACAGTTCTTGGATATATCTCCCGTAAGATGGATTACAATTTCAATACTTGATACTATAGTGTTTTTTCTCCTCATTTTCAGATAAATCCCCTTGCCAGGGGCCTCTTTCTCTATTATATATTCTGTTTTTCTTCATCTTCACCCTCCACATGTAGGGTAGGCTGCTGGCCTTCATCCTTGTCCTATCAGCACCTTCTTGAAGTCTTTAGGAGTAGCTGTAAGGCTGCTGGCTACTATTCAGGTATCACTTCCACAATAATACGGCTCAAGGCTTAGCTGCAGAGCATTCAATACGGTGATAGCGGCTTTCTCTTAGATATTTCTTGTCTCCCCTTGTCCTATACTTCCTTGATCTTCATCCTTATCAGCATAATTCTCTAGAGGGTTGCTCTTTATGGCAGATGAAGCCCTCTGCTTAGTAGAGGAGGGATTCGTCCTCGGACTACCTTCCCCAGCCTTTCCAGTCACAGTTTGACCGTGGTGTTCTGATTCGCACTTCTTCCCTATTGTCTGCCTGTCCTCGGACTATTAAGCATTCTCGGACAAGGTCCACGGCCCAATATGCAATTCTGGGCCCTTATCCCTACAATAACCCCTCTAAATTTCTTTCTTTTGCTCCTTAGAAAAGAAATGGATTTTGATATTATCACCCTAATTCAACTCTGACTTTACATCATCTCTGTCTGTGTAGGTGTCTTTTCAATTGCTTGAAAACATGCTCCTGACACTTTGGCATCCGAGACGTGCCTGCAATTAATTCCTACGGCTCTATGTTCCCTATGTTCTACGGTACGATGGGGATCCAACAGCTGGGGATTTTTACAGGAACTAGAGCAGGAATTTTCCCGCTTACTTTTCTCTTTCATATATATATGATCCAGCAACTTCACCTACCTCACTTTTGCGCTTTCCAAATACAAGAGCTAGTTTGAGGAGCTTTTACTTTTCGTCGTAAGTAGTTTCTAGCAATTTTTTTGTTTTTTCGTTTTCTCAGTCCCTTTTGTCACTCTTTGTAGTTAAGTCCATTTCATCTTCTCGGCCTATACAGTTTCATCTCGGCCATTTGATCTCTTTAAACCTTATATATATATATGGGGAGATTCGCTTGCCTGGTAGACAGCCCCAAAGGTATAGAAAATTTTAAGGCCTAATACTGAATTTCACTAGGGGTTTTCATTAGGTATTGTAAGCAAGGGGAATGACACACCATGAGGCAAGAGGGAGAAGTAGTGATCCCTATGATTGCCTTTATAGAGGGGGGGATGAGAATCCCTATGGGTAGAGTCATGAGAGATTATCTAATAGCTCACAGGCTTTCCCCCACCCAGTGTGCCTTCAATATGTTTAGAGTTTTAGGTAGTGTAGATGTCCTTAATGAGAGAATGGGCTTAAACCTTACCCATCATAATGTCGATTGGATTTACAACCTTCACCACTTAAAGGGACATGGGTATTACCTAAATTCTAGGATTACCATGCCTCCTTGAATCCAACAAAGGCATGAATAATGATTTTCTAATCGTCTCAAGGGAATGGCACGATGACCTCCACTGCTCGATGATAGATGGGACACTAGGTGGGGTTCTTAGGTCTAGGTTTATCATTCTTAAATCACTCATTTTCTCTTTTACATCTTCTGCATCTCTTTCTCTTTGTTTGCATTTGTAATTGAATTTTTTTTTTCGCTTCGTGCCATCCTTTTGACAAAATTTCTTTTGTTTTACAGAAAAGCACACTGCCATTCCACACCTAAGTCTTGTCAACCAGCTAGACCTAGATAGAATACTTCAAGTTTAGGTTTTCATTCACAGTGACAACCAATTGCGAGTGGTCCATTTTATCCTCGGCCTACGACCCTATCTCAAAAATTTTTCAAGCGTAGAGGAATGTGATCAAGGCGAAGGACCCACGCTTGCCTCAGATAAGAATTGCTGCTCAGGTTTTATCTCATCTCTAGGTCTAATCTAGAAGGTGTACATCAGGTGGAACTTCCAGTCCAACGCACTACCGAGGAAGTAGCCACACCATCCCTACTAGTCATCAAGAAGAAGGAGAAAGTAGTTGAAATCTTTAATCCTGAAAACGAATTTGAGGTCTTCAACCACCACCAGTCTTTAAAAGCTTTCGTCGAGGACTTTAGTTATCTTCCTCCTGCTCAAGTGAGTCACTCACAAGAAGATCTCTCCATCCTGGATGCTATGAAGATCTATCACAAGACCAAATTAAGTCTCCGGGTTCTGACGGAGCCCTAGCCAGGCGGCAATGTGCCAGATAAAGCCACTCAAAACAAACTTTCCATCGCTCCATCCATCCAAGCTCACTGACTTGATCCCACTAATCACAAGCGGAAAAGGGAATAGAAAGGTAAAGAGGTGGGGGAAAGGGGAAAAAGCCATTCTTCTAAGGACACCAAGCCCCAAAAGGGGGCCAAATAGGCCAGGGTGGCACAGACCGTGGCAAATAACAGAGGCAGTCTACAAGTTGGGGTTCTAGACTGGAACCCTGCCATAATGCTGGACGGGGCCCTTTTGCCGTGGAGCAGGCTTTGCTACTGCTAGGGGATATGGCCGATCTGAGGTCATTAAGAAAACATGAGGTGTTTCTCAGTCTGAAGAGAGACCTCACCCTAGTAAATTCACTGATTGTATTTTTTTTTTCTTTTCCAACAACTATATTTGCTCTTTTTGATACTTGCATTTTTTTTTTTTACAGGTTGATCAAGCTGCGCACAGGGCTGAAGAGATAGTCATCAGCTCCCAAAAATCAATGAAGGACGAGGAGTCCAAGAGTATTGCCACTGTGAAGGCCTTCGAGTTAAAGGAAAAGAAGATACAAGATCTTAATATCAAGCTAATTGAAGTTGAGCGGCAAAGAAAAGCACCGAGACAGCTTTAAATGGGGCGGAGAAGCAGGCGGAGGCTCAACATAAGCAGCTCCGTCAGGTTGAGGATGAGCTCACCACAGCCAAAAACCAAATAGAAGCCCCGAAAAAGAAACTAGAGGAGGTCGAGAAGGCCAAGGACCAAACTGAGCAAGATGGGTATGAAGCAGGAGTGGTAGAGACCGAAGAGGCCTTCAGGACTGAGGTCATAGAGGTATGTAGGTACTATTTCCTCCAGGTGTGGAATGAGGCCCTCAAACAAGCTGGGGTTAAGGCCTTTTCTGCCTTCAGGAGAGCAGATAGTGTATACTACCCTCCTACCATTTGTGCTCCTAGCTCTTCTCCCCCCAAAGCTGACACTGCCTCCAAGGAGGCAAATACTGACAAGGAGAGTCTAGCTAAGGTCTTCCTTCTTCTGACAGTCCCCCCAAGGAGGCCGAGAAGCCTGAGGTCACTGAAATAGGAGCTGACATAGCTAAGGAAGTGGCCCTGATGTCACCCAACCTCCGGCTACTCCTAAGGACCCTTCCAAGGAGACAGAGGCCCCCCAACACATGAAGCTTGTCCTTGCAACACTTTCTATGCCTACTAAGGAGGATCTCAAGGGTAAGGGCCCAGCATCCTCAACAACAGACTCTGCCCAGCCAATTAAGGCCTCAGCAAAGGACAAACTTGTACTTAAACTTAAGTAGTTCTTAGACTAATAGTTAGTTTTTTTTTTTAACTGTTGTTTTTGTCTTCCCTAATTTGTAATCAAGTTGCATTTTTCTTTTCAAGGCTTACTTTAATGACAGTTATAAAGTTTTGATTATGCATGTTTTGTACAAATGTCTGATATATTTTGTGCTTTGCTTTACACTTACATGGTTTAAGAATGAGGGGTAACAGTGCCTGAATTGACACGTGGCCATGTATTTAGCTTTAACAACCATTTATAAGAGTGACAACATCATTGCCTTACCTCACATAATTGACTACAGGATAAATGAAGCTCTCTAAGTTCACCTTTTCTAGTTAGAAATGATTTTAACTTAGAGAACATATCTCTCAAGTTTAGCTAGCACACAAACGAAATATACCTTAACTCAGCTCTTTTTGCAAGTGATGAGACAATTGCCACATCTTATACAATTAATAATAGGTTTTATAGAATCATCCAAGTTTATGATCTCAACAAAACATATCACTAACCTTGAAAATGCACCTTAAGCATAATTTAAAGGACTCTGCATTTTATTTAATTTTTGACTGATCCCCAAGAATGGTGGGGCACCTAACCATTCATAATTCCACGTAGTCTTCCACCTAGCAGTAGATTTAGAAGGCTGTAGATGATAACTAGCTTATGACTTGATCATGGACATACTTACAACTGCTTTAAGTGATGCTCACGTGTGGCTTTTCAATTAGATCATCATGGTAATAACTTTGGTTACCCAACATAGATAGGCCAACTACTAATTTACCTAAGGCATGTGGTTCAAGGAACCCGACATGGCTGAGGTTCTGTTTAGTATTTTGGCAATCAAAGAGATGTTAATTTACCCAAGGCAAGTGGTCCAAAGAACCAATTATAGTCGAGGTTTTGTTTGACACTTAATTAGATGCTTGGCAATGCTAATTTACCCAAAGTAGATGATCCGAGGGACTGGACATAACCAAGGTTTTGTTTAGCACACAGATAAATGATAAGGAGTATTAATTTACTCAAGGTATGTGGTCTAAGGAGCCAGGCATAGTTAAGGTTTTGTTTAACACTTAATTAGATGCTTGGCAGTGCTAATTTACCTAAGGTAGATGATCCAAGAGACCAAACATAACCAAGGTTCTATTTAGCATACATATAAATGATAAGGAGTATTAATTTACCCAAGTTATGTGGTCCAAAGAGTCAGGTATGACCAGGATTCTGTTAAATACTTAGACAAAGAATAAGAAGTATTAATTTACCCAAGGTATGTGGTCTGAGGAGCCAGACATGACTAAGTTTCTATTTAACACATAGATAAATGAGAAGAAGTATTAATTTACCTAAGGTATGTGGTCCGAAGAGCCAGGCATAATCAAGGTTCTGTTTAACACTTAGACAAATAATAAGAAGTATTAATTTATCCAAGGTATGTGGTCCGAGGAGCCAAGCATGACCAAGATTCTGTTTAACATTTAGACAAAGAATTAATGCAACAAATAATATCATAAGTAAAACATGGCAGAAATGCCTTTTTATTAATAGTAATACCTTCGTCAGGGTTTTTACATTCCAGGGGCGTGATACAACATTTTCATCTAAATCTTCTAGGAAATATACTCATATACCAGTTGCCGAGGTGATACGGTATGACCCTTCCCAATTTGGTCATAATTTCTCTCATGTTAAGTTTTTTACAGTACCCAATACCCTCAACATCTTCTCATTTGCATCTTCTCATCTCATCAGAGAAGAAAGAGAGAGGAGAAAAAAAAAAAAAAAAAACCCAGATCACCGTGGGCCGTGCGTGGGAGGATGGGTATCAAGTCGGCCGTGGGTGAGTTTTTTTTTTCTCTCTGGTGGCGGATCCGGTCTGGTGGCGACCTGGGTCGCGTGACTCAGGCCGCGCCGCTCGCCCAAGTCGCGCCACCCAGGTCGCCCGGCGCTCCCAAGTCGCGCGACCCAGGCCTCGCCGCGCGCCCAAGTCGCGCGACCTAGGCCTTGCTGCGCGCCCAAGTCGCGCGACCCAAGCCCGCCGCTTGCCTTGGGTTTTTTTTTTTTTTTTTTTGTGGTGGGTTTTGCTCAAATCTTGGTGGTCGGTTGATTTTAAGTTTTTTTTTTGGCTTGGTTTTGCTCAGATCTTGGTGGTTGGTTGATTTTAAGTTTTTTTTTTTGTTTGGTTTTGCTCATGGTTGATTTTAAGTAATTTTTTTGGGCTTGTAAATCGAGTCCCAGAGACTCGATTTTCAAGTAAACTCCATGTGGATAAAAATGCCACATCAGATGGATCAGACCATAAAAATCGACTTTCAAATACTCGATTTTTAACTTCAAAATCGAGTCTCTTAGACTCGAGATGCTAGTAAAAAATATAGTTTGAAAACTGTAACTACTAACTATATTGTTTAGAAATTGGTGCTAAATTCTCATTTTGGCCCATTTTGTTTTATGGAGCAAAAGTTTTTTTATTTTATTTTGAGAAATAAAAGTTTATTTGTTAATATTAAAAGAAGGTAAATAAGTTAATATTAGAAGGGAGTGGTTTTTTAGTGCAAAAGTTTATTTGTGATGGTTTGATAGGTATATAATACTTAAAAATAATAATTTTCCTTATACAAATTTGGATTCGATATTATACCAATAATTTTCTATTTTTTTCTCATAATTTTAAACCAAAAAAGTATAGAACTACAAAGTAAATCTCAATTTTCTCAACTAAGTTGTTTAACTTAGCCAAACCACTTCCCTCCTGCAATTGCTTTCAACCATTTAAGCCTGTGAAAGACACTCAAGCGTCAAAGAGACGAGCAACTGGTAACTTTTAACGTAAGAAACATATGATTCTGTTACTAGGTGGTTTCAAAATTTTATGTAACAAGTGCAAAGATTGTTTATTCTCAAAAATTGATAAAGTTGTCAATAATTTTTTAATTTTTAAGAAAATATTTCTCAAAATAATTAATTATTGTGTACCTTAATAGCAAACATTAACCAAATAAAAATAAAAAAAGTTCAAAGATTGTTTAAGATCTTTTATTACTTTTTTTTAATATGACCGTTAAAGTATGCGTGGATAATATACATTGCGTGCATGAAAAAAAAGATGACCCTGCGTGCATAAAAAAAAAGACGAGCAATTGCTTTTTTAAGACGACCTTGCGTGCATAAAAAAAAAAGAAACAGGTTTCTCAAAAAAAAAAGAAAAAAAAAGAAAGATAATATACCTTGCGTAAAAAGTAAGTCATGGACTTGTCAATTGGGCAAGTAAGCAGGAAAGAGAAGGCCCAATTTTATTACTTTTTGGTCTCTAGACAAAACTCACGGCATAGCTGGGCTAGTTGAATCAGATCATTTCTGTTAATAATTTATGAGGGCTAAAGGCCCAATACGTGAAGTGTCTCCATTAAGAAGCCCATATTAGTCCGAGCTTAATCCACTAGCGCATTTCCAATTGCCAATTGGAGTTGAAAGCCCAAGAGTTGCATCTCCAAGTGCTACTAATGTGTGTACTTTGCTTATATATGGACCTAAAAACTCAAAACTTAAATTATATGGCCTCCTTTAAGGAAGTAGGGTCTGTTTAGCTGGGTTGGTCAGAGGGGTGAAAAAGTAAAAGGATAGAAGATATTTAGTTTTTTTTCGTATGTTTTCGGTTAAAATGATAAAAAACTGAAGAGAAAGAAAACTTATTTGTTTGATTAAAAAAAATGAGATGATGGAAGATGAAATTGGTATAAAATTACAATTATGCCTATGTTAAATAAAAAAAATTTATTATAAAATTGTGTATGTACTCTTAAAAAAAATGAATGAGATGGTAATAGAAGAAAGACAAGAAAAAGAAAGAAGTGAAGAAAAGCGTGCAAAAAATATTTAGGGGGAAAAAAAAACAAGAGAGAAGACGACAAAATCAAAGGATGTGTTGCACAAGGATTGGGGGTTATTTTGGTCTCGCCCAGCTAGACCTTTTTGCTCTCCCTTTTCTCTTGAATTTTCTTCCTAAATTTGGGAGATAGCATTTTGGTGATTACGGAAAGAAAACACTTGACGCCTACTAGTTTTCCTGCTTACAATCCACCCAACTAAACACTCCCAAAAATCATTTTCTCTCCCCTTTTCTTTCCTCCATTTTCCATCCCCTAAAATCTACCAGACCAAAATGGAGAAAACACTCAACCTATAGAGTCAAATTACGTTTGTCACCGTCTACTAACGACCTAAACAAATCAACTCATTGCCATAGAGTACCTTTTTTTTTTGGTTGTTGTAGTTGTTCTCCGTAATTGTCATTACCTAAAGGGAACTTTGTTTCATGGGCTTCATTTCTTCTCAATTTCATCTGGCACATAATAAGAAGTAGACAATGGTTGTACGGACCAATATAGAAGCATCATTGTACTTTCCAATACTACCTTTGAGCTTCTATGGCTAAGATTGCTTCTTTAAGATATGAGATTTGTTCATCTTTTATCACTCATGTCTACTTCGCTAATCTAAATGCAATAAATGTTGCTCACGATAACATTTTTCACGAGTGAATAAAACATAATGAGATTGGTTAATTATTACATTTTAAAGTACGATCTACATTTGCAATTCAAACCTTCTCATGATCAACTTGCTGACATCTTCACTAAAGCTTATCCTCGAATTCGATTGTGTGATCTTATATCCGAACTCAAGTTGACTTCCGACAACCCATCTTAAGTTTGAGGGATCAAACTGTTGGCTCATTTTGGGAGATACTATCGCTGGTGTTGTAGACTTGTAGTAGTGGCAATGACTTTATTTCTGAGCCAAGTTTTGTGCCCTATATCGATATGTCGCTTACAATGGCGACTTTAAAGATTGCTTAGACAAAAAGCATTTGGCCTAGTATAAACTTTATGTAACATCAATGAAAAATTTTGCCAAATCAGATTTTGTCGTCACATAAGTTCTAATTGAATTTTAAATTCCAATAACATAGTAGTTGGTCAACAGTTTAAGGCAAACTTCTCTTTTTTATTAATATAAATTTTCTAGTTCTATGATTAGAAAAACAGAGCAAGGTGAAAGAAATATGGATGACTAATTTTAAATTGAGGAATATTATATTGATAATAAATAGAATAAAAGACTTCAATTTTTTTTCAATACCTAAAGCTATACTTTGGAGTTGGATAAGATGGGTACAAGAATGAGAAAAAAAAAAAAAAAAAAAAAAACAAAAACAAGAACATTTTTGGCCTACGAACTAATGAGGGCCAAAACACAATAGCATTGTTTACTGAAATATATATCAATCTGCTATCAAAAAAGTTTCGGCAATTTTGAAGGCAATTTTTTTAAAGAACTCGAATTTATGGAACTTGAGTTACACAACAAACTCGAATTTACAAACTTGAGTTTCAAAAAGATGATAAATCCCTATATATTTCCAAAAGAGCAGTGGATTGATATATATTTCGGTATATAGTGGTATTTGGTCACCTAATAAGTGTTATAACAGCCTCAATTAAGTTCTTAAAGTGTTTTATATAAATACAAAGCCTCTGGGTCTTAAGATTGCTATTCTGTACAGCGTACACTTGGAGTTGGAGCTACAAACATAGAAACTAGAAGCCATGCAATATATGATGGTTACAGGATTGTCATGCTGATAAAATGCTGACAAGGGTAAAGAGGGCAATCCAACATGTATGAAGCCAAAGCTGCAATAAACCTTTTAATATCTATGCATATTCATACATTTTTATAAGGTTGATACTTGCTAGAAAGGACAATTGATAATAAGCCAAAACCAAAAGCTCCATTTTCATGGAAAATAATATTAATGAGAGCCTTGATGTCTCCCTTTTAACAAACTCTCATATATTACTCCTATAATTATCGTCTGCTTCAAAGTTCAAACTATGCTGACGATTGGTGAACTATCCAAATAGTCTCATAGCTTATATATGAATTATGACCAATAGAATTTAATTAATATACTCATGTCTTAGTTTTATGATTTAGCTTCCATGGGCCAAAATGGGCATTTGCCCCTTTCATCGAAACTTTTCAGCAAAATGCTCCCTGTATGAAACTATTTAAAAAAATGCCCCTATTTTGAAACTCAATTTTTGGACAATCGAGTTATAGGGAACTGAAACTTAAAAAAAAAAAAAAAAATTTGTGGAACTCGAGTTCCTTGAAATTTTTTCTTCTAGAACTCGAGTTCCACAAATTTTTTTTTTCGAAGTTTAATTTCGCTATAACTCGATTATCCAAAAATCAAGTTTCACATTTAAAACTAGATTTTCTAAAAATTGAGTTTTAAAATAGGGACATATGCCTAAATAGTTTCAAACATAGGTCATTTTACTGAAAAGTTTGTGAGAAATGGGTAAAACCCCATTTTGGCCAGCTTCCATGCATTAGTGTGATAGCTTACATATTTTAAGATGCTCTGTAATTTTTGACTTTATGTTGTTGTACTTTTATATGTCTTAAAATTTTCATTAAATTAGAAGCTAATTGTAAGCTAAATAATGCAAACAAAAATTCATATTAGAAAAGTGCAAGTTGAGTAATCAAAAAAAAAAATCAAATTCATTTGAGCTATAGTACATTGTGGTTATGACTTAAGAGAGCCCATATATGCTGAGATTGTAATTTGCAACCAAACATAAACTAACAAAGTTTGATGTTTAAATGAACAGCCCATAATTAAATAGTTTGATTGAAACTATGATACCACATGAACCATGTTTCCAATTATTTTACTTTGTTTCAATAATATATATATTTTTCCTTGCTTGGAGCTGTGGTATATACCACTGCAAATGTCAAGGTTAGGTATATTATAGCATGAGAAGTAGGCCATATGAGTATATGATATATACCCTGATCAATTAATGTTGGTCGCTATACCATCCAAAATCGTCATTGCGATTCTCAATCTCATAACGAAAATGATACCCTGATGAATTATAAGTTAACTAACGCATGATCACTTTCTCTGGCTAAAGAATATATATTAGACTTTATTTTCAAATATTGAAAGACCCTTAAAAATTAATATATGATTATATTTATAATTTAGCATGCGAGTTGACCTTGATTTAATGTGGGGGACACTATACCCAATATTCCAACGTAATTAAATATAAGTTCTTAAAAATAATAATTAAAAAGAAAGTACGTAAAGAGTATAGAATAATTGAGATAGTAGAAATTAAGCTAACTACGTGCCATGAACTACCGTCCAAATAGGAGAGTCGGAGACATTTCAGTAATTTAAGCTACGCAAGTGACGCTGCAGCACAAGTATGTTTCAATAATCCTCAAATTATAATTCTTAATCACATGAGCCATTTACATTAATTTTGGCCATAGAGTAGGGACGCTCTGTCAGAATGACCTGCATGGTCGGACATAACGACCCAAGTTTCTTTAGAGAACGTGAATGTTGCAGACATCACGGCCGGATTCATGACCATGCGACCTTAATGTTGTAAAAAAGATCTGAAAAAGGTTTGACTCTAAACATGTTTAGAGTTACTAAAAGAACTGCTTGAAGATGTTGAAGTTTTACAAGGCTCGCTTGAGCAGAAACCCAAGTCCATATAGAAATTTTGCATGATCGTCGCTCAAGCAAAGATCACAGATTTTACAATCCTAATTCCACTCAATTTAGGTTATTATTGGTTGTGATGTTGTTAAATTTTTTAACTCTTGGCATGAGCAAAAATTAATTGCCAAGTAGAATGTCGGGGGTGAAGATTCTGTTGAGAGAGAGAAAGGGTGGACTATTGTCAATCATATAAAACGACGCATAATATAAGAAGAATAAAGTTACAAATACATAATTTTTCATAATAATTTTACAATTATTGAGTTGAAAGGTTGTGATTGATTATCATATGAATACACTACTAATATTACTTTATTATTTATCTACTGTTAGCAACTTGTCATATTAAACAATTGCAAAATTTGTTGTAATTTTAGACTTATTAAAATAAGAAATCTGAAGAACGCACATACACATATATGTATATTAATTGAATGAGTTGGGATTAATGAGTTTTATTAATGGAAACCTGATACTTAAATTATTAAAAATATTATAAGATGTTAGTTAAGTTACCGGACTCTTGTCACCGGTTTAAAATTATTGTACCTTCCTAGATAGTTCGCTTTGTTGCTTCCCAATAATGTCTGTATATGCGTTATTGAAGGAGATGTTATTACGTACACCAGGTGTAGTATACCTCTGGGATGCACGGACGCGGCACCGGAGGTGCCGCACCCTCGTCCGACGCGGCGACGCGGGTGCGACGCCGCTGCTCGCGCGTCGGTGCCGCGTCGGGCCGCGTTGACCACGTGTCATCTTTGGTTTTCAAGCCGACTCGTGCTGACGCGCGCCGACGCGACGCGATTCGGGCTGAACCGGGCTGAATTGCGCCGATTCGGGCCGTATCGGGCGATATCGCCGATTCAGGCCGAAACGGCCAATTCAGGCCGAAATTAAAAAAAAAAAAAAAAAAAAGGCGCAACGCACCGTTTGAATTAAAACGAACCCTGTTCCTGGAACTCTCTCAGTCTCTCACGCACTCATATCTCACATCAAAGTTCATCTTCATCTCTCTCACGGCGTCACTCCCAGTCCCTCGTCTCTGTGCTCTCTGCCTCTCTGGGTCACTCACTCCCTCGTTGCTGCCTCTCTGTCTCTCTGCGGTCAGCCGGTCACTCACTGCCTCTCTGCATTCTCACTTCACTGGCTCTGTGCTCGCTGTGGTCTCTCTGCCTCTCCGCCTCTCCGTGCCTCTCTTCACTTATGCTTAGCACTATATGTATATATTATTGCTCCTAAATTTGGTATATATTTACATAATGTGAGAAAGTATGCTTAGTAATATATTAAAAATATAAATAAAAATATTTTTAATAATTTTTTAATTGCCGAGTCCCGCCGCACCCGCACCCGAGTCCCGAAACGCACCCGTGCTTCATAGGTATTCCTTTTCAGTTTTTTATGAGAGCTACAAGCAAGATTCAAAGAAATTTTAAGACGAAAATATCATACACCAGTTCATTGAATAATGTCTTCCTTTGGCAAAATGAGAGTACATTACCATAAACCAGGGAGGTAGCTTTGACTTGGGGGAAAAGGCCCTCCCTAATATATTTTTTTTTTAATATTAGAATATATATTAGATATTAATTTTAGTAATTTTGTTCAATAAAATTAAATTTTTTTCTTTTAATAATATCATTAATTCTTTTAAAAGTGATGTTATAGTTACGACTTTTTCTACAACATTTTTATAAATTATTGTGATAACAAATTTTTATTGATTCGCATTTATGTTCACCACTTATACCACTTTTTTACTTAACAGTAATCACTCACGTCATTAGTGATTTGTAAAAAAATTTGTAACTTCAGCATTTTCTTCTTTTTAAAGCCTATAAAAAAATCTATAAATTTAAAATTTAAAACAAAATATAAAAGTCTAAAAAAATTGCCCCAACACCAAAAATTACCAATAGTGATGCTAAAAAAATTTAAGCCTGATAAACCAATTTTATCCAAAAAAAAAACCCAACCTTTTAAAAAATTTCAAACAAAATAATTGTCCTTATCCAAAAACATGCATCAAAGTCACAAAAAAAAAACACCTTAATGGTTGAGCTACCACATACAACCAGCAGCAAATCGCCCTCAATGTATCGAACCAAAATCTCACTTAGGCTAGGTATGGATAGCTGAACGCGTCCAGCGTGCAACGTTTCCAGCTTTTTTTTTTTTTTTTTTTTTTTTTTTTTTTCTGCACACGAGTTTCATCAAGGGACAACGAATACTGTTCATTACTGTGCAGGTACTGTTTATGCACTGTTCATGAATAGCACACATACTTTTCAACCAATTTTTAATTAAAAATGAGACCCGTGGTACTGTTTACATATTTAAAAAATTATTTTATTACAATGTTTTCAATTTTTAACTGTATCTAAATAAACCTTCTTTACTGTGCTTTTTTCTGTCAATTAGACCCTTTCTTTATCCATAGACTAAAGGATCTAGGCATACCTATTACTTCCTACTTCGACTTCTACGAAGTTTCTTTCTTTTTCTTTGCTACAGCTGATAAAAATAGTTGTTTGGACAAGTACAAGTCCTGGCTCCGTTTCCACCATAAACCCCCTAAATTCAAAGAGGTTGACATGCATTACCAACTGAAAAACTTCCATCCAATACAGTAATGTGAAATGTCGAAAACCAATAACCTGTTGCTTTTAGTTTTTTTTTTTTTTTTTTTGGTGAAAACCTGTTGCTTTTTTTAGTTGCATGAATATTGCAGCTTCAGGTTATCAGTATAATCATTAGCATCATACAACTATTCACTGGTGATATCTTAAACTGAGAATTGTCACGTCAATCTTAGTCATTATATAGGGTATCTGTGAAAGTGTTGACCATTAATTGTCTAGACCCCACTTTATGTACAGCTGCCATTTAAAACAAATATCATTCACACCCTTTTACAGAGACTTTTGTCCGGATATTACATAAAAGGGTTCGGTTAATATGTGTCTTTTAAGGTACGCATTAAGTTATTTATTTATGATAAAATTTTTTCGAGAACTAAAAAAGCTCGTAATACTTTTTTAATTTCCGAGATATTTTTTCTTAAAAATGAATGCTTATTGTGTGCCCTTAGGGCACACATTAGCAAAATCTTACAAAAAATAGAGTTTTTTATAATTATAAGCACTGTTCAAAGTTATTTAGATGAGGAGAGAGAGTGAATTTCGGCAACAGTATTACCGAAATTTTAAAAAAAAGTATGAGAGAGAAAGAGAAAAAGGGGGTGAGACAAATTTTGGAATTTCAGTAACAGTGTTACCGAAATTCCTTTCTGCCCAGCCCTGCGCGAATGCCTGAAGGAAAAAAAAAAAAAAAAGAATTTTTGGCAATGGAATTGCCGAAAATGGAGGGAAGAATAAAAAAAAAAAAAAAAAAAAAGATTTTTGGCAATGGGATTGCCGAAAATGGAGGGAAGAATAAAAAAAAGATGCTACGTCCACAACATTTTTAGAACAAATCATAAATGGTTAGTTGTTATTTGTTTAAATTTGAACCTAATACTAAGATTACTTTTTTGCCCCAACAATAATAACCAGTAACGATCTGCCACTTAAAATTTGTTGTAAAAATGTTGTGAAAATATTGTGAACATATAATTTCTTAAAAAAAAAAAAAAGGATTTTTGGCAATGGGATTGCCAAAAATGGAGGAAAGAATAAATAGAAAAAAAAAAAAAAGGATTTTTGGCAATGGGATTGCCGAAAATGGAGGGGAAAAAAAAAAGATGCTACATTCACAACATTTTACAACAAAACATAGATGGTTAATTGTTATTGGTTTAAATTTGAACCTAACACTAAGATTACTTTTTTGCCCCAATAATAATAACCAGTAACAATTTGCCACCTAGAATTTGTTGTGAAAATATTGTGGACATATCATGGCTAAAAATGATATGTCAAAAATCCTTTTAATTCTTCCCTCCATTTTCGGCAATCCCATTGCCAAAAATCCTTTTTTTTTTTTTTTAATTCTTTCCTCCATTTTCGACAATCCCATTGCCAAAAATATATATATTTTTTTAATCTTCCCTCCATTTTCGACAATCCCATTGCCAAAAATCCTTTTTTTTTTTTTTTTAAGAAATGATATGTCCATAACATTTTCACAATAAATTCTAGGGGGCAGATCGTTACTAGTTATTATTATTGAAGCAAAAAATTAATCTTAGTGTTAGGTTCAAATTTGAACCAATAATAACTAATCATTTATGATTTGTTGTAAAAATATTGTGAACGTAGCATTTTTTTTTTTTATTCTTCCCTCCATTTTCGGCAATCCCATTGCCAAGAATCCTTTTTTTTTTTAAGAAGTTATATGTCCACAACATTTTCACAACATTTTTACAACAAATCTTAGGTGGCAGATCGTTACTGGTGATTATTGTTGGGGTAAAAAAGTAATCTTAGTCTTAGTTTCAAATTTAAACCAATAACAACTAACCATTTATGATTTGTTGTAAAAATGTTGTGAACGTAGCATTTCTTTTTTTATTCTTCCCTCCATTTTCGGCAATCCCATTGCTAAAAATCCTTTTTTTTTTTCCTTCAGGCACTCGCACAGGACTGGGCAGAAAGGAATTTCGGTAATACTGTTACCGAAATTCCAAAATTTCTCTCACCCCTTTTTCTCTTTCTCTCTCCTACTTTTCTTAGAATTTTGGCAACACTGTTGCCGAAATTCACTCTCTCTCCTTAATTCCCTAAATAACTTTGAACAATACCTATAACTATAAAAAAACTCTATTTTTTACAATATTTAGACAAAAGACTCCCTTTTTACATCTTCTCATTCACATTAATATTTATAATTATAGTGAAAATATTAGTTTCAAGAACAAAAGCCAAATAAAAAATTTAATAATGTAGCATTGACTACAGTAGCGTGACGATCCCTTTTATAATGTAGCATTCTACTCCATTTATCACGGATTCCGGTAGTTAAAGTCAAACAAATAAAATTCATACATCCACCATTAAAGAAATGGTTTTTAACTTTTTATGGGTGAAGACAGAGCTGTTGGGGAAGAGATAGTATAAAAAGATAAATGTTGCTGATAATGGGTGCCCTGTAATCATTGTTTTTTTTTTTATGGGACCGTGTAACCATCGTTAATAAATTATTTTTAAAAAATATTAACATCACTTTCATAAAAAATAGTGAGTTTTAATTAGTTCAATTAGTAAAGTCTACAATAGTTAAATAAAAAATTTGATATTTAATCCTCACCTACACTAAAAACTGATTGGTGTCTTGATTTAATGATAAAGAGTTATTATCAGGAGCAGACACATAAATTGAAATTCTCTAAAATAAAAAAATAAAAAAAAACTTTCATAAAAATTATAAAAAACTATCAAAACAATAGTTTTTTTTTTCATTAAAAGCTTCTAAAAATATTTTCAAAATTAATGCTGGTGGAGGGGGGAGGTCCCCTAACCTTTCCAAAAATGCCCCTCTCCCTCTATTTTTAAATTTTTTTTTTTTTTGGAGAGAGCCCCTATTTTAATGTTAAAATTTCAAAAATATAAGTAAATTTTGGGTAATGACCCCTTCCGTCTTTTAAAAAAAGTATAAATATTTTTTAATTTATTGTTATCTTATTTATTTTCCTTTTAATATTGACTTTTTGTCATATATAAATATAAGTCATTAATTTTAGGGGCATTTAAAGAATATATTTATAAAATATACAAGTAATTAAGAAAATCTCTTTGGCAAACAAAATTTTTGTTTTCCAAAAATAAAGCTATATGCATTTATTTTGAGAGAATTAAGGATACTGGAATATAATAATTCATTTAGTCTTGCCTCCTATGAGTAAAAAGGGGTTTGGCTTATCTCTAGTATTTTTTTAATTGAACATGTTCTTATAATTTAAATATACAATAAGAAGTGATAGTAGGTTTTAATCTTCACATTTTATTTAGTTAGTAGCTAATATGACAATCTCTCGTTAAAATAAAAGAAAATTCATTTTAAAAAATTACAGAAGATAAGTCTTCTGGCCACAACCACCTAACTTTTTCCAAAGATAAATTATGATCTTAGTAAGTTTCTCGAAGGCCAAGATGCCATTTGATTCCTTTTATGTTATTATTGTCACTATATGAATGATTAGAACATTTGTCTCTATAAATAGTCAGAGGAGTCCATTCTAAAAAAGTCACAACCAAGTGAGAAGCAGCCTTTTTCCTATCAGCCCAAAGAAGAAAGCTCCAACAGAATGGTAATCAACGTCTTGCATAAACTTCACTATACAGATTTTACTTGGTCTCAGAGCCGCCCTCTTTTTTGGAAGAGAATCTCAATTTTACTTGAAATGCATTAATTTCCTAAATTTAACCATACAGATTCCCACATCATTTATATTAGAGATGATATTGGTTTCCCATATTTGTTTCTTTAAAGCTCTCTCATGCCATTTTCTTTTATTCTTTTCAATTTCAAGCTCTACATGCTATATGGGCTAATGTTTCTTTATGTGATTATTTCAACAGGGCATCTGCAGAGAAGTTAAAACCCAGCCTAAGAAAGAAAAAAGGCTAGGAGGAAATCGAGCTGCGCTTTTTGTATATGGTAATCATAATGTTATCCACAATTTTTTTTTTTTTTTATGTTCAGATTCTTGAATTATATGTGATTGTTGGTTGCTTTTTTTTATACTGTGAATTCATGCAGCTACTGAGGGACTAGAGAACATGGCCTTCATCACCATTGCAGTGACCTTAGTTACGTATTTTTATGGATATATGAACTTCAGCTTAACAAAATCAGCCACAACGCTCACCAACTTCTTGGGTACTACATTCATGCTAACACTTGTTGGTGGATTCATCTGTGATACCTATTTGTCAAGATTCAAGACTTGTGTGCTCTTTATATCCATGGAACTATTGGTAAGTTTAGTCTTCCATTCTAGCCTAGAATTCTCCTTCTTAGCCGGTGTTAGAATAATAGTAAAATTATAAGTTTATTGCTTTTAATAGTATAAATTTTTGGATTCAAGAAATATTTTATTATGGTATATATAATAAAGTTGGACAGCCTATATAACACCCTAAACTTTTCTTAACGCAATGAGAAAGGAGAATAAAGAATGTAGAACTCCACAAGTTGTCTCTTGGCACTTGGCAGATAGCTTTATACAACTACCAAAGTACTTGCGGACGCCATAACCTAAAATTATTTTTTAAGTGTAATAATGGCAATGGTTCGATGACTCAACAAAACTAAAAAAAAAATTATACATATAAATTGTTCGGTCTTAACTCTTACGTAGTACTTTCACAGCTTTAATCATTAGCATCCAATCACATGGTTTGAGTATTCATAATTTCAGCATTATAACCACCACGTAGTTTGTTCGGTGGATGTTGTTTTTTGTCGATAGAGATAGAGTCAAGCTATTATTAGTTTAATACTTCAAGTTGTCCAATCTTTCTAGAGAAAATTAAATAAACAAAAGCTTGGAAATGAAAGCAATTCAACATAAAACAAAGCAAAAAATCCCACAAAAGTAGCTAGGCCTTATTTGGTTTTTTTTTTCGTTGATTGCTTTTTACCGAAAATATGCTTTGAAAAAAAGAGTTTTAAAAACTATACTTTAGTCAAAAAAAAAAAAACCCTAAAAGCTAGACAAAAAACAGAGTACATAACATTTTTTATAACAACTTACATAACTTACTATAATTGATAGTAATGTATTCGTTTAGAAGTGATATTACTCTAATCACAATAGATCAATAATTATGAAAAATGATATACTATAACTTGTTATGATTAATACATCATGAAAATGATGCAAATGATATACCTGATTGAAAATAATACCCTGATTATAACATACTAATAATTTTGAAAAATAGTGTATTTGTAACGTTACTAAAACTTTATGTACATTTTGTTTATGCATATATGTGCAGGGATATGCCCTCCTAGCAGCTCAAGCACATTTCCCCCATCTAAGGCCCATACCATGCAAAGGCCATATGAACAAATGTGAGGCTGCAAACTCTAGCCAAACAGCAATCCTTTTCACTGGTTTATACCTAGTTGCACTTGGAACCAGTGGGGTTAAGGCAGCTTTGCCAGCCTTGGGAGCTGACCAATTCAACGATGAAAAGAACCCGAAAGAGGTAGCACAAATGTCAAGCTTCTTTAACTGGTTCTTGCTTAGCCTCACCATTGGAGCTATACTTGGTGTGACTTTTCTGGTATGGATAACCGCCAACCAAGGCTGGGAGTGGGGCTTTGGTACATGCTTTGTAGCAGTGTTATTTGCATTGATATTTGTTTGCATGGGTAAGTCTTTGTATCGGAATAATAAGCCCATGGGAAGCCCACTTCTACGGATTCTTCAGGTAATTAACTACGACTATACAAAAATGTATGGATTGATACTTTGATGTTCCTGAGACAATTGGAGAATACAAAAATTATTATTAATTTTATTTCACAAGGTTTATAAATTGAGATAACAATAAAGTGATTATTAAAAATTCTACTGTGTATATATATATATATAAAATTAAATGTACCATACCTACTAAACCTTAATTGTGAACATATTATAATTCCTTATTTAATATATATTTAAATAGTATATATGAATGACTAAAATTAGGTAGGTATGATATGATACGTACCCAAAAAAAATTATTATTAACATATTTATAACATAATAAATAAAATTTGAAATTACTTTTTTATTTTGGAGTGATAATAGAGATATGACAAATTTTATAATATAAACCTTACAAACCTTTTAGATACAAATTCTGGGGTTATTTAATTGAAATCTTTTTTGGTGGTTAAAATTCAGGTTTTTGTGGCTGCCTTCCAAAACCGAAAACTTCCGATCCCAGGAAATGCAGAGGAATTTCATGAGATTCATGACAAAGAAGAAAGAACACATAATGAAATTCTGCAGAGAACAGAACAATTTAGGTATATATTATAAAAAATTTCAAAGTTACCAAACCATATATATGTAACTTGAAACTAAATAACCCACTGTATATTTCACAGATTTTTGGACCGAGCAGCAATATTAATTAGGAGCACCAATGATGCAACAACAACTACCACACAAGGACCCTGGACCTTGTGCACAATGACACAAGTTGAAGAAACAAAGATTCTAATCCGCATGTTGCCAATTATATTTAGCACTGTATTCATGAACACATGCTTGGCTCAACTCCAAACTTTCACTATCCAACAAAGCACAACCATGAACCCCAATCTCTTTGGCTTTAAAGTCCCTGGCTCTTCAATCCCAGTAATCCCACTCTTATTCATGTTCGTTCTTATACCATTATACGACCGGATTTTTGTTCCACTGGCTAGAAAAATCACAGGTGTTCCCACTGGAATTCGAAACCTTCAGAGAATTGGTATTGGGTTAGTGCTCTCAGCTGTTTCTATGGCTGTTGCTGGAGTTGTGGAGACACACCGCAAATCTTTGGCTTATAAACATAACATGGTGGATAGTCTTGAGCCTTTGCCTATGAGTTTGTTTTGGCTTGGTCTCCAATATGCTATATTTGGAGCTGCAGATATGTTTTCCCTTGTGGGGTTGCTTGAGTTTTTCTATGCAGAGAGTTCAGCTGGTATGAAGTCACTAAGCACAGCCATTTCATGGTGCTCAGTGGCGATTGGGTACTTCTTGAGCACAGTGGTGGTGGAGGTGGTGAATAAGGTGAGTGGTGGGTGGTTGGCTAATAATAACATAAATAGAGATAAGCTGAACTACTTCTATTGGTTATTGTCAGTGATGAGTGTGGTGAATTTTGGGTTTTATTTGTTGTGCGCATCATGGTATAAGTACAAAAATGTGGAAGTGAAGCAAGGTGATGCTGAGGGAAAGGTTGAAATGGCCATGGCTTAATGATGTCCGGTCTCTTTCTGGTGGCATCAGATGCTTCTGGTTTGGTCATTGTAGTACTGTTCTCTTGAGCTTAATGAAACTCTTATTTACCAGGTTCTGGCCCATCGTGGCAGTTGTGGTGTTTTATACAATGGAGATTGTAAACATATGCATACAAGGAATTCTTGACTGCCAAAATGACAAGCAAACTCATTAACAAATCATGCTATCCTTAAACCAAACTCAGCTCATCACCATTCTACATTAGTCAACAGAAACGAACGCACATCATGATTTATCTCTCATTTTCCTTTCAAATTTTTTTAACTTATGTACAAATCCAATTGGGTGCTTTTTATACATGTATCTGATAATACAACCCCCCATCACACAAGGGAAAAGGAAAAATGACAGCACACTGCCTTGACCTGTGAACATTCACAAAACAAGGTATAATACCACAATTTCATGCTACCACTTCACATCCAGCGTTAGAGCCTCAGGAGGGACAAGGACAGATCGTAAATTCGTAAAAGATACATTAGACATTAAATTACTCCATGAAACTGAATCTACTCCAATGAAAGGATTCACCTTCTTAAACAAAAGAGGCCGTAAATTCTCTGCTTCAACTCTTGCCATTACCTCAAACCACATTCTCTCAACATTTGGCCTTGTTCTCCACTCTGCCAACTTTCCATGGATTCTGTCATTACTTCTGATATCTCTTTCCAGCTCTAGTGGGAAACGAATGATAGCAGATGCTTTAATCTTTGTTTTGAGGAATCCCAACCGATTTTGACGAATTCTGTCACCAAGAAAGCTCTTCAAAACTCTTTCCAGCAAAGCAATCCTTGAACTCAAGAAATCAATGGGGCAAGCCCGTTCCTTGTAAACATGACTATTGTAACACTTCTCTGGCAGCAACTCAATTGTGTCCTTGGAAATGAATGTAGTTTCAATGTAAGCATCAGGATTTCGAGACCTATAAGCAACTACTGATGCAGCTCCTAAAACTTGTATAGGAAGCAATGGGATGCACATAGATTGCCAAAAGGGCCAAAACTCAATTTTCTCCTTGTTAATCACAACACTTCTATTCACCGGTATACCAAGACTAGATGAGTGAATTAGAGAGACTTCTTGAGCTCGTCTCACTTCCACTGTGATGCCTTCACCAACAAGAATTCGTTTCAAACCATTATGTGAAATGTTCATCTGGAGATAAAGGTCAAAATGTCCAGACTGTCAGAAGTTGCACTAAAGAATCAATCTTGTACTCGGCAAAACTTTCATAGCCATTAATAAACATACCAGTTAAAAAATAAAAAGCAATAGGCACATCAATATGGTAGGATAACTTTGGTCAATCCATGAATACAGCGAGACATTGCCAAACAAATATAGTTAGCAAGGCAGAAAAATAAATAAATAAACATTAGAAATGCCTTTGTTTGTTGAGGCTATCTGTTTCAACGGATTACAACCAAGGTGATTTTAAATAGCTTCTACAAGAATTTCTGGAATCTGTATTCCTTCTCTTTTTTGCTTTTGTTTTCCAAGATCACTGTATCAAAATGATTCACTTGCTTAACAGAAAATGAAATGTACTATGGAGATTTTATAAGAGAAAAGGATAGTCAAATAATAAGCCTTAGAGTCATTCCTGGCCTCTGAATAACTGAAACTGATTTAAGTTAGACATATAAGTGAACCATCAAATTCTTACATAATGCAGCTGCACAACAGCTAGCCCTAAAAAAGTTTCTCATGCAAGGTTCATGTTTCTTTGCGCTGATAAGCATCAGGCACTGACTAATCTTTAGCTGCATCTTTAACAATTTCAACCTAGAGAACTTTGCTACAACCTTCAGAAACATTACAATACTTTTTTTTTCTATCTTCTTTTTTCACTTGGTTTGGGTCTTGAACCCATGACCTCACCCTTCACCTAGAACTTGTAAGGGTGCCAATGAGCTAGTGCTCCTTGGCTCCGGAAATATTACAATAATGCTTGTAACAATTCAAAGTTACTGATAAAACTCAATGGAAGATATAAAATAACAAACTTTACAAGCTGGATTAAGCAAAATAAGACACCCATATACAAATAATTTTCTTTCTATAGCTGATCAAATAATTTTCTCTCTATTACCAACAATAACTACAAATTACCAATTAGTACTCATAACCCACATCAATATAGTAACAAATTTGGACAATTTCCAATCCAATCCAACACATTCAATTTTGAACCCCATTACCAATAGATCAGAGCTAATATTTTTTATTTAAAAAAAAAAAGTAACTTTGATAAGCTCAAATAAAAAGCATACCGGCAACAATAGAGAAAGCTGGTGATCACCACCGACGACCAGTAACTCAAACGGACCCTCCATTTTAAAGGTGTTAAGCACACCCATCAAAGAACCAATTTCAGTAACCAAGGACCCAAAATCGCTCTTTTCATTTCTGAACTTTTTCCAAGACCCCACTTCTTGTTCTTCATCCTCAGACCGTTTGATGACCCATTTACTCTTACCGAACCCGACCCGAAACTCGACCCGAGAAGCACTCCCAAACCGAACCTTACGCAGATCCAACTTGGAAACCTTAACGTCCTCCAAATCCCACTTCTGCTTCAACGAGATTGCCTTGAGGACATCCTGAATAATCACCAAAATTAAAATAAAGATCTCAGCTTTATTAAAGACAAACAGTTTTGAAAAATTGAGGTAACTGATAAGATAAACGTGTGTACCTGTAAGAGAAGGGTGCTGTGGTTGGAGTTCGAGGCGTTTAAGGAAGGTGTAATAAATGAGAGTATAATTAAGATTGGGAAGGAAAAAAGAACAACAAGATCACGATGATTGTTCTTCTTCATCTGAGGTAAAAGGACTTCACTGATTAGATTTATTAAGATTAGAGGGTTCTTTCCGAATCTGTTTTTGCTTTCTGGTTAAGGGCAGGCAGGTGCAGTGGCTGTTGATTTTGATTTTTCGAGACCTTTAGATAATGAGATTACGATAATGCCCCACCAAATTACGCTTGGGTCACAATCTCCACCATTGCTTTTTTTTTTTTTTTCACCGGAAACTAACTACTGCACTGTCCACGAGATATTAATCACTGTTCGCGCAACAGATAAGCCCTAGTCAGGTAAATCGCTCCCCGTTTTTTAAAGTGCAGATAATTAGACTCAAATTAAAGAGCACACTCAATCGAACATGAGATAAACACTTTAACACCAGGTGCCCAACTATTTCACCAACCAAAGGAACTATAAATTATAATAATAAGAGTAATCTCCAAGTTTACCTCCCACCAACGCCAAGTACATTTTTATTTTTATTTTTATTTTTTTACTTTTTTATCAATTTTAATGCCTAAACTTTAGAAATTGTTTCAGGTTGTTGAAGCTTATGTCCCAGTCCATCTCATTGAGAAATTGTGACGTGTTAGGTAAGTTTGATTTCAAGTGAGATGAATGACGTGGCAGCTTGGACTTTCGAGTATGACTAGAAAGATAACCATATTTAGCTAGCTTTTGCTATCATCATTGGAATAAGCAACAAACCCTGAAGATTGAAGGATGAGTCTAGAATCACAGGAAACAAATTGCAAGGGAATCGGTGATTAAAGCTATCATAAACCCATCTGCAACTCCTCACTGGCCCATCAATGCTATTTTAAAAGATATCCGTGTGGTTTTAAACCCTTTTGTATATTGGGATGTCTCTTTTATTTTTAGGGACTCTAATGTTGTAGCTCACTCCCTAGCCCAATGGGCATGCTTGTGTAACAGATTTGGGTACTCCCCTTTTTTTGTTGTTTCTGGGTTATTGGAAGGTAGTGTAGGCTAAGTCTCTCCCCTTCCCTTGCTTTGTTTGTCTTTGTTCCCTTTTTCTGTCTTAATACATTGACTTATTCAGCAAAAAAAAAAAAAAAAATTGCAAGGGAATCGAATCCATAAAATCATGAGATAACTTAATCCCCATGGTTGTACAAATAGGTCACTACAAACCAGCACTACAAGCCCTAAGAGATGCACCAAATGAATCTCATTCGTATACTCTCTAATGGTTTACCAACTTAAGAATCAGAGAATCCTCCACTGATATACCCTCTCGACAAGTCTCCATTGTTCCATAGTCGGTTTTTTGCAGGTGTTCATGGACCGGGTCAAACCTCTGAGCTAGCTTAACAGCAGATAATAGAGTGGTTGGACACTTGGACCGATTATTTTAGCCATTAGCCACACAATATAAGGGGAGGATAGGAGTAACACTACAGCTAATCCTAGAACGTGTTCGACTGTCAAGCGTCAACTGGAGTATGTGCGACCATGTTCCTCAAAGAATGCATTAAGCTAGAACGTGAAGGAATGTACAGAGTTTGCATTTTTATCATATTTTGTTTCCCCTGCAATTTTCTCTTAACTGCAGTTTTGTATGGCCTTTTTAAACAAATTCCCTCCCCAACCCCCAGAATCACATTATATAAGTGCAAGTAGTTTTATTCGTTAAAATGTAATAAAATCGGTAGCTTAAGTTTTGAAGGCGATCGCTTCAACTCACACCTATCATGTATGCCATATTATTCAATATCAGTACGAGCAGAATTAAAACATTCTCAGGGCTACATTTAATAACAGTGCATTTATTGTAACTTAATAGAATTCCATACATATGGTTCGAAAACCATCGATGAATAGAGTACATGGATTCTTAGTTTGCAAGTACACTGAAAAAGGTATGGGATCAACCCAGAAATTAGAAGAGATGCCTGACAACCATCTTAGTCGCCAAGATCTTTTACATGAGATTGCCAGCTGCTGGACCAGAGATGGAGGCTGTATGGATAAATTCATGAGCTTTCAGTATCACTGTAAAGTATCTGCCTGCCTACTTCCCTTCACCAATTCACCATCAGTGGTGCTTTAACTGCAACAACAAAGTGAAATAGAGATTTCCAAATACATTCAAAGTGATAGCAGCACCCGAGTTCCCTTCACCATCACCATCAGGGGGGGTGCTCTAACTGCAATAACAAAGTGAAATAGAGTTTTGAACTACATTCAAAGTGATAGCAGCACCAGACATTTAGAAAACCATCTTGCTTCAGATATTTGAGTCCTCCAGTGCATCAACTTCCCAAGTACCGACTCATAACAACATAAATGGTCCAATAACATAAATGAAAATGAGATATGTTTTCTCTTTTTCTTTCCTTTTGTTCTCACTCTTTTGTTTAAAAGGTTTAAACATGTCATTACAGAAAATAATCCATCAGCGGCAACAGTTGACCGCTCTTCAGTTTGATGGACAAGACAGATACCCCATCAAGAACCAATCCAACATAAGCAGTCACATGATGGGAAAAAGGTTCAGAATTCACAACTGCTCAATAATGAGCAAAAGGGTGAAAAAAATAACTTGTAGAATCACCATCTAAGTGAAATCAATGTAGTCAAGATTCTTCCCCAGCGAGAAGAGGCCAATGTGGAGGCCAATGTGTCAAGAAATTGCTACAGCATTCCCCCCCAAATGAGGTTCATATATGGTGTCTGATACTTTGGATGGAGGCCAGTAACGAAACACCGATCTACCTACAATATTCTTGATAGGAAGGGGACCCCTGACAACAAGATAAACACCGTGTCAGAAAATATTTTCAGAATTTCAAACCATATAAAAGGACCAACATCAATGACAGTTCTTTTAATCTTCATACATTCTAGATGTTAACATAATCATGTTTGATTATCTGTAGATGCCACATGCTGGAAATGTTACTTTCCTACCTAATCAACATAGTTTCAAACCAAAAAGATCATCAGCAATAAAAAGATTCTAGAATTACCAGATATGAGAGTCAAAACTGTTGTTGCGATTGTCTCCCATCACAAAGACATAACCTTCAGGCACAAGCTGCAAAATCAATTCATAAAACTATGTTATTACCATTGCTTCAATGATACATAGAGCATGATAATAAACCAACAGAAGGAAAAGAAATTAAAGATATACGGGATGCATTACCACTGGTTCCATTTCATAAGCAAGTGGCTCTGCAACAAATTCTTCATCTTGAACATCACCATTCACATATAATTTCCCATCACGAACCTATCACATGAAATGGCCAGGTGAGATCCAATATAATAGAAATAAATGGTAAAGAAAATTTTCTTACATACGGAAAATGAAAAAGAAGAAAAGATCTTCAATAAATTGCTTCTTTAATCTATAATAAAAAAAAATTTAAAAAAAAAAAAAAACAAAAGGGGGGGAGAGAAGGCAAGAATTAAGACCTCAAGACACAGATATAATCAATTGAATATATGTGAAATCTTACTTCAACATAGTCTCCAGCCTTTGCAACAATTCTTTTTATGAATTCATCATCGCCTGAACAATAATTTAAATCCTGCACAATGCACACGATTGACAATATCAGCAACCCTCCTCAATCAAATGGAGAGAAGAAAATTTTCAAAGGCACTTCTAAGTAAATTTCACCTCATACCTGTAAAATTGGAGGCGCCTTAAAAATTACTATATCTGAAACTTCAGGCTTCCTGAAAAAGTATGAAACCTGTGACATCAACAAAGACAGAAGCGATGATATCAGCTCACCTGTAACAAAATCAACATTTAACCGTCTTATCTCTGTTTATCTAGACAATTCCATATATCTTCTCAATTTACCAGAGCATCAACGACCAAATCATTAAACAAACAAAGAACTACATGCTAAAATCTTAGGGAATCCATTAGGTGCCTAAAGTGACTAATGGAATAAACCAAACTTTTCAGCACTTATTGCAACCACGATATACCATAAGAATCTTTCTAACATCCCTTAATAAACCCAATTGCATCGTTGTTAATTTGTACAACTTTTTTTTTCCCTTTTGAAGTCAATAAAAGGAATACAACTTTTAGAATTCATCCTAACTACACGTAAAAATTGTGACAAACACTCATAACAAAACCAACAACAATAACAACCAAAACCATAGTCCCAAAAATTTGAGGTCAGCTATTCAACAGACTCCACAGCAAGTTAAACATAGAGCTCTAATCAGAATCATCAACAACAGTCTTGCCAGGCAAATACCCATATATGAAATTATAAACCCACATCATGTTAAACATAAAATTTCAATCAGAACCATCAATAACAGTCTTGCTAAGCACATACCCATTTATCAAATTATAACCCCAAATTGATTCAAACCCAAAGACAGTACCTTTAAGACACAAAAACAATGATGATCAAAATTAGAGAACTCGGCTAAGATTTCACAACACTGACCTTCTCAGCTAAAATACGGTCACCAACATCAAGAGTAGGGGCCATAGAAGAGGAAGGAATCGACCTCGGCTCCGCCAAGAATGACTTGAACAATATGCTCACAGTCACAGCAGTGAACACAGCCTTTGCATCCTCCGAACATAAATTCAAAATCTTCGACAACCAACCACTCTTCTGATCAAACTTCGACTCCGCCGCAGCAGCAGCCATCTTCATCGTCGTCTTCGTTATTGCTGTCGATGACTCCGATGATGTTTCAGGCTCGTCGTTACAAGGTGGTAGCACCCACTTCGAAACAGAAGACAAAATCGAAGAAGACTTAAAAGGCGAAACGCCGAAAACACCCAGAGCCGTAGCCGACGTGCCAGAAGCACAAGCCGTCGATCTCATCACCGAGATCAAGCCGAGAACGATAGGACTCTTCGAGTTCTCGCCGAGAATTTCCCCGGCGATATTCTCGAATAGAGAGGGCCTTCGGATACTTGAGTGGTAGTTGCGGACCGTGCTGGCCGGGTCGAACTCGGTCTTCTGGCTTGGCCCGAAGATCCGGGTTCGAATCCAACAATCCCCGACGATCTTGCAATTCCCGACCCGAAGGCCCGCTGACGTGGCGAGGTTTTGAGCTACATAGCCAGAGACACCGAAAGTATAACGTAATGCCATGTTTGCGATTTTGATAAGGTTGTTGAGGATACGGTAAATAGTGAATTCGTTAACTAACGAGGATTGTATGGGAAACCCTAAAATCCGAGAAAAGCCATTTGCGCAGTGGACGACACTGAATCGGAGACGGAAAGGTTGAATTGAGGGGTTTCGGAGAAGCTAGGGTAAGGAAATCGGACGAGGTTTTGGTTGAATCGGAGAGTTAGTTTCGAGGTTGTGTTTTTTTGGAGATCCTGAGGTTTCTCTGATCGGAGAGAGAGAGAGAGAGAGAGAGAGACTCTCTCAGGAGCCGAACCACCGAAACGCCAAAAATAAAAAAATGTAAATTTTGGAAATAATAATTGCGAAAAAATAGAAAGAGCCCTGCGGGTTTTAATAGACGGCGGCTGTGTCTGAGTTTTACAAACTGGGCTTTTTGTTTTCTCTATTTACGATTCTGCCATTCGTTTTCCTATACGACGGCGTCTCCTTTGTGAAAATGAGAAAATTTTTTAATCCCTTTATTTTCTGATATTTGATTATAAAAAAGTTCTTGAAATTTTTTATGAATATGAAAAAAAATTAACTGATTTTTTTTTACAGTTTTTTATGTACTCCATAAAAATAGTATCAAAATATTCAAAAATTGTTTATTATCAAGTTTTCTAAAAGCACTCATTAAACGAACATTATTGATTTGTTGAAAAAAGAAAAAAAAATCATTTATAATTGTTGACTAATTCTTAGTCAAATTTTTTATTTAATTTTCTTAGTTTATAAATATTCTCTTGCTCTACTAAGTGAATTATGTGAGTAATCTTTATTTCAAAGAAATTAGCAGACATATTTTTCCTTAAACGACTCCAATTTGTGGGGTATCCATGGTTGGTTGCATGATTGACCAAAGGGAGAACTCACCTTTATAAAAGCAACGCGCTCGCGCGCGCGCGTGTGAGAGAGAGAGAGAGAGAGAGATTCTTCTTCAAACAAACAATCTTATATTATGAGTTCCAATTAGCTCGTCAAATAATAGATCTGAGATTTAAACCTAACATACCAAAAAAAAAAAAATATAGTGTTTTAGCTTAATGACAAAATGTACATGTAAGGACACAAATCAGACTTAGACCCAAGTGCGTGACAGGGATAGGCCCAAGAGTCCTAAACAATAAAATTTGTAGAGGATGGGCTTGAAACCTAGAATTCCTAGGACGATGGAAAACAACAATGTTGGGCTGAGTCCACAATTACATGCGATGAGATCTTGGTACAATGCAGCATTTCCTTGGATATGAGCCGAGGACGTTCTGTATTAGTTTCTCTTCCTCTTTTAGAAAAAGTTGTCTAGCTGAAGGAAAAGTCCCCTTGCAATGCTCTTCCCTCCTCTATTTATATCCTCACCCTTATGCCTCCTTTCATGGAGCCCTTTAATGCAGATGCCTTTCCCATCCTTTATCCTCTTGAAATCTTCCCCCAATGGCCATAAGGCTGACCCCCGTCTTCTCAGATATCACTTCTTCATTAATGCGACCCGAAGAGTAGATGCGAAGACTTTAATGCGGTGGCAGCAGCTATCTGTTGGAGCTTCCCACTTGTTCTTACTTTATTTGCCTTTCGCTGGAGCGCGACCTCGTTTGTTGAGCTTCACCGGTTCCTCCTTAGACCGGTTCCTCCTTAGACATCACTATGTGCTTCATGACCCTCGTTTCAGTTGGCCGAGGAGGCCTCCCTCCTCGGACCATTCCCAATAGCCCATAATCCAACAATGGGCTTATGGGCCCCCAAGTTTGGGGCCCTTGTTACCGTCCTGCGATCCTTGAACAAGTTGATACTCTCGGCCTAGGCCCAAATACCAAGTACACATTTTGGGACTTCTGCCCCCACAGTATGTTATAAATTGAAATTCTATACTATTTATAAAATAAATAAATAAATTGAAAATAAAATCATATATCTTACAATTAAAATATACTTCAATTGGTTCTTGATTGTGTGAGATTTGAATTATTGAATATATATCACATAATAAGGGCACTGATTTGATCAACATAATAATTTTTCATCTATCAATCTTAAGCATGTCATTGGGGAGATAACATCTTGGGGGGACACCTTGAGTAATTAATATAACATATAGAGACATTACTTAATAAAAAGGCTTAAAGTTCAATAAGTATAAGCTCAACTATGTTATACTAACTATTCTTTATTCTCATTAGTATCCAATGTGAGATTTCATTACTTAACTAACCACACTACTCACATGTGCCTTCTACCAAGTCACTTGTGGCACTTCGGTTAGTCTTCCCCTTGAATGGAAACCTTTTTTATCTTAACAATCCAAGTGTTATGCATACCAGTATTAATAGTGTGCTTTTTTACTCAACCATGTTTGGGGCGAATATGAGAGTCTTCCTTGTACAACTACAAGAGTCAACAATACACAATTGTCTTGACTCACCACTAGTAGAATCCTTACTTAACCATGGGTAATGGGCATGAGAGTCTTTCTCGTTTTACTTGGTGGAATCCACTAACAAATACTTGACCTTGAATCATTGGCTCTAATACCACTTGTTAGGGAGATAACACCTTGGGGACATCTTGGATAGTCAATATAACATATAAAGACATCACTTAACAAAAAATGTTTAAGTCCAATAGGTATGAACTTAACTATATTATATTGATCACTCGTTTTTCTCATTAGTATCAAATATGAGACTTCACTATTTAACTAAACACACTACTCACACATAAATATTCCAACACATGTATCTCTTTACTTTGATCTTAAATTTGCCCACAAAATTAGGGGATTAAGACTAAAAATGTCCTAGAAAAATTGAATAACTTAGGTGGATGAACAATATATATATATATATATATATACCCACACACATACAGGGAATAATCCCTTCTCAAAAAAAAAAAAAAAAAAACATGCAGGGAATAGTTATACATAAATGTAAAAAAAAAAAATCATTTTTCACTTCTCCCTTCCCTTGAGACACATGCCAATAGAAAGTCTATTAATGCTTATATTTATATATAATATGAAGCCTATACAGCAATATTTATGCAAAACTTGGTAGTTTTTTTTTTTTTTTTTTTGAGAAATAAAACTTGGTAGTTATGTTAAGATGAGTACGATTATATGATATCATATTAATCCGTAAAACAGCTTTAACATACTAATTATTAGAGCATCCACAATGGGAGAGGCCAAATGCTAAATGCAAGCCCATTTGGCATTTAAGCCCATAAAATGCCAGCAATGGAAGAGGCCAAATGCCAAATGCCAATTTTTTTTTGGCATAATGCTACAGTACCATCTCATCTTTGAGATGGTACTGTAGCAGTATCTCAAAACTGAAAAACCATATTTTAATAACATCAGCTTCTCTCTCTCTCTCTCTCTCTCTCCCGGCTTTCTCTCCATCGCCTCTCTCTCTCTCTCTTGCCACTGTCAAGCTTCTCTCTCTATCCCCTCTCTCTCTTGATCTGGGCATGGTGGTGGGTTGGGATCGGTTGATGGTGGGTTTGGATCGGCGAGGTCTGGGTTTGGGTTCGTCGATCGGCGAGGTCTGGGTTCGGCGAGGTCTGGGTTCGTCGATTGGCGTTCTCGGCGTTCGGCGAGGTCTGGGTTTCCGGCGTGGGTTGATCATGGTTTTGGCCGTGGGTTGATCTGGGTGAGATCGGCGTGATCAAGGTGGTCGTCGTCGTCTCGCTCTCTCCGTGGTCGTCGTCGTCGTCGTTGATCATGGTTTGCTATTTGTGATGGTTTGCTATTTGTGGTGGTAGATTTGTGACTGATGTGGTGGCGGTGGCGGTGGCGGTGGATTTGTGACTGGTTTTGGCCGTGGGTTGATCTGGTTTTGGCCGTGGATTTGTGACTGGTTTTGGCCGTGGGTTGATCTGGTTTTGGCCGTGGGTTGGTCTGGGTTTACTATTTTTTTTTTTTTTTTTTTTCTGGTGGTGGTGGATTTGTGACTGATGTGGTGGTGATGGCGGTGGCGGTGATGGTGATTTTTGGTGGCCGGGTGATGTTCACGGGAATAGGGGGTGTATTGTAAATGATGTTAATTGATGATATATTATTTTATTGTATAGAAATATTATTTTAATGAGTAGGATAGGAAAATAGAAGTTGGATTGTTGGAGGTATTGTAAAATGGGGTTGTATAAGTAGTAAAGTAACTTTTTGGGATGGTATAATAGGATGAGATTTAACATCCAGCTGTGGATGCTCTTAGTGTATATTAGCCTCACCTATAAAAAAAAATTATTATATTAGTGTAAAGTACTAAAATACTAACTGTACTAGAAATCTTCAAGAGTGTACTATGTACAAATTCTGAGCCAGGACAGTCCTTTACTTCGCCTCTCATTCAACATTGACAATGAGTAAAGCCAGGTACATTGTACCAAACAAATAAAAAAAGGCCTTCATTAAAATAATAATAATAATAAAAAAATATTTACAAAAAAAAGGCCACAGGAGTTGTCAAGTTAGGTTTGTCCTGGAAATTAGTTGCAAGTTAGAGGGTAATTTGATAATTTTAACCTCCCAGCATTTATGAGTACTTTTGTTGACTTTGACAATGAATAATTTTTCTAACATTGCCTACTTTCCTACAACTTTCCTGTGCTCTCCACATGCGTGGAACATTCAGGCGATCCAAATACCAGAATAACCCTAATTCACACTGGGATGAATATAAAAAATTGATCAAATACAATTAACCATGTGAGGACATAGCAGTCAATGGCTTGGTTTATAATTTATACAATTAAATTTATATTCTTTTTCCTCTTTCTTTTTTACCTTTTTAATTTTGTCAAATTGAACCGATCTTTCCAAGAAGTTTCCCAACACGTGAGCTATTAAATGTTCACTGTTACTACTATCTATTCCTCTTCAATAGGAAGAAATGCAAAATTCAATATATTCAAAATGGAGACTTTTAGGCTTGGTTTGGATTCGGATGATTGCGTATTCGATTACGTTTATCAGCTTTTTGTTTTTTTTTTTTGAGTCATTGACTTTCTTATAAATAGTGCATTTGTGTACTTTTTATGAGACTTATAAATATCATTTTTAATAATTTTTTATTAAAAATAAATCTTACGGTATTATTTATAAATATAAAAATTATTTTGCTATAGTATTTTTTAATTTTCAGTTGTATCCAAACAGATTCAATTATGCCGAGGGTAGTTGTATTTCATTTCAATTATTATCGGATCAATGTAAAAATATTACGATTTTTAATAAGAGACTTTTTAAAGCTTAGCTTACGGAGCAAAGGCTTTGGACAATAGGACCAAGCCCCAGAGAAAAAATTTTGGCATATTTTTTTGCCCATTTTGGATTCTCAGTGCATGACATAAAAGACTATGTTTCAAATTAGAGTTTGTGGTGTTGTTTTGAGAATGAAAATTTGTACTGTTACATCTTGTTTTTTTTTTTTTTTTTTTTCATATAGTAAAATCACTGCAATTTCTTGGATCTTTGCAAATTGTCAAACCACGTAAATATTACTTTTTTTCCCCTCTAATTTTATATCTTACAGATCTAGGAATTTCATGGATATTCTCTACATAGTCTAATCTATTTTTGTGAAGTCTTTTTACTTAAATGAAAGGGTAAAATACAGTCAATATTCCTCGTTGCTCCTTTGATCTTCCTGATAAGCTGATTCACCTTGTAAAGGCTATTCCTATCCCTTTAAACCATCAAGGAGAGGATCAGATGGTTTGGGCTTCGTCTCCATCAGGTGAGTTTGAGCAAAAGAATGCCTATGGCATTGCTAGAGGTGACTGTGAGCACGCTACGACCTTTAAGGGGAATTGGATTTGGAAAATGGACTCGATGCCAAAAATCAAAATGTTTTTTTGGAAGTGTTTCTTACTTAGTATCCCTGTGGGAGAGGTGCTTCAAGAAAGGGGCATTATTCAGGATGCTCAGTGTCGGGTTTGTAAAAATGAGAAGGAATCCATCTTTCATGTGTTAAGGGATTGCACCTTTGCTAAACTTACTTGGGAAAAGCTTGGAATTCCTAATTCTGATCAAGGTTTTTTCAGTGGCAATGTGGGGGATTGGTTAGAGAGAAACATGAGTATTAATACTTTCAAGTTTGCTTCTATCCCATGGCATATTTTATTCCCTTTTGCAGTATGGAGATTATGGCTGCATAGGAATGAGTTGGCATTTAAAGAGAAGCAGCCCAACCCGAACCTGTACAGTAGTGTGATTCATGCAGCTCAGGAGTATATGTATTGCGTGAGCAAGGCAGACAGAAGGGTCACTAAAAGGTTGATCCAGGTTAGGTGGTCTAGGCCGTGTGAAGGCTGGTATAAACTGAATTCAGATGGGTCAGTTTTGGGGAATCCTGGAAGGGTGAGCGGTGGTGGGCTGATCCGTGATTCTAGGGGTGGATGGATTAAAGGCTTTACTTGCAACATTGGTATTTCTTCCAGTGTTGAAGCAGAGCTATGGGCCCTAAGGGATGGTCTATCTCTTTGCATTTCTCTTAATCTTATGGCTATAGAGATAGAAGTTGATACTAAAGTTGTGTTGGATTGGATGACGAATGAGGTTAGCTTTAATCTTAATCACTCCCCCCTTATTATGGATTGCAAGTCTCTCATTCGCCAAGTTCCTCAAGTAAGGATTATGCATTGCTTCCGTGAAGCGAATAGGTGTGCGGATGCGCTAGCTTGGAAAGGTCCAATTATTCAGCAAGATTTTGTTGTTTATGATAGTCCGCCTGTGGACGTTTCTATGCTTTTGTATTATGACCAAATTGGCATGTATTATGAGAGGATTCGTCATCAAACAGCTGGTTTTCTTGGCTAGTGCTTTAATTTTATTCTCTTATTTACCAAAAAAAATATATATATATTATTGAGATTTAGGCTAATGCCAGTCAGGTTTATGATATTTTAAGATTGACAAATTTGGTTTGTAATCACGGTAGGAGAGTAGAAAAACGAGTAATAATTTAGAGATCAAGTTGGGTTTAAGAATCAAATTGGTTAATTCTAAAATGTCTTGGACCTTGGACCCGACTAGCAATATCCCAAACCACAGTTGACTGTATTTTACCCAAAATAAATTATATACCGCTATATTTTGAAAACTTTGTTATGGACAAAACTTGTTCTATAATTTTTACTACAATTTGTTAAGATGACAATTTATATCTCAAAGCTTACTTATTTGAGAAACTCTGAGAAGTTATACATGAGTTGAGGAGATTTTAAGTTTATCTAAACACATCCACTTAATACTTATAGTAATTATTTGGATTATTTTTGAATTTGCTAATTATCTAATATTGGTGATGGTGATATAAAAAAGTGCATGTCGTTGTTTAGGTCTTCAAGTATTCTGAGTTAGTTCATCAAATCAAATTTGTGCTACTAGTTGAACTAACCATTGTAAATGTAGTAGTCAATTTTTTTGAATTGTGATTAAAACTATTAACTTTCTAGATTTCTCCATGTTTGTCTTAAAATCATAATCTAAAAGATGTGGATAGTCAGTCAAAAATGGATTTCGTCATCGGATCATGTTCCCATGATATATACGAGCTTCCTTATTGGATGGGCTTCAAATGATGGCGGGGGCAAATCATCCAAAAAGTTATATAATCAGTGTAATCGATACCGTATTGGTACTGACCAGTATGTACTGTACCGGTATGTATATCAGTATTGAAACACTAATGTTTCGTACCGGTTTAAATACCGGCCGATTTTGAGTAATACCAGTCGGTACCAAGCATACTGGCCGGTACAGAAAAAATCATTTTTTTTTTTAGTTTTGTAATTTTTGAATTTTTGTAAAAGCATAATGATAACTTATTTGCATTAACTTATTAATATTATTATTATTTTCTTAGTATGCAATAAACAATTAAGTTTTCTATTTTTTATATTGTTTTTTTTTCTTTAATTGATGCTAAAGTCTAAAATCATGAATAATTTGTTCTCAATTGAGGTAATGTCTTATAGTAAACTTTTATATTTATTATAATATATATTTATAAATATAAAAAATAATGATAAACTCGAAACGGTACATCAATATTGACCGGAACCGAAATATATTGTTTCACTGGTCAAATCGATATAGCCTCCGATATGAGATTGACTCTCTCTCTTATATATAATACAATGATATTCAACAAAAAAAAGGTATCGTCCAATGATATTGGTCTACTTTGAATTTAGTTAAACTCTCCTTAGTTCAAGTATTAAATTGTGGAATTAAAGAGATATTATATAATATACACTCATTTTTTTATTTGAAAAAATATACTAACTTTTTAGAACAAAGTTTCTCTCCAAACTAGTTTGAAGAGAAACTCTTCAAACTTCTTATATATTTCTTTTTTGGATGTGAATTTTGAAAATCTAATCGTTCAATTTCATGTTCCTTATATTCTTAACATGCATATCAAATTTTGTTCAAATCAGATATTATTTATTATTTGATTAATTAACTTATTTTTTATATACAACTTTAAATTGTAAAAACTTGAAATTATAACATTTATTTGATAACATAATAATTAATTTTTAATTTTCTTAAAATTTTATAAGTATTAAGAATATAATAGAAATATATAAATTAATAATTAAACTTTTAAAATTTACACTTAATATAAATATATACGATAAATTTGTAAGGTTTCTCCCGTTGTTCAACTTTTTGACCCAACAAAAAGAGTTGTGAGATTTTTTTATCATGCTATTATATTGACTAAGTACAGGCAAGAATGCCTTGCTTTGGTGGGGGTTGCTGTTGACGCAAGCGCATGCATCAGCCACTAGTTTGTTGAATGAAAGAAAGTTAAAGTAAGCTAAACCACTCATATAATAATATATATCCAGTGTACTGTCTTATCTATGATTTTCAATTGAAATTTCTTGTTCTATTCAACTTCTTTCCTGTCTAGAATTGATGACAGTATTAATAAGTTATCATTTTCATTCAAGTAAACGTGACCTGTCTTATTCTGCTTTGGTAGGGATTATCCGTATTCTTTTTTTTATTACCACTTCCTGATAGTGATTGTAAGCAGTTAGTTGTTTTAATTTTTCCTCTAAGAATGAGGACATAAAAAATTTCAAAATTTATTTCATAATAATTTTTTTTTGAGAGAATTTCAATTTATGGCGTCCGCTCTTGATAATTGTTCTTTATCATCAGACCAAGATACCAATCAGTTTTTGGTGTAGGCGGAAATTGAATCCTAGATCTCTTATACAACCATCAAAAACTTTATCAGTTGAGCTAACTGAAATCCACTTATTTCATAATAATTGATATGGTTGTGAGTTTCACATATTCCACACCATTTATGCTAATTCTATATTAATCAATCGGAAAAAGTTTGATTACAAACTTGGTTGTAACTTGAAACTATAATTTTTACTTAAAAAAATTAACATGACTATATATTTTAAAAATTTAACTATTAGATTGCATATTCTTTATGTTCTTAACACACATGTAAAATTTCATATCAATCGGATTTTATTTATTATTTAATCTGTAAACTTATTTTTTATGCATAATTTTATATTACAAAAACTTAAAATTTAAACATTTGATTGATAACATATCTATTATTCTTTGATATTTTGAAATTTTGCAAACATGAAGAATATAAAAAGAAAATATAATTTATCAGCAGATTTGTCAAAATTCATATATAATAAAAAGATATTAAGTAGAGTTATAGCCTTAGTTTATAACCAAATTTGTTGTCAAACTTTGGCTCAATCAAAATAGACTATATGTCTCATTAGATTTTTTTTTTTTTTGTTCATAAAAAAAAGTTTCTAAACTTTTTTCTAGATAATTTCCTTTATTATATATAAAATAAGGGATTCGAATCTTAAACATTCTTATTGAAATTAAAAAGTAATATTATAGATCTATAAGGCTATTGGTTTAAATAATGTCGTTAGCACACATTGTTTTTTCTCTTTGCAATTATTAGTCATTGCTTACTAATTTAAAAGCACATGCATGATGCATTTAGGATACGTATACATTAGGATTTTGCTAAATAAAATAGTTAATATTAATAGATTAAAATAAGGAAACTGGGAAATCATGCCATAATTCTCTAGAAGAACATTTCCAACTACCCCATCCTAAGCAAGTAAAATATATATATCTATATATATATATATATATATGTTTGTGTTTTTAAACAATATAATATGACTTATAATTTCGTTGGGTCTCAACTTTATAGGTTAATATGTAACAACGTGCAATGTTGTACAAAATTAATGTATCTATGGAGGCAAGTGATCCGAGCACATTTTTAGTCTATGGGCCTTGTTCGAGGGTGATTAAATACCCCAAGGACGATTAAGATTCATGCGCACATAAACCTGAAGACTGAGGAGAAAAAGGGACACTGGCATTGTAACCGAGGTTCCCGAGGAACAAAGGCGTCTCGAGAACGCTTTAGGAAGTTAACTATACTAGAAAGATGAACTCTAAGGGAGGTAGCAGAGCCATATTAGCAACGGAAAGAAGAAATATCTGGGAAGGTGACTGCCACCTCTACATTTAATGCACTGCACCAATTGAATTGACCGCATTTATAAAGAAATAACACCTGAACAGTGTCTTCACAGTTCACAACCCTTCCTACTACCTCTAGAAGGGTCTTGATGAGACAAGCATCCAAATGATTTTCTAGAAATTGAACAGGTGGGAAGCTAGGATGTATGGGAGGGAATTATATAAGAAAATGACCTCCATAAAAAGAGGCATGAGATAATGAGAGAGAGAGAAAAGAGAAAAACATAAGAACTCATTGTAAAAAGATTAAACTTGATCCATATAAGAACATTTTGTCCTTGGATTAGCCCGAGGAGAGATATTATGTTGAATTTATGCATCTTATCCTTTTAACTTGAGCCCATTAATCAATCATGAGCTTGAACGTATGTAACTTTATAGTTTGCTTGTAAGATCTACTCTCTAACAAATTTATTGTTTTAGGCTTATTGGGCTGACATCCATTGGTCTTGGTGGGCTTAGGCTGCAATTCTAGTCCTTACAGTATCAATTATAAAATATGAGGCAAAAGAATAATTAATTTTTTATGTTACTTTTGTGATGTTAATCATATTTATTGTCACATTAATTTAAGCATATTTCCTATAATTATATAGCATATAATAATAGAAAAGTCACCAATTATACCCTTTAGGTTTTTGTATTTCTGTATGCCTATACTTTTCTTTATTTAATTTTTTATAATTCAATAATTATTACAACAGGGGAAAAAGGATTTCAATCCTAGTTCTTTCCTGTAAAGAACACATAAGGTTGATGAACTGCAAAACCTTTGATTGTGTGCCTAGACTTGAGAGAGGGAGAGAATGGTCATCAACCAATGGTAATAATCTTTTTTTTTTTTTCCTTTGTTCTTTTTGAGAGAAAAATAATCTAAATCTTTTTTTTTTTTTTTTGAGAAACGAAAAATAATCTAAATCAATTGGCCAACTAGTGGATGGTATTATTAGTACGACCTACGACCTTCATCATTATCATATGGCAATAGTGTTATTGAAATCCTATTTAACAACTAACAACTACAAATTAAACACCTAACATGGAATCACGTCTCTCGCTTGCCTCCAAGTCCAACCCCAAAGATCAATATATGTCTTTTAATATAGGAAAGTTTTCCCTTTAATATATACTACGTTTTCCAATTTTGAAGTAAATGTTTTGCCACAGTTTGAGTTTATTTAGTTTAGCAACCAAAAAAGGAGAGTGGTAGGTGAAACACCAACCACCAAAATTATCTATGTTTTCTGCCTATGAAATATCTGTAAGTATAAGCCATTACAGAAAAGTTGCTCGGTAAGATGGCCATATGATATGACCAACCTTTTATATCCTTAATTAATATCCTAAACATTTATTTATTTATTTTATAACCTGCAAACTTCATTAAATCAAATAGAGGCGCCTACAATAATGCAATCAATTTTACAAGCATCCAAGATGGCTTTAGGGGCTTCATGTTTATTACACCAAAAATGGCTTTTAAGCCTAACAGAAAGCTTGGCAGTAGCATGGGCTGCAGAATTTAGCTTTCTGATGACCCAATTAATATGCTAAACATCTATGTTTAAAATCGAATCATTTTTCTTTTCCCTGTAGGCATATATTTAATCTATGCCATCCTCGTTTATATTTCAGATGATGGAAAGGTAGTGATGAAGTACATATTGGGTCACTGGGCTTTTCAGCAACATTTGATTGAACCCTGTTTCAATTGAAGATAATTTATCATGGTGACTTCTTAGTATAAATGTTTGTAAGGTGTGGGGGGCAAGAGTTGAACTTCAGGAGAGAACTTTACACTCATATACACTTAGATTGGACTAGAGTAAAAATTTTATCTTGTATTAAAAAAAAAAAAATCCATCTCTTAATGTTTGCTTTGGTATATATCCATGCAAACCCAATGACCCATCTTGCAAAAAAAAATATGAGACACAATATTCATCCATATTGTGCCATTTTATATGTAGCATATTAGCATCTGCATGGCCAAATTACCAAACATCAAACTATTCATTTTTCTTTTTCAATGGGTGAATATTATGTTTATGACCATGTGAAACACCAATAAAAGGATAATATATAGTTACAACACAAGGATGAAAGAGAATTCGAAGCTTGATTCAATAAAAGCAAAAAAATACAAGTGATGCCTTAATTAATTAAGTAATCAAAGGACATAAATCACCAGTGTATAATTAATTTTCTGTTACATGGGTTATTATTATTATTATTATAGTGGATCCATCAAACAACACAAAAAGGGGATCTTTACTATAGAGCTTCCATGTAGACTACTGAGTGAACCATACTTCTTGAATATTGGTCGGGACGAAAGGCATTGAGAAACTTTATTTTTGGCTAGTTATAACCTTGTTGATGTCATTGGCTATGGCCTCGGCATCCATTGATACTCCAAAGAGTCCTCTCCTTGACAAACCAGCACAATATAGGCCCTTCTCTCCTCTCCAATGGTTTGGCATTCTATTCTTTGGCATTCCTTCACCATTAAGAGCATACTTATAGTCCTGCAAAAGATAATATTACACATTACTACAGGACCAAATGCCCTTTTACACATTACTACAGTAAGCAATATTGCTTACTGCCCATCCTTCCCATTTTGATTTTTTTTTTAATTCCTATTTAAGAAACACAACTTTCTAAAAGAAAATTATTTAGGTTGTGTTTGGATAATTGAATTTAAATTTGAATTTAGATTTTAAAGTAATGGATTTAAAATGCTTTAATTCCAAATTCATAAATATTTAAGCATGTTATATGGATTTATAAAATTCTATAGGTTTAGAGGTTATTTCAAATTCAAAGATTTTATGGTTTAAAGTCCCTAGTGAATTTGTCAAATCCAAATACTTGACCATTTGTAAACTATTCAAACAAGGTATTTAGATTCTAATTATCTAATCCAAATTCATGTGCCTAAATCTATCATCCAAGCACAACATTATGCATTGTTTTTTTACATTAAAAGTGCAAGTTCCCAAAACTATTTTAATTTTAACTTGGTGTAAGAAGAATGTTGTCTTTTTAAATAAAGTGAAGGGTATGTTATGAACTTTATTTATTAACTTTTCAAAGATCTTCATTTTGGGACTTCTAAAATGGAATAAATATTGCTTTACAATATGGGACAATATGAGACAGGGAATAATAATAATAAAACCTTTAGCCATTTATTAGCAGCGCTTTTATAGCCAGTGGCCAAAACAATGGCATCGAAATTCTTTTCTATGCCATTTTTGAACTTCACATTATTCCTTTCAATGTTCAAAATCTCCGGGACAACCTGCAGTAAACAAAGCAAGGAAATTTTCATATTAGATATCATGTGAACTATGTCTTGCAATCTGGAGAAAACTCAGGCATTTAATTTCTTGATTAAATAAAAATAGTAGTAATAAATTTCATTTATTTATTTTGCTTGTGAACGTGTTCCGCAAATGTTAAAAAGGAGTCAGGAAAAAAAAAAAACATTTCTGATTCTTATATTTTGACTTTTTTATTTTATTTTTTAGAATCACCTTCTTTTAAATTTTTTTTTCCTTCTTCTTCTTTTAATTTTTTTTTTTGAGAAGAAAACCTCATTTTTAACTTGGTTGTTAAGTTTTCACAATTTTTATTTTAGTTTTTATATTTTTAAAGTTACTATTATTTTGGTCCCTAACATATTCTCATATTCAGAAAACATTATATTTGGAAATGGCAATGCAATTCATTAGCCACATATGAATTATTATTCGTAAGTAAAATAAGGGTCTAGATCAAAATGATAGCAAGTTTAATAATATAATAACAAAACAAAATATATGAAAAATATTGCCAAAATATATATAGGAACAGAAAATGTGTTTTGCCTTAAGTTAAAACATAATTATAATTATGAGAAGTTACCTCTATCTCTCCATTTTGAATCTTTCCTATGGTTCCAACATCGATAACCGGAGATCTTCCTGTTACATTTTTATGTGCAAATGGACCTTTCGGTGGTCTATAAATCCCATACTTAGTCAAATCACCAAATTTGAGTCTTGCAAGCATTGTGATTAGAGTATCCACCATGTTAACAGGGAGATAATTCAACAAAGACATTCCCCGATGCACCAATTCTTTGGTCAGTACATGAAACTACAATCAAACACATTAGTATATAGTGAGTTAACAATTAAAAAATTATTATAGGAAGAAGTATATATGGCTTTATACATGTTTCAAACTATATTGCTCCAGCCCAGATTTGGCGATTAAAGATATCATTTATATGTAATTTAGTTACATGATTTTTTAATAAGTTATGTGAATTATTTAAATAATACACATAAATAGTTTTATAAACTATTATACAATAGATTAGACAATATAACTCCAAACACATTTGGAAATAAATATTTTTCAAAATTATATATATATATATATATATATTAGATTTTTATTATGTTCAAGTGTGTGTATATATATATATATAATTAATAAAAACTAAAGGATTCCTAACTTTTATCCATGAAATCCACATTTATAATTTATTCTAAAAATAAAAAAAATGTTTATATCTCTAATTTTCTAAATAAACAAATAAAAAAAATAATGTTTTTATCAAAAATATTTACTTATATATTTCTAGGATGTCTCCTCAATATTATTTGATCCAATGAGCTATTATGGTTTAAGAGTATTAGAGGTCTCATAGAAAAAGAATAGGAAAAATGAAGTACATTAATCATTTATACACTTTTCTATTTTTTATGAAATACATTAAATATATTATAAACTCTCATACGACTATATACAACTTTTTATGTTCCACCAATCACAACTTATCTTGTGCTTATTTATTTATTTTTATTTTAAACTTTGGTTAATTTATATTGAAAATTAAATAAATATATATCAAGTTGAGATTGGTGGAGAAAGAGAACATGCATGCAAATTAATACGTCCACAATAAGAAGATAGACTCTTACCGGACTTCTAATAACAATTGAAGTGCGAGCTCCATGGTCTTTAAGGTCATACGCAATCTCCATTCCAGAATTACCACATCCAATTACCAAAACATCCTTAGATTTATATCTCGAACCTGATTTGAAATGGTTGGAATGGACAATCTCACCTGGAAAACTTGACAACCCTTTAATATCAGGAATATAACCCTCATTATTCTCACCACTAGCAACCACTAAGAACTCAGCATGGTAAACTTCCACATTTCCTTCTAATGTGTTCTTAGCTTCAATTCTCCATTTCCTTCCAGCTTCAACCAAAGAAGCCGATTCAACAGTACGATGGTAGAGAGGGTTTATATTAAATTGTGAGACATAATCATCCACATATTTAAGAAAAAAATCTTTGGGCATGAAGGTTGGTGCATTAGGAGGGAGAGGCTTATGTGGCAAGAAACAAAATTCTTTTGCTAAATGGAGACCTAATCGATCATAGGTTCTTTTCTTCCAAAGAGAAGCATAACAATCTTCTCTTTCAAGGATCAAATGCGGGATGGAGAGGCGAGATAAGCATGCTGAAGTTGCAAGACCAGAAGGCCCAGCTCCTACGATCAAAACTTTTGTTTCCATTGTAATCACAAATTCAACAATCCGATCACAAGGCCAAACGTATATGATTTTTACTTTTGCTTTAATTTTCTAAGTACTTCCAAAGTGTAGTGATGGGTATTCTTTTCATGTTTGATTTTATAAGTAAATCAAAACTTATCTCATTAATGACAATATCTGTACAATGTTGTCTCTGATTCTCTTCGATTTTGATTTCCATAATCAGGATGTATATCCGTGCATGTATGCTACCCCAGAGACTACATGCAAACTATGCAACAACTCTAATTTAATTTATTGACTCTCTCATTAAGGAAGGACTGACTGGACTTAACTTATACTCACCAAAACAAGATATAAGCTTTATTCATGCATGGAAAAAGAAAACAGTGGGCTAGCTCTTAAGCTAGAAACAAATGAGTGCAAACAAAAACCTTCTAATCATGGTACTAGTTAATAAAATCGTACTTCTCAGTTGTTTGACAGATTACACATTCGAGATAATTATATATAATATTCCAAAACACAGAGAGAGAGAGAGAGAGAGAGAGAGAGAGAGTTATAAATAGTATAACAGGTCAATTCTCACAAATTGTAAAAAAAGAATTGTTCTATTATTTCGTCATTTTGATTTCTAAACTTACTGCATTCTCTTTTTCATAAATAGATAACTAGCTAACTCAAAATATTTTTAATTAGTCAAACACCTCATAATTATGATCCTACTTCCTAGGATACGTACTTAGTCTTTAGGTTAGTTGTTACATTGCTAATTAATTTGGTATGCATAACAAACTATACTTTCTCCTCGTTGAAGGAGGCAATAACATGAATCATATAATAATCTAGCACATCTGACAGTAGAATTAATCTAGTTAGATGCAATATTATGCTTGCATATTCGTTATTAGGTGAAACTAATTACAGTGAGTTCCAGTTAAATCAACTAGTAAAGTATTTAATAGTGTAACCTTTTTTTTTTTTTTTTTTTTGAGAAAGATATGATGGTGAAACTAATTATTCCTAATAACTTATAGTTATATTTTGTAACAGCCACTAACAGGTTAATCACCGCACACCCTTGACCAAGGTTGTCAAAATCAGAATCTTACGTAGGATCGTGAAAGATAGGTGGGATCGGATTGTGGATCGTAAGATCCTACATATTTTTATATTTAAAGCAAAAAACACATTGTTAATGATTTTGTATGTTGAATAATCACGTAAATTGTGAATTTATCCAAAAAAAAAAAAACAAAAATTTGCATTTTATGATATAATTTGCATGTCATACATCGCTATGTTTATACTAACAAAACAAATATATTTAAGTTTTGACCTAATGTATCTAAAAAGTTCAATAAATATTTAATTAACAACCAAATACTAAAATATTTATCAATACATATGGAATTATTTTCCAAGTTCTAAGTTCTAAGTTCAAAATCCAAAATAAGTTATCAAATGGAAACTAGCTAACTAAAATATGAAATCCAAAACGAAGATTAATATTAAGATGAAATGAATATTTAATTGTTCTCATTTCAGGGTTCTTATGACCATCGTCCTAATAATCATCATCCATTTCTTCATCTATGTAGATATTATATATTTGTATATTAGAGATGCTCAAGATACAACTTCACACTCAATTATTCAAGTTATACCACTCAACAACAATTACAGAGCATGCTAAAAAAAATCAATCAATTAATATACAAATACAAACATACTAATAAAATTATATATAAAAAAAACATTTTAGTAATATTATAACACAAATTAGTATATTGATTAAACAAATTTAACAACATTATAGTTTAAAATGTAGCAAAGCCAATATAAATTCTTCATTTAGAAATGATGAAGCATTTCTTCATTTTGATTACAAGTGAACTAAAAACTACAAAACATTTGCTTAGGTTAACATAATTTTGTATATATATATATATATATAAAGTCATGCCATCACAACATAGAAAAATAAAAACCATTAAAGTTTCATCAAAACCATATATTTATCCCTTAAAAAAAAAAAAAAAAAAACCAAAAACTGATGTTTTGGTAGAATCGGTAGAATCAGTAGGATCCCATATAATCTCACGATTCTACATACGATTCTATCATTTTTACGATTCTAATGCGATTTTAAACACTTTGATAAGGTGAGATTTTAAAATCGTGCGATCCTACGATTCAGATCACGATTTTGACAGCCATGCCCTTGACGCGATGGTCAGTACTCTATAAGTATAAGTACTTGTAAGATGTGGGGAGGGGGGCAAGGCCAGGTTCAAGTCTCCAAAATAAACACTAAGATTAGGTTAAAGTAGAATTTTTTTCTTGTATTAAAAAAAGAAGTTAAACTTGGGTAATTGGGTGTATCTAATACAAAATTCTATTTATTCTAGTATTTCTTTTTATATTTTATTTTTTATTTGTTAATCTTTGTTATATCAATTCTGTGGTTAATGGTGAAGACATATTTTTTTTTCCACGAGGACAAATAAAATATATATAATACAATATAAAAATTGCAAGAGAGAGGTGAGGATTTAAAAAAAAAATTCAGGGGCCATGCCACGCCTCCCTACGCCGGTGTCTACACTCTACAAGATGGGGTAGGTGAGTTGTTAGGGGTACCTGTGTTGTTATCTTGGTTAAGCATATCATACTATATATATATATATTTTTGAATCCAGCACATCATACTATATTATACATCATAATAAAATTTTAATTTAAAAGTCAATTATGCCAAATGACTGCCGTATTTAGTTGTCAAGAGATTACACCAAATTGAAGCAATTTTTTTTTTTAAAAATAGAAACAATTTCTACTATTTTCTTAATTCTATAGATAGACACAGACCAGGGACGGACCCGAGGCGGCCAAGGGGGCTTAGACCCCGGCGTAAAGGAAAAAATTAAAAAAAAAAAATTCTAGCCCCCCTCCCCTCCCCCCCCCCCCCCCCCCCCCCCCAAGCCCAAAGGAAAAAAACAAAAAAGGAAAAAAAAAAATTTATTGGTTATATTTTTTTATTTCTAGAGTTGTGCCTCTCTCTTCCAAAAATTTAGACCCACTTCCTTTTAAATAGCTAGCATAGACCAACCAGTAACTACTCAATTCAAAAACTTAACAAAAACAAAAAATTGTAATATAGAAAATAAAAACTCTAAGTCAGCCCAGTATTAGAATAGTAGCATCAAGTATTCCAAATGCTAAATGTTTAGTATTTAGATTTTAGAGCATCAAATACCAAAAAAGCTACTGAATGAAACATTTCAAATGTTATATTAAAGTAGCAAAAGTAATTTTTGGTTTGTGAAAATATATATATTTTTTTTGCAATAGTTGATTCTTTTAAGAAACAATATTATTTTGTGTATTTTTGTTGTCATTGGTAGATGATTACACCTTAATGTATTAAAAAAACAATAATTTTGTGTATTTAGTTTGGTTGATAGTTTGTTAATACTATATAAATACCTATTTGGTTTTTTTTTTTTCCTTCGACTTCCTAGTTTGAAAACCTAAGTTTGCCCCTGACACAAGGACCTGTTTGGTAAGAGATTTCTAGTAACGTTGTTGTTGTTTTATAGAAATACGTGTGGGTAGAAAAGTATGTGAAAATACATGTAATATTATTGAAACATTAAAAACTGTTGTTTAAACAACAATAACAAACACCACCTTAATTGTTGATATCAACTCTTTTTTTCCCTCACTATAGTTCACTTAAATTTATTAGACGAAGGAACATTAGCCGTAAATGCTTCATTCTTCTTTTCCCGTTGTACAACTTGCGTCCCACATTATATAACTGTATCAAAGCAATGGAAATATTCTCCCTATATATGGTGTCTATCAATCCAGTTTGACTCTAAAACAGGCAAAATAATATATATATATATATATATATATATATATATATATATATATATATATGTAAGGACACAAAATAAGCCTCTGGCCCAAATGCGCGACCAAGCCGGCCCAAGTGGCATACACAATAGAATTTGTAGAGAATGGGCTTAAAGCCTAGACTTCCTGGGGCTCTTGAAAGCTATGGGGTAAGGGCTAAGCATACTTCAAGCATACAACGAGCTGGTGGAGCAGCTTTTCCTCTCCTCGGACGGGAGCCGAGGAGCTTGTATCCTGGCTTCCCTTCTGTTCTCTGGGAGGAGAGAGAGAGTGAGTCTACTTCTTCCCTTAGAGAAAATCCAGATCCCCTTTCCTATGGTCCCCCCTTCTCTATTTATACTTCCCATTCCTGGTTCCCAACTGTCTTTTCCCTAAAAACGCTCCTCAATGCCTATGAGGCTGACAACCATCCCCTCAGAAGTCACTTCTCCATTAATGCGGCCAGGCGGGTAGGTGAAAGGCCTTTAATGCGGTAGCAGCAGCTTTATCCATTGCACGTCCCACTTGTCCCCCTACTCGGCGTCCCATTAAAGCTTGGGATGATCCGTTGAGCTTTAGGAATTCTTCCCTGGACGTCGTGTCACCCCCTTCGACCCCTGACCCTTCTGTCCGAGGAGACATTCTCCTCGGATTCTCGTCTGACAGGCTGACGGTCTGGTCAGCAGGCCTTTGGGCCCCCGTTTTTAGGAGGCCCCATTCCAGACTCACGGCCCCTTGGGCGGAGTCTACGTCCTCAGACCAGGCCCTAGGTCCACATGGTGTTTTGACGTCTTTACTCCCCACAATATATATATATAGACACATGCTTGACCATCTATAAAGTTTAAAATATCTAAAAGTGTTATATACTATTTAACACTATTCCCTTTTGGCGAAGACTATTTAATCTTTCAAATTGAATGGTTGAAGCACATTTAGGGGATCTTGCCCCCTTTGCAGTTATTTCTTCAATTCATCTTCTGCGTATATATATGGACATTCACTCCCTTAGTAATACATTAAGGAAATTAGAGACACTGAGAGTAAAAAAGAGATATATGTATATCAATTCAGAAATAATATGTTGTGGTGGATGACCACTAGACAAGCAGCAATTTAAATATAATATCATCATCATATTTTATTCTCTTACACACACACACACACACACACACACACACACACACATATATATATATATATATTTCATTTATTTTACAACACATTATCAACACGATGCTCTAACCAGATTCAGAGGAGTTATCATCATTTTGCCTCTTGAAAAAGGTTATTCCTATGACTCCCTTATTACATTAATATATATTGTTATGCCTATGACTCCCTCCTTATATTCATATATATATATATATGTATGTATATTAATATATGACATAAGTTTATGTCTATTACATATAGACTAAACATTTCACTACTATATTCATATTTTGCATGTTATAATTGATTATTTATTGTAGTTATTAATATTATCTCTATTATATATAAATTATGTCAAACCTAACAAAACTTGAATTTTTTGCCATTAACATATTAGGCAAAAATTATCTATCATGGATCCTTGATGTTGAGATCCGTTTAGATGCAATGGCTCTTGTAGAGACCATTAAAGATGACAATGAAGAATCCCCACAAAATCGGGCAAAGGCAATGATTTTCATTTGCCATCATCTCCATGAGTAATTAAAAATTGAGTACCTCACAGAAAAAGATCCCTTATCCTTGTTGAACAAACTGAAGGAGAGATATGAGAACCACAAAAGTGTAATCCTCCCTAAAGCTTGTTATGACTGGATGCATCTTAGGTTGCAAGATTTCAAAAGTGTAAGTGAGTATAATTCAACACTATTTAAAATTACTTTACAATTGAAATTATGTGGTGAAAAGGTCACTGAAGAATACATGTTAGAAAAAACATCTACTACATTTCATGCCTCAAATATGCTCTTGCAATAGCAATATCGAGAGCGTAAGTTCGAAAAATTATTATTCAGAACTTATATCATGTCTTCTAGTGACTGGACGAAATAATGAGTTTCTATTGAGAAATCACCAGTCTCACCCCAATCGGCTCCACACCATTCCCTGAAGTGAATGGAATATCATATGAAAGAAATGGAGGAAATAGAGGTCGTGGGTGTGGACGTGGTAAAAACATCCAAAATAGGGGGAGACGTGCTCGTAATCCTTCAAAGTTGCAAAACACACCTTATAACAAAAGGCTGAATCAAATGGAGATAAAAACAACATGAAAATGGCAGTGATTTACATTAGAAATCTCAAAAGGGCCATGAAAAAAAATGTTGCAGGTGTGGCATAAAAGGGCATTGGTCATGTACATGTCGTACACTTAAGCACTTGGTAGACTTGTACCAAGCCTTGTTGGAAGAGAAAGGAAAAGGAGTTAAAGTGAACCTTGCCGAACTTAATGATCTAGAAGATTACCTTGATGCCTTAGATGGAGTAAATATTACTCATCTTGAAGCTTCTGACTTCTTTGGGGATATAAATAGAAAGGCTTAGAATCTGATTGGTGATCAAAATGATCATACATATTAAGTATTTCCTTTCATTGTATCATTACATTATGCTATGTAAATTATGTTTGTGTTTAAGTGTAAATTATGCTTGTGTTTAAGTTAATGAAGTTCAATTTAAATTTCAAATGTATTATCTCACTAGTTAATTAGTCTAGGAAAAACCTATGAATTAGGAAATCACATCTATTATTTTGACACACCCATTCATTGTTCACGTGGGTGGCTTATCAGCCATTCACCTACTGCACTAAAGGGACAAAAATCTGAAAACATTATCTTAAGGGATCCTTTCCTTTAGATCTAAGGGATTTTGTCCCATAAATGGTAAGCTTTCAGAAAATAGAGAGAAGATAAAGATATAGATTTGGTATTAGCAAAATGATTTTCCTATTTTTCCTTTGTATTCTCCTTATGATCTTTATATATCTTTACATGTTGATTGTTCAATATCATTACTCTACTTTGTATTCAAATTATCATTAATGAATTTAAAGTTGCTTCATTATGTGTTTATTTTCTTTTGAAGTATTAAAATTCAAAGTATATGTTTTGCATACTCAAAGAGACATAGATCTTACTCATGACTTTAATTCCAAGATGATAGAGGAAGATTTATGTCTAGCAGACAGTGCAACAATGCACACAATACTTAAAGATAAGAAGTATTTTCAAAACTTAACTTTAATCAAAGCTAAGGTCAATATAGTATCTGGTTCATCAAACATTATTGAAGGCTCTGGAACAACAAATTTCATGTTGCCTAAGGGCATAAAATTTTGCATTGATGATGCTTTGTATGCTTCTAAAAATTTACTTCGCTTTAAGAATATACGAAGTAATGGTTATTATATTGAAACCAATGATAAAGGCAATGAAGAATATCTTTATATTACTTCAGTGGTTTTGAGCCTGAAGCTCATACTAGAAAAACTGCATATTTTCTTTTCTGGGCTATATTATATTACATTGGGATCAATTGAAGCAAATGTTGCAATGCACCAGAAGTGCTCCAATCCAAGGATTTTTATGCTTTGGCATAATCGTCTTGGACATCCGTGATCAACAATAATGCGTAGAATCATTGAAAACTCCCATGAACACCCCTTAATGAATCAGAAGATTCTTTCATTAGATGACTATTCATGTAGTGCATATTCTCAAGGAAAATTAATTATCAAACCTTCATCATCAAAAATTAGTATTGAATCTCCATCTTTCTTAGAGAGAATTCAAGGAGATATTTGAGGACCTATACACCCACCTTGTGGACCATTTAAATATTTGATGGTGTTAATAGATGCATCAAGAAGATGGTCACATGTTTGTCTACTTTCTACTAGGAATGCTGCATTTGTTAGAATGCCTGCTCAAATCATTAAGTTACAGGCACAATTTCTTGATCATCCAATTAAGAAAATTCGCTTAGATAATGCAAATGAATTTTCATCTCAAGCATTCAATGAATACTACATGTCAATTGGAATTGATGTCGAACACCCTGTTGCACATACACACACTCAAAATGGTTTAGTTGAATCATTGATCAAAAGACTTCAAATGATTGCTTGCCCTTTGCTTATGAAAATAAAATTACTTGTTTTTGCTTGGGGACATGCCATATTACATGCTGCATCATTAGTTCGTATTAGACCAACTGCTTACCATAAACACTCTCCAATGCAACTTATTTGTGATCAACCACCAAATGTTTCTCACTTTCAAATCTTTGGTTGTGCTGTATATGTGCCCATGGCACCTCCACAACGCACTAAAATGGGTCCTCAGTGTAGACTTGGAATTTATACTGGTTTTGATTCTCCATCTATTATTAGATATCTTAAACCTTCAACTGGTGATGTTTTTAAAGCACGTTTTGATGATTGTCATTTTGATAAAACAGTCTTCCTGAAATTAGAGGGAGAAAAGTCATTGCCAGAAGCACGAAGAGAAATAACTTGGAATACTTTGATGTTATCTAATCACAATCCTGGCACAAATCAATGTAAACTTGAAGTTCAAAGAATTATTCATTTGCAAAGTATTGCAAACCAATTACCGGATGTATTCATTGACAGTAAGAAAATTGTGAAATCTTACATTCCAACTGCTAATATTCCAGCAAGGATTGTCACTCCTATAGGATAATCCATTAATACAATAGCAAATGAGTCTAAACCACGCTTGAAGCATGGAAGACCTGTTGGGGCTAAAGATAAAATCCCTAGAAAGAGAAAAATGCAAGAAAAGCAAGTCATTGCTCCCGAAGAAGCTATACCCAGGAAACAGGCAACATAAATAATTAATCTATCCAAAATTCATACTTTGCCTGAAAATACACCCTCTAAAAATGACCCTCCTGAAGAGGAGTCACCTAAAGGGTTATCCCCTGAAGAGGATCAGGTACCTAAAAATAATGAGATCTCAATAAATTATGTGAGTACATGAGATATATGGGATAGAAATAAAATTGTTGTTGACAATGTATCGTCATTCAAGGTTGCCATTGACATTATCGAAAGTAATGATCTTGAATTGGAACCACAATCCGTCAAAGAATGTCGACGTAGAAATGATTGGCCAATGTGGTTGAAGGCAATTCAGGCAGAATTAAATTCACTTGAGAAATGTGAAGAATTTGGACCTGTAGTCCAAACACCTGAAGGTGTCATGTTTGTCGGATATAAATGGGTGTTTGTACGTAAACGTAATGAGAAAAATGAAATTATGAGGTACAAGGCATGACTTGTGTTAGGACATATGTAGTTCAAGTCTGTGAACATATGTCGCTATTTTATGTAATTGGCTTATCCTTAGACAAAATGCACTTTACTTGTAATTGGTAGATTTAGGATGTGTTAAACACTTCAAGAAACTTGGGTTCAAGATTAAGTGTTGAAGCCGTCAAAGTCTGTCCAAGAAACAAGCAAGGAAGTGCCAGTTTTTAAAGCTCGACACATACCTCGACACATACCTCGACACATGCATCTATCGAGCCTTAAGAAGCTGTTTTGCCCCGAGCCTCGACAGCTTCTCGACACCTCTCGACACCTCTATCTGTCGAGAATTAAAGAAAACAGATTTCCAGTTCTGTTTCAAGTCCAATCCGTGAATGTGTCTTTGAGACTTCTTTTCTCCTAACCCTAGACATATAAAAGGATTATTTTAAGGGCCGTAAAAATGATGCAAGTTGCACATTCATTCAGAACTTCTTGTTCATGCAATTTGTGATCTGAAAGACAAAGTTCGTGCCCTAGTTCATCTCTGATGATTTGAAGAACTTTGTAGCCAACAACTCTCTCTCTAGTTGGTGTTTGAAGTCGCGTACTGGGATCCGCGCATCTGGTTAGTCACGTACTTGGGAGCCGTGCATTGAAAAGGAGAAACTGTCACTACAGAACAAGTCCAATTGGGTATTGGGGTAAGAGTTCAACTGTAGGTTGGTAAGCTACTTGGGATTCCTTGCTTGTAACTGCTTGTTGTGATAATAGTGGAGTTTCGGGAATGGTGACCTTAAATCACCCGGTGGGGTTTTTGCCGTAAGGTTTTCCCCATTCGTGAACAAATCACCGTGTTATTTATTTTCTGCTGCATATCTTAGTTTCGGTGATTTGTTTGTGCTACCACGTGATATTGCATGTTAATTTGATTAATTAATAACTGGGCTAATTAATTAATCTAAGTTATCACAAGGGGTCAACGTGTTTGTGGCCTGTCAACTTGTAGCACAAGGTTTCTCATAGAGGCATGACATTGACTATAAGGAAACACATGCTCTTGTAATGGATGTAGTCATAGACATGTGTTTAATGGATGTAGTCATAGTATATCTATACGGATCATTAGATAATGATGTATACATGAAAATCCCTGAAGCATAGGACTCCACAACCCAAAGCACATATTCTATCAAGCTACAAAGGTCCTTATATGGATTAAAGCAATCTGGACGCATGTGGTACAATCTCCTTAGCTAATACTTATTAAAAGAAGGATTTGTGAGTAATCCAAATTGTCTATGCGTTTTTATTAAAAACTTAGAATCCAGATTTGCTATTGTTACAGTATACATTGATGATTTAAATCTTGTGGGGACTCTAGAAGAGCTCACAAAAACCGCAAATTATTTAAAGAATGAGTTTGAGATGAAAGATTTTGGTAAAACAATTCCTAATGGATAAAGCTCATCCTTTGAATACTCGAATGGTGGGTAGGTGACTAGATGTCAAAAAGGACCCTTTTTGTTCTCGAGAAGATGATGAAGAAATTCTCAGTCCCCAAGTACCATATCTTAGTGTAATTTGTGTTCTAATGCATCTTGCAAATTGCACACAGCCTAACATTTCCTTCACAGTAAATTTGCTAGCAAGATATAGTTCTGCACCAACTCAAAAGACATTGGAATGGAATCAAGCATGTATTACGCTGCCTTCGTGGAATGACTGACATGGGATTATTTTATCCAAAAAGGTCAAATCCACCGTTGATTGGATATGCATATGCAAGTTACCTTTCTGATCCACATTAAAGGCCAATCATAAACAAGTTATTTGTTCACTTATGGCAACATTGATATTTCATGGAGATCTATCAAGCAAACGTTATCTGCTACGTCCTCTAACCACTCAAAGATTATTGCGATCCATGAAGCAAGTCATGAGTGCATTTGGCTAAGATTAGTAATTCAACACATTCGAGAAAAATGCGGCTTATCATCAATCAAAGAAAGCCCCACAATCTTATATGAAGACGATGCTGCTTGTATTGCTTAGATCAGGGGAGGATATATCAAAGGTGATCGAACTAAGCATATTTCACCAAAATTCTTTTATACACATGAGCTCCAAAAGAACAGTGAAATTGATGTCAAGCAAATACGGTCAAGTGACAACTTGGCAGATTTATTCACTAAGTCATTACCAGCTGCAATATTTAAGAAGATAGTACACAACATTGGCATGCGTCGGCTTAAAGATCTTTGAAGATATATGTATTCATGAGGGGGAGAAAATAATCTGTGCTGATTGTACTCTTTTTCCTTTGCTTAGGTTTTTTCCATTGGGTTTTCCTTTGCAAGATTTTAATGAGGCAAGCTAAGAGCACTTAAAAACTTACTAGAATACTGTACTCTTTTTCCTTAGCCATTGGTTTTTTTCCTAAAGGGTTTTCCTTGGCAAGGTTTTAAAGAGGCAGATTCTTTGCGAGTGGTCATCCAAGGGGGAGTGTTATATACTATTTAACACTATTCCCTTTTGGTGAAGATTATTTAATCTTCACAAGTGATGGACGTAAGTCCATCACATTAAATGGTTGAAGCACATTTAGGGGATCTTGCCTCCTTTACAGTTATTTCTTCAGTTCATCTTCTGCATATATATATGGACCTTCACTCCCCTTGTAATGCACTGAGGAAATTAGAGAGACATTGAGAGTAAAAGAGAGATATATGTATATCAATTTAGAAATAATATGTTGTGGTGGATGACCACTAGACAAGAAGCAATTTAAATATAATATCATCCTCATATTTTATTCTCTTGCATATATATATATATATCCTCTATTTTACAACAAAAAGTACGATGTAAAGGAGTAAACTAACAGACCAACCTCCATCTAGAGTGCAAAATTTTCCGACTCTGCTTTTAGCGAGAAAACATAATTAAATTGGACAACGGCAGACTCTCTCTCAAAGTCGCTTTATTTAAAATAAAAGAAATTCACATTTATGAATAACTAGTTGATAACCCATACTATATACGAGAATTTACCTATTTGTGGAGTAGACTAAAATAATTTTATAAAATCGTAAATTGATTAAGAAACTATACCATTGCATGATTTGCTTTTGTATGACTTCACTTTGTATTGCAATTTGATAAAGAAACCATTACTTGAATGTGCGATAGGTTACAAAAAAGATATTAAAACTTCTGAAAGACCAAAACATATAAAAGAATCAGATGATTCACTATTTAGAAATTATTGAAAAAAAAAATGACTAAGCAATAAAGAAATATAATAGAAAGATGAGTTACATTCAAAAGAATAACCCATGACTATAACTATTGAAATGAATTAAAAGATTCAGAGCCTAAAAATATATATATATATATATATATATATATGTGTGTGTGTGTGTGTGTGTGTGTGTGTGTGTGTGTGTGACTATACAACAGAGAAATATATATTACCATCAAAAGAATAATTCAGATGTTAAACTTTTAAAACACCAAAAAATATTAAAGAATCATATGATTTACTTCCTATAAATTTTTGAAACAAAACAAAATGTATATGATTACACAACAGAGAAATACAAAAGAAAAATTGATTTCCTTCAAAAGAATAATACATGGTATAGTCATTGAAATCTACCAAATATTACAAAAACTAACACAAATTCAGATGTTAAAACTTCCAAAATGCCAAAAAAGTTATATAATTAAAGAATAAGTTATTGAAATAATTCAAAAATATATGTGAATATTCAAAACAGAAATATAAGAAAAAGAAAAAAGTATACAAAACCATAAAGTAATAAGTTCTAAATTTTAACAGATCTAAATTTTAAACAATGAAAAAAATCATATACAGTCACAAGCATAGGGTTTGGTGGTTCATATATGAAAATCACTTTTTAAAAAAATACATGAAAACCATAAAATAAATTTTTTTTTTTAACAAAGAAGAGAAGAAGAAAATAACAGAAGAAGAGCTCATACCTCTACTCGACTTAAGAGAAAAAAAAATATTGGTGTTTGCACTGCTTTTATAGTATTCATGATTAACCTCGCAAATTCAGAGATAAATTATCAACGTTTGAGTTTTAGTTTAAGTTGGACTTGTTAGAGAAATAGAGTTTTACTCCTTGTTAAGTTTGGATTTTGGTTGTTGATGTTAAAGATTAGTCCTCCTTGGGTTGAAGTTGATCTTGTTAATTAAAAAAAGTTAAATAAATTTTTTTTTTGAAAAAAATTTTGTTTAAAAAAATGATATTGATGTGACAAGCTTTGGAGAGGTTAATAAAAAGTCATATATTTCGATTTTATACTAGTTGCTAACTTGTGTGATGCACGAGAATAGCTACTGGATGATTTTCAAGGGGAGGGGGGAAAGCAATGTTGTTTTATTTATTAGTTTTTTGTGGGAAAGAATAAGAGACTTAATGTTGTACCTCTAATTTAGTTTGTGTTGTATATATAGGTATATACAAGATAAGTTGTTATATATATACCAAAATGTGTTTATTGAAAGGTCATAATCATTCAAATTGGATATACCAAAAGGTACTTATTGAAAAGTTATAACCCTTCATATTTGATATATATTAAAAGTGCCTATTGAACGCTAAGATGCCTCTTGACTGAAAATGTGTCTATTGAATGAAAAGGTTGAACGAAAGTGTGCTTATTGAATGAAAATATGTCTATTGATTGAAAATGTGCATATTGAATGAAAAGGTACCTGCTGAAGGGTTATAATACTTTAGGTATGAATAGTGATTCAAATTCATTTGGTAACTTCTTCTTAACTTTTTCTCTTTTATCTTTTTTAAAAACACAAGAAACTTGTGGATCTTCTTCAAAATTACTCTTAATGCATAACAAATGCATAAAATGTTTAGAAATAGGAGATGACATTAATAATATACTACATGTCAATTTAAGAGTCTCCTATGATAGAATTGAAATTAAAATGAAATAAAATCTAAAACAATGTACAAAAAAGTGAATGAAACCTATATTTTATTAATCATATGAGATCTGATTCCGTAAATATGAACAACACTATTTTAAAGCACTAACAATTATAACTTTCATTCCCTTTAGGGAAAAAAGTGATATAAGAGTCACTAACCTCTATTTTTGATAGATAAATTTTTAATATGGTCAATATATTAAGTAGGAAAAATGTTGAATATAATTTTTTTTTTCATAACAATAGAAGTTGTTTAATAGTGGGACTACAATTTTTCTTCGAAAGTTTAAAAATTTGTTAAGTGGCTTTACTCGTGAATTGATGACATATTGCACCATTTCATCTTAATATCCAAATTGCCGTTCAAAAACCCATGCGATGCTTTACCTACATGACACATACCCACATTTGCTTCGGGTCAAACTCAAGATGGAATTGATGAAACCTAACTAATATTGATTATTGCCAATGCAATTAGTGCGGTATATAAGCATAACTGACATAGTGAAATTATGAGACAAACTTAACATTAGAATCAATTCAAAGTAATTGTAATCATCTTTAACATTCAATGTCTTTAATGCAAACCCATATCCAAAAAATAAGTTCAAGGAGATTTGTTCTTCTCAATACTGTGATTGCCTTCTATTTTTGCTTGTCTCTTTATTATTCTTAACTCACGGTAAGCGCTATCTCACCCATTAAAGCTTAGTTTTGGAGCCCACTCTCTAACAAATTCATTGTGTTGCACTACTTAAGCTTGGGTACTTCAGTTATTTGGGCTCAGGAGTCAAATCTAGTCCTTACAATTGGCGCTGTCTGTGGGGAATACTTGAGCTTTTAGGACGTTCAGTGTTTAGCAATGGTAGGGTTAGGGCCAGGGCCAAACCGGGAGGAGTCTGTTGGCTCTCAGCGCCAGGACCATTTCCTCAGCCTTGAACGAAGAGGGGATGGAGAGGTCAGTGTGCATACTACACATACTAGCAGGAGCCAATCTCGAGGAAGAAGCTACATCTTTCACGAGGAAAATACCCAAAGCATGCAGCGGGAAATAGACCGCCTCCGTAGGAAGTGGTGAAGTGAGAGGCAAAAAAGGACTCCCTCCCACTTTGATCACTCTTTCGAGGACGACCAAGATAGTAGCTACAAGCTTAGATCAAGAACTCCCTTTAGTGAGTCTTTTTCAAAGGAGGAGGAGCGCCATCATAGGCACAAAAACAGGGGCTCGTCCCGCGAAGGCCTGAGGAGTGACACCATGAGCAGAGCATTGAACCAGATCTCCAAGTTACCCTTCACGTGTAGAATCGAGGCAGGAAGACTTCCTCGCCAGTTTACCCAGCCTACGTTTACCATGTACAACGGTAGGATAGACCTCGTGGAGCATGTAAGCCACTTCAACCAGAGAATGGCTGTACATTCCAAAAACGAGCCCTAATGTGCAGGGTGGTCCCTTTCAGTTTGGGGTCTGTGGTGATGAGATGGTTTAGCAACCTAAAGGAACGCTCCATCAGCTCTTTTAGGGAGCTCACTTAGGCATTTAGGGCTCGTTTTATCACTTGCAGCAGGGTTTCTCGACCTCTGGACTCATTGTTGTCCATGGTGATGCTTGAAGGGGAGACCCTGAAAACGTATTCTGACAGGTACTAGGAGATGTTTAACGAGATTGAGGAAAACTTTGATGACGTGGCCATAAGCACCTTTAAGGTCGGCTTGCACATAAAGCATGACTTGAGGAAGTCCCTAACAAGAAAGCCTATGGGGACTGTGCCCTAGTTCGTGGATCGCATCGATGAGTACAAACAGGGTTGAGGAAGACCAGAAGCAAGGAAAGGGAAAGGTTAAGGTGATACCCTAGGAGAGGAGAGATTTCAGGTTAGACTGATACAATAATAACAAACCTTGAAGAGATTTCGCTGGGCCCTCGAGTCCGGCTGTTACCTAGGAAGTTAGCACCGTGTTCTAAGAGCCTGTGCACGGGGTCTTGGAAAAGATAAGCAATGAGCCCTACTTTAAATGGCCAAATAAGATGGGGGAAGACCCCACAAAGCAACCAGAGTCTCCATTGCCAATATCACCAAGAGCGTAGGCATACCACCAAGGACTGTAGGTCTTTGTGGAACCATCTAGAGCAGTTGGTGCAAGTAGGAAAGTTGACTCAATTCCTATATCGGCCTAATGAGCAAGGCAGCCAGCCCGGGCTAAGAGCGCATGGAGATGCTTATTCGAAACCCCCATTGGGCAGAACCAGTTCCCTTCCATCTAGGGTAATGTCCATAGATCGAACAACCTCCGAGGACCTAACCCCTAGTCCGAAAAGGAGCAGAGTGGGAGTCTCGCCAGCCTTGAGCTTTTCTGATGAGGATAAAGTGGGAACATCACAACCACATGATGATGCCTTAGTGGTTATCCTAAGAATTGGGAGATATGACGTTAAAAGGGTGTTGGTAGATCAGGGAAGCGGAGCGGAGATCATTTACCCCGATCTATACAAGGGGTTGAGACTAAGGCTAGAAGACTTAACTAGCTACAACTCCCCTCTGATGGGTTTTGATGGGAAGGTTTTTATCTTAAAGGGACAAATCAAACTGCCTGTGTAGATGGGATCAGAAGTAGTGGAAGTGGATTTCATCGTGGTGGATGCCTACTCCCCTTATATTGCCATTGTGGTGAGGCCCTAGCTCTATGCCATGAGAGTCGTCCCCTCCACCTTACACTTGAAAGTAAAGTATCCTTTAGGGGATCGGATTGAAAAGCTGGTGGGAAGCCAATCTATGGCCAGACAATGCTTAGTGGCTGTGATCAGACATCAAGCCGGAATAGAGCCCTTGGCCTATGGTGGGTAGAGTTTATAGCAATTAAAGATGCCATGTTATCCACGGTTGTGGTGAAGAATGAGGTAGAGTGCGAGCAACTAGAAAAGATTATCGTTGGGGATGATAAGGAGAAGTTCTTTCAAGTGGGCGTTCAACTCCCTCCTCGGGAGAAAGAGGAGCTAATAGATTTTTTTAGAAGAAATGTTGATGTATTTTCATGGAACCCTTATGAGGCTCCAGGGGTGGATCTGGACTTCATCTGCCAACATTTAAATGTTAATTCATCTGTCACCCTAAAAAAGCAACCACCTCGGCTCTCATCCAGGGAACACTGTGATGTCGTCAAGTAAGAAGTACTTAAACTTAAACGGGCTGGAGCTATAAAAGAAGTGTTCTACCTTGAGTGGCTAGCCAACACGATGGTGGTAAAGAAGAAAAGTGGGAAATGGCGGGTATGTGTGGACTTTATGGATTTGAACAAGGCTTGCCCAAATGACCCCTTCCCCCTGCCTCGAATAGACCAACTAGTAGATGCAATCGTGGGCTATTCTCAGATGAGCTTCCTAGATTCCTTCCAGGGATATCACTAGATACCATTGGCCTTGAAGGATTAGGAGAAGACTTCCTTTGTCACGCCTACAAGGAATTATCATTACAAGGTCATGCCATTTAGACTGAAGAACGTAGGATCTACTTATCAGAGGATGATGACTAGGATGTTCGAACCATAACTGGGCAAATGTATCGAAGTCTACATAGACGACATGATTGTAAAGAGTAAAGTGAAATCCGAGCACGTCAACGACCTCGGAAGTATTTTTGGTATATTAAGAAAACACAAGTTGCGCATTAATGCTTCAAAGTGCTCTTTCAGTGTTGGCTCTGGAAAGTTTCTAGGCTACATGGTCACCCATCAGGGGATTGAGGTCAACCCTAATCAGATCAAGGTAATATGCAACTTGCAACCCCCTCGGAACCCTAAAGAAGTCTACAAATTGACAAGAATGACTACTGCCTTGAACCGATTCATCTCTCGATCAGCAGATAGGTGCTGACCTTTCTTCCAGTTGCTGCATAAGTGGAAAGGACTTAAATGGAAAGAGGAATGCTCCTCGGCCTTCCAGCAATTGAAGGAATATCTTTCTTGACCATCTATTATGTCCAAACCCAAGAAGGAGGAAGTTCTATTTGCCTACATCGCAGTAGCATCGCATGCTGTGAGTTTGGTATTGGCGCGAGCCGACAATGGGGTGTAGAAACTAGTCTACTGTGTAAGCAAATCACTACACGAGGTAGGATTCCGTTATCTATCCCTGGAAAAGGTCATCTTGGCAGTAGTACACGCTACGCGAAAGCTCCCGCATTACTTCCAAGTATACACGGTTGTGGTTCTAACCCAACTCCCCCTTCGATCACTAGTTCGGGCAGTGGACTACATGGGGAGGATTGCAAAGTGGGGGACAATTCTAGGAGCTTTCGACATCAAGTATATGTCATGCACTTCCATGAAGGGCCAAATCCTGGCAGACTTGGTGGCTGAGTTTGATGAACCTTCGCGCGTAGAAAACAAGGAGAGGCTAGACATGGATGGAAAATCAGTTGTGATGGTCGCCGTATAGGAGCTTCTGCCATGGAAGATGTATGTAGATGGTGTAGCTAATCAGAGGGGATCATGAGTTGGGCTAGCTATTTTGTCCCTTGAGTGGATCACCATTGAAAAGTCCTTAAGGTTGGGCTTCTCGGCCACAAACAATGAGGCTGACTATGAGGCTCTATTGAAAGGAATGAATATGGTACGAAAGATGGGAGGGTGAGCAATGGAGATATTTTCAGACTCGAGATTCATCGTAGGCCACGTGAAGGGAGAGCTGGAAGTATGAGACCTAGGGACGCAGGATTACATGAATTGAGTCAGGCGTTTGTAGGCAGAATTTAAGTCTTTCTCCTTACAACAAGTCTCGAGGAGCAGAAACACACACGCATGCTCCCTTGCCACTCTTGCAACCTCCTTGGCCCAAGGCTTGCCTCAGGTGATCTTGGTTGAAGATCTGTGCAAGCTCACTAAGAAGGAAGGGGAGAGGGTCCTCATTCACCAGATTCGAGTGAGGCCCAACAGGATGGATCCTATTGTGCTTTTGCTTAAAGATAACATCCTGCCTGAGGAAAAGGGGGAGGCTGATAAGGTGCTGAGAAAGGATATTTGTTTTTGGTTATTCGAGGACCAAAAATTGTATAAACGATCTTTCTTTGGACCTTACTTGTTGTGCGTACATCCTGAGGTAGTAGAACCTCTCTTGGAAGAACTACACGAAGGAATTTGTAGAAATCACACAGGTGGCAGATCTTTATCTCATAGGGCTCTCACTCAAGGGTACTAGTGGCTGAGTATACAGAGGGAAGCACAGGAATATGTGAGGAAGTGTGACCAGTGCTAGAGGTTCGCTCCGAAGATTCACCAACCTAAGGTTGTTCTCAAACCCCTCTCTAGTCCCTAGCCCTTTGTGCAATGAGGCTTGGATATTGTGGGACCTTTCCCTATAGTACCAGGGAACAGGAGATGGCTTTTGGTCGGCACTGATTATTTCACCAAGTAGGTTGAAGCCGACCCCTTATCAAACATCAAGGATGTGGACGCCAAGAGATTTGTTTGAAAAAAAAAATTGTTACTCAATTTGGGATTCCTCATACCCTCATCTCAGACAACGGCATTCAATTTGATAGCAAAACCTTCAATTTGATAGCAAAGCCTTCTGGAGGTATTGCTGTGACCTGGGCATTACAAATAGATACTCCACCCCAGCTTATCCACAGGGGAATGGACAGGCTAAGGCTGTCAATAAAGTCATAGTTAATGGACTCAAGAAGAGATTGGATGATGCAAAGGGAAAGTGGGTAAAAGAATTGTCACGCGTTCTTTGGACATATCGAACTACACCTCGTAGATCCACGGGGGATACCCCATTTTCAATGACTTACGAAGCTAAGGCCGTGATTCCTTTTGAGACCATGTTTCCAACACCGAGGACAAGCTCTTTCACTCCAAGTAACAACGATAGACTATTAGAGAATAGCTTAGATTTGATTGAAGAATGAAGGGAAAATGTCATGGTTCAATTGGCCTACTATTAACACAAGCTCAAGCAAGGGTACAACTCAAAAATGAAGTTAAGGCCACTAGCATTAGGGGATTTGGTGTTAAGAAAGGTTATGGGTACTGCGAAGAACCCAACATGGGAAAAGTTGGGACCCAACAGGGAAGGGCCATACCGCATCACCTCGGCAGCTGGAATAGAGGCTTATTATCTTAAAAATTTAGAAGATAATGTTGTACCACGTCCCTGAAATGTAAATAACCTGAGAAGGTATTATTATTAATGAGAGTCTTTGCTGTCCTATATTATCTATTACATTATGTGTTACCTTAGTCACGCCTTGTCCCTTGGACCACCTATTTTGGGTTATATATTCTAAGTGTTAAACAGAACCTCGACCACACTTTGGGTAAATTAACACCTTAACTAAATTTTCTAAGTGTTAAACAGAACTTTAGTTATACCTGACCACTTACACCTTGTGTCATGGATAGATTAACACTCTCCACTACTTATGTGAACCCTTGGATTACCTACCCTAAGGAAATTAATACTTAATGAATCTACAAAAGGCAGAACCCCAGCGTGCGCATCATCACATAAAAGCAAGGACCCTCCCTGGACCTCAGTAAAGCTGCTCTGAGGGTACACAAAGGTGCTTTTAAGGTGAGACACTTGTTCCCTACTATGTATTCTGCTTGCTTCTAAGGACTCAGGTCTCCCCTATTAATTACACAGCTTTTAGTACTAACACTTAGTCATTTTTTCTCGTCACTTACATGGTCCTATCTTGTTTGAGTATACAACAAAGTCCTTGGTGTTTATTACTATTAGAACAAGAATGTTCACTTGCAGAGGCATTATTTACCTAAAAATCTCAGCAAAGGGTAAAGTAAGGGCTATAGCTAGCCAAATATAAATATGGCAAACAAAAAGGGATATACACAGAATAAAAATTTAAAGTCTTTTCATTAGATAAAGGAATAGTTACATTACATCTATAGGCAGATTGCCAAGAAGAAAGAAAATTAAAAGAAAGAAAAGAAAAGTAGAACAAAATAATCTTAATTACAATAAGAGAGAAATCCTAAAAACTATGCCTTGGCCTTGGGAGGGGGATCTTTCTTGGATTTAGCCTCAACATCCTTGACTTTGGGAGAGGGATCTTACTTGGACGTGGCCTCAACATCCTTGAGCTTGAGGGCAGTAGCTGATCCCTTGACCCTTATCATGGACTCAACCTCCTTGCCCTTGCCCTTGCCCTTGCTCTTCTCTCTTGGCCGAGGACCACCCTGGCCAGCCCCTTTGCTCTGGGCCCCCTTAGCCCCTTGGCCCTGATCACCAGCCTATTTAGGCCCTGTAGAGACCTTGGGGGGAGGGAGAGAGCTCTAGGTGGCAGAAAGCTGCATGAAGGGAGTAGGGTTAAGGGCAGTTGGAGGTGGGAGGGTAGCTGGAGCCGTGCGGATATCTGGGGGATACCACACACTCTCAATCTTCCTCCACTCTGAGGTAGCTGGGACTCTTGCCACATTTAGTGCTTCTATTTATACCATCTGGCAGTAGTCCCTGTAGACCTTGGAGAACTCTTCTACCAGGCAAATCTCGGTCTCCTCTACCCCTTGGTTGTAGAAGGCTTGAGCTGAGGCCTCCGCGGTCTCCTTAATGGTTCGGGCTGCTTCCTTGGCCTTGGCCAGCTCTGCCTTCAGATATAAGACTTCCTACTGGGCTGTAGCTTGCTCTATTTCAGTGTAGTGGAGCTTCTTGCATTGCTCCTCAACCTGGCCTTCAGCAGTTTTAAGCCTGACCTCAGCATTTCTTCTCCCTCTCTGCTCCTATATCACCTTCGTATTGAGGTCCTGGATTTTCTGCTCAGCCGCTTCTAGGGCCTTGTCAGCATCTGCCTGAAGGCTGGCCTCGGCCTTACCTTAGTTCCAAGCGTCGTTTACCCACTCCTCGGCGGTAAACACCTCCTAAATGGCCTGCACGAAGGCGACAAACGAGTACGTTACTCAAAAGAAAGAAATAATGGAAAAAGATAACCAAAAGTGAAAAAAAAAAAGTCGAGGAACTTACCAAGGCAAGATCCCTCTTCAGGGATAAGAAAAGCTCCCGCTGCCTCATTTTCTTTAGGGCAGTCATATCCTTAGGTAGAGAGACGGGCTGCTTTAGGGCTTCAACCAGGTAATGGGCATGCTCTTTTTAGAACTCCCTGATGGATGAGTTCCGAGGGATGGCAGCCCCATCTAGCTCCAGCCGAGGAGCCCAAGGGGGGTTTTGGTGGCGCACCTCTGCCACTTCACGCTTTTCCTTGCTATTAACAGAGGAAGCCCGCGTCTGGTCCTTGGTCGTTTTCTGCTGCTTCGGCTCCTTTTGCCGAGCCATCTCCCCCTCCTTGGTCTCATCTTTCTTCTTTCTTTTTTCTTTCTTTTCTTCTTCAAGTTATGTATGGGGAGCAAGCTGCCTAGAGGAGGAGAAGGAAGGGAAAGAGCAGGAAGAGGCTGGGGTGCCATAGCGTCCTTGGAAGTCTGCCCTTTAGCCCTGTCTTCCAGGAGCTCTTTTAGACCCTTCGTCCTATTGAGGGCCATCTCTTCTTCCTCTTCTGTCCTGCTATCAACATAAGAAACTATTAAGCCAGGGGCGTGAACACTCGAGGTCCTATCCAACTCGTCCTCCTAGTCCAAAAGATGGACGACAGGGCCTCCTGCCTCTTTTTCTTCTTCGAGACGGAATTGGTCAATTACCTCCTTGAGTGAAAATCGGGAGGAGGCAGTCTCTTCCCTTGGAATCACTGTTCCTAGAGAAGCTCATGGAGGAGGTCAGACACCTTGCACCACGTCTTCTCGGGCTAGAAAACTTGGCATAATAATGTCTATACGGTTAAGCTGAGGATCACCAACTCAGATCGCTTTGCCAACGTCCTAAAAGAAATTGGACAGGGGCTAGAAGTCAAGGATGAGGTGGACAACCCTCAATTGCCTGTCTTTGCTCATGAACACCTCAAATTTGAGCACCCTGTTGAGATCGTCGACATTAACGAATTGGATATTAGGGGTCATGTATCTCTTATCTATAAACATAGTCGAGAAGAAAAACCACAGTTAGAAAGATGAACATTTAGTCAAAAAAAGAAAAAGGGGGGATCACAAAACTAAGTCTCACAACGAGGGACCTAAACCTAAGACACCCCACCTAGCTCCTTCTCTTGGGTCAGGCAGTAAAGACAGTCATGCCATTTCCCAGAGGTGATCAAGTAGTCGTCCTTCATGCCCTTGTTGGACTTGGGAAGAGATGATATGAGCCTAACGGCTGAAGATCTGGATTTAAGGTAATACCTCGAGTCACCAAGTGAATGACATTCGTACATTCAGACCACATTGTGATAGGTGAGGTTCAGACCCATATGTGCATTAAGGGCGTTTACATTGCCTAGAACCCTAAATAGGTTGGGCGCGCATTGGTGTGGGCACAGCCTATAGGCAAGTAGGTAATCCCTCGTCACGCTACCCATAGGGAGAGTCATTTCCCATACTATGAAGGTAATCATGAGAATGACCACCTCCCCCTTGTGCCTATTGGTGTGCTATTGTCCCAGAGCACAATATCGCAAGGAAACTCCTGAGGGGATGTGATATTTGGCCCTAAATCCCTCCATACCATTGGGAGAATCTATGAGGTGTTTGAATCTACTCATCTAAACAGACTAGAGAGAGAGGCGAATAAGGTGTCTAAGAAAAGGAGGAAGGAAATAGAAGGCCAATGAGAAAATAGCCTAGAGATGAGGAACTTACGAAAATAAGAGAGAGGTACGCCTCAGGAACTTCTTGGGAACGGGAAAAGTTGAAAAATATTGGAAGCTTGGGATTTTAGGAAGCCTGGAGAGTTTGAAGATTTGCAAAGTGAGTGAAATGAACCCTCTAGGTGCCTTATATAGGAGACGGGCTTTGGGTGGGAGTTATCCAGCCTAAAATTTGAGGAGAAATGACAATCGTTGGATTTCTATATCACCGTTAAATGCGAGGAACAAGACGCCGCTTGGAGCATTTAATGAATTGTTGCGGACTCTGAAGTGTCAAGTACAATTACGAGACAAGCAAAATGACATTCGTACTCATAGGAGTTAGAGACGTGTTGAGGAAACCAACGAGGATTTTGAGGGGCTATTATGGGGTACTAGAATTCTGAGTAAGGCAATTACGCCACGTGTCATAACACGGCCGAAAAGGCAGTTACTACACTAAGGAGTCTGCGTTCTCAGATTCTATGATCATGTCATCAATACATCATCAGAGGAGGCCTTATGGTACAAAAGAGCTTTGGAAGGGGGCCAGTGCTAACGTGATTGAGGAACTGATGGCTACCACCCCATTTAATGCGACCCACCAAACCTCCTGGTTGCATTTATGTCGAGAAAACCCTTGAACAATGCTATCTTGATTGTCGTATTTCACAGGAGTTCAGGGAAGGTGTCTGATGGGCCTGGCACTTGAGTAGTGGCCTGCATGATCAACAAATGGAAGGTCAGGATCATCTAAAACGGTCTGTATAAGATAGAAGGTCCCTCAAAGGGAAATTATCCTAGAAATAGTAGAGAGAAACACTATAGCATGAAGAACTAAAATTGTATAATAACCTCATAGTGATATATCCAAGAACAAATCTCCTCGAACTTATCCGAGGAGAATTATCTTTCTCAATACTATGATTGCCTTCTGTTTTTCCTTGTCTCTTTGTTATTCTTGGCCCATGGTAATCGCTATCTCACCCATAAAAGCCTAGTTTTGGAGTTCACTCTCTAACAAATTCATTGTGTTGGGCTACTTAGGCCTGGTTCCTTCAGTCATTTGGGCTCAAGAGTCAAATCTAGTCCTTACAAATAGCATCAAAGATATTAAATTAAATTAAACGCATTTAGTGCCTACTGAAAAAGGATTATAAAAATTGCTTCTTTGTTTTCCATAATCAACAGAAAAGCTTCTTTAAAAAAAAAAAAAAAAAATCAAGCCACATGCCCATCTACTATTCACTTAACCCCTGGATTTTGCCACTATATTCGCAATTTCCTATTCAAACGTGATATTCATATATCGTTCACTTCTCTCTCTCTCTCTCTCTCTCTCTCTCTCTCTCTTTTCAATTTTTACATAGTTTTCTTTTATTTTTCTTCTCAATGATAGTTTTATTTATTTATTTTATTTTAACAAATGCATCTTATGTGAAACAGTGAGTAGATGCTGAAACTTAACGGAAAAATAAAAAGGCACAATACTGAAACTTAGTGGGAAAAATAAAAAATCACAACTTTTCAGAGTTTTAAAATGAATATGCGGCATTAATTTATGTAACTATGTGGCGCAATAAGAAGTAGTGTCGAAAAGATGCCTATTGAATAAAATGTGTCTATTAACCAAAAAGGTGCCTACTGAAAAATGAGAAGTTACAACTGTTTAGTGTTTTTAAATGTATATGTGGCATTAATTTATGTAGCCATGTGTCGCACGTGGTCAAAAAAAAGTTAAACTTTTCAGTTATTAGTTATTATATAGATATAGATATATGTCTATAGATTAGATAAAATATGGTGTAACTGATTTAGTATTCGGTTTATTGAGAAACGAAAAGACAGAAGTTAATATTCATAACTGGAACAAACTAAGGTTGTAGCTGAATTGGTACCTCCCCATGCACAAAGTGTTTGAAGGTCTAGGAAGAAAAGAGTTTGAGTTGTGGGGTTAACAGTATGTTGTAATTATCTCTTAAAAAACAAAAGAAACAAACTAAGGTCCATCTAAAATTTTCATTTATTACTTAAATTTTTTTTAAAAGGAAAAAACTTAAAAAAAAAAAAAATCAAATAGGCGTTCCCACCCTTTGATTGTTACAGTGATTGCCAAACGTATGAGTTTCACCAATTTTTTTTCTTGAAAAAGATCACAGCACCCTAACGATGACAATGACAAATGCATAAACCTCCAATTGCAATATATGGAAAATTTTGACATTGAAAAAAAAAAAATTAAAACAAAACGTTTGAGTTTGAGTTAGACTTATTAGAGAGATAAAGTTTCGCTCCTTGTTAAATTTAAACTTTGGCTGTTAATGTCAAAGATTAGTTCTCTTCAGGTTGACGTTGATATTGTTAATTAAAAAAAGTTAAACAATTTTGTTTCAAAAAAAATAATTTTGTTTAAAAAAATTATAATGATGTGGTTTTTAACTTTTTACTAGTTAGGGCAGCACAACAAGCACGTGCAAGGCACGTGCTTGTTATGAAAAAAGAGTAATGATTAAGATAATTCGATTTTATTTATATCAGAAAACATAGATATAAATCATTTGATTTTAAAGTACATAGAGATTTACATTAATCAAATCAAAAGAGACATTAATTCTCAAAAAATAAAAGACATTAATTTTACTATATGCAAATGAAACACTAATATATCCTTCTCAAATAAAAGACATTAATTTATAGGCAAATGAATCCAGTTGTATCATCCAATTTAACTCCACCTCAGCACCTAGAAGTTGACAAATGAAATGAATAATCAATTACAAATACTTACCTGTCATCTATGTGATTGTTCTTTGGAGAGATATAGAACTTTAGTTTCATAACTCAAGGAAGCTCAATAAGGACGTATATATTATTATCTTTTGGTTTTTCTATTCGGCTAGCATGTATATATCACCACCAAGAATTGCCAATTCAAAGTATCAGCAACTATTTGCTAGTACAAGCTAAGCAAATGAACCATTGGGAATTTATTTAGCCTTTCATATGCAAGCAAGGCCATAAAGTCCTATAGCAATAACAAATTGATTAATGAAAAACCAGATAAATGCCAGCAAGGAATCAATAATTACAAATTCGCTCTCTAGGAAATATTGTTGCTACTCTGCATACCATTTTATATAGCAAACATGTCCTCATTCTTCTCCTGCAAGTCATGTGCCAGCTAATATGTCAGCTCAATAGTCTTAAGTGCATTTCCCTCCAAGGAAAAATGAAAATTCCTAAGCATAAACTATACAATTAGAAGCATCAACAACCATGTATTCGATAGATAAAACAACCTATAAAATATTGATGAATTATTCAAAAATAACAAATAAGAAAAATGGCTGAGATGATTATCAAGATCTATAGTTTGTATTCCCTTTTGTTATCTCCAGAGGATGTGTTGCGACAAATGGTTAGCCAAAATTCATAAAATTTTGAGCAAATTGATTAGCAAAGCATTCAACCACATAGAGAATAAACATAGATTTGCAACTACTTGGAAGGGTAAGCAAAGCCTTAAATTTTTTTTTTTTTCAATTTAGTGTCCACTAACACCTATATGCATATTATATAGCCAACTTTGAAGCAAATAACTCAACTCTCAATCATGTGAAGATAAATACAAAGCCACTCAGATTGGTAATGAATGTCAGATGGTGGTTTTGTTTTCGACTTTGAGTATCAAATTTTCCACCATGCAAATCAAACCACTTACTTGAGGCCACCTAAACCACTTTCTTGAATTACATAAATGTAAAATCAAACACATATCATCATATAAGTATCTCTTGAAACTACATAGAAAATTCAACAAAACAAGCCTATCGTGCAAGTGCAATAATTACAGGAATGTACTCTGATGGTGTGAGTAACCATCATACAACACTAAGAGTGAGCAACTGTAAATCCTATTACTTTCCCAACCAGAATAGTAAATTTCAATTACTTTTTTTTTTTTTTCAATTCTCCATGCCCTCAAGATAATCATTAGGTTGTTTCATCCCCAGTTCAAGCAATGAATGCCTCCATCATTTCATTAAAGCAAATTATGGACAAGATTTGATTCATTGATAGCCTATCAATGACACACACAATACACACACACACACACACACACACACACACACACACACACACACACACACTGAAAATCATAAAATAAGAAGACTAATTGATGAACGAATCAATAATCAGTTTTTAGTTTCTTATTAAGTTCCCAAATTGCTAGAAAAATGAAAAGCTAATAATATATACAATGTTAAATATCAACTACAAACCCCAGGAAGCCAACAGAACAAAACATGCCCACATAATTAAGATTTTTGCCGTTTTGAGCTTTAGGTAAGTTATATTGTGAGCTGCTCTAGAACTTAGAAAAAGAAAATACAAATTCTATTCTCTGAAGTTTCTATTAACGAACTTGTAATCAAATGCACACAAATCTACTCATTCTAGAGAGGAGGGGATTTAAAGGAGATTAAAAATAAGAGAATGAGAAGGAGCTACCGATCTAGGAATTTTAGGGAAGGCGAATCAGAAAATTAGGAGAGAGACACATACCTAGCCAAGCCACTCATTTCCATCCCATCATGTAGAGAACCATTAACTGAGTAGAGAAAAACTCTCGGCTCCCTTCACTTCCATCCCATTCCCTCTCCACCTCCCACACACTCTCTCTCTTCAAGTTTTGTTTTGGTCCCTCCACTTGAAACAGCTTTGCTTTTCCTCAAAAAAAAAAATTACTATTTTGGCTACCAAAACAAACATTACACTATTAGAAAACAAAGCTAACCTTAATAACACGCATGTATGAAAATAAATATTCAACAATCACTCCATATTTCTTCATCAATAAAATAGAATGATAATCAATCTAAAAAAAAATCAATCAACCTATAGACTCCATATTTCTTCATCAAATATTTAATAAAAAATGAAGCAATGGAACTAAAAGAGAACGATAAATTAGTCTTTAAGAAATCGATCAACCCATAGAGAAGAGAACGGAACTAAAAAAGAATGATAAATTAGTCTTAAAAAAATCAATCAAGCCATAGAGAAGAAAACTTTAGAGAGAGATACCTGTATTGAGATTAGTTGAGAATGCCGAACCATAGAATAGCAAAAATTTTTATCTGATCCTCTACTTCTCTCTCTCGACTTCCAAGAAGCCCATACCCACCGACAATCTCAACTTCCAAGAGAAGCACATAACCCGCGGCCATCCTTTAAACCACACAATCCTCTACCCTTACAAACCTACAACCCTCTATCTTTGAACCTTATCTCCCACGGGCGGCTCTAGGTATAGTTCAGGGGGTTCAAATGAACCCCTTGAGTTGAACTCCTTGAGCTGGGCCAAAAAGAAAATTTATATATAATTTTTTTTTATTTGAGCCTCCTAAAATAAATTTTGAACCCCTTTTTTTTAAATCTAGCTGAAATGAACTTGAATATGATCATGTTGACAACATCTTGGTCTTTTTAACCCCCCCTCCCCCCAAAAAAAAAAAAAAAAAAAAACCCAATAACAAACCAATTTGATCTAAAATATGAGGGAAAGATAGTAAACCTAACAACAAAAGTATAAATTCGTTTATCTTAAATCTTAAAAAAAAATCATTTAGATCTTAACAAATTTAAAATAAACTAATACATAAAATTTTATTGTATTCAGATCTCGCTTGGAGTTCACTTAACAACAATAATTCATATGTTGACTGTATTTACAAATAATAGATTATTTCCAAGATTTAATCTTAACAATAATAATTAGTATCTTCACCATATTAATAAACAATATGCAATGAACTTATATTTTATCTTATATAAGAAACGCTATGTTCATAATACACTCATAACAAAGCTTAAGTGGCTGATTGTTACTAACTGCTACTGATGGGGGAAAAAGTGGTTTCAATATTGAGTTTAAATTAGAACAATAAAAATGTATAATGTAAAATTTGTTGGAAAAGTATTGTGAAAATATTGTAGATGCAACACTTCTCTTCTTTTATTCTCTTGCCAGTATATACTATGAAAAAATTTGTAATAAAGAAATCACATAGACTGCAAGACTCACGTTTCTCTACCCAAGATGTATCTTCTAATTGAACCCGCCTAAATATATGACCTGGAGTCGCCACTGTTATCTCCCCAAATATGTACGGATTGCAACGACACCACACACATACTCAGCTAAGCTTATCCCTCTGTCAGAGTCTGCCAGAAGAAGAACATATGTCTTCCACTTTTGCCCGCCATACTCGCTTTTCTTTCCCACGCAAAAACGTTTTGTGTTAGTGAAGATGAAAGCTTTTCTTTTAAGCTCAAATAAAACAATGATAAGCCCAAATAAAATAAAACAATGATAAGATAAAGAGAAAGTAGTAGAGTGTAGATAGAGGAATAGGTGAAACGGTGAGTTTTGGGCAGTGAATAACTAAACCAAAAATTCACTGTAGAGGTATTCCCTCTTTTTATATAGTTAGTAGATAAGACCCTGGATATGCAATTATGCATGCTTACAATCAAAAAATAGAACTTCCTCAACCAAACAAAAATAAATAAAATCACAAAATAAAAATGCCACGACCATCATATTCATAACAAATGCACGGTCATTTTCTGTGTCATTTTCTGTTGAGAATTTTCCCAATAAATATGTGGGCGGTAAAGTGTTGAAGACAAGCAAAATGACACCGTGTGTTTAAAATAAAGTGTTAGCTCAACAAAGCAAAATGCACAGTTTCATTAAAGGAAGCTTCAAACGTACCGTTTTGTTTAAATGAAACAACGGCCATTCATTAGTAGCAAACCGGTGTCGTATTGCTCAGTTATAAATCAGTTGCAGTAGCCAGGAATGCTAGTTACTCTAATCTAGTTGTTCGTCTCAACTAATCCCACCTTTCATGGATCAATTCCGTATTTTAGATAATTATAATTAATAGTGTTATTGCATTGTAATTAATAGATAATTTCTTAATAGATAATTATTTAGTCTGGAGATAATTCAACAAAGACATTCCTCAATGCACCAATTCTTTGGTCAGCACATGAAACTATAGTCAAACACATTAGTATATAGTGAGTTAACTATTAAAAAATTATTATAGGAAGAAGTATATATTATTTTCAAGAATTGTAATTATTCTGTTAAGATGGTTTTCTTGTATAAATACTGGCATAGTGTTCCTATTGTTAATTAAGCAAAGATTAATCTGTCTCCCTCTTTTTGTTGTTGTGTATTGATATTGTTCTTTGAGTCTTACTTCATATTGAAGAATTATCACAGATTGTATTTTCATCATAAAGAACTAAAGATGAATTTAGTTGTTTATCAGACAAGTCTTTCATGAGATGGGAACTTTACTCCAATATTTAAATGGAGTGTACTCTCTATACGTGCGTTGCAATAAGCTCATATACTGTTAAATTTTTTTTTTTAAATTATAATTTTGTTAAAATTTGTTGTTGCTGAATAAAGGATATAAGCTCGAATTCCGCTATTAAAACAAATTCAATCAATGTCATAGCTTAATAATAAAAACAGCCATCATAAAATAAACGTCATAAGTTCAAATCTTATTATCATTATCACAAAATAAATGTAAAGTACTCTCAAATAGAAATAGGAGAAGTCGGGGGAAAAAAATCATTAGTTGTATCCTTGGGATGAACTGAACTCTTTTTTTTGCTAGTTATGACCTTGTTGATGTTGATAAGGGTTATCACTAAATGACATAAAGCTGACGAGCCTGGGGCTGACGACCCCATGGCTGACGACCTCAACTCTTGAGCTACCTGAAGCTGACGACCTTTGACGTATGGAGACCTAAGACTGACGGCCTCCACCAATAATCCTATTGAATAGCGTAGCTGACGGGAGAAGGCTGACGAGGTCAGTTTCAGCTCCATTTGCAATCTTACTTGACTGACACGCATACATAAACAATTCTTGAACAATACGTCTAAGTAAGGAGACCCCTACAAGGACAAGGATTCTAGGAGATACGTGAGATCCAAGTATCACTATCCTAAAAGGAAAAGAACTCCTCGGTCAAGGCATGGATTTCGGCCCAACGCTACTATAAATACCCCAAGACCCTCTCGAAACAAGGTACGCACAAATAACTCAACTCTAGCGCTTTAGTGTTGTAAAGTGAAGATTTCTAACTTAACCTTCGGAGGGTATTTGGCCGGTACCACGCCGGTGCCCTTTCAAAGGTCTTCACTCTCTTTGTTGTGCAGGTACGTCATCGGGAGCACGTGAGGACCGTGTGACTAACTGACGATTTTCGAGCATCATCAGTTGGCGCCGTCTGTGGGAAACGAGGGTGGTAACGCCACACTATCGCTTCCCGGACAAAAGTTGCATGGTACTCACCCGCTCAATGGCTACCACCAACAACATTCAGGAAAACGAACCGCGCGCAACCGTTCTGGAAAAGCAAGTCCAAACGCTCGCAGCAGCCGTCGAGCGCCTGACCAAAGAGAATAACGACTTGGAGGAGCAGCTACGTCAGAGAAACACGCGTCCCAGAATACAAGAGGAAAATCAGGAGGAGACAAGCGCTGAGAAGGGATCCCGAAGCACCTGAAGGCAGCAACGCCCCGAGCAGGCCGGAGAGGCGGGATACCAACCTGACTACCCCTTCTGAAGCCATACCCCCTCACATCGCAGCCGAGATGCAGGAGATGCGTGAACGAATAGACGTAATGATGAACGCCCTCAAAGGACGAGTGTCTAACGATCTCGACGACTTGGTACAGCGGACCGATTCACCTTCACGGCACGTGTTACGTCGTGCCCACTTCCCCCAAAGTTTCGTATGCCGCAGGTGGAAAGCTACGACGGAAACAAGGACCCCTGGACCACTTAGAGTCCTTCAAAACTATAATGCACCTTCAAGGAGTGCCCGACGAGATTATGTGCAGGGCTTTCCCAACCACCTTGAAAGGGTCCGCAAGGGTCTGGTATAGCAGGTTGACGCCCAACTCAATAGGCACCTTTAAAGAGCTAGGCGCCCAGTTCGTGTCGCACTTTATCGGAGGCCACCGGTACAAAAATCCACGGCATGCTTGATGAGCATCAGGCAGAGGGAAGACGAGACTCTAAGGTCCTACATAACGCGATTCAACAAAGAAGCTCTCTCGATAGATGAGGCGGACGACAAGATACAAGTAGCAGCCTTCACCAACGGGCTGCGAAAAGGGAAGTTCCTCTTCTCCCTATACAAGAACGATCCAAAGACCATGTCCGAAGTACTTTACAGGGCAACGAATACATGAACGCGGAAGACGCGCTGATTGCAAGGGAAGACAAGCCTAAGAAGAGGGAAAGGCAAGAAGATACTCGAACGGATAGGGGGCAAAAGAAAGCCAGGACTGAAGAGCGACGGGATGACCGCCGCTCCAAGCCACTCCCAGGGAGATTCACGAGCTTCACACCATTGACCGCCCCTATCGATCAGGTTCTAATGCAAATCAAGGACGAGGGGACTCTGACTTTTCCCGGCAAATTGAAGGGAGATCCCAACAAAAGGCCAAGGGACAAATATTGCCGCTTCCATCGAGACCATGGACATGACACGGCTGATTGCTACGACCTAAAGCAACAGATAGAAGCTTTAATCAGGCAAGGAAAGCTGCAGAGGTTCGTTAGCAAAGAACGAGCAGAACCACCGCAAGGCCCGGCCCCAAGACGGGAAACGAACGCCCCAGACAGCCCTTAGGCGACATCCGGATGATTGTAGGAGGGACGACGACCGCTGGATCGTCGAAAAAAGCTCGAAAGACGTATCTCAGAATGGTGCAGAACATCCAGCTGACGGGGACCGCACCTCAGATGCCACGGGCTAATAACCCCCTCATCGGATTCTCGGAAGAAGACGCGCGACGCCTCCATCACCCCCATGACGACGCACTCGTCGTCACCATACGAGCAGGAGACTTCAACATGCATCGAGTTCTTGTCGACAATGGGAGCTCGGCGGACATCCTCTACTACCCTGCGTTCCAACAGATGGAAATTGATAGAGAACGACTGACTCCGGCTAACGCCCCACTAGTCGGCTTCGGAGGAACAAAGGTATTTCCCCTCGGTGTTATCACCCTCGCGGTAACTATTGGAGACTACCCGCAACAGGTCACCAAGAATGTAGCATTCCTCGTGGTCGACTGCTCATCAGCCTACAACGCCATCATAGGACGTCCCACGCTTAACTCATGGAAGGCTGTAACCTCAACCTACCACTTGATGATAAAATTCCCAACGGACTATGGAGTGGGAGAACTCAGAGGGGACCAGGTGGCCGCACGCGAATGTTACGTAGCGATGATGGAGATGGACGACCACCAGCAAACCATGAGCATAGAACAGCAGGCATCAGCGGAGCCCACAGAAAAACTAGAAGACATGCTTCTCGACGACTCTCAGCCAGGGCGGACAACCAAGATCGGTACTCTTACCGACTCGACGATACGACAGGAACTTGCGGTCTTCCTCAAAGAAAACCGAGACGTGTTCGCATGGAGTCACGAAGATATGCCGGGCATTGACCCGTCAGTCATAGTACACAAATTAAACGTGTCACCGTCTTTTCCGCCGATTCGACAAAAGAAGAGAGCCTTCGCCCCGGAGAGAGATCGGGCAGTAGCGGAGGAGGTCCGCAAATTGCGGGAGGCGGGCTTCATTCAGGAGGTTTACTATCCCGAGTGGTTAGCGAACGTCGTCATGGTGAAAAAGAGTAGCGGAAAGTGGAGGATGTGCGTAGATTTTACCGATCTAAACAAGGCGTGCCCCAAGGACAGCTATCCTCTGCCAAGGGTCGACCTGCTGGTGGATTCTACGGCCCAACACCAACTATTAAGCTTCATGGACGCGTTCTCGGGATACAACCAGATCCTAATGGACGAAGCTGACCGAGAAAAAACTTCGTTCGTAACAAGTCAAGGCCTTTTTTGCTACAAGGTCATGCCGTTCGGCTTGAAAAATGCAGGCGCAACATACCAGAGGCTTATGAACAAGATGTTCGCGGAGCAGATCGAGAGAAATGTCCAGGTGTATGTCGACGACATGCTGGTAAAGAGTCGAAGAAAGGAGGATCATTTGAAAGACCTGAAGGAAACCTTCGATACCCTTCGCTCCTACAACATGAAGCTAAACCCCGCCAAGTGTGCCTTCGGAGTAACGGCCGGAAAATTCCTGGGATACATGGTGTCCCAACGGGGTATCGAAGCCAACCCAGACAAAATCCGAGCCATAATGGAGATGACACCTCCCAAAAACGTGAAGGAAGTACAAAGCCTTAACGGCAAGATCGCCGCACTTAGCAGATTCGTATCCAGGGCGACGGATAGATGCCTCCCGTTCTTCCGCACACTAAAGAAGTCCTTCGAATGGACGGACGAATGCCAACAAGCATTTGAAGACCTCAAGACCTACCTATCGTCGCCACCACTATTAACCCCCTCCCAACCGGGCGAAGAACTATTCCTCTATTTGGCCGTTTCTCCAGCCGCCGTCAGCGCAGCCCTAGTGAGGGAAGACAACAAGGTACAAAGGCCGGTATACTACGCCAGCCGGGCACTCCACGGGGCAGAAGGAAGATACTCGCCACTGGAAAAGCTGGCCTTCGCTCTAGTTACGGCAGCGCGCAAGCTAAAGCCATACTTCCAAGCTCATACGGTGGTCGTACTAACTGACAAGCCCATACGACGAGCGATGAGTAGCCCTGATGCCGCGGGACGTATGGCCTTATGGGCAGTAGAATTGAGCGAGTTTGACATAAAATATCGCCCCCGCACTGCCATCAAAGGGCAAGTACTCGCCGACTTTATTGCGGAGTTCGCGTATCAAGAAGATCAGAGGGCAGGGAGTTCCCAATGGAACGTTTTCACTGACGGTTCGTCAAACAAAAAAGCTGGCGGAGCAGGAGTCGTACTTCGTTCTCCCGAAGGTGACGAGGTCGAATGCATGATTCGACTTGATTTCCCTACGACCAACAACGAAGCGGAGTATGAAGCCCTCATAGCAGGTTTAGATCTGACAAAAGCCGTAGGAGTCGTAGGTGCGGTGGTCCATTGTGACTCTCAGGTAATCACCAGTCAGATCAACGGTGACTACGAATGTAAGGGAGAAAGAATGAAGATGTACTTGGAACAAGCAAAGAGAAAGGTGGACGAGCTCCAGGCAAAAGTTGTTAAAATTCCAAGAGGGGACAACGAGCAGGCCGACCGCCTTGCAAAAGCTGCATCCGCAGAGCATATGATCATCCCCGGTAAGGCTCTATCTTTTACTCAAATCGCACCACTGATAGATGTCCTCAGCATGCAGGAGGTAAGATCCGAAAACGATTGGACCAACCCTCTGGTCGCCTATTTGAAAGAAGGCATCCTACCTGAAGAAAAGGAAGCCGCGAGGAAGCTGAAGGTCCGTGCAGCGAGATTCATCTTAATAAGGGACGTCTTATACAAGAGGAGTTTCTCCCGGCCGTACTTAAGGTGTCTAGGACCTGAAGAAGCGGATTACGTTATGAGAGAGGTACATGAAGGAATCTGCGGCAACCATTCAGATCACGGTCGCTGGTCCACAAACTGATCCGGGCCGGGTACTATTGGCCGACAATGCTGAAAGACACCCAGACATATGTCAAGACATGCGACAAGTGCCAACGGTTCAGTAACTTCATCAAGCGGCCAGCTGAAGAACTAAACCCGATCACTGCTCCGTGGCCGTTCGCCCAGTGGGGGTTGGATATCATGGGCCCATTCCCAACGGCAGCAAGACAACTAAAGTTCCTAATAGTCGGAATCGACTACTTCACCAAATGGGTGGAAGCAGAAGCCTTAGCCACTATCACCGAGAAGAACGTGCGAAGTTTTGTCTGGAAGAACATTATTTGCAGGTTTGGAATTCCAAGAGTCCTGATCTCGGACAATGGCAAACAGTTCGACAATAACGCCTTCCGGGATTTTTGCTCACAATTAGGAATCAAAAATCATTACTCTTCCCCTGCTCATCCCCAAGCCAATGGACAAGTTGAAGTCACGAACCGATCCTTGCTTCGGATAATCAAAACTCGGCTCGAGGGGGCAAAAGGCATATGGCCGGAGGAACTACCCAGCGTACTATGGGCATACAGAACAACCGTCAGGACCCCCACAGGAGAACTCCGTTCCGGCTAACATACGGCACTGAAGCAGTTATACCAGCCGAGGTCGGACTCACGAGCTACAGAGTGGACAACCACGACGAAGGAAGGAATGACGAAGCCATGCGTCTAGAACTTGACCTAGCTGACGAAGTTAGAGCGACGGCTGAACAAAGGCTCGCGCGATACCAGAACCTCATGGCTAAATACTACAACTCCCGAGTCAAGCACAGGGACTTCGAAGTTGGAGACCTCGTCCTAAGGAAAGTAATGGGCACCACCAAAGACCCTACGCAAGGAAAACTCGGCCCAAACTGGGAAGGGCCCTATAGAATAACATCGTGGCTAAGGAAGGGCACCTACCACCTGGGGACCCTGGACGGACTACAACTACGCCATCCATGGAACGCCGAGCACCTCAGAAAGTACTACCAGTAGAGAAACAACGGACGCTACTCCTCATTTCCAATCTATTTCTGTCAGTCATTTATTTTAAATCATTTGTTTTAGTTTACTTTTAAAACATTCACCAAAGGGCTAAAATTTGTCCTTTCTGGGAACAATTTTCTACGTATGTATGCATTCATCACAATAAGAGGAGTTTATTCAGAAGTAACTGATGTATTTGTTAAAGCAGACGGAACTACTAAGTCCACGCAGTGGACGACCTTAAATCCACAAAGTGGACAGAACTGCCAAGTCCACAAAGTGGACGGAACTACTAAGTCCACGCAGTGGACGACCTTAGTCCCACAAAAGTGGACGAAGCTACCAAGTCCACGAAATGGACGATCCATAAATCACAAAGTGGACGACCTTAGTCCACAAACATGAACGACCCTAAAAAGTGGACGCCCCAAAGTCCACGAAGGTGACGGCCTTAAATACATCAAAAGGCAAAATTAGTTCGACGGACGATCTCAAAGTCCACGAAGTAGACGGCAATCTAAAAGTCCTCGAAGTGGACGATCTCGCCCACACAATAGACGGAGCTAAAATGCCCGCAGAACTAACATAAGTAACGAACTTATACACTGACGATAAAAAATGGGCGTCCCACCCACGAAATAGGCAAAGTCAGCATCAGGTCCACAAAATGGACAAAGCTGACGACCCCACAAAGAAAAGGTATAAAAAGCAAGCAGCCTCGTCAGAACAAAATACAGAAAAGACATTAAAGAATTTAGATCGACGGTACGAAAGCAACAAAATGAAAATAACACTTTGGAAGCAATAAACGTTAAGATTGTCTTTACAAAAGCTCAAAACAACGAGCGTCAAACATTAAAGTTCATTACAAAACAAAAACAAAGTGTTTACAATAGAAGGGTCTACGAAGCAGACGGGGCAGTCGACGAAGGCAGGACGACAGCCGGAGTTGAAGGATCCTCAGCATTAGACTTCTCCGCTTCAAGACCTGCTGACGGGTCCAAAGTGACGGACCTCTCCAAGGCCGGTTGGGCGAGGACAAAGCTGCCGTCCCTCGAATCTACCATAGGCTCGGTAGCCTCGTCATCCTCCTCGAGAATGGAGTCACCTGCCGGGGTTGACGGTATAGGCTCATCCATGCTTATCCCCGACAAGTCCAAGTCAGGATGGGCACGCTTCATTTGCTTTAAGCAATCCTCGAAACCTTCAGAGTAGTAGACGGCACAGGAGTCAATGAATTGTTGGGAATCTTTGAATTCCGCCACGGCGTCACTCCTGGCCGTCTCCACCTGACCCATCAGCCCTTGAAGTTCTTTCTCCGCCGTCAGCTTTGCATCGTCGGCCAGGCCCCGTTGACGGGTTTCCTCCGCCAGTTCATCCGTCAGTCTCTTCACCTCTTTGGCCAGGGTGATGTTGGCGTCCCTATACTGCTGCTGAGCGTCTGCCGACGTCTTGAGGCGCTTGTGCAGACGAGAGACCACCCCCTCCTTCGCAGCACATCGGTCCCGTAGGGCCTTCATTCGAATCATGGCCTATGGGGCACAAAAAGGTCGTCAGTCACAGAAATGCCGTCAATACTCTACAACGTCTACGAAAAATAATAATAAAAACAAAAATACGGCGAAGGCAGTCATACCCTTGCAAGGTCGAACAGCCCCGACGACCCTATCTCGTCCGTCGGGTGGTCGTCACACAGCTCCATCTCCTCTTCCTTTAGGATGGACTCCGCTACCTCCACGGCATAGTCCTTGTGGGTGAGGAGGCGACGGGAAGAATCAGGAGTAACGACCCCTGAGGCCGTCATCAGGCCTTTGCCAGACCCGTAAGAAGCTCTTGGAGGCGACGGCCTCTTGGTGGTCTTGTCCCCCGAGGAAGAAACCACTTTCTTCCCGGACCGGTCGTCAGCCCCGTCAGCCTTTCTCTTGACGCCCTTCTTCCCGACGGGCTTAGGAGCTGTTGACGGCGTCGCTTCACCTCTGGCCCTCTCCTCCTCCTGCTTCTTCTTAGCCGCGGCGGCGCGGATTCTTTGCTTTGCCGTCTCCATTTCTGGTAAAGATAAAAAGTGAATAGAAACAACAAAAAGGTAAGGAAAGTGACGGAGGTAACTACGAGATACTCACGTCGACGGGATAATTCGTTTAGTCTACGAGCCTCGTCTGACGGTTCGGGACCACCGCAATATAGGTGCAAAGTGTCTAGGGTAATTAGGTCCCGACACCTCCTTTCGTCCAGAGGAATTGACGTCACTCGGCGGATGAACTCCTCTTGCTCCGCGGTTATACGTGGACGGACGTTGGCTGAAAGAAAAATAGACGAAGTTAGAAACCAATTAGGTGAAAAGCAAAGAGAGGCCGACGGGATAAACCTGAATCCCTAACGTGCGCCCAAGTGTTATCGAAAAAACCATAAGGCATGGACTCCCACTCTTCTTCACGACACACCCAGTTCGTCCCTTTAACGAAAAAGTACCTTCCTTTCCAATTTCTATTGAGTCAGGCATGTCGGACACCAATTTTAACTCTTTCGACCTTAGGGAGAAATGATAAAACCCCTTGGACGAGGAAATATGTTGTGGACGGTAGCACCAAAAGAATTCATCTAAAGTTAGCTGACGGTGCCCGCCGCTGAGACGACCCACAAAATTTCCGCGCCGATAAAAGTCCTCCACGCATTGGGGGCAATCTGGCTGACGGAGATCCCCAAAAAGTTAGTTAACTGACGGTACAAGCCCGTCAGTGGTAATCTGAAGCCCGCTGCAAACATGGCGTCATACATGCCCACGTCGGCTGTTCGACCTGAATAACACCGTTCACCATCCAAAGGGAGACGGATTGGGACGTCGTCTGGGATCTGGTAGCGGGCTCGTAAAGTGTTAAAAACATTTTCTGACATCGTCGGCAGAAAACTATTGACGGACCATTCAAGGGGAAGGATGAAGGGGCGGTCATCACCTGGAGCTCCAGAGGTGCTCTCTAAAGTCTCCTCGTCACCTTCATCCTCACTCTCGTCGCCACTTCCCTCTTTCTCACTACCACCCCCGTCCTCACTTTCTCTACCATTTCTATCCACTTCGTCAGAAGAATGGGCCGATGTGTCCCTCTCTGACGACCAGGACAAGCCCTCCTCGGGCTGAAGACCTGACGGAAAGACTTCGTCATAACCCGCTCCTTCGCGGACTGACGACTGCTCACTCGACATCTGACTACCTACAAACGATGGTTGTTGTTCTAAGAACCTAGGCCAACGGCTTCGCTAAAGTTACAGGGTGGAAAAATAAAAAGAATTGAAAGAAAAAACTTACAAGTAAAAATGTCGTCTGGCGTAAGTTGACGGTTCAAGGAAGACGAAGCTAGCAAACAGACGGACGGGAATCTTGCGCTTGACGCTTTGGCTCTCAAAAGAATACAAGTGCTGGAAAGTTTGAAATGAGGAAAGTAGGACATATATATAGGAAACAAGGGGCACGAAAGACGAAGCGACACGCTCGTCGCAGAACGAGGCGAATCAAGCTAAGCCACGTATCCTCGCATTTAATGAAAGCCGCGCGAGGTTTTAGGTATATACTCCATAGCTCGTCAGGATAAGATGACGAGGCTATGGAGTAGGGGGCAGCTGATAAGGGTTATCACTAAATGACATAAAGCTGACGAGCCTGGGGCTGACGACCCCATGGCTGACGACCTCAACTCTTGAGCTACCTGAAGCTGACGACCTTTGACGTATGGAGACCTAAGACTGACGGCCTCCACCAATAATCCTATTGAATAGCGTAGCTGACGGGAGAAGGCTGACGAGGTCAGTTTCAGCTCCATTTGCAATCTTACTTGACTGACACGCATACATAAACAATTCTTGAACAATACGTCTAAGTAAGGAGACCCCTACAAGGACAAGGATTCTAGGAGATACGTGAGATCCAAGTATCACTATCCTAAAAGGAAAAGAACTCCTCGGTCAAGGCATGGATTTCGGCCCAACGCTACTATAAATACCCCAAGACCCTCTCGAAACAAGGTACGCACAAATAACTCAACTCTAGCGCTTTAGTGTTGTAAAGTGAAGATTTCTAACTTAACCTTCGGAGGGTATTTGGCCGGTACCACGCCGGTGCCCTTTCAAAGGTCTTCACTCTCTTTGTTGTGCAGGTACGTCATCGGGAGCACGTGAGGACCGTGTGACTAACTGACGATTTTCGAGCATCATCAGATGTCATTGGCAATGGTTTCGGCATCAATTGATACTCCAAAGAGTCCTCTCCTTGACAATCCAACACAATATAAACCCTTGTCTCCTCTCCAATGCTCTGGCATTCTGTTCTTTGGCATTCCATCACCAATAAGAGAATACCTACAGTCCTACAAAAGATAATATCACATATTACTACAGGACCAAATGCCCTTTTATAAAACATTGCTAAGTGCCCTTGGTTCCCATTTTAATTTTGTTAGATCTATTTAAAAAATCCGACCTTCTAAAAGAAAATTATTTAGGTTGTGTTTGGATACTTAAACTTGGATTTGAATTTGAATTTTAAAGTGATGGATTTGTCAAATTAAAATTTTGACATTTTATATAAATTATCCAAACAAGGTATTTGGATTTTAATTAATTCCCAAATCTACCATCCAAACACACCATTATGCTTATAATTAAAAAAAAAAAAAACATACATCATTACGCATTGTTTCTTACATAAAAAGTGCAAAGTTTCCTAATTTATTTATTAACTTTTCAAAGATAACTTCATTTTAAGACATTCTAAAATGAAATAAAGAGGATTGACAAATGACAATGGGACAGAGAATAATAATAATAAAAAAAGAAAACCTTAGCCACTTATTAGCTGCGCTTTTATAGCCGGTGGCCAAAACAATTAATGGCATTGAAATTCTTTTCGGTGCCATTTTTGAACTTCACATTATTCTTTTCAATGTTCATAATCTCTGGGACAACCTGCAGTAAAGCAAGAAAGGAAACTTTCATATTAGATATCATGTGAATTATGTGTTGCAATGTGGAGAAAACTCATGCACTTAATTTCTTGATTAAATAAAAATAGTAGTAATAAATTTCATTTATTTATTTTGCTTGTGAACATGTTCCTCAAATATTAAAAAGGAGTCAGGGAAAACCACATTTCTGACTCTTAAATTTTGACTTTTCATTTTTTAGAATCACTTTATTTTTAACTTGGTTGATTAAGTTTTCACAATTTTTATTTTAGTCTTCATAATTTTAAAAGTGACTATTATTTTGGTCCCAAACAACTTCTCAAATTCAGAAAATGTTACTTTTTAAACTAGTAGTGCAATTCATTGGCTATGTATGAATTGTTCATAAGGGTCAAGACTCAAGATCAAAATGATAGCAAATTTAATAATATAAAGACAAAAATAAAAGATATGATAAATATTGCCAAAAAGAATTTATAGGAACAAAAAACGTGTTTTGCCTTAATTAAAAACATAGTTTTAATTATGTTCACACTACAAAAAAACGCGTTTTTGGGCTGCGTTTTTGTAAAACGCAGCTACAGACCCTATTTTGAACCGCGTTTTTTAAAAATGCAGCTCCACCCACGAACGTATAGCTGCGTTTTTAAAACGCGCCTATAGACCCTCTCTGAAGCTGTGTTTTTAGGTATTGAGGCCGCATTTGGTTGGGGAGGAGTTAGGCTCCATGGATTTTTTTTTTTTTTTTTTCATTATGTCTGGAGCTGCGTTTTTTTTAAACGCAGCTCCACAGGTGCTTAGAGCTGCGTTTATTCAAACGCAGCTCATATATGTCTGGAGCGGCGTTTGCTAAACGCAGCTCCAGACATGTTGAAGCTGCGTTTGATTAAATGCAGGAGAGTTCGTCTAGAGCTACGTTTGTTAAACGCATCTCCAGTCATATTGAAGCTACGTTTAATTAAACGCAGCTCATACATGTTTGGAGCTGCATTTAATTAAACACGGCTGGGCACATAGCATAAATTAAAATAACCAAAATCCCTAAATCGTCAGATCGCTCTCACTCCCTAAATCCTCCATTGACTCCTTCTTGCTCTCACTCGCTTCGACTCCTCCATCGACTCCATCGCTATCAGATCGCTCTCAACCCCTAAATCCTCCATCTACTCCTCCTCTTCCAAACCCAACCCATCCATCGACCTCACCGACTCCCCTCCTCTCTTCGATCTTCCTAACAGTAAGTTTTCAAATTATTTGTTTCGATTTTTGTTTTTAGGGTTTCGATTTTTGTTTTAGGGTTTCGATTTTTGATTTCCGATTTTTGTTTTGTTTTATTGTTGATTTCTTCCATGCTTTTCACAAAAACTACACTTTCTTTATTCAAATTTTCCTTTAAATTTTGATTCTTTTTGTGAGTTTCTGTCTGAGCTCTAAATAATTTATGAAATTTTCTTAAACGCGGCTCTATGCGATTCATGAGGATGAAGTTATCATGACCCCGTTTTTTGTAGTGCCAGCTCCTGTAGATGAGGATGAAGTTCATGAAGCAAGTTAGAGGTACAATTTTTCATGCTTTTTTTTTTATTTCCTTTAGTTTGTACATACATATATTTGTGATCTGAAAGTTGTGTATGACCATTTGATCCAAATAGAAAGAAGAAAGTAACTACATAATTTTGATGAAAAGATTTATATATATGGCCATTGATTGCAAAGATTTATATATAACTAGTTGTATAAGTTGGAGTCACAACTATTTTTTAGTTTTTGGCTTTATAATCACAAATTTAGATGGGCCAAAGCTACCTAGGTCTCAATTGCAACTAAACGTAGATTGAATAGAATGATGGAAGCATGGTCCTGTGTGACCATCATTTCCAAGTATACAGCATGGAGGTGTGACATGAAGTGGAAGCAAGCATCTTTTTAGACTTAAAATTGATGATGAATAATGGCCCCTCAAAAGATATAAAGGAAAAAATAAAATGGATGATCAATTCTAATCCAGTGTGGAAGCCACTAAAAGTCCATTTTGTAAAGGACTAGTTACTGTCACACCCCAACAATTAGATGATCAAATAAGGAAATTATCATAGTCCAATTGAATTATATAGAGGTCATGCAGACACTTTTACAGTGGACAACAATATGCTTCCATGCCAAATGCCCTATTTTCTTAATGATTAGATTTCATATCTTGATTGTCTCTTGCATATGCATAGGGGACAAATTAACTTATATGCTACCATACCAAAAAAAAAAAAGAAAAGGGAAAAAATGGATTAAGCAAAAAAAGGGTATTAGACTTTTAAGATTTTCAAACAAAATTTGATTGAAACAATGTCAAATTGTAATAAGCATTATATTAATGTATTACAGGAAAAGTGTACTATGCGCTACCAAACAAAAGGTATGTATGCATATGAAAACAAATTCTTTATGAAATGACTGCTAGTTGCTCTTTCTATTTTTTTCTACCACAGTAGAGCCTTTATCACAAAGAATATTTTTAAGATACGTTCTTAGGTGGGATGATTGTAGTTGAAATATGGGGTCTAGAACTTTTCCATGGTTAGAGCATGTCAATCTTACATTTAGTTGGAATTTGGGTCCCTAAATTGGCCATTCCATGATCTGAATGGAATCTTCTTTGTTTTGTCCTTCTCTCATCAACCCCATGACCTGAAAGGAATCTCTCAATCTTTTCATACTCCTACTCTATACCATGTTTGTAGGGCACTCTTCCAATGGAATTACAAGTATGATGATCAAGCAAGATGAAGTGGGTGGAGAGAGAGAGAGAGTAAGAAGTTTTATAACTAGAAAATAAATAGGAATTAACTCCACAATTTCAGTCAAATTTATTTCTCTCCTTTTCTGGATGACAATGCTTTAATAGGCTAATTATTTCTCTTTTCATCTTCTTAGACACAATAATCACATTGTAGGTCATGTGTTACATGTCACATGATGATAGTGGTACTTTCAAGTCTAATATATATATATATATATATATATATATTTTGGGTTGTTAGGTATATAATATTAATGAAAGCTAAACAATAGCTGTAGTTATTAACGCAATACAAAGTCTGTGACAAAACAAGCTAATAAGGTCATGAAGTAAAAGACAAGACATCTCTTCACAGATAAAGAGTTTAAAATACAAAAGTCCTGTTCAAGATTGACAGTTTTTTTGTCTGGTGCATCAGCGCAAGCATTAGTTTCCTTGAAGTGGTGCTGAATTTTTCAAGAGAGAAGCTGATGCATGAGGTTCCTACAATGAGTTATAAATTGGAATAAAATGAGACACTTGTACATGTCCTGGCTTTGTATGGTTGTTACATATATAGGTCATACGTTAATTGCTTGGTATGAAAAGGTTTATAGGTTAGTATGATATCACAGTTGTAGGGAATATAATAATGGAAGATTTTCTTGAGTTTGAAGGGAAGATGGAGGGAAAGAGAGAGGGAGAGGAGTACATTGAGGAAAAGGAAAGGGAATTAGATGAGCAATGCACACGCGCATTGCTTTTGGAGCCTTTTGCTTAGTTTACTAGATCAATTGATCTCACTTTATCTATTCCTACACACATTCTCTTGTCCTAATCCTTTGTGACTTTATGTTAAATAAATCACTTGTGCTTTGTTCTTTGTATATAGTTTCTAAGATCTCTCTCTATCTCTTTCTCTATCTTGAAATTATAACTTTTCTACAACTTCAGAATGTGATTAAAAAAGTTATAATTTCAAAAAAAAAAAAAAAAGTGATTAAACCCCCTCAAAATTAAAAAAGAAAAAGAATGTGATTAAATCTCAAACTGACAGCCTTTTAATGACAATTTTATGTTCTTATATCCACAAACTGTCAAAACTCTAAAATGTTAATGATAAAATGCTAAGCTTCTAGGAACAGTAATGATAAGTTTGAAAGTGACATTTAAAGTTAATTTGGAAAATCTAAAGATTATGATCACTACACAGCAGCCACATAATTACCTTGTCGAGGATTTAAAATGGACTCAATGATAGTCAAATTGTGATGAAACTAGTGCCTAGCATTAAAGGTAAGACTATGACAGTAATAATGTAAAGGTAAACAGATTATAAAAATTGGAGAGCCAATGTTTTCCAGATATCCACATTATTGTGTCCTTAATATGTTGTTGTAGTGGACTGTTCTATACAATAGTAAAATAATCCAATGTTTGCCAAATCAGCTGCATCATTATATTCCTCATTTACCGTTGACAATTGGCAGGTAATTCAAAGGATTTGCCGACCATAGTAGTATAAGCAATTAAACAAAGAAAAAGTAGTAAGTTGCATTATTATTATTATTATTGTTATTATTATTATTATTATTTGTTAAAAATTTAGTAGAAAGAAAAGAAGATTTAAATCAAGAATTTTTACATTGAAAACACCTACAAGTGTCAATTGAGCTATAAAATTCTTGGTATTGCATTAAATATCATATATTGATTCATGTTCATTCTCATATTGTATTTCATTCATATCATATATTGATTCATGTTCATGTCTGGAGCTGCGTTTGTTAAACGCAACTCCAGACATGTTGAAGCTGCGTTTGATTAAACGCGGCTTAATATATAGTATAAATTAAAAAAAAAAACCAAAATCCCTAAATCGTTCACAGATCGCTCTCAACCCCTAAATCCTCCATCTACTCCTCCTCTTCCAAACCCAACCCATCCAACGGCCTCACCGACTCCCCTTCCAGCATCCTCTTCCACTCAATCTCCGTCGTCGATCAGCTCTAGCTCCCTTGTCAAATACGTCTCCCTTCTCTCTCCAATCTTCCTAACAGTAAGTTCTTCAAATTATTTGTTTCGATTTTTGTTTTAGGGTTTCGATTTTTGATTTTCTCTTTTTGTTTTGTTTTATTGTTGATTTGTTCCATGCTTTCACAAAAACTATACTTTCTTTATTCAATTTTTCCTTAAATTTTGATTCTTTTTGTGAGTTTCTGTCTGAGTTGTAAATGATTTATGAAATTTTATCTTAAACGCAGCTCTATAGGATTCATGAATTGACTAAGATCTTCCTCAACATGTGCCCGTTGTTGTACTGTAAGCTGCCTTTTCTTGCTTATGATGTGTCTATTTATATTTACAATCTGTTAAATTTGTTATTTGGCCAAAGAAAAATCTTGGTTTAGACCATGCAATTGGCCTCTGCTTTGGCATTTATTTTGGTAGACAAGTCAACTGGATGATATGCATGGAAGTTACTCGTTGCTCCTATGGTGATAGGTCCTCATATAATGAAGCTCTTTTTTAATATGTGAAAGTTATGGTTGGGATAATTTTAGGTTCTTTGCTTTATATATGTGAAAGTTATAAACTATGACCGTGACATGTTCCATCAAATCCTGGATGCAGTGAAAAGTGGGCAATGTTTAGCTAGGGTGTCTAGTGAGGATTTGGATCAGGTGCAATACCTAGGGTACTGCACCTGATGCAATTGCAATTAAGGGTTGAGATTGAAAGTTGAAAAAGCAACTTTCAATCTCAACCATTAAATAAAATATATTAAAAAAGAGTTAAAAAGTTAAAGTTAAAAAGTGAAAAAAGTAAAAAAAGTTGTGAAAGAGAACAGGTGAATTGCACCAGGTGCAATACCCTAGGTATTGCACCTGATCCGAATCCGTCTAGTGAGCAATGTGTAGTCAGAAATAGGTAAAGACTTCTTGCTCTTTGATGGACAGGTGTTGGTAAAGAAGCTAGTCCATGATATTAGGATAATGGTAGATACTGTGAGTAGGTGAGAAATCTAGAGAAATTAAACATACATGATGTTGCTTATGGTATACAGGAAAATCAAAAATTAAAAATGGGGCAGAGATAATCATAGCTAAAAGTCTTAAAAAAGAAGTTGTTTACTTTAGGAGGATAGAGGATTGAATTTTGTTAATAGAACTTGTTTTATGCGAAGAAAAATATAGTATAAGTTGGCACTAATAATGGCTAATTACCATTTATATCAATTTATTTTATAAATATAAAACTATACTATATGCAAGTCTATTTATTTGATTATAAAATGTCCATTTATTTTCACCTCTACCTTATGTGTAGTTTTTAAAGCCTTACTCTTTAAGTATTACAACTTTATTAATTTTGCACTAATTACTTTTAAAACAGATTAAGTCGATACAAATATGTTCATCTTAACAAATTTTATGAACATTTGCATGTTTGGAACTTCAACGTTTAACCTAAAAACAACAAGAAACTTTGGAGCTTATTACGTAATTATCACTATATATTATTGTTATACACAATTCTTGTAAACGAAAATGAATTATTACATTTTCATGTTTGAAGTTCTATTATCTTTATTTCTTTCACTATTGAAATGTAACTATATAATGTTCTTTATCTGTTTCTCTTTGATTAAAAATGTGCACTTTCACTATAAAAAAGTTCTTCTCTCTCTCTCTCTCTCTCTCTCTCTCTCTCTCTCTCTCTCTCTCTCTCTCTCTCTCTCTCTCTATATATATATATAAGAGTCTCTTCATTTGTAATATCGATAAAAAGTGCATACAGAAAACCCACCCAAAAAGAAAAAGAAAAGAAGAAAAAATATATATTACAAGTTACTAGGATCACAGGTGTAAAAAAGTATAGTTTTGGTTTTGTTTCTTGCGGGGCTACGCCCTAGGGTTGCCCCCTACCCACAAGCTCTTTTTTATGAGGCCATCTATTTTTATTTGAAAAATATTAATACTATTTAACCGAAAATTTCAAAAAATTATAAGTGATTGTGACACTAACTATGTAATAAATAATTTTTAATTATTATTTTATCTTGTATTGAAATCTTATGTTGTGAAAATTTTAATATATAACTTTTTTTTCCCAAACCCCTAAATTAAAATTATAAATTTCTAACATACATATTGATTTTCTAACCTTTCATCAAAACAAAACAAAAAACTTACATAGTAATTATAATTTTTTTATTAGAAAAATTGGGATTTTATCTTTGTTTTCTATTTAAAGAAATGCATACTATTTGCATATTAATACAAATATATATATATATATAGATATTATTTTTGTGTTTTCCTGTTTTCTAAAACAAAAGAACATAAAAATGCCTCAAGGGGAAGGGCTTTTGGTACCGCCTGATGGTGATGTTTGTGCTTAATTTATAAACAGAAAACAAATAAAGTTAACCACAGCAACAAAAATAATACAGTAATAGTAATAATGGTTAATTATGCGAGCTGTGGTAGTGCAGGGCTGTTGGGAAACTCAAGAACAACCTGATCCAACTAATGAAAAGCAAATAAAAACACATAAAATTCATGCTTGGAGAACTATGACAAGCTTCTTTAAATTAAAGAATACTAGTAGAGCACCTAGTTTTTAGCTAAAAACAGTGATCATAAAGCTTGTCTGAAGTCTAAACAAATTTTTAGTTCACTATCATATAAAGTAGTACGGGTACAAAGCTAGTATTGATCAATTATTCTTGAAATGGAATCACATAGGAAAAACACTATAGAACACTGGTAAAGTACTTAAAGAACATAATAAATTTCAACTTACGTAACATCATTTCTTGGTGGGTGAGAATGGATTACACGAAAGAACATAATAAGAACCATGCATTCCCCCTCCCATTATATGTGCTCTCTATCTATGACCTTCTTATTATCCAAGCCAATGCACCTCAAGCCCCACTATCACTAGAACATCCACCAAGAAAAGTTCAAAACATTGACACAAACATCGCATAAGAACACCATAGTCATCATTTGGTGGCAGAGAAATATATATTGTTTTGAAAGTGGTATGTACCAACAAACAAAATTCTACTATTTGATATCATATATAGTGCCATGGGGGAGAAGATCAGTAAGGGTACTAAACAGGGACACATTTTTTTAGAGGAGACCTAATGGTCATGTTGGAAAAGGTTGTTGGGGGGGGGGGAGTGGTTTGAAAGAGTTCACATAGGCCAGCGGTATGGAGTGAGGAATGAAACATGAAGCCTGCTTATGTTATTGTAGATGTTGTAACAACATTTGCTTTCATATTAACAAACGCTTGGTTCAAGAAAATGGATTCACACTCAATTACCTTCAACAGGACAAACATTAGTTGAATAGATTTCACCTTTACCCAAAAAGTCGATCATAGATGTTGTAAAGATTGTAAGGTGATATTAGAGGTCTGTTTGGTATTGTTGTAGGAAGTGGAGCTATAGTTGTAGAGTTTTTTACAATAACAAGCTTTAACTAAAAAGGTTCTAGCGTTTACAGTGTTGGAGAACTACATTGATAAAGTGTTATCACTGTTTTGAAGTTATTTCCATCTGGTAACCAAATTAATAACGAACTTTAAGATGTGAGAAATGATTAAAAAGGATATAATTAAAATGTTTTTCATTATCAGTGCTTTCTCTCTCCAAGTGGGTGGTTATTGAGTGTCATTTTGAAAAATAAGTAGGAAAGTTTATGTCAATTCCTTATTTTTATTAAAAGCTGCAACAATGCTCTAAAGAGCTTTAATGCAAGAGCTCAAATTTTCAGCTTTACCCTAAAGCTGTTTTTCAGGTTTAAGGACCTTTTTCAAGCTCCTTAGCAATTTTCTGCTAATGAGTTTTAAGATGTAGGAGAGAGCACACCTACTAAATCACATTGTTGGCGGTACTAATTACTGGTCCTAGAAGATGGAAAAAAAGAGATGTGAACCCAACAATTAGGTGGTGGGGTTTGAAGAGTGAAATGAGTTGTGTTTAAAGAAAAAATTATTAAAGAAGGCAAGTGGAGTTCAAATGAAGATATTGATAAATATTAATTTGAAATGACTAGTTGTATTAAGAGAGTACCAAAAGAAGTACTTGGAGCATCTAAAGGATTTGAACTACCAATTAAAGAGGGTCGTTGGTAGAATGTGGAGGTTCAAGACTTCAAGCAACAGTTAAATGAGAGCGAGAGAGCTATTAAAGCCTACCTAAATGTAGAGACAATGCTGCCTATGGCAATTATAAAAGGGCCAAAGCGGGAAGCTAAAAAGGATGTCTAAGAGGCTAGATTTAAAGCTTATTATAAATTATAGCAAGTTGGGGATGAAATAGGGCTGCTCCAAACTTCCTAAGTTATGATTTTTTTTTTTTTTTTACTATATAAGGTATGAAAATGTTTTTATTTATTTATTTTTGGAAATAGGGTATGAGAAAGTTAAATGCATACATGTCTCACACACTCACATTTAATTTAATTTTTTTGTATTTGATAAATCACATTTAATATATTAATAATATTTTGTGTTACTAAGTTAGAGCTATAATCAAATTGAGGGTCAAGCGCAATATTGAAGTTCAAGCTTGTTTGGCTTAGTACTTAGTTTTACTTGTTTACTTTTTAAATAAGAAATGTTAGAAATCAAGTCAATTTTACTATAATTTTTTTCCCAAAATAAGGTGAAAATGTATGCGATTGATGCCAATTATGAATGTGTTGAGATCAATTTCAAGAGTTGTTCACAAATCTATATAATATATTAACCTAAAAGCTTAATAAGAGTTAAGTTTTATTTCAAAAAATAACAGGGATAAAGTTTATTTGCTCTAATTTGATATCAAGTTTTCCATATTAGATTTCAATGCTATTCTAATTTTGTGCTAAGTGAATTGTGTGTACCAAAATTTAACACTAATATTTGTTTCCACAAAAACTATACTATTCTTGCAGCATTCAATTTTTCCTTAAACTTTAATTCTTTTTGTGAGTTTTTGTCTGAGCTCTAAACGATTTATGAAATTTATCTTAAACCAATAGCATAGGATAAGTGCAGCTTAAGTGTTTGATGAAGTTCTCCAATGAAACTTGAGATCAAATCACACACACATATATATTGCATCAAATGAATTTGCTGTTCATTATGAGTTATTGTTGGCAAGGTATATGCTATTGATTTAATGAATTTCAATGCCATTAATTTTCATCTACTTTTACGGATTTGCACCAGTTATCTAGTTATTCTATTTCGTAGTTCTGGAATTGCTTTTTTAGTTGATCATTTATTTTTTATTCCTTGGAAAGTGAATTTATTACGGATTATGAATTATGGATTTGTTCTAGTAGAGTGCTAGTAGAGTCTACTAGTTATTGTTCAATATTGTTGTTTTTTCTTGTTTCCATGGCCATGTTGTATAGTGGCTTGAGTGTTGGGATGTCACGACCCAAACCCAATACCCGGATTTGTGACCATGACTGGCATACTAATATCAAGTTTAAACATGATATTAATAAGGACCAACTTAACTTTTACAAAAGCTTTTCCAAAAGCTTTCATCTTTCTTTTTATTCTTGTTTCTTTACTTAAAAGATATAACATTTCACTGGACATTCAGAGCATCTACATTGTACTTCAAAAATAACGTAATCCACCAGTTACTCAAATTGTGAACTTCACATAATACATCTCTTAATACTTTAAGGTACACAACTTTCATTAAATCCTAAAATACACAATACTGTAAAACTAAACATCAAATTACTAGTTTGGGTTCTATACTTTTAAAACTAAAAACCAGCTCCTTCCAAAACTCGACTAAGGCTCCCTCTGCTCCAAAATAAAACCTGTAACTGAAAGGGTGGAAGGGGTGAGCTACACAGCTCAGTAAAGGTAAGATACATAAGAATTTAATAAGAATGCATGTAAATCAAATCATTTCATTTTACGGTTATTTAGATAGGAGAACATCCTTTCATGCATAGTATTTTATACTATTCATGATAATAACTTGTATGTTTTTCATAGAAAAATATTGTTCTCCTTTTTCTTATCAGAATAATATTACCAAAACCTTTTAGGTTGAATTTCTTTTATTTCTTACAAAGTCACCAAATACAATATTGATTGTTTAAAATCATATACATAGATACATACATATATATATATATATATTCTTGTTACAAAATAATCATTTTAACTTAAATAAGATAATTGGTAACTTTGTCTTAAACTGGAAACATTTTATCAAATAAGAGACTTTTCTTTATAAACTTCTTCTCGTAAAATATTATAACTTTCATAGTCATATAACTTTCATAGTCATAAAACTTAATGTTTCATAAAGAAAAGGTATCTGATAACTTTTTAACGTAAACTTGTACTTTCAGTAGAAGCTCTTTCTTTACAAAACACTAAAACTTTTTCATCAGATTCATCTTTAAAGCATAATAAAACTTCGAAAATTTTATCTTTAAAGAACAACTTTTCTTTTCATCATAACTTCTTTTCATGAGAGCTTTTAACTTTTCATAATGCATATAAACAATTCATTCTCTCATGATCAATAAAATAATATAGCTGTCCATAATATATTGGTTTGTCCATATCTGATAAGTCTGTACAGAGAAGGCCTCATCACATTTGGGTGCTCCCGTGTGTATGATATTGTCCTCTTTGGAAGGCTTGATGGCACATCCCCTCAAGGTTTTATTCCTCCCCGCCGTCCGTACACATTGGGGAGAAGGCCTTGTTCAGATTAGAGTTATGGGTAATATCATTTCCTCTACTTTAAATGGCCTAGAGTTACGGGCAACCCCATTTCCTCTACTTTAAATGGCCAAACAAATAACATTTTTTATGGAAAGCCAATAATTAACCCCTACTGGCCGAGCTCAGATTACCAGAGGACATAACCCGAAAACATTTCATATTTATACATCAAACTGAAATTCATAGTTTGCATAATATTTCACAATAATAGCATTTCCGTTATTTTCTTTAAACATCATGTTTGTTGAATTAGTAATGGCATCAATATGCTTAAATTATATACATAAGGTTTCGAAAGTTTACAAATACATCTTTGTCTGAAACATGATTATATGCCATATCTCTAATCAAAAACTTTTTAATGCATAATACACTTTAAAATAACCTCATGACTTACCAAATGCTCATATAACTTATCCCTTACCTGAAAGCAAAGGAACCGAGAGCCAACAGTCGAAGGAGCCTAGACTTGAGTACTGGTAATCCCTAAACCAAATATCAAAGCTTATTACTATCTATTATACCTTAAAATGAACTTACACATTCATTTCAAAGCCTATCTCTTAAAATCAAGAAAGTCCTAATCCCACCTCTAAGAGGTTCCCACAAACATATTATGCACACATCAACAAAGGATGTCCCAACTAAAGAGAACCAACATTCTCATATTTATATCATATCTTCGGAGGAACCAACTTCATTTCAAAAGGTGCTTTGAGATTAGGGCAATAATGCATGCATAAACATAAACTCTTTTAAGCATGGTCATGTAACCATATACACTCACATGAACAATTTGATGGTTCTCCTTTGAGTACCGAACCTTGAACTAAGGTATACAAAATTAAGCTATGATTTAGACATACCAAATGATGAGCATAATAAATTATAGCTCAAATCATTCAACCTAACTTTAGAATTAAATCCTCAAAGTTAAGCATGTCCCTTACTGTTCTTTGTTTTATTCCAGCAGCATATGCCTCATTTTTAAAATACAAAAGGGCTATTTAAACACATCAAATTCTCATGAAATTTTGCAGAACAACTCCTATGGATGTCTATTAATTACCATATAAATTCGGAGTCAAATCATAAAACCATAATTTACTAAAAATAATACAAGACAACGTACTCAAATCTGTCCTGACAGAATTTCATGCAACTTATAAACTAAACCATTAATTTTATGTTCATCCAAATGTGAGACCACTTCCATAACAACCACATGTGTCTTAGGATTCATAGGAATTATCCCTAGCATCCAAATTCACTATATACCATTTAATACCTAATTTATCATGCATAAACACAGAATCTGTCACAGTGACAGCTCTGAAACTTTTTTCTTGTAAAATTATAAAATGATTGCAAATAATTTTATTATCACATGGGGATTTTTATACACTCATTAGACATGTTAGAAAACATTTATATCCAGTCATTTAACCATTTAGAGTAAAATCAAATACAACAAAAATCCCAGCAGTAACCTTAAAAGCACTCAACCCAACTTTTTCTTACTTCCTTAATCATATACAATCATTTATTAGTAAAAACCCCAATCTACCTTCAACAAATCACTAACACAAATTCATAGCTTCTCAAAATAGCATATATATATGGACTTACAAATTCATGATTTCCTAATTTTATAAACCACAAATTTCAGCTTCTAACAATCATATTAGCAACATAGAAGTGAAACTAAAGTCAAACCATTCCACCATTAAAATACCCATAAAAGATGAGGTTTTTATTTACTTACCCACAAACTTTGAAGCTGAAATCTTAGGGCCAATCTAAAATACCCATAATTGTTTTGGTGAGAGAGGGAGAGCTGTTGGTGAGAAGTAGGGGCTGCCGTGTGAGAACAAGAGAAGAAGAAAGAGATGAGAACAAAGAAAAAGGAAAAGGGAAAGGAGAATGAGGGCTGGACTTTCTGATGCAGCCAAGAAGAGATAAGGGAAATGGTTTGGGTGGGGCATGTATGTTGATAAAGGGATAGAAATGTTGACTCACTTTTTCAACTTTTGGTATTTACACTTTTCGCCCTCCATAATTCTATATTCTAGAAAGGCCAAAGCTATAAAATAACTTTGCATATTAACCCTTACTTTAAACACTTAATTAAACACTAACAACTATATATTTAATAACTTAACAACTTAATATAGTTTTGTACATACTTAGTATATATACATAATGCAATTAGCTATTCAATTATTTATAATCTTTACATTTTTTTATTCAAAGGCATTATAAAATAGTATGTTTATTAAATACTCTTTTATTAATTATAGAAAGAAAGTGGCTTAAAAATAATAATTAACCACTTAAACATATAGTTTAATTATAAAGTTGGGTCGGGGTGTTACATGGGATGCCAATGTCACTAATTATTCCTACACTGGTGGAGTCAATGTCAAGTTGACTCACACTGTTTCTTGATTTTTTTTTTTTATTACAATTAAGCACTATTTTATAATGTTTATTTTCTTTCTCTCTTGAAAACCCATTTATATTTGTTCCATAATAAACAGTTCTATTATTTTACACCCTGCAGTGTTTTTCTTTCTCATACAATTCACTGTTTTCCATGTGAAGTTGAGTTATACACAACCCCATTTACTGTCTCTCCCCTTTGCTTTCCTTTTATAATGGCCTTATGTTTCATAAAGGTGCTATTATTTTCTCCAATTCCAAAACTTTTGGACTAAAACAAAAGTTGGGTGTTATATAGATATCAATATTTATGTATGCGAAGAAATTACCAAAGCATACTTGTTTCTCTACCTAAGCCTTGCATTGAATGAACTTCAGTACTACATCTTTGCTTAGTACTACATCTTTGCTTAGTGTACATCTCTGCGATCATTGGTTTATTAGTAATAGAAAAACATATGGATGATCAGAACAAGTTAATGACAATTATTTTTTGAATAACCATTTGCATTTGTGTCTCATTTTGTGCATGAAAAGTATGCAATACCTCTTGTGTCCCATTTTGCTTGTAGTCTTATATTTTTGTTATGATTGTTGCGTTGATTGATGTTGGTGATTGGGCTTCATGTGGACAGGTTTTTTGGGCTAGAAAATACGCAGAAGAGGTTAGGTAGGAGTCACCGTGAGGGCAGACTGCTAATCAAGCTAGAAAGTGCCCAGGTTAAAGAAGGGTCACTTGTCACCTGTATTAGTATTACGTTGTTTTTATTTTTTATTTTTTAAAAGAAAGTAAAAGCTTTTTAATCAAACACAAACTGTGCAATACCAACGTTGCCCCTTTTTGAGCTTCCTCTGTACCTATTTGGCTTCATGCCCCTTTTGGCATGATGTAGACTGTATTTAATAATTTGTTTTTACTTATAAAAAAGAATAGAAAAAGAATTCTTTTTCTTGTACTGTTAAATTGGCTTTGTGACTTTTCTAGTAGCTAGGTAAATCTTCTGTGCATAATGTCATGGTGTTTGAGAAGCTAATTTTGAAGATGTTAACACATAATTCTCTATGCAGCCATCAATCAAGTCCACTATCAGGCTACGGGACTCATTGCTTCCAAAGGATGAACCAAAGCTGGCTGTTCCTCTTTTGTTACTTATTGCTCAACATCGTTCTTTGTAAGCTTTAGAGCTGTAATTGTTATATATATATGGACAAGTTTATAAAAGAAATATATATATATATATATATATATATCTTTTTCCTTGGGATACATTGTTGATTACAATGTGTTTTGTTGTGTTTAATATCTTTCTTCATTTGATGCTTTGGATGCATTGTTGTAAGTCTTTATCTTTTTATTCTTTTTTTTTTTTTTTTTTCATTATGTACATTCAAATTTGTATCATAGGGCCATATTTGAAACATATGTAGGCCCTATCAAACAAATTTTCAAAAAAAAAAATTTGTAAAACAAACACAGTTGGGACATGCATGCGTGCAGTACCCTATTGGAAAGGGAAGTGGAATTATTTTTGAATGGGTGAATTTCTCGCCCTTGAAATTCACTGAACAGACACCTGAGTGTGTGTGCCTGTATATATATATATATATATATATATATATATATATATATATATATATATATATATATATGCAACCTGAACTTCCTCTGATCCTTATTCCAGACAATAGTACCTAAATTGTTTATCACTTCATACATATATCTTCTCTTTTGACTAACTTATTTCATAAATCAAGTTTCATAAATTAAATTATTTTTAACCCTTCATACAAATTGATATTGCCTAACGTTTTTCATAAATTAAATGAACTTTAAACTCCATAAGAAAATGTGACAATCAAATCTCAACAAGCAACTCTTAATTAATTACATGGATGCATTAGGTTCTTTCTCACTGATAGAATCAACAAATCTTATCGATATTTCGAGGCAACTTAGACCAGCTCTTGCCACCTGAAAGAAGTGGTCAAAGCCCCATGGCTATATTTCTTGAAAGAACTAACTTGTTATTTTTCTTGTAAATAGAATTTAAAAGCCAAAGCACAGGCTCTTATTACATCTGGTGCGGGCAGTAGATTTTGTCCTGCAAGTGACCTGGCTAAGCTTGTAAGCCTTTATTTTCCTACATCATTTTGTCCTTAACTACAAGTGAGTTCCCTCAAACCTTTTACTATGTGGGCAACAGTTTTATTTATTTTGGAAATCAAATATGACCATACATAGTATTAGTATATGTGCTCTATTACAATTCTATAGAAAATTGAGTAAGCAAGATAACCCTTTGAAAAGCCAATTTTTTCATTAACCAAAAATGAGTTCCCTAAAAATTACTTCCAATGAAATTTGACAATTACTTATATATTCTTGTCAAGGTGAACGGTGACGTAAGTATGTAGTTGTAGATTTTTATTACAAACTAAAATATAAATTCTCATAGTTCATTTGTAATATAATATTTACCTTTCTTATACGTCTTACATGTGTACATGATTGGACGACATTGTGTACATGTGGTCCAATCTTCTACATCTTACCGTACTTCTTATTTATTTTTGCTTCTTAATGGGGGTTTCAGGTAGGAAAACACTGAGCCACTTGTGATTCTTCATCTTCCACTGCTTGCTGAATATAAGGTAGCTTTCTTTTAATTGCCCTATAGCCGCATTTTTTATAAATGCAAGTAAGACCCACCACCTATACCAGTGTTTTTAACAATGTAGCTATAGGTCCCCTCTGTAATAAGTAATAAGTTTCACATGATCATAGCTGCATTTATTTTCACTGTCTCATTTGTTTAAAAATACAACTATAATTACAATAATTGAGGCTTTAAAAAACTTGACATCCTTTCTTGGTGAAATTCAATTTACATTATAATCTTCAACAAATTTGTTGAAATAGAACCTTAACATATAATGTTCATGGTTAGGGGTGTACTATTTTGTAGGTAGAAAATGAACTCACAAACGAAACATCCTCGATCTTTCTTAACCACGTGAAAATCATCTTGATAATACTATATTTATTGCAAACTCATCATCCAAAGACACATTCTATATTTCTATACAACAATTTGACAATAACCTAAATGCACCAACATGCTTTTCCTAAAATTATAAGCTTGTTTCGTTGATAGATTTGTCCTCTATTTTAAGAACATTTGCTTCAACAAGTTTCAACGATCACTCATACAATTTCATCTTAACTAATTTGAAGGGTTAGTGGCAATGCATTTACAAATGTTGTTGTAGGTCAGAATTTCGAAATATTGTATAGCAATGGATAAAAGTTGGATGAAGAAGAAGAGGGGTTCAATGGAATATATTGGAGGTGTAATTAACTTTGTGGAATTTGCATCTGAACATGCCCGCGATGGGAAAATCTTTTGTCCTTGTACCAAATGTGTGAATTTGTGTTTGGTCCCACCAAGGGTGGCACGTGAACATTTGTGGAGAAAGGGGATGTTTCAAAGTTACACACATTGGAAATGGCATGGGGAATCGGCCGATGTGCCAACGGCCACTGAATGTGGGACTAGTCATATGCAAGACTCCCTAGAATAATACGGTGACTTTCGTGGGATGTTGCATGATTTGTGCCCCACACATGAAATGCCATCGGAACCAATGGAAGAAGGTGAAAGTGTGCAACAACCGACTCAAGGCCAACTGACCGATGATGCACAAAAATTTTACAAAATGATAGATGATGTGGACAAACTCTTATATGCTAGTTGTGCAAAATTTAGCATATTCTCAGCCATCGTTATGTTATTCCAGTTGAAGACTCTTTGTGGTTGGACGAACAAGTCATTTACTATGTTGCTTCAAGTCCTGATGGATATGCTTCTTGCAAACGCTAAGTTGCCAAAGGACCATTATGAGGCTAAGAAGATAGTCCGAGATTTGGGTTTGGGTTATGAGAAGATCCATACTTGTCCCAATGATTGTATGCTATTTTGGAAGGAGAATATTAACCTCGACGCATGTCCTTGTTGCAAAGTTTCAAGGTGGAAAACGAATGAGGCATCCGTTACAGGTAATAATGCATCATCTAGTAAGGGAAAGAAGAAAGCTGCAAAGATCTTACGGTGGTTCCCCTTAAAGCCAAGATTGCAGCGATTATTTTTGTCACCCGACCTGGCTAGTTCTATGAAATGGCATGTTAATGGTCGTACAGATGACGAGGTAATGCGGCATCCTGCTGACTCAGAAACATGGAAAATGTTTGACAGTATGCATTTACAGTTCTCGTCTGACCCTCGTAATGTCAGACTTGGACTAGCTGCAGATGGGTTCAACCCTTTCGGAATTCTGAGTACTACTCACAACACTTGGCCGTGCATGAAACGGTCATCTTTGATTCTATCACTAGTTATTCCTGGTCCTAAATCACCAGGGATTGCGATAGATGTGTACTTGCAACCCTTAGTAGAAGAACTGAGGGAATTATGGGATGTTGGAGTAGAAGCGTACGATGCATCTTCAAAAAATGTATTCCAATTGCATGCAGCATTGATGTGGACCGTACATGATTTTCCTGCCTACGTAGATGTGTCGGGTTGGAGTACAAAGGGTAAGTATGCGTGTCCTAATTGTGCATTGGAGACTGACTCTCGATATTTAAAAAATGGCCACAAATTCTATTACATGGGACATAGGCGATGGTTGGGTAGGGACCATGAATTTCGGGAAGAAGATACATTATTTGATGGATCTACTGATATGCGAGTGCCTCATATGCCACAAGTTGCAGCAAGTATAATTATGGACACTGAAAGTTTAGTTGGACATTGTCTGGGAAAGAAATGTCAAGAAAAATACAACAAAAGAAAGAGAGGTGAGGCAAACCAGTGTGTTTGGAAGAAGAGAAGTATTTTTTTTAGCTTGCCTTATTGGGAGGATCAGAAGTTGTGACACAATCTTGATGTGATGCATATAGAGAAAAATGTGATGGATAATATACTTTGCACGGTGCTGAACTTGAAGGACTGGACAAAGGACAATTACAAGGCACGCCTTTACTTGGCGGACATGGGAATAAGGAGTGAACTCCACCTATAGTGAAAAGGTGATGATAAGTACACGATACCGCCCGCGTGTTTTCATATGACTGCATTGGAGAAAGATGGTTTCTTGCAAGTTTTGCGGGACGCAAGAGTGCTTGATGGATATGCTTCCAACATCTCACGCCGTGTCAATCTGAAAGAACGCAAGATTTCTGGTTTAAAGAGTCACGATAATCACATTCTCATGCAACAACTCCTTCCAATTGCTTTACGAGGATCTTTGCCATCGCACGTTACTAGGCCTTTGATAAAGTTAGCTTGTTTCTTCAGGAAAATTTGTTCGAAAACCCTTACGGTTTCAGATATAGCGAGTGCTAAGGCAGACATTGTAGTCACGTTGTGTGAATTGGAAAAGATATTTTCTCCATCTTTCTTCACTGTGATGGTACATTTGGTCATGCACTTGGCTACTGAAGCTAAGATTGGTGGTCCAGTTCAATACCGTTGGATATACCCCATTGAGAGGTAAGTCGTCTGTAATACATGTACAATATAAAATTAATATGCGCTTTGTAATAGTTAGTGTCAATTGCCAACCTTCTTATGCGCATTATAGGTACCTCTCACGCCTTAAGTCTTACGTAAGAAATAGGGCTGCTCCAGAAGGGTGTATTGCCGAAGGATATATAGTGGAGGAATGCTTAACGTTTTGCTCATGATATATGGAAGGAGTTGAAATTATATTTAATCGACCCACGAGGACGATGGAGAAGTCAACAAGGGCGGTTTCAAGTGTGGCACTAAACAATAGGGAGTTGACCCAAGCTCATCGCTACGTTCTATTCAATTCCGACAACATTTACCAATTTCGTGAGTAAGTACTACAAACACCAATATAATTGCACGATAAGCCAATGTTCGCATACTTGTGTTAACACTAATACAATTGCCATCGCATGCAGGATGCACAAAACTTTGGTGGAGGATGAACTTTGAAGGGGCCACGACCGTATATCCACTTCTATTATTCATAAGCACCACATGGAGAAGTTTTGTGGCTGGTTTAGATCTCATGTAGGTGTCACATCATCAACTTCTTAAGCCTGCAACTTTCCCATAAGTAGAATAACTGTACTAATTATAATAAGATGGTTTGGTTATATTAGGTGATGTCAACTTTCCCACTGATACACTTGTCACACTTTCAAAATGGCCATATACTTCAGTCAATTGGCTGAAACATTATGTCATAAATGGGTTAAAATTTAGGAGTTCGAATGTTGAGGGAAATAGAAAAACACAGAACAGTGGAGTTAGTGTTGCCACTGAAGGTGGCATTACGTACTATGGTGTGTTGACAGAGATTATTGAGTTGAATCATTCTGGCAGTATCAAACATGTGCTATTCAAGTGTACATGGGTTGATGATCAAAATATGAGGGAATTCAAGACTGATGAGTTTGGGTTTCCTATGGTGAATTTTACTCACTCCATACATGGTGGGGAGGAAACGGTGCATGAACCATATGTCTTGGCGTCTCAAGCTACACAAGTTTTTTATGTTCAAGATAAAAGGCACAAAGATTGGTATGTCGTCGTTAAAACGAAAGCCAGATATGTGTTTGATGCCAGTATTGGCCCCAATTATTACGAGGATGACACAGATGGGTTTCATGAGAACATTCCGTATAGTATAAGTGGTAATGATGTTCGTAGGGATGACATTCGTTGGGGTCGAGATGATGTGGAGGGAATGACAATTGATGCCTCTATCATTGGCGAAAGAGATCTTCATGAAATGGACAAGATGATTATGAGTTCATTGATGATGAGTCCAACGATGACGATGACAACACAGTCGAGTACAGCGATGATGAGTAATGTAATAGGATATTGCTGTTGTATGTGTAATTATGTTATAGTTATTATTGAAATTATAAGTAGAATTTGTAAAGGTCTATTGCGTAATCAAATTGACAATGTTGCATATATATGTGGAAACTGTTATTTCTTCATGTTGTTATCTCAATAACACTTTTAACATATATATATATATATATATATCATTTTAATATATATAATTATCTTCACAACTGATATTTCTTCATGTTCTTATTTCTTCATGTGATTGCTTGTTGGCTATAATTATCTTTATGTTTCTGTTGTAAAGGTGTTGGACGCAAGAATGGTGAGGAAACGTCAACTAGGGATGGTTTACGTTGGGCAAGGATCATCGAATTCCCGACAAAGGGTGGAGGCAGTAGACCAAGAAGCCCATCATTCTGAGGAGGCAAGACCGGTGGGAAGTGACGATGAGACACAGCCCCCGAGTAGTTAACATGTCTTTTCATCTAAATTTTGATGTTTGTTAGTAGATGCATAATTCAGTTCTAATAATCTATATTTATATAATATTTATATGACATTAGCATAGCATTTCGTTCCAGTTTGGTCCATTCAGTATATTCGGTCCACTTCAGTCTGTTTGGTCCATTCATTTCCCTTAGGTCTAATTTGGTCGAATTAGGTCTATTTGGTCCTATTTGGTCTTCTCAGTTCATTGATTTCCCTTCAGTCCATTTCGGTCCAATATGGTCCATTCGGTCACTCCGGTCCACTAAGATCAACTTTGGAACATTCCGTCCATTTTGGTCCATTTTTGTTCACTTTGGTCTATTCAGGGCACGTAAGAATGATAAAAGATAAATTTGGGTTGAAATTATACGTTCTAAATCCGAATTTATTAAGAAAAATGAAGGCAACCCAAACGAAGTGAGGTTGCTTAAGTTTTCAAAATCTAGGTAAGTGCATGCTTGTTTAAAGATGCAAAATTAACCTAAATCAAAATAATTGACCCCACAAAATCTTGTAATAGGAAGAGGTCATAATATGATTTTTCTATGGTGAATTTTTATAAGTGCGAAGACTTAGTTTTGGCTAAGTGATGTTATTCTAGGCGAAGTTACAACCTTTGTATGGGACTTATAAGTTACTATTAATGAGAACTAGTTGGAGGTTGTCAAGTAATGCGTTACGAAATGTATTGATTGCCAATATAATGGGTGAAGAAGTTGTCGATTACTCACAATGCGAATAGGCATCTAGGTTAATTAGTCACAGTAACAAGAAGTCACAGAATTAAGAACTAGCAGTCAATCTAATTATAATGCAAGCTAGTAATACAATGTTTTCAACAATTAACTTGGTCTAGTAGGGGAGGTATTGGTCGTTTACGACCTCATTAAATCTAAAGTCAACTGAATATGTTGCTGTAATACATGATTGAAATTATACTATTGCACAACCAGTGGGTTACATGAATGCGTGGGAGAAATGCCTCAATTTAGTCAAATTTTGTTTAAATGAAATCATAAACCTTTTATTATTTCTGTTACTAGGTAGATGCATATCTTTTGCTTTGTGTGATATTTTTCAGTAGTTGTGAGCTTTGATAAATCAGTCCTAATATTGGTGGTTTTGTATATACAGATGATTACATTCAAACCCCAACACCGATACAAAATCCAACACCAGAAAATAGGCGTGCAAGACGTGGCAAAACAAAGTTGGCTGACATATGGGCAATGACTGGTAAGTACAAAATCTCGTTGCCATTAAATGCTAAAGGCCAACCTATTGGGCGAGACAGGTCTTTGTTCGTTCGGTGGTTGGGATCATTTTGCGAGAATGGCCTATTATGCCCGCTCACGCCTGCTGGGTGGCCAAGCGTTGGTGAAAAGTTTAAATGGGATTGTTGGGTGGAAATTGAGATACTATGAAAATAAAGTATAAGTTACTACATTTACAGCTGTTTTCTTACGTAAATGTCCTATTCAGCCACTATTCTAATATTTAAACTACTTTTGCATTTCAGAAACGATATATAATTGATCCCACCATTGTCGCACCACCCAATCAAATGGCATGGGCAATGCATCAGCTAGGGAAAATTCGGAGAAATCGGAGGACGAAGTTAAAGAAGAAACTGAAAAAAAGAGGCATGACACGTGAACAGGTATTGGCTACTCCACCGGAAGCGGTTATCACAACGCAATGGACGGAGATGGTTGACTATTGGTTCAATGAGAAAACAGAGGTACTGACTATCTTCGTCAATCTCATATTCGTGGTAATTTAGTGAAGAGATGTTTTTTTTTTTTTTTTTTTTTTTTAGGGTGAGTTTGGTTGGGCTTTTTGAAAAAGTGCATAATGAAAAAGTTGAGTTTTCAAAAAGTGCATAATGAAAAAGTGTTTTTCAAAAAGCTGAGTGTTTGGTAAAAGCTGTTAAAAAGTGCTTTTTGAAAAAGCTGAGTGTTTGGCTAGCACTTATAAAAGTTGCAGTTTGAGGAATAAATTACCAAAAAGGACAATGTATATATAAGGGAGTTTATTTCATACTTAAATCAATATTGTGAAATTATTTTTTCTCACCAATATTAGCTAATAATAACTTAACACCTAAAATTTATTGTGAAAATATTGTGATAATTTTATACTATTTTAATTTGAACTTACTATTACAATTATTTTTTTCTCTTTCTAAACAAATTTTTTTTTTTCACTAATATTAACTAATAATAACCTACCACTTAAAATTTATTGTAAAATTATTGTGAAAATATTGTAACAGTATTTCTCAATTTTAATTTCTTAATCTTTATTTTATGTTTTTCTTATTTTATTTTACAACTTTATTTATATTTCCTTTATTTATATTTTTATTTTTTTTCATCTTTTTTTTTCTCCTCCACACACCGAAACTTAATTTTTTTTCTTTATTCCTTTCTTTCCTCTTTTCCCTGCCACTCCCTCCACGTCCACACACGTGCCCCTTTTCTTCTTCATTTTCTTCTTCATTTCCTTATTTCTTCTTCAGAGTCTCTGCGTCTCTTTTTTTTTTTTTTTTTGACGGTTCGAAAGCTAACGGTGATGATGAAGAAGATGAAGATGATGATGATGATGATGAAGAAGATGAAGATGGAGATGATGAAGAAGTCTCGCATCTCTTTTTTGGTTTTTTTCTTTGTTTCCTTATTTCGTCTTTCCTTTTTTGTTCTTTTTTTTACACACTCCACAGAAGATTATGATGATGATGATGAAGAAGATGAAGATTATTGAAACATAAGGATTTTGGGTGGATTTTGGGATTTTGGGTTTTTTTTTTCTGTGGATTTTGGGTTTCTTTTTTTTTTTTTTTTTTTTTTTGTGGATTTTGGGTTTGATTTTGAGTTGATTTTGATTTTGGGTTTGATTTTGAGTTGGGTTTGCTGAAGTTGATTTCCTTATTTTGTCTTTCCTTTTTTTTCTGTTGATTTTGGGACTGCCGAAGTTTGTAATTGCCGAAGAATTTCGTTTGAGAGTACAGACGAGATGGGTTTGGGATGGATTTTGAAGGGCAATTTCGTAATTGCTGAAATTTCCAACGGATCTATCCTAAACGCCCACCAACGTTTAGAATATGTACCGAAATCCATCCATAAATGTTTTGAGCGTTTCCTTCGTTGGAGTAAAACGCAACTTTTTAGAAAAAGTTGCGTTTTACTCCAACCAAACACATTTTTTGGCCAATTTTTTTCAAAAAGCCAACTTTTAGCTGAAAAAAGCTCAACCAAACGGGCACTTAGTATTGATGGTAATGTGGTTGCAGACATTAAGTGAAAAAAAATGCGGCTAGTCGAGGTAAACAGGAGGAAATAGCCAGGTCTGGGGCGAAAAGTTTTGCACAAATTTCTGATGAAATGGTAAGAAATAAACTTAGAATTCATGAACGCCTATTTATGGTTTTAACCTCATTTCATATGCTTTAGTAATAAGGATAAGTTACTTAAATTATCTTATTAATTACATTTTTTGTTATTAATAACTTAATAACTAATAATAGACATATGTAGAGGCCTGCAAACAAATTGATAGATTTGAACAGTTAAAGATTTGGATTCAAATTACAAATTTGTATGGCTCAAATTTAATTATTAATCATTTTACGTGCAATTTTGTCTAAAACTGGAACAAAAATAGAAATCATTTGTAAATCAATTTGAAGTGCCAAAGAAACAGGAAAAACTAATAAAAAGGTTCAAATGTGGAATCCATTCATCATGAAACAAATGCAGAAATTGTTTATAAATTATGTCCATGTGCCAAAGAAACAGATACAAATAGATAGAACACTACTTTTGACACACTTGAGTAACTTCAGAGTTTCCCACTCTCACTTTTTTCCCAAAAAACTGTGGCAATCCCTATTGGGTGCATTTCAGCAAATAGATTTAAACAACTAACCTGCCCTTAAAATTTTAATATATTGACTAAGATTAGAGTCATGACATTCACATTCTTGGATAAGGACTTTAAGCATTGGTGGTGGGTGTTTTTGCATGATACATAGGAGGATTCACACTAAATATTGTTTAACATATAGGATTTCAAATGACAGGATTAGGTAAAGATATTTAGGAAATTCCACAAGAAGATTAGCATGACAGCCCATAGGATAGGGAAACTTATGGGGTATAGTGTAACTGTAATGACACTACAATCTTGTGGAAAAAGTCTTGTAAATTAGCCTTATTTTCATGTATAACTTAGCATTTGGAAAAGATAAATAATAACATGTTTAGAAAAAATTTCAAATGTACTCCATCTTGAAGCAATTAATAACATTAACAGATGGTCCTACAAGTATATGGATAAGATCACACGTAAAATTCTTTAGTAAAGTATAAATCCTTGTCATGGGATGATAGAAAAAACTACTACCTATGGGCTTCATGTTGTACCATTATCTATAGATATTATTATGTTGTACTGTTTTGATTGGTTTAAAATTTTAAATATTAATATCCCTTGCACATTTAGCAAGAAAGCAGCAGAAAAAAATTACTCCCATATGATTGAGGTGATCCTTGAAAACAATATAATGTACACAGAAAAATATGATGGTGGTAACTGAAACTTGAACGACTTCTATTTATTTTCTTGGTCAATTTTAGTAGGTAAGGAATTTTTGGGAAAACATAAATCAAAACATAGTTCTACAATGTTAGTGCTAAAATTAAATTTGAAATGAAATAGATACAACTATTAGCTAATGACTTAAACTCAACCATTGATTTATAATTTATCATAGTTAAATGAATGATGAAATTTAACTATTAAGTCTAGAAATTCGTACATACATACTGACAACTGCACGTAATTGACTTGTGAGGCATTTTTGGTTGTTTTTCTGTATTTTGATACCATATTTGGTTGTTTTCAGTATGTTTCATCTGTCTCTTTGAGTAGTTAAACCCTCTTGTGGGGTATGGACAAGTTGCTTTTTATAATGAAAATCGGCCTTGTAGGCTGCGTGTACACAGTATGTGCAGCAAGCTGATATCATTTCTTTTGGACAAAGCTGTTAACAACATGAATGCCGTAGTGTTTATTGTATGAATTTTTTTCATCATGTAGGCGAAAGCTAAAGGGGCGCCCGTTGAGCGTGCAGATGTATATCAACAAGTATATCGCACCAAAGATGGGGTTGCTGTTAGTAGCCGTGTGCAAGAGAACATGGTAAGCACAACTTCATTGAATGGAAATGTAGTGTATGTTGTGTTTGTACTGTTTACGGTGTGTAATATGTTTGGTTTTTGTGGGAAAACAGGATAGGATGGCAGCACTTTTAAATAAACAAGGCATGCGACTAGAAGGAGAGATTGGTAGTGGAATCCTCTGGTCGCAAGACGATGTGTATGCTTGGGTGATGGGTCGTCCAGAGCGCACTTGGCTCAATTTGAGGCGAGGCATAGGGCAGAATTAGCTCAATCTAAGGCAAGGCACCAACAACAAATGGACGAAATGAGGAATTCAATGAGAGACATGTTCAAGCAATGTAACGAACTTAGCCCACTTATCCATGAGTTAAATCCTTCTCAGGTAACAAACAAATGTTATTTAGCGAAACACTACTTTTTACCATGCATTGTTATGTGATATTAATATGAGGCTTTTAATATACTTCAATCAGGTGGCAATGCTTGATGGGAATGATGGGAATGCAACTCTGAATTTTGAGGTAAAACAAGATTTCTCTAAAAATTTCTCTAAAAATAGTAGGAAAGAAAACTTTATGATGGTGAATATGTTATAGAATATTATAAGTTGATTCAGGACGCATTTTAAAGGTCTGTTTTTGATATAGTGACTGCTCTAGATTATCGCATTCTCCATGACTAGACACATGCAAAATACGAAATGTAAAGGGAAACAACAATAGCTCTCATTATCAATCTAATCCATGTATTGCTGAACTTGATTGAATTGGAAGTTTTTAGTAGATTTTATTATTCTCTCTGTGTTTTAACTCTGATAAATTGACTAAGTATGTTACTACACTACTCTTGTTAAATTATTAATGAATAGTTGAATTACAGCTACCCTTCCTCTCATGTTACTAAGTTGATGAAAACAACATAACTGATATGGGGCAGAGATTGATTCGTGGTACTATATTTTCGTTGTATTGTTTTTTTTAATCCAAATGAGCTCTCCCTCTGTTATGTTAATTTTTTTCCCTTCCATTTTGGCATTTGAGAAGCCAAATCACTCCATAATTAGGCAAAAATAATTTGAAATTATGTCCAAATAAACGTTTTGATACAAATGTTTGACTTTGGCAAGTTTAACTTGACAAAGAATAATTTGTGCAGTTTTACCACGAAGTGGATAAGAAAGCATTTCCGTTCAGTGAAAGATGGTAAGAAGTACGTCAAAATGGAGCTAAATGCCACTGAGGAAACTCTTGAGCCCTTACAACATGTTGTCCTTCTAAGCATGTTGTCAAGTTTTTTGTGAATAGACATGAATTGGCTTTGTATATATATTTTTGTTAACAACCGGTTTGTGATGTTGCTGGTTGTGGCTGTTTGAGGGCAGTTTAGAATTAATGTAAAAAATGTACTCTTGTATATATTTTGTGATGTACAAAATATATGTACTATTATATTGGGAACTTGTTTATTTTGGTAATTTTGTGTTGGGAAGTTGTGATGGATGTTGGGATAAGTTGTGTTGTGTGTTGGGAAGTTGTGATGGATGTTTGGATAAGTTGTGTTGTGAGTTGGGAAGTTGTGATGGATGTTGGGATAAGTTGTGTTGTGTGTTGGGAAGTTGTGATGTTGGGATAAGTTGTGTTGAACTTGTGATAGCAGGGACAAATTCTAAGGTTGTGATAGCAGGGAAATGAATGAAAAACAAAACAAAACAAAAAAAGCAAAATCTATAGCCGCGTTTTTAAAACGCGGCTATAGTTACACATGAACGTAGGAGGCTTCGCATGGTAAACGCAGCTGAAAGATGGTCTGTAGCCGCGTTTGTTAAACGCAGCTAGGCACAGGTCTATAGCCGCGTTTTTGAAAAACGCTGCTATAGTCTTCAGCCTTTAACCGAGTTATAAACACGGCTCAAAGTGGTCTGTAGCCGCGTTTTTATAAAACGCGGCTATAGGTCTGGGACTATAGTCGTGGTTAAAACCGTAGCTTTAGACCTGATCTTTAGCCGCGGTTACAAAAACGCGGCTACAGACCCGCAAGGGTCTGTTGTTGCATAGCATAGGCATGGTTTGTAACCGCGGCTATAGAAAACGCGGCTATATCCTGTAGCCGCATTTTCAGGGTCTATAGCCGCGTTTTTTAAACGCGACTATAAACCCCGTTTTTTGTAGTGTCATGAGAAATTACCTTTATCTCTTCATTTTGAATCTTTCCTATTGTTCCAACATCGATAACTAGAGATCTTCCGGTTACATTTTTATTAGTGAATGGACCTCTCGATGGTCTATACATCCCATACTTAGTCAGATCACCATATTCTAGTTATGAAAGCGTTGTGATTAGAGTGTCCGCCATGTAAATTGGGAGATAATTCAACAAAGACATTCCTCGATGCACCAATTCTTTGGTTAGCACATGAAACTACAATCAAACACATTAGTATACAGTGAGCTAACTATTACAATGTTATAAAGGAAGAGGTATGACTTCAAAAATGTTTGGAACTATATTGCTTCAATCTAGAGTTGACAATTAAAGTGATCATTCATATGTAATTTTACTATTTTAGTCACATAATTATTTTAATAAGTCACGTGAATTTTTTAAATAATACTCATAAATAGTCTTATAAATTACCACATGATATATTAGAAAATATAACTCCAAACATATTTGGAACCAAATTTTTTTTTAAATTATATATATATATATATATATATGAGATTTTAATGATGTCAACTGGATCGAATTATATAGATTCCATGTGCAAGAGTTCTAAAAAGAAATAATGGATTGTTTTATTATTATTATTATTAGGTTCTAGTGTGTGTATATATATATAATTAATAAAAATTAAAGGATTCTTAACTTTTAACCATGAATTTCACATTTATAATTTCTTCTAAAAAGGAAAAAAAAAAAGTCCATATCTCTAATTTTCTAAAAAATAAATAAATAAATAAAGAATGTTTTTATTAAAAATATTTACTTATATGTTTTTGAAAAATGCTAGCGATACAAACTTTTTTACAATAGATTTTACAAACTGTTGGTGGTGAGTGGCTATTAGTAAATGAAAAAAATGATGTTACTCATGTTAGTGATGGGCTCAGATGAAGACCAGTAAAAATTAAGAAGTTGACCACAACAAAAATTAGTAAAACATTGTAAAATAGTTTGTGAATGTAGCATTACTCTATATTTCTTTTCTTTTTTATACAAGATAAAATTCTACTCTAGCCAAATCTAAGTGTATATGTGTGTGTGAAGCTCCCTCCTAGAGACTTGAACCCCGGCCCTTGCCTCCCAAGACCCTCACGCTCCATAAACACTTAAACTTGTAGAATGACCATCGTACCAAGGGTGTCTCCTAAATATTATTTGGTTCAATGAGCTATTATGGTTTAAGAGTAATTAGAGGTCTCATAACTAAAAAAGAGTAATTAAAGGTCTCATAATAGAAAAAAGAGTAATTAGAGGAAAAATGAAGTACATTAATAATTTGTAAATTTTTCTATTTTTATGAAATACATTAAATATATTATAAACTCTTATACAAATTCAAATTTTATGTATCACTTTTTGTGTTCCACCAATAATTTATAAACTTTTCTATTTTTGAAAAGAGTCATGTGTTTATTATTATTTTTTTTGAATTTGGTTACTTTATAAGAAAAGTTAATGAAATATATGGTAAGTTGCGATTAATAGAATATAAAGTGGAACACAATATCTATTAACTTTTCTCTTGTTATTATTATTAGATATTGGGTTGGAGAGAGAGAGAGAGAGAGAGAACATGCATGCAAATTAATAAATACACAATAAGAAGAGAGAATCTTACCGGACTTCTAATGACAACTAAAGTGCGAGCTCCACGGTCTTCAAGGTCATAGGCAATCTCCATTCCAGAATTACCCCATCCAATTACCAAAACATCCTTAGATGTATATCTGGAGCCCGATTTGTAATGGCTGGAATGGAGAATCTCTCCTGGAAAACTTGACAACCCTTTAATATCACGAATATAACCCTCATTATTCTCACCACTAGCAACCACTAAGAACTTAGCATGGTAAACTTCCACTTTTCTTTTTAATGTGTTCTTAGCTTCAATTCTCCATTTCTTTCCAGCTTCAACCAATGAAGCCGATTCGACAGTACGATGGTAGAGAGGCTTTATATCAAATTGTGAGACATAATTTTCTATATATTTAAGAAAAAAATCTTTGGGCATATAGGTAGGGGCATCAGGAGGGAGAGGCTTATGTGGCAAGAAACAAAATTCTTTTGCTAAATGGAGACCTAATCGATCATAGGTTCTTTTCTTCCAAAGAGAAGCATAACAATCTTCTCTTTCAAGGATCAAATGCGGGATGGAGTGGCGAGTTAAGCACGCTGAAGTTGCAAGACCAGAAGGCCCAGCTCCTACGATCAATACCTTTGTTTCCATGGTAATCTCAATTTCACAATTCAATTACTAAGGTCAAATATATATGATTTTTATCTTTGCTTTAATTTCTAAGTACTTCCAAAGTGTAGTGATGGATATTCTTTCATGTACCTGATTCTCTTCGATTCTGATTTCCATTAACTGTACATCATGATGTATACCAGTGCATGTATGCTACTCCAGAGACTACATGCAAACTATGCAACAACTCTGACGTAATTTATTGGCTCTCTTGTTAACTATGGATTGACTGGACTTAATTTATACTTACCAAAACAAGATATAAGCTTTGTTCATGGAAAAAGAAAACAGTGGGCTCTTGAGCTAGTAACAAATGAGTGCAGCAATAACCTTATAATCATGGTACTAGTAAATAAAATCGTACTTCTTATATAGCTAGGTATTTAACAGATTGCACAGAGAGAGAGAGAGAGTTACAGACAGTATAACAGATTAACAGGTCTTAATTTTGTGTTTCTCACAATTTTGTAAAGCATTGTTCTTATTTCTTCATCTTGATTTCTAAACTTTCTGCGTTCACTTTTTCATAAATAGATAACTAACTCAAATATTTAATCAGTCAAACACCTCATAATTATGAGTTTATCAACTAGCGTCGTAATTTGACTCTTTGAAGGTTTCGAATTGATCCTACTTCCTAGGATATTCAGTCATTTGGCTGTTAGTTGTTACTTTGCTAGTTTGGTATACATAACAAACGATACCTGCTCCTCGCAATAACATGAATCATAAATCTAGCACATTTGCCGGTAGAATCAATCTAGATCAATCCAGATTATTTGCAATATATTGCAATGTATATACTTGCATATTCGTTATTAGGTGAAACTAATTACTCATAACCATAATAGTTATATTTATATTATGTAACGGTCATTAACAGGTTAAACTTGGATAATTGGATATACCTAATACAACATTCTATTTATTCTAGCTTTTTTTTTTTTAGTTAATCTTTGTTATATATATCAATTCTATGGTTAATGATGATGGCGTAATTTTTTTCCAGGAGGACCAATAATAGATATATATATATATATATATATATATATATATATATATATATACAATGTAGAAATTGCAAGAAAGTGGAGGGGTTTTTTTTTTTTTTTTATATTTATAAATCCAGGGGCCATGCTGCTCCTCCCTTCGCTGGTGTTTACACTCTACGGGATAAGGTAGGTGTGTTGTTATCTTGGTTAAGTTATTCATATCATATTTTCAGGGCCAGCTTAATGTGTTTTGGGGCCTAAGACAACAATTTTGAGTGGGGCCTTAAAGAAAAAAATTAATATTAAAATTTTTTATCCGTTGATTTTTTTTTCTCATAAAAGCAGTTTTATTTGTTAACAAAATAACAACCAATGTTAATGTGGACCCATACAAGAGTATAAAAGTAAATTTTTTTTTATAACGAATCAATGAAATTCTCAACAACAAAAAAAAATTGATGGTGAAATTTATTACAAAAATTAAAACCCTAAGAGATAAGTACAGACGTAGCTTCGTGATTACTAAAAATAACAAAATAAAATAAATTTATGGCCCTATGCTTCTCCACGTCTGACATCCCAACCAGTATGTTAAATTAATGAACGAATGAAAATGAGGCAACCTATGTGCTGTGTCAAAATTTAAAGTTATTACCAAGAATAAAATAAAGAGAAACTAAAACAAGATAGCTTGAATTATGAGAAAGTTCAGGAAAGAAATTAACAAAGATTTCAGAGAAGTAACAAGCCTGAGGATCAAACTCAAATGAGGAGAAGAAGGTCTGAAGCGCAGTAGCTATAGCTTCAAAACAGTTTCTTTTTTATGCTTTAAATAGAGAGTGGGGCAAAATTTCCAGCAATTCGTACAAGAAAAATTGAGGTCTGAGATTGAATATGTATGTAATTTTTGTCTTTAAATTTTATTTAGTTTTTGTTGAGAGAGATTAGTTGTTTGGTTGAGAGAGAGAGTGTGTGTTTTTAGCTTCTCTATGCGGGAGTTAATGAATTCTACTCTGAAAAACACCCATGGAGAAGGTGAAAGGTTACACATCTAACGAAAAATTTATTTGCTCTAGTTTTTTCTTTTATAAAAAAATTATTTTTTATTTATTAGTTATAATTTTGGGCTTCATTAATACTTTTGAGAAATAGATCCTATTGGGTAGAAATAATGTTACAATATATAGCATATTCCACAACAATTGAGCTAGCAAATTTTGGTTTTTATTGGTTTTATTTGGGTTACCATTGACATTATTTTATCATCTAACATTTTGGGACTTAAAATTTTTTGATTGGTTGGAATCTGGGGCCTTTTTTTGCTTAGGGGCCTTAGGCGATTGCCTCAATTGCTTAGTATGTTGAGCCGGCACTGCATATTATATTGTATATCATAATAAAAGTTCCCTTAAAAAAAAAAAAAAAAAAAAAAGGTTTGACTTAAAAGTCAAGGTTGTTTCAAGTGATTATCATGTTTAATTACTAAGAGATTGTACCAAATTGAAGCAATTTTTTAAAATAGAAACAACATCTTTATTGTTCTTATTAGCTTTTCTTATTAATTATTTACATAGACAAAAACGCTTAATTTGTTATATCAACTTCTTTTTTTTTCCCTTCAAGTCACTTATTTTTATAATTTTATTAGACAAAGGAACATTAGCCGTATATGCTTCATTCTTCTTTTTCTGACATACATGATACAACTTGTGTTGTGTCCTACATTATATGATTGTATCAAATCAGATGAACATCTTCTCCTTGTTTCACCTTTCACCTTTTGCTATATGGTGTAGTATTATCTATTCAGTTTGACTCTAAAATAGGCAAAATATATACATATATATATATAGACACACATGCTTGACCATCTATAAAGTTTAAAATATCTTAAAGTTCGATGTAAAGGAGTAACACTATACAGACCAACCTCCATCTGAAGTGCAAAATTTTCCGACTCTACTTTCGGCTAGAAATTAATACATAATTAAAGTGGGCAACAGCAAAGTCTCTCTCAAAGTCGTTTTATTTTTTATTTTTTAAATTCACATTTATGATTAATTAGTTTTTAACTTTTTACAAGACCATTGATGTGCATTTACGTATGCTTACTATCAAAAAATAGAATTTCCTCAACCAAAAAAAAAAAATCACAAAATAGAAATGCCACAACTATTATAAGTTTCATGACATACTCGATCATTTTCTGTTGAGAATTTTCCCAAATAAATATGTGGGGGGTAAAGAACTAAAGATGAATTTAGTTGTTTATACGAAAAGTCTTTCAGAAGAAGGCAACTTTACCCCCCAATATTTTAAATGGAGTGTACTTTGTATGTAGGTTGCAATAACCTCAAATACTGTTAAAATTTGTTGTTGTTGAATAAAGGATATAAGTTTGAATTCTGCGTAGGTTGCAATAACCTCAAATACTGTTAAAATTTGTTGTTGTTGAATAAAGGATATAAGTTCGAATTCTGCCTTTAACAAAACCAATTAATGTCTTAGCTTGATAGTGGGTTCCAATTAGCTCAACTGGTAAAGTCTCTAATGGTTGAATAAGAGATCTAGGGTTTAATTCTCGCCTACAACAAAAACTAATTGATGTCTTCGTTTGATGACAAAGAGCTATCATCAGGAGCAGATGCCATAGATTGAAACTCTCTAAAAAAAATGTCTTAACTTGATAATAAAAACAATCATTATAAAATAATTGTCATATGCTCAAATCCTATCATAGCTATTACAAAATAAATGTAAAGTACTCTCAAATAGAAATAAGAGAAGTTGGGGAAAAAATCATTCGTTGAATCCTTGTGATATATATATATATATATATAAAATAAAAACTTTATTCTAAATCTAATCTAAGTAATATATGTGTCTGATCTTAAAATAAAATCTCATACTTTTATTATTGTACCAAACCTGAACTCACCTATGGTCTTAAGTAGTTAATAATTTTTAAGTGCTTGTTACCATTATAGGTATGCATGGGATCGAGTTTGAGAATTTTTTTCAACCCTACCCTTTATTAGGTTGAGAAATTTCAGACAAAACCCAACAAGTATGTAGAACTAACCCAACCTATGAGGGTCATGTTGGATTGGGCTAGTGGGTTGTGCTTAGATGCATTCATTCATCGTATGAAATTGGACTTTCATAAATTAATTTAAGCATTTTTCAATACATTATTACAATTTACATTATATGAATAAATTATATTCCTAATTTCTAATTTCATCGAAATCAAATCTTAAGATATCAAAATGAATTAAACTAGAAAAATTAAAGTAAGAATAATATATGGTAAGTCATATTGGGTCAAATGGGTTGGAAAACTCACCAAACATGACTTGAGATTTAAATAAAATTGCAACCTAACTCACAAACTCATGAAAAACCAACTTTAGGAGTTGGGATAGTTCAATTTTGTTGGGTTGGTGGGTTTTTACCCTTTAAATTTGTGGTTATTTTTATTTTGTTTTGTTTCATATTGATCATGTTATCCTTTTCCTTTCATAAAATTTGATGACATTTGGCATTATATGAATGCCAAACAAAGGCAAATGTGTTCCCAAAAACTGAAAAACATAAAAAAGATAGTTTTGAGTGACAAATGTTTTCACAAAATTTGGAATATTGAACTATATATGATTAATAATAAAGTGATATTAGTGATTGTCCAAAATTTGAGATATTCCACTATATATGATTAATAATAAATTGATATTAGCTTCTTCTCTTTTTGGAAAAAAAAAAAAAAAAAAGTGATAATATTGTGTGGTGGTGAAAAACTAGTAATAAAAATAAATTAAAAAAAGTGACGTGAGAAGAGAAAAAGAGAAGGTGACGAAGAAATTTATTAAACTCTCTCTCTCTCTCTCTCTCTCTCTCTCTCTCTCTCGCGTATAAAGGTGGTTTCTATAATGGATGAAATTCATTCTTACGTGAGAGGGTATTCTCCGAAGAATCCAATAATGACTCGGGTAATGATGCAAAACCCAATTAATAACTCAGGTGATGATTGCATGAGATAATTTTGAAAGTTAAAAGGTCTGAGTTATCAACTTTAACACTTATCAGTGTGAAACAGTACGATGAAACGGTGCACTGTAGGCGCACATTATCATTTGGTGGTAGTAGTAGACTACAACGGAGCAGGCGTGGTTTGGCTAAGGTAATAATCGCAGGGTCGCAGGTGGCAGCCCACGCGAGACGCCGCACGTGGTTGTGTCGGCAAAAATCTGACATTTCTTCATTGTATTTTGCACTTTTTCAAAGTAACCGCCGCGCGCTAATCGATAATGGTGGGGCCCCAATTCCTGATGTGCGCTAACCCACGCGCAAATGGAATCTTCGTACTATTTTTTATTTTTACTCTATTATATTCATTACTATTTGTTTTTTTATTTTTTACTCTATATATCATGATTCATTTAACAAAAGCCATTTTTGAAATATGAACTAATTTAAGAGACAAACTCTTTTTTTTTTTTTTTTTTTTCCGAATAAGAGACAAACTCAATTACAAGTCTAATATTGTAACTTGTTGATTTGTGCATGCGTAAGCGGATATTTTCTATCAGCTATTGACTTGCAATCCAACAAGTTGCAAAATTGGATATATAAATGATTGTGTTTGAATTTTTAAATGATTTTTTTCATTGACAATTTCAACTTGTGTCATCCACTATTAATAATAACCTTTTATTATCATATCAAAATACCAATTAATTTTAGTGTAACAGAGATTGATCCTCATATCTCTTATTTAACCATTAGAGATTTTATCAATTAAACTAATTGGAACCTATTACATTTTTAAATGTTGAGTATAACTAAAATGACACATTTCTTTAGTTTAGGATCTAAGTTTTCCAAATTTTTAAAAAGAAAATGACACTTTAATCCCTCTAAATTATATGAATGCACATTTTACCCGCTTAAACTATGTTTTTTTTAGCACTATTACTTACATAACATTTGCTCTTTTAAATTATGAGTGTGCACACTTACCCTTTAAACTATAACTCATGTAATACTTTTCACCAAATCACGTGTAATAATTTAGAGAAGTAAGTATATATTTTTATAGTTTAGAAGTGTAAGTATAAAAATTGTCATAATTTAGATAGGTAAGTCTAAAAAGGATTATAATTTTGGGAATAAAATGTGCATTTTTATAATTTATAAGATAAGTATAAAAGATGTTATAGTTTAAGGGGTAAAATGTATATTCTTATAAGTGTAATATATTTCTTTTAAGGAAGAATCCTAAGTTTTTAATTTGGTACATAAAAACATCAATGTTATTCTTCTATTTATACTTTTTTTGGAAAAAGAAAAAGATTTTTATTCGAAACACTAAAATCAATTGGTTGAAGTTGAAGTAACTACACGCTGCACATCTCTTCACTTTTAAAAGTCAAACATTAGAGCAACCACATTAGCTCGTTCAAATTTTTTGCCTATTTTACACAAAAAAACCTACTTTTTCTATTTTTCACTTCCACTTTTACAAAATACTCACATTAGTTTATCTATTTTGCACATTTATTCAAATAAAATATTCATTTCTTTCACACTTTCATCTCTCTCATAAACCCAACACAACATGCACAGCCACCGTCATCAGCCACCACCTCTCTTAAGATCGTCGCCTCCGGTCTCCAATCACACCGGAATCTCAAAGAAAACCAGTAAAAAAAAAAAAAAAAAAACCCAGTAAAAAAAAACCCAGTAAAAAAAAAACCAAAAAAATCAAAAGATTGATGAGATGAGAGAATATGAGAGCCGCTCCTCGACGTCTAAGTCTTCGTCTCCGTCAACATGGTGGCCTAATTTCTGCTCCTCGACGCTCAGAACAAAGCCTCAGGTTTCTCTGTCGGAGAATTCCATTCGCGTTGTAGGTGATGGACTCATCCGGCGATTCAGATTGCTCGATCTTGTAGGTGACGGACTCGACTTGCTCCTCGACAATCGGTGGAAGCTAGAGCAGGCCAGATTGATAAGACGAGAGAAAGGGAGAGTTGTGCGCTGAGTCTCTGATGAAATGAGAAAGAGAGGGAGGGTGAGAGTCAGTACAGAGAGGAGAGAGAAGAAACTATTAAAAAATTAAATCTACATGCTATAGTACTTGTGTAAATTTACACGGGTACTGTAGCTCGTGAATGTATTTGCACCTTTTTAAATATTTATACACCCACTAATGTTAGTATTTTTTTGCTCAAAATATATAAAAGTTATACTTTTTTATATTTTAGAAAACTTTAAACGAGTTGACGTGGTTAGTCTTACAATCCAATTATTGCAATGATAATGCTTTTTTTTTTTTTTTTTTTTTTTTTTTTTTTTTTTTTTTTTTTTTTTGAGAAACATTACTATGATAATGCTGGTATATATTAATGGATACATTTTGATCTGGGGATGAGATTTTGGATCTTTGTCACATTGTGACGAAACAAAATGTCAGTCAAAATAAATGAGTGATCGAGAGTTACAGTCAATGGTCGTGCTTTCTGCTATCGATTTTGTCTAGAACTAGGAGTGGGTGGTAATTTTCTTTGTAAAACCCCCCAAAATCGATTCCCACGCGAACGTAGCCTCGATATTATTACTATTATTATATTTCACACCTACACGCGCCCATAATCACGCGCGTGACTTTCTTTTGCCCACCCACCATCAGACAAAACGGACAGTCATAAATGATCAAAAACACTGTGAACCGTCGATTGATTGACTATATGACCCAACACGTCACGTTACCGTCTACACCGTAAGCTACATTGTATTCCTCTCCGTACACATTCACTCCCTCTCTCCCTTTCCTACCAAACAAAAGAACCCTAACGAATCAATCAAAATCAAAAAAAAAAAAAAATCGAAGCCCGTCAACTTCAAGTCGGATTCGATCTCAGGGCCTTGATTAACGAGCCATATGAGGACCCCTCCATCAGAACCGTCCAAATTACCCCTATGGTCCACAGTTCTACATAATTAACGGTCACGATCATACTTGTTCAAACTTTTATGTTTTCTAGTTTCTCTGTCACTTCAACACTTGTGAAGTTGTGAGAGTTTTGACCCCACACTCTGTTTTGTAACTGACACTCCCCCTCAGCTACACTGAAGAGCACCAAAAAAAATAATTAAAGTGAATATAGAATTATTATTATTTTTTAAAACAAAGCATTAATTTTTTGTATGACTTTTCCCACAACAATTAATTATGATGGAAGCATAAATTTTAGAACAAAACTTTTATTAAAAAAAAACTTTTCCACAGTTTAGATTAGTAAACATAATTGGAACAAATCACTTTTAATTAAATTTTTTCTTGGTATTATTTTTATTATACACTAACAAAAAAAATTAAAACTTTTTTCAATTTTATGAATACCAATAAAAAATTCCACTCAATAATAGTTTTGTTAATATAAAAATTAGGTGAGGATATACTATTAAATATTAGTCCTTAAAATTTAGTCCATAGTGTAGCCTTTAAATAATAACCTTAATAAGGAAAAAATTAATGGATACTTTAAGAATATCGGTTTATAAATTATTTTTTTAATTTTTTTATGAAAAAAGAAATTTATTCATCATCTTTTTGAAAGTTTTTATGTCTTTCGTAAGAGTGGTATTAAAATTTTCATAAAATGATTCATTAATAGATGTAGTAAAACCATAGTAAACCAACCCAACAATAAATACTTTGGTCTTTTAAGCATTTAAAGTGATGTTTTAGTGCTTAGAAAACTTGAAGCCATAGCTTTTAATTTCTAAACATAAAATTAGATATATATATATATATATATTAGGGAATTTAGTTTCTAAGGTTTTTACTGACTTATACCTTAAGAGCAGATATTAGTAAATTATTTTAGAAAACATTTTATGAAAAAATGAAAAATTAACTCACCAATTTGACTTCTTTTTTTTTTTTTTTCAATTTTTCATAAAAATTCCCTAAACTATTTTAGATTATTTTTGTTGATATAAGATAGATATTCTATTATTGTCAAATCTAATGTATATATATGTGAAACTTTCTCTTGGAAACTTGAATTCCGACCCTCACCCTCCACATCCCACAAGCACTTATACTTGTAGAGTAATTACTACACCAAGGATGTACGGTAGTTAAATTATGTTAGTTTTAAAGCTTAATATATGCTATTAGTGTGTAAATTAATCTGACCCTTTTAGGTGTGACCACATGGGTTTTATTAACGAGAAATGACTAATTTTTTTTTACAACATTTTCAATTTTTCTGAAATTTTTTCTGAAAATTAACAATTAATGTATACGTCAAAAAAGAAAAATAGTTTCCAAATGTCATTGTATTTTAGAACTTATTAAAAGAAAGAAAAAGAAAAAGAAAAACAGTGTGCTGTGTGCGTTATTATTGTTTAATGTACTCAATCTACTCGAGAGTCGAGACACATAAAGATACACTTGTTAACAAGTTGTAAAAGAGTGCAGAAGAAGAGCTAGAGAGCACTATAGAGCTATAGATATAAACCCCCCCTTGGGTGAACAAAAGACTCACACTCACATTCACACACACGCTCACAGACACACCAACTTCCTCATTTTGTGGCTTTTCAACTGTTCAAGCTTTTTTGCTCAGAGAGAGAGAGAGTACTGAGAATGGAGGAGAGGCCAGAGACAGAGCTGATATCAATACCAGCAACCCCAAGAGCATCAACGCCGGAGATACAGACTCCGTCCGGTCAGAGGTCACCGAGGCCGGCGTCGAACAAGGAAGGAAAGTCGTCGACGGCATGGACTCCGTCGTCGTTTATATCGCCGAGGTTTCTGAGTCCGATAGGGACACCAATGAAGAGGGTGCTGATTAACATGAAGGGTTACTTGGAGGAAGTGGGTCACCTCACTAAGCTGAATCCTCAGGATGCTTGGCTTCCCATCACTGAGTCTCGCAATGGGAATGCTCACTATGCTGCGTTTCATAATCTCAATGCTGGTGTTGGCTTTCAGGCTCTGGTTTTGCCTGTTGCCTTTGCTTTTCTGGGCTGGTATGTTACTTATCTTGTGTTCTCTAATTATGCTTATTAGTTTCGGATACGGCTTTTGTCTAGTGCACCGGACCTGACACAATTCAGACACACGTTTAGTTTAGACACGTGTCTGAATCGTGACCACCCATTAGTTACTTAGTTTGTCCCTTGTTTACCTTAAATTTTAAAAGATTAGAACTTTCATTTACTTACTAGTTTCATGATCGTTTTAACAAACTATCTGAAATGGCCGATTGTGAACGGTGAAAAAAACATATGTTTTTATGAAAATAATAGATAACTAGTCTCACAATGAAAATAAGTGTGAATTTGGGTTTAGTCCTAGGATAACTCTTATAGAAAAAAATCTAGGATGTTATGAGGTTCTAGGGTTTAATTCATCCACGAGATTTCTGTGAGAACTTATGAGTAGGTAGGGTGTGAAATAGTACCAGTGGGTTACAATTTTTTATTAACAATTGTTAACTTTTAAACATATGATAAAGTTTATTAAGTAATTTATTACGTCTAAATGCAGTCATCTCCCTGGGGCCTATATTAGCGTGTATACGCTTCACATTACACAATGGAGAGATTTGGGGATGTATCTAATAGATACATGAGACAATGATTTGACATCAATCACATCTATTGTTTTATTGTAATCATTTTGATAATAAATATTTTAAGCATTTTTGTTTTTCTTATGAAATTCCAGTTCTGATAATTGAATTGAATTTATTTTCAGTTTTCTTTAACAGTATTATTACAATTTACAATTCCCATATTTATTGCTATTTTCTCTGTTTCCTAGTCTTCTTCTACTAGTCACTTTTTTTCCCAAAACGGCTCTCTTTTGATTCCTAGCACATTTTATTTATTTCCTAAAGACTATGTTTGTACCTTACATACATCTTTTTTAGTAGCAAACACAATATTTTCTTTACTTTAATTTGAATCTCTCTCTGTATGTGTCTGTTTGTCTGTGCTTTCCAAAAGAATTTAAGTAAAGTTTTCGAGTTTGTGGGTCTACCAAGCAAGCTCTTTTGTCTTTTGGTTTACTTAAAGATCATATTATATAATTAAACTTTACTTTTAATAGAAGAAGAATGATCATGCGTCTTTGAGGCAAGTCATTTCGTGCATTTATCTTTTGCTTTTTAACAAGTTAAATTTATTCTAGAGAAAAAAAGTAAAGCCACAAATCCTTAGTGGTCCACAAATCATTCTGTTATCCCTTTTTGAAATAATGACAGAGGGCCCTTTATACTTTGATTATTGCTTGTTTTGCTTTTTCTTTGTCATAATATCCGGTTCAAATCACTGCAAATAGTAGCTTATTGCAGCCTTTGATTAGTAGATTTTTGTTTTCCCTTGATGTTATTGTGTTATTTTGTCAAAGTATATTATATATTAATTAACAAAAAAAAGATTAATAAATTAATAATAGCATATTCACTATTCAGTTCAATCTCCTATCTCTCTTTCCTTCAAATTTATTGTCGATTGTATAAAACTGATGCTTCATATAACCGAGGTTGCTTTTTTATGCTCAACCTTAATGGGTTTGGAGCTTGATTAAGTTGCATATACAACAACAACAAAGCTTAGTACCAAAATTTTGGAATTAATTATGGTTCTTCAACAAACTAGTTAGGGTTGGCCACGCATGTTCTTTAATGAATACAACTCTGCGAATCATGGAACAGCATAATTTCTCTAATGAATGACTTAAATTTGAATAAAATTGCAGCGACAGCCGACTGTTGGCAACAAAAGCAGCATTTTCCTGAACTTTACTTGCAATATGAAGCCTTTATGACTTAGATTTTTTCAATTTATGAATTGGTTGAAGCAGTTCTTATCTGCAGCAGAATTAAACCCGTGAGATGCTAAAAACTTAAACAGCATAACCAGGGTCCACATTTTAACAATTGAGTAGTAGTTATACAGAACAACTAGCCTCATGTTAATGACCAAATAGCATAGAACTTCTCCAGTCAAATATAATTTGTGGCCTCATGTTAATGACCAAATAGCATAGATAACATCTTACTTCAAACATAGAAGTTTGTTAAAATGCTTCTTAATGGCCTTGTGAATTTGCCAGTCCTTTTTTAGAAAGCCAAGGCTCCCCTGATTTGCATCACTTGGCTGTATATACTTAGGTGCTCTATACTTTTTTATGTCTCTAGCTAGCTCCAAATGATTGACAAATTGAAGTGTCATCCCCCAATTTTACTTTGCATTGTTTTGTAAATTAAAATGATGGAAAAATTTAGGTCCAGGAAGTTCAAATTCTCCTACTTCTAGTTTTTTGCCCATTTGGATATTTAGAAGAAAAACAAATGGATTTTCTTCTGATTTTGTGTACTTGTGGACTCTCTCTACATTGGTGAGGCAAATCTTGGTTGAAAACTTTCATATCTATTAGTCTTTTGATACTGGGAAAGGGAAGGACTACCAAGTGCCAAAGTGTTTAAGGGAGGGGAAAAAACTTAATGGGAGAAAAAGAAAACAGCCAGCAGCTTGCTGCCTTATATCTGATTGGCTCTTGTAACAAATTTACAAACATTGTAAATTATATTAAATGATTTGGTTTTGAATCTTTACTTCTTCCACAGGAGTTGGGGAATACTTTCTTTAACCATTGCTTACTGTTGGCAACTCTATACTCTCTGGATTCTAGTTCAGCTACATGAGGCAGTTCCAGGAAAGAGGTACAATAGATATGTGGAGCTTGCAGAAGCAGCATTTGGTGAGAATGAGTTCCAACATAACTTTTGGCTTTTAAATTTTTCTGAGCACCAAAAATTATGTCTACTTCCTCTCCTTCCTCAAAGATGGTTATCATATTCTACTTCTGAGTTGACAAACACACAAATGAATATAATGGCTGTGAGTACTTATTAAACAGTGCCTGATTGTGTGCATGTATACTTGTACTGACTTGCATGGATGATATTAATTACCACATTCATCACATAAACTCAGATGAGTAAAAAAATACATGGATATTGCCCGTTTTGATTGATGCTTGCTGCTTATTTGATAAATGGTCAATTATGAAATGTACTGTCATATGAAAGGATATCGGTTATCCCATCCCATTGTTCTTTTTTTTTTTTTTTTCCCCAAATTTGGTATTCACAACAATTAACGCTCTCAAACTGCTGGTTGATCTATACTTCTGAAGTAATCTTGATTGCTGCTATGCTGCACAACTTTGAGTTTGTAAGAAGTAATCAAGCAGATAAGGATTTGATGTTGCCCTTTACTGATTTTTCCGCCTAAGGATTTGTATTTACTTCTGGAGATATGATCTTATTGTTCTTAGAATAATGGTTACATGATTAAATCCTTCCTTACCTAATAGTTTATACTTTTGGGATAATCGGTAATTATCATTGGTATCCTAGCAAGTGATCCTAACAATTGGCAATTTAACAATCTAGTGCTGATATTGTTTCCTTGTGCAGGGGAAAGATTGGGTATCTGGCTATCCCTCTTCCCAACTGTTTACTTGTCAGCGGGAACTGCAACAGCTTTGATTCTTATAGGAGGGGAGACGATGAAACTGTTTTTCCAGATTGTTTGTGGGCCCCTTTGTTCATCGAATCCCCTTACAACAGTAGAGTGGTTTCTGGTGTTTACTTCTCTATGCATTGTTCTGTCTCAGCTCCCAAACCTCAATTCTATAGCTGGACTTTCCCTTGTAGGGGCTGTGACAGCCATCACTTATTCCACCATGGTGTGGGTTCTCTCTGTAAGCCAACAAAGGCCACCCACAATATCTTATGAGCCCCTTCCAATGCCATCCTTCGCTGCTTCTGTCTTCTCAGTAATGAACGCACTTGGGATTGTTGCCTTTGCTTTCAGAGGCCACAATTTAGTTCTAGAGATTCAGGTATGCACTCTGAGTCCTGAAAGGATATAAATTCAATTTTTTTTTTTTTTTTACTTTAAAAACAATATCCAAAATCATCATTTCTTGAAGATGTGTACCTAGGTCATCTAATGGAGTGTATTTGGCTTTTTTCAGGCAACAATGCCATCAACATTCAAGCACCCAGCTCATGTGCCAATGTGGAGAGGAGCTAAAGTTGCCTATTTCTTTATTGCAATGTGTGTTTTCCCTATTGCAATTGGAGGTTTTTGGGCTTATGGAAACCTTGTAAGTGTACCAACTGCACCACTCTTTATTCTTATCAAATCATAAAGCATGATGATTTAAAAGAATCAAAAGCTAAGTTCTTAACAGCTGTGCATAAAGGAAACAATTTAGTGGCTGAAATCCCAAAGGAAACAGCTTTTGACAGTTAGTGTAAATCCATGACATCATTGACATTTCCTGGCATCCATCTTTTATCATTATATCTAAGAACCAGCGTTTGGAATTGGATTTACTTGTATTCGAAATTCTCAATGGTTAGTGGTAGGGTTCCAAACCTTCTTGCAACCAAATAATTGTTTTCTTGCACTTTTTTTTTTTTTTTTAAATGTTCGATATTATTTTTGGGAACCAGATATAGGATGTGGAGGAGTTTGTCATTGGCAGAATATAAGCTTCATCATATAATTGTAGAAGTGATTTTTAGCGACTTCTTGTTTCAACAGTATACTTTGTAGTCTTCAGAATGTTGGTGAGGAAGTTTCTTGATGACTCCAAGGAGTAATCACCCAGCAGGATGAAACCCTCGCTGTCCAGTATTCTGTTTTTGTTCATTCACTTGCTTGGCCTCCGTTGTGGAACATTGTTCTTTGCTCCTTTTTTTTTTTACTATATTTGCCAACTTCTAGTTAACGTGATACTTGTATGTTTGTGCTTACAAGTCTCAAATTGATCAAAAAATTGATGACATCTTAGAAATGATTAAAAAGCTAATTCATCAGAATATTGACCACTGCTTTATCCAAGATAGTTCTCCAGTTCTCCTTCCTATATATTTATGGTCACTTTGACATTAATTAATGCCACCAAATATATTAGGCTTTTAACATCTTTCTGAATAATTTACATGTGGGTGTTCCATAATGCAAGCCGGTTGTGACTGGATTCAATGCTTCTGTTTCTTGTCACAGATGCCTTCATCAGGGATTCTTAATGCCTTGTATGGATTTCACAGTCATGATATTCCAAGAGGACTTCTTGCAATCACTTTTCTGCTAGTTGTGTTCAACTGTTTGAGCAGTTTCCAGATATACTCCATGCCTGTTTTCGACAGTTTTGAGGCCAGCTACACGAGCCGAACTAACCGTCCTTGCTCAATCTGGGTCAGGTCTGGTTTCCGGGTATTTTATGGATTTGTCAACTTTTTCATAGGGGTGGCACTCCCTTTCCTCTCAAGTCTTGCTGGTCTGTTAGGAGGACTCACTCTTCCAGTCACATTTGCTTACCCTTGCTTCATGTGGGTTCTCATAAAAAAGCCTACAAAATACAGCTTCAATTGGTATTTCAATTGGATCCTTGGTTGGTTGGGGATTGCTTTTAGTGTGGCCTTTTCCATTGGAGGCATTTGGAGCATGGTAAATGATGGACTCAAGTTAAAGTTCTTCAAGCCGCCCAACTGAGTTGTAGGCGAAGAGTAGCTAAATAGTGAATCTGAGTTCTGCATAATGAATGTTGGAATTGTATTATGATGTTTTATATACACCAATGTAAGAACCTAAGTGCTTATAGTAAACTGTTGTAATGATGAATTCATTTTCAACTTCCTATATATAATATGGTCTTAATGCGGAATTTAGTTCCTCGCCCAGATGTCTTGGCCCCATGTTGCAATGATGAAGAATGGTAAGGATCAAGGGATATCAAAGATATGTAGACAGCGCTTTATGAATATCACACTAACCAATAACTTGAATTAAAATATTAAATAATTATACAATGGGATTATATTGTTTTCATTATGCTTAACAACACGTATCAAATTTCGTTTCAATATTGTATAGTTTTAAAATTAAATTTTTTTTTTAAATAAGATAATTATCGATTTTTGATTATTTTGAAATTTTGTAAGTATCAATAGTGTAAGTACAAAATATAATCTGGTGGATTTGTAAAAAGAAAACATGTAATAAATAAAACTTAAAAAAAAAAAAAATTAAGGGGTTGAGGAGGCTACTAAGGAGTGGCTTGAAAAGGGTCTCACTTACGTTGAAAACTAGACTTTTAGGATGAAATTGACTTGACTTCTTGTAGATGTGGCTCAACTGTATTATTAAATTTTATCTTAATGTGTGTTTAAGAGCACCTTTAAATAGAAAGAAAAAATTATTAAGTGGTATAATATTTAACCAAAAGGTTATAAAAGGGATAACTTCTAGGTCTAACTTAAAACACTTCTAAATAATAATAATAATAATAATAAGCGGTGCATATATGTATCACATTGAGTTCCATTTATCAAAAAGCAAAAAAAGAAAAGAAAAAAAGAATCACCAAGAAGTGGGAATGGAAAGCTCAACTTTCTGCCTCTCAGATGCAGAAGCCAAGTCAAGCTAATTTGTCATTATCCTTAAAACAAGTGTACAAGTGTTGAACGTAAACGATTCATCAATTGTGTTTGGAATAATCAAACGTCTAGGCGGAGACTGTCAGGGCTATCAATCAGAGAAATTGGGCTTTTGACAAAATGTGAACTAGCTAATATAAAATTTCTGTGGGGTCCGCTGTAAACTGTCCAGCAAATAACGAAAGAACATCATGGCATGTATCAGTATATATGCGTGCTTATCACTGCAGTCTGCAAGCCCAAAAACTCTTACATTGTCCTTACCACAGTGAGAGGCCCAACAAGTCAAAGAGAGTGTGCGAAGAACAGAGACATAAAAACTATTAGGATTCAAACTCTGTGGCTGGTCTAACAATAAGAACATGTGAACTAGAAAGTAGAAAATCTAAACTATCATGTGAAAATGAGAATTTGGGGTTCAAATTATTGCGCAGCTACTAATAGTAATATAGTAACGTACTTTTTGGTGGCATTTCATGTTTACGGTTCGAATTTCACATTTTCTTCTATATTATTTACCTTTAAAAAAAAATTTAAGTCTGATTCTAAGGTGGAAAGTTGTCCTTTTAGGCTCCATTTGTTTTGGTTAAGTTTTCTAAGGACAATGGATAATAAACTTGGATATATTTTTTGTGGGTTAATAGAAAACACACCTAATAAAAGGTCACCCCAAAAATAAATAAATAACTAATAAAAGAGAATATTTTTTGAAATCTCACATCCTAAACAAACTATCACATATAAATTTTAGGTTATAAAACACTTGCATGTATCTTTCTATCTTTTCTCACTTTTTTCTCCAATCAGACCAACGATTAACCATTATTAATCCATGTTGACAAGTATTAACTTTTTTCCTCAAACAAGTCACTTCACACTTAATATTTTGCGTTAATTTAGAATTAGGGTTTTGTTTCCCATTTGGGGCTCTAAATGATCCAAAGCAATATTTTACCCCCTATTTTGAGTGTGCTTTTGTGAATAAAGTTTGTGTTAATTTGTATAAATATTTATAAGTATAAGAAATTAACGTTAATGATTTTTCCTATTAATCAAGCAATAAAAAATGTTATTTATCTCATTTCAGGATTGTAGCAAAATATAAGAAAACAAGTTGATTTTCTGCAGGTTGTTTTCACTAATATTTTACAAAGTTTGTTTTCCGTTAATTACACAAACTAAGGATACTAGAGTCTCCTTTTTATTTTTATATTATTTTTGAGAGACAAAGATACTAGAGTCTAAGACCCAATCTTTCCAAGCAGTGATTATATGTAGTCAAGATAAATTGAGTTCTTTATCTAAAATTGAATAAGGTGGGGCCAGGAATCATAATGGATGCTTCCTGGAAAGGAGGATATCACTTATTAGTTCCCATGCACTTTTGGTGGCTCTCATTTTGCAGTGAACACACTGTTTAGAGCGTGTTTGGTGGGTGGGAAAAGTGGGGCTGAACAAAATCATTCCCTCCGTAAATGATGACTCCAGCTGACAGACAAAAACATGTATGTTTTCCCATTTCAATGCCTACAAACGTGGGATGTACCGAAGTAGGGGAAATCAGAAAATGACTAATAATTAATAACCATCCGCACGTCTCTAATGCGATGATTCCTCTGTAAGTATAAATATTTATAAAGTGTTTGAACAAGAATCGAGATCTAAGTCTTTACGAGTAAATTTTAAATACATATATATTTAAATTAAGTAAGAATAAAATTTATATTTTGTACAATAAAAAATAAATAAAATGACTAGTAATTAAGTGGGTCCATATTAATATCATCTACACTTATTAACTAATTAGTTTAATTGTTAAAGTCTCTTGTTATCAAATAAGAGATCTAAACTTCAATCCTTGCCTACACCAAAAATCAATTAGTGTCTTAATTTGAGGATAAAAAAACAATTATCATTAATGGACATCATATGTTAAAACTATCTCTAAAAAAAAAAGGTTGGGAACTAACCTTGTCATACCATCTCTTAAAAATTATAATGATTTTTTTAGTGCAGTTTGTGTTACTTCTAGTTATGGTCTTTTTCCTTCTCTCTTGTGTGTGTTTATTTCTTTTATATATATATATAAAGCAACTGGGTACCCTTCTTGAAGATATCTAACTCTTTAAGAATAAATTTCCTTATTGCAAAATTTTATAAGATGAAAAAGAGAAGCAAATGAAGCAGCCCATGAGTTTTGACAATGGTATCTAACCCTGTATGTTGTATTGAGGGAGAGAAGATAAAGGAATATGATCATAGTTAGAATTATGGTTAAATAGTTTTTTTTTAACGGCTTAAACTTTTGGGAACATCTGTTAATTTATCAATCAAAACGTACTTAATTTTAGTTTATAACTTATTAACTATTTTCCTTTCTACTATTTTATCCTCTTCCTTCATTCTAGACATGCCTAAACAAGAAAGTATTTCAATTCTTTTTACTTTGAAATATTCCCATCCCACTTTTTTGAGTTATGGGGCTCTTATAAAGGATGGTTGTACTTTTTTTTTTTTTTAAGTTGTAAAATAAGTTTTTTTTTTAGAAATTTTATTTTTAGGAAGAAAACACATCATTCTTTTTCTAGAAGTACACATTTTTTCCCCTTACAATAATTTGAAGACTATTTTTTAAAATTAAGAATTGAGATATGGTCCTTTGCATTCTAAAGGTTAGAAGATTGATTTTATATATATATATATATATATATATGAGTTGAGTTTAAGTTACATCTAGTGTAATTCTAAGCTATGTTACACTATCCAATAATTTGTCATTAAATTCAAATTTTGGAAATCTTACCGTTGGATTAAATGTCCTATATATTCTTAGCATGCATGCCAATTTTCACGCTAATCAAATGTTATTTACCATTTCATCTATAGACTTATTTTTTATGCATTATTTTAAATTACAAAACTTGAATTTATTTTTATTTTTTTTGAAAAAAATAAACAATTGTAGATAACATGGTTATTGATATTTAATTGTCTTGAAATTTTGCAAGCATGAAAAATATAAGAAAATAATATAATCCAACGGTGAATTTGTCAAAGTTGGCATCGTATTACAAATTTTGAATGGTGTAATTTGAACACAACTCATATATATATATATATATATATATATATATATATATATATACATATATATATATATATATAACAACTCAATGATACAAATTAAACTTATTACATGGATGAAATCAGGACTATCCAAAGACTCTTGAAACTCGATCCACTTGAACAACTTGATGAGTTGCGGTCAATTTCTAAATTTTCCCAGTATTAAGGGCATAGATGAAAAAATCTGTTGATATTATTTACCATTTGAAACATAAATTAATGTTTTGTATATAATTTAAAAATTTTTAAAAACTTGAAATGTAATATTTTATAAATAAGATAATTATTGATCACTAATTATCTTTAAAAATTCAAATATGACTCCCTTAAGTCAAGTGATGAGATTGATTTTTAAAAAAATGTCTTTGATACACAACTCTAGGATCTAGAGTTGGGATATCTATCAATTTAAAATGCCATTGCCATACTCGGCCGCCGCCCACAATGTGAGTTTTATAAATACCATACCAATGAAACGTAGGATGGATGAATGTGCTGATTCCAGAATTTCATCCACAACATATATATAAAATGGGGCCATTTCAAGGGTGAGCATTTTTTTTTTTTGGTGCAACAAGAAGGCAATTCTTTTATGTAAGTAGTCATTATCAACAAGTAAAGAAAGCACCCGATAATTAAGCATCGAGCTAGGAACATGCATGCGCAGCAGTCAAATGCATTAATTAGGCACAGGATGTAGATGAACCATCACAAAATGAAACCCTTCTCGTAGTGGGTGGAATGTCAGCTACGATCGCCCTTTTTTTCTAGATGATAACAAGCAATGTGTCAACCATGACTTGACTATAGGTCACCTCACTTCCCCTTTGCCCTTTTACTTTCTTGCCATACATTATTGAATCCCAAATGATAAAAAGTGAAAAAGCTTTTACAAACTCTGTTATACATATTTACACGCCGTAAAAGCAATTAAAATTTTAACTTGAAATCACGACAATAATTTCGGTTGTTTTTTTTGAAATGTGACTTGAAATCACGAGAATGGTTTCGGTTGTTTTGATTTCTGTACGTGTAATAAACAATGCTCAAATATTACGTGCAACTATAAAGAGTTTGAATTGCAGATGACTAGAAGATTTAGGGTCCGTTTAGTCGACGTGTGTAAAAATTAAAAATTGATGTTTGAAAATATTTGTAGAAATACGTGTAGATGAAAAAATATGTAAAAATACATAAAATACTGTTTAAAAACTGAAAATTATTGTTTGAAAAGAGATGCCAAACACCCCCCTTAGCTTTTCTTTGAACGGAATAGTAAATACCCCTTGTATTATCTGCTGACAGCTAATTTATACTGCAAATACTATTAGAATGTTCATTCCCAATAGTTTTTCTTTGACATGTATCAAATTAAACGGCGAGTCATATAACGTTACTCCAAAACATTCAAAGTAAAATGTTTTCCTTGATCAAAGGAAATCACGTGGTGCGACATTTTGTACCATCAGTAGAAAAAATAGTGCGCCTTGGGGATGAAGGAATCAAACACTGAGTCTTCAAACAACTAGAGGGTGGAATTGAAGCCTAACAAACAGGTCTAGTTTAAAATTGAACACTCAGCCTGCTGTGTTTAACTAAAAGAAAACGTGTCCACTTTAAGTGTGTTTGGATGTCATTTAAAAAAAAGATTATTTAATTTAATTAATTGATTAAAGTATAAGTATTTCTTGAAAAAATTCATCTTTAAAAAGTTATACATAAACAAATAAATTAAAAAACTGGAAAAAAGTGTGCCAAACATACGCGCAATAAACCATTCTTCGAGAGTCGGAATTCCAATTCATGCTACCCTACATTGTTTTGCTTAAAGAATTCAAAATATTGCATTGTTGCCCAAAAAAAGGACACTCAAAACTTTTTTTAGAGTAGATACTCAAATTTCATCATGCATTACCCACGCCAGTGCAAAACAAGTAGATATTGTTCTAGAAAAAAAAAAGTGCATTCATAAAAATAGGGAGAGAGAGAGAGAGAGAGAGAGACTATGCAATCCAAAGAATTGCCTTTTCTCAAAGTAGATATATTGTGGTCGTAAAATAAACTCCCCAAAAAGGTGTCCTTGTCCATTTGCTGCCACCGATTTGTCCAAAGACAAAACCCAAAATTTTTTACATAGCCATGAAAAAAGAAAAAAGAAAAAAAAAAGAACCCTAACTAATTAAGACCCAGGATTCAGGAATCAGTATCCCACAGGTACTCTGTTTCATCCTAGTCATCCTCTATGTAAACCCTATACCAGTCTATAGACTCTATACCCCCCCAACCAAACACTGACCCACAAAAGAAAGCGATGAAAGTGAAACCCCACAAATACCACTTTTCGTATTTCAAAATCCCACCACCATTCACCAAAAAAAAAAAAAAAACCGAAAAACAAGACGAATTGGAAAAAACCATTTCCCTGGAAGATGGTAAAACTAAAAACAAGCATTACTATTAAAACGTAATTTAATTAATGGATCACTTCAAACCCTGGCCTGGGATGGAATCCCCTGCAGCTGCAGCAGAATCAGCTAGTCCACCAGCTTCAGCACCATTCATCTGCCACGTGTTGAACCCCAAAGAAGCCACGTCAGCACCATTGCCGCTCCCACCCCCGCCAAAGTCACCGACTTCAGGGAATGTCCAGGTCCCTCTTCCCAACCCGAACCCCATCTCCTCGAACCCGGGGATGGGCCCAAGCCCAAGCCCATACCCACTCAGGCCCAACAAGCTCGGACCTTGCGAGTTCAGCAAGAAATTGAAGCTCCCACCACCCAAATCCATGTTCTCAGCGTGAAGACCCGAAGCAGAAGTAGCAGCAGCAGCAGCAGCAGCAGAAGCAGGGTGGTTCCCTAAAACGGCGTCGTTGCCGTTGGTAGCAGTGGAGGAAGAAGACGAAGACGAAGAAGAGGTAGAGGAACACGTGGCGGAGCGATTGCGCTTAGTCATGGCAGCCTTGCGGGTCCCACCACCCACGGGGACGTTGCGGAGGGTCCCACCTTGGGTCCAGTAACGCCGGCATGACTTGCAGAAGTGGCGAGGCTGAGAGAGGTTGTAGTTGTTGTAGTAGCAGAACTTGGTGGAGGTCGAGTCGCAGCGAGGACATGGTAGCGGTTGCGCCTGCGGTGGTGGTGGTGGGTGCCCCAAACTTTGGTGGACCCTCGTAACCGGTTTTCCTTCACTTGTCTCCGATGGCATTTCTACTTACTACTTTGGTTCTTAGCTTCTTCTTGTTTTTAATTTGTGGGGTGAGAGATTAGATTGTTTGCGTTTTTTTTTTGGGTTGGGGTTTGTTTGGTTTTTTAGAATGAGACAAATGGAGTTTAAAGTTAGAGACTTGAGGATAGAAGATTCAGAAATTGAGAGAGAGAATAGAGATGTCTTGGAAGCAGTGAGGGAGAGAGAGAGTATGTCTGTAGCTGTGTGTTTTGTGCGGGTGGGTTCAAAATGTAGAGGGTGGATTAATAAGCTGAGGACAAAGAGAGAGAAAGAGAGAGTGGCATAGTGGGAAACATTGACAATGGTCAATGTGGGATTGTTGTAGATGTTTTGATCAAGCGGGGGTTTGTGTACTGTTTTGTAAATCTACGGCTCATCAACACGCAGTCCTCAGCTCACGTTCCTGCGTTAGACCATTGGCAAGTGAATTTTATATAATAAAATTTGAGAAATTATAGTTTGTCTTTTTTTTTAAAATTGATAAACAAGCATAAACAAATTTTGGTAGAAAGAAACGAAAACTGTTCATAAACAATTTGTTCATTTACAGTTTTATTTTGGACTTTATCTAATTGGATGATTTGATGTGGACATTACAATCCGAGCATAGGATCTTTCTTGGCGTCAGCCAATTGGTGAAAATAGTACCAGCTGCTACTCTAATGTGTAACGTGGGAGGCCAAATTTTCAAGGTTTTTTTTTTTTTTTTTTTGGTGAACAAATTTTCAAGGTTTGTTTCACGAAAAGTATCTCATGCACCTATCTTATACGATACGATGCAGGTAAGACTAACATGTAGGTATGAAAACTTCACATATTATACGTATTTACTGATTATATAGAATCAGCACCTGGCAATTGTACATAAAATTTGTATAATAAATTAAAGATTAATTTTATCAAATAATAAATTTATTTCTATAGAGATTAATTTCATACTATATTTCAATTCATATAAGTAAATTTTAGAAGGATTTTACTAATATGTGCTATAGAAGTACACAATAGTATACCATTTTTAAAAAAAAAAAATTATCAAAAATTAAAAAAAATTGACAAATTTTTCAATTTCTGATTAAATTTTTTTCAAAAACAAATTTGTTAATATATACTCTAAATACATGCATTTACCGGACCCATTTTAGAATGAGTTGATATGTAATCTGAGTGTTTGTAATTGAAGATAAGCAAGGTATTCGTGAAAATAAAACAAAAAGAAGAACAGAAGAAAGAAAGAAAGAAGGAAATATGTTATCTGGGAGTTTGTGTTTAGTGACTTGGTTCAGTTCAACTAGGGTCTCTAATAGTTTCTCTACTCTTCTTAGAGTAGACAATTAGTAGCTAGTTATTACAGCCCCAGTAGTCAGTGGTCAAATATTCTCTAGTTATCCCCTACCGAAGCAAAGCATTCAATTAATTTCTTAGCAGCCAAGGTCTTCAGAGAATAGGGGCCCTGACCAAATTATGATTGCTACAAAAATAATTAAATAAATTAGAGTAGAATAGCAAATATGACATTGGATAAGTTTGATGTCTAATCAAAATCCAATTAGCTCCAAGAGAGTAGTCAAGATAGTCATGCTAGTGGCAGCGAGTTTCTTGTGAGGAAATAGACCGTGATTAAGAAAATGAACTCCACCTTGTTTGATAAGAGTATTCACGATCAAAATATTATTTCAATCAGTTGTATTGTAAAATAATAGTTATGATATTAAAAATATTATAAAATAATATAATATAATTGGTAAAGTAATTTTTTTAATGGTAAAATAAGATGTAATAGAATTTTGGGATATGAATGCTAAGAAACCAACTAAGCATCAACTTGGTCAGCAAATAAACTCCATATCAGCAAACAGAAGTGAAAAAACCAGTGATATTTCTACTTATCATGCTGGAGGGGAAGATTCTTGTAGATAAGGGCCAGAACTGAATGATCAACTGGGCCCGAGCCTGGCCTAGCTTGGTACTTTCAGTCCAAAACCACACGGTGGAAGCAAAGGGTTGCTACTGCTAGAGCTGAGCAAGTACATTGCTGTGGTAGTGCAGCTATATATAACATGGAGGGTGTGCTAAGCAATGAACATTATGGTTCCATCGGAACCAGTTTCTTAGGACTTGGGATTCAACAATCAACCACATCCCAAAAAAAGAGTGTCTAGAAGAAACCATAATCTGTCACATTCTCGTTCATCCCATCTACAACTTCTTTTTTTTTTGTTGAGAAACTTCCCATCTACAACTTCATTGCAATAAGGTGAGCAGTTGAGCACCATCATTTTTTTGCTTAGGGATATGCACCCCAAGATCACGTACCCTTCTTAATTTGTCGGCCGTGGGGAAAAAGTTTTGTTTTTATATAGATCCAAAATTAGAGGAATGAATTGAAACAAATGTTATGACCAAAATTTCAGCTGGAAATAAAATAGTGGTAATTTATCTCAATTAATTAATTATTTTGGTCTAAATAAAGAATAGGTTGTGTTAAAGGCCACCATAAGGAGCCAGTTAACAATATATTTTTTGGCAGCTTTTCAGATTTTTGGACAATTTTTTTGTAGTTTTTGGCAATTTTTTTTTATCTCTTTTAACAATTTTTTGATAAACCTTTTGCTTTTTTTTTTTAAGTGAGATCTAAAAGGGAAAATCTTATCAAGCAGTGTTTGTAAGCATTTTTCATAAAGAATAATGCTATGATCATAATTTTTCTTCATTTTAATATTTTACTCATGTGGTATGAAATTGTGGTCACATCATTTTTACTACATTGCTCATAACTGATTATGTGAATAAATTATAGCAAAAATTGTCGTAGTAACATTTTTGCTAAATAAAATGAAACAAAATTGACAATATACATAACACAGAACATCTATCTTAATTATTATTTAAAACGGCACATTAAAGAGAAGTGTTTTTTTTTTTTTGCTGAATTAAAAAGAAGTATTTAAAAATGCATTTTTTACCTCGTCAATGGAAGGTTCTTTACCCAATTAAAGCGGGGGTGAAGAGTGACATAAAGCAACCTAATTTTAAATTGGGTTTAAAAAGCCCCACCCTTGTGTTCCACGATCCATAAAATAAAAGTTATTAACTTTTATTATATTTAAAAAATTTAATTGATTACTTTTTAAATTATCAATTTTCTTTTGTTAATAAACGTAAGTTTAATATTGACATTCTCATCCAAATGATAATGAAAGATCAAAGATTAGATCTTGTTAATCAATATAAGTAAAGTTAATGTATCATTAAGAAAAAGTTTCCAAATTTTTTGTTTTATTATTAGATATTTAGAGCAAGTCAGAGCATTTGTAATTGGGTTGAGTCGGCTAAACTAAGAAGGAAGGCAAGGTGAGTTGGGAATTTTTGCGTTGAATAGGTCCGACAACATGATGGATGTTGGGCAGCGTGGGAAGCAATAATTCGATTTGCCTGCTGTTTCGGTGGCTGTGGCCAACACCTTCTCTGCATCAAAGATTCCATATTTCTCTCTCTCTCTCTCTCTCTCTCTCTATAACTTAGTACCATTCACAGACTTCGGCCTGTGCCGGATTTCTCGGCTGCCGTGATCTCTGCACCATTGATTGACCTTCTCTAATCCCTGCACCGTGTTTTGTATTAGTAAATATTACCATATATACTCGATCGTACCTAGTAATGCTGTACTAGAGCTTGTATATCTGTACTCCTATATCTCTTCCATCTCTTTCTGTATATGCGTGTCACTGCCCCATGTTTTGTTTTGACTGTTTCGTTACGCCAATACCAAAGCCATTACCAACAAACACTGCACTACAACATGTATATATATGTGTGCTATTTTACTCCCACGGCTTTGTGTGGTAGCTGTTGGCAAAGTAGGGGATGACAAATTGTAGAGGAATGAAAAATATTTAATTTGATTGTATATTTGTATGTGTTTGATTAGGGGTCGGAAAAAAAATTTTAAAATATAAGGATGAAAAACTTATTTGGTTAAGAATATAAATTTATTTTTATACTCTTATTACAAATATTTTTTTAAAATTATAATAAAAAAATAATATACAAGTAAAAAGAAATCCAAAGATAAGAAAATAGAATACAATCGCACACCATGGGGGAGGAGAAGATAGTAGGTGGGTAATTTTCTATCTAACTTTCTCTCCTCTCAATATATGGGGGCAAAATTTTGGAAGGATGGGGGAGAATATAGTCAACCCCACCAAAATTATATTCAATTTATAGGGGAGAAATTTTGATGGGTTGGAGAAGAAAATGATAAGGCCCATCAAAATCATCTGCCCCTTTCACTTCCAACCAAGTATTGGCTTTCACCCAAAATTCCCCCTATTTTTTTTTTCTCCCTTTCCCTTTTATTTTTGCATATTATTACCATCAACAATTATATATATATATATATATATTGTGGGGATCAACAGCTCAAATTAGGGTATTAGGCTGTGGATTGCGCTCGAGAACGTCAATGAGTCCGACGACAAACGAGTATTAGAAAAGGCAAGTAGGTTGTCGAGCCAAGGACAAGAGCTAGTTAGGACAAACAAGAGATATTGTCCGAGGAGACAAACCTCCTCCAAAAACAAAATGGAAGCTTGAAGTCCGATCGCCCAACAAGTACTGGGAGAGTGACAACCATGCTCGGAAGAAGGATAAGTTTTGGAGAGAGGAGAGTCAACAGGGAATTGAAAAAAATATCTGGAAATAAAGTTATTACCACCGCATTAAATACTTTGTATCTAAACAACTGGCCGCATTAATGTGGAGGTGATGCTTGAACAATGACTTCTAGTCTTATAGCTACCCACCAAGAATTTCAAGAAGGTTCTGATAGGATAAGTATCAAGAAGATGAGTTATTTGATCAACATGTGGAAGACTAAGATGAGAGGAGGGGAGGAGTATAAAAGGGAAAAGCATCCCTTACATAAAGGGGATCAAAAAAAGAAGACAGAAAATCTCTTTCTAACCAAGAACTTGAAGATTTGTATAAGTCTGAGAAATATATATAAGAACATACCATCCTCGGACTTGATTGACAAGTGTTTTTCTTTTCAATTTGTTATATACGTTCATTCCTATATTAAACTAACTCGTAGTGATTTTTATTGGACTCATTGAACATTCAATATTAGACTCATTTTCTAACAAATTCATTGCTGTGGGCTTATTGTGTCATTGTCCAATCCCATTGGGTGTATATATATATATATATAATTTCATAACAAATTTTTTAATTTATTAAATTGATCAAATGTGAGGTATAGAAAAAAAAAGATTGAGTCTATACCAAAAAAAAAAGTGGTGATCCAAAAGGAACTGATTATTTTTAGTAACTTTTGTTAACAAATACCTTAAGAATAGTAGTTAAATAATATTTTTATACATTTTTGAAAAAATAAGGTCGAACAATACATATTTTTTTCTTTAAAAAATATGCATTATAACTCAAAATTGAGTATTTATTAATCTTTTAACTTGTATACTTAGTACACTTGTTAGCCAGACTATTTTTTTTTTGGTAATTAAACTGGATGCATTAATAGAACTTAAGAGTTTGGCTGAGACCTCTCATAATACACTCCCAGAAAATCAAAATACAGTAACATAGAAATTTCTCCTATAATGGAATAAAAAGCAACATATTTTTCCACGCAATTTGCTCCATATTTGGCAAGCACGCTGTCACACTGGTTCACTTTCTCAAAGCAATGTTTAATCTTCGCTTGGGACAACTAATTGAGAAGAAACTTACAGTTCACAATAGGAAAATTCTTAGGTAATTTCGGAGTATAGTGAAATGTTGCTCTCTCCTCTCACACTCATAGTAGACCCTACCATGAATTTAATGAGCAGACCCTACCATAAATGTGAGAAGAGGAAGCACTATTCTTCGTGCTCTGAAAGTATCTAAAAATTACTCTTCGCAATAAGATAAGAGTGAGAATTATAGGGACAATTTGAGCAACCAAACCAGTCAACCACAATTCTTGCATCCAATTCCACTTCAACAACCCAACTCATTCATAACCAATTACTTTAAAAGACGTTTCGAAATTGATATTGTCTTTAAATTTATTTTTTTAATTATATTATTGTTATTCTTCAAACCAATGCGTTCTTGTATTTGTGGGTGTTTTGGTGAGAAATGTCGCGTACATAACATTTGTAAAAATAAATTTTAAATGTCAAGTTGTAACATTTTTTCATTTAAATTTGTCGTTCAAAATTGAGAAATTTCATAATATTTTTACAATACTTTTACAATAAATTATAAATGATTAGGGCCTCTTTGGTGAATACTTCCAAACTCACATTTTCTCATTTTAAATAACATTATACACATTCTTACACATTTTTTCACCCATATATATTTTAAAAAATTACAAAAATTTCATCTTAAATTACTCTACTAAACATTCCCTTAATTGTTATTGATTTTAACTTTAATTTACTATTAAAAATATTTTTTTTACAATACCAATAATAACTTACAGTACTATTTAAAATTTATTACGAAAATATTATAAATATAAAATTTCTATTTAAAACTTACAATGAAAATTATTAACAACCAAGTAGGTACCTTTTTTTTCTCCTCCTAACATTAGACAAAGAGGTCTGTCAAAAGACTATATCGCCATCCCCATGTCATGCTCTACCCCATAGACTTGTCTTTTTCATTGATCTGACTAATCTGTAGAGTACGGAAATGAAGGGTTTAGAGGGCTCCACCGTTTTGAAAGTTTGACCAGACAACAAAACACGTGGCCGGTTATAACCGGTCCAAAATTGAAGTGGGAGCTAGCACGCGCGGCTACAGAGTGTGGAGGTAGTAGCAGCTCAGCAGCGGCAGCTAGCCGAGGAAGTCACCGTCATGGACAGAGTCACACAGATTCTCTCTCCACTGCCGCTTTCAACAATCAAACATAATAATGTAGGCAAGTAGTGTGTGAAATCGACACTCTCTTTTTTGAGAGTTCAGATTTTTCTCAGACCGCCTTTGACGGTCTCACTCACATACATGGGACTATAACGGACCGACCTGTCCACTTCTTGCATTCCCCTTCTCCCTTCTCTTCCCCCAATTCCACTTCAATACCAACCAATTTTGTTTCTTACTAGTTCCACAAAACACCAAAACAAAAAACAAAAACAAAAACACCCTGTTTCTTACTAATAGCAAAAGAAGTTGATTAAAAGGCAAAACCCTTATGAAATTGCTATTTTGTTTTTAGCAAAAACTATATAAAATTTAAAGTAAGAAAAAAAAAAGTTAACTAATGCTCTAAAGAAAGTAATTTAAAAAAATTTTATGGAAAAAAGATAAAATTTAGCAAAAAAATTGGTTATAACCTAATGCTGCAGCCTTCTCAATAAAATTGATATTATTACATATTTTAAAAATTTAACCGTTGAATTACATGTTCTTTACACTCTTAATACACATGTCAAATTTTGTGTCAATCAAATATTATTTATTATATAATCTATAAGTTTATATTTTGTGCATAATTTTAAATTATAAAAACTTGCAATTTAAGCAATTTATTGATAACATAGTTATTGATATTTAATTTTTTTTAAATTTTACAAGTATGGAGAATATAAAAAGTATATGTAATTTAATGGTGGATTTATCAAAATTCACCTTCAATTAAAATATATTGAGTAAGGTTGTAGCCTTAGGCTACAACTAATTTGTAGCTAAACTTTGTTAAAATATATATATATATATATATATATATAAAACTAATTTTATGGACAATTTTTTTAAATTTTGCTTTTCATAAAAGTGGTACAAAATTTTTTATGTTCTAAGGAGACCTGTTAACTGAACCCTAAATTTACATACTATAATTTAGGTAAAATTTCAAATTAAACTTTGTACTTGTTAAAATATTAAATTTAATCTTATAATTTAGCAAGACTTTAATTTAAACTCTATACTGTAATAAGTTAAAAATTAAAATCCAAACTTTTAAATTTGTTTCAAATCAAACATATTTTTCACTCTTTATGTAGTTAGCTACATAACTTATGATTTGAATAGAAATATCGTTCCACTAAAAATTAGTCTTAAGAAATATCATATAGTTTCGGTGACACCTAAATTAATAGGAATATTTGTGAAATATATAAGTTAAAAACGGAAGTGAGAAAATTAAAAAGCCTAAATTGTAATGCCTACTTTGCCAAGCTTTCTTTATCGAATAAGAACACAAGTACACAGCAAATTACAAGCCTAACAAGTAACAACCACTTGATTTACCTACATTTCTATATAGAAGTCTCTTGATAGAGATATGAAATTTTCTATTGTGTGTTCTCTTTGTAATGATCATGGACCTTTTTTCTTGTATAATGCATCTTCTATTTACAGAGATGAATGGTAGTCATTTATTTCCAGCCTATAACTACCCTACAAATCAACAAAGGTGATGGTTTTTGTAGTACTTAATGACCATTCTTCCCTTATAATTAGAAGTGTCATCTTCTTGTCAAACATCTTCCACATGACATAAGTAACTATTAAAATTTATTTTCATATGAATGAATATACTTAAGAGTTTGGTTTAATTTGCAGCTTATAAAATTATATGGAGTTTGAGAATCTCCATAACAATTTGTAACTGGATATGTTAACAAGTACCGCTTGGTGCTTGTTAAGTACAAAAAAAGACAAAAATTTGTCAAATAAAGTAAAAAAGAAATCAAATAGTATTTACAAAACTGAAAAATGACATAAACAGCAAAAAAAACAAAAATTTTGTTAGAAAAAAAGTAAAAAATGCGGTGTCCGTTAGCACAACTCATTTGTAACTTTAGGGTATGGAAATTCATGGTTCATATAGTTTTGAACAAATTAGAGTCTGAGAAGGATTTTTCATGGCCGTAGTATTCAACTCAATATAGTTTTGAGAAAAAGTAGCTGCTAGATGTAGAACAAAGAGCTCAGACTTTTATGGAATAGAGTGCTCAGACGGCTCAAACCTTTTTCGTGTAATTTTTTTATATTTTCTAGTCTAATCTCATGCACGAAGCAAATTAGAACTTTTAGATATTTCCTAGCCGCCTTAATTAGGAATGCTGTTGATAGTCTCAGGCCTCTTTTATCTATTGAAGAGTATTTGTAGTGTAGCATATAAGATAATTCAAAGTTTCAATTCAATAAAATTTTAGAGACTTTTCTCCTGTATTTTCTAGTGGTTTCCGGAACTTTCCTTATAAAATTCAAGGAATCCAAACTTGGCCCTGGCTTCAAATTTATTACTCACCAACCATAAACCTTGTAACATTAAAATGCTCAAAGCTAGACAGGGGTGTTATCTTTGTTGTCTGAAAATTCAGAGATCAATCATGTCCCTTACCAACTGCCATGTCGTCCGAGGTGGATAAGTAATGTAGGCCCATTAGGAGTTTTTGTTCTTCTTTGTTTGTATTTTATTTTTTTACATATCAAGAAAAATGGTATGAAAAAATCTAGCTTTCAAAGACCTTACTCAGACGAAAAATCTTGACAAATACATTTTCATCTAACTTGATCATCGGAGCATCTAAGATCAATTTCTTACTATTGGTCTTGGGTATTGTGAGTAGGCCTTACTTGCCTTGCGGGGTTTGCACAGAGGAGTCGGCCCAAGGAGAATTCGTTAAGTTAGGATCTGTTTGTGGATCTAATTAAATTTTCCACCCTCACGTACCTAGTTATAAAATGTCTTTGATTCAATCTTATATTTTACAGAAAAAAAAAATCTTAATAATGTGGTATATCTATATTTTTCTAGGAATATGAAATACGATATATATATATATATTTCCTTTTCAAAATCTAGCAATTTTATTTTTATATTTTCATACGGCAAGATACAGTATTGTTCATGAAAGTCTAGATTAGAAGCAGTGAAGCACTACAAAGCTAGGAAGCATGGATACCAACACAAGTACAACACAGTGATACAAGAAATTTCTGAAAATTATAACATGAAACAGCCGGTACGACACTAGTATGATACAGATACAGCATAGATATGAAATGAAAATTGCATCTTAAATGAAATGTCAGTACTTCTTAGCTACAAAGTATAAACAAAGAGGCACGGAGCTTCGATCACATGTCACTAGTACAGTTTATTGTAATGAAACTAAACAGTAGTATTAATTCCTAGGCTTTAGAATTGCTTGCATGGGATAGAGTTTGTGAGTAGTGAGTCCAAGAGTATCCACGCTTTCCACCTCTCCATCTTTCAGCCTCCACTCAAATTCCTGTACTAACCTTCCAATTGATGTGCATGCTATTAACGATGCCTGAAGTGAACCTGCACATACTCTCTTTCCACTTCCAAATGACATCGTCTTGAACATATCCATTGGATCGTATTTCTCATCAAGAAACCTCTCTGGCTTCCACTCTTCAGGGGTTTCCCATTGATTCTTGTCCATGTTACACCCGTATATGTTTACAGCAATCTGTGCAACATTGTTCCAAGTCAAATTTTGCTAGCAGAGATAATAACAAAGTCATGAAATCTCATGGAAAGATATAAGATAAAAGAAGAAAACAACCAACCTCAGTCCCTGCAGGAACATAGTACCCTCCTAATTGGGTATCTTCATGTGCGTATCGCAAAGGTACTAATGGACTAGGACTGTGCTTCCTCAGAGTTTCATGGAAAACAGCACTCAAGTATGGAAGCTTAGACAAGTGTTCCTCAGTAATCTTGTCAGTCCCACAAACATTTTGGATTTCCTTATAAAGACGATCCTGTTGCATGTACAATAATCGGTATTATATAGTACTAAAACAGCAAAACTATAATCAAACCTTGATACCAAAATTGTGATACATTAATTACCTGCTGTTTTGGACTTTTAGCGAGTTCATACATGGCCCATTCTGTTGTAACGACAGTAGTGTCTGCTGTCTCGATGATCGTTTCCCATGCCAAAATGCTAATTTGCTTTTCCGTAAGTGTTTTTGCTTCAGATAACAAGTAACTGAGATAACAATTTTCTCCCTGTTTCAAATCCAAGGCGAGTTACAATACTAACTGTAAGAAACTTCACAGTAATTTTACACATCTAAGATCAATAGGGACACTACTTTTTTCAAAACATGTATCACATGACTTCATTATTGATATCACGTTTATTATGTACCAATCACAACAATCCATGCATATCCTTAGTTATAAAAAATTATGTCCTCAGGCTAATTGAAAAACACTACCTTTCCTGAAGCAATGCGCTTCTTCTGCTCCTTGACAATGGAATTCATCACTGCTTGTCTGCGGGAAGCCAATCTCTGAATTTTCATTTCAAAGCTTTTATTTGGAATCCATTTTAGGTATGGGAAGAAATCTCTCCAATCAACCTCAATCGCACCCTTTAACATGTCAGACACTAGAACGTTAAATATCTCTTCTCTTGGCAAAGTGGTTCCAAGCTCTTCCACAAAAAGTGATTCCACATCATATCCCAAAGCCTACAAGCCACAACAACAACAAATCTTGAGTCACTCTTATTAATAAGCACATATATAATATTAAAACAAAATGAAGAAACTCACTTGTTTCATTGCCAGTCCAAAAAGTTCAGACTCAAATATTTTCCTGAAATTCACAGCTTGAAGAGGAGAGTTCTTTGTATGAGCATGTAATTTGTTCAAAACATTCTCTCTCAGGGTGTCTCTGTGGATTCGATGTCGCTTCTGAAAAGCGAATGGATATGTTTATTAGACATACTTTTGGCATAGTAAATAATATGATGGAGCGTACATATAGGAGGATGAAATTATACGAGCAAACCTGTGCATTAGCTCCCAGAAGCTCTGCGAGTATATATTTCTTTACCATCTTGTGAAACTCATTGTAGTCACTTGTTGCAACCATAGATTTATTACTGGTGAGAAGCTCTAGGGCCTTTGATAACTTTCTTGTTGAGATGGATGAAAATCTGGTCACCATAGCCTGACTCACAACCAGAAAAATTAGATTCCGTGTATATTATTATCATCCAGTTTTTGCATGAGAATGTTGATGGTAAAGCAAAATTTAACAAATGGAACATCTTTATATTTAACTTATGGCCTGTAGGGTCCTTAATGCATTGATTCAGTAAATTCAAGGACTTTAGTAGTTCTCATGGACATTCGAGTACTTATAGAAAAACAACAAATTAAGAGGAACTAAAATATTTTTGCTTGTTCATGAATCAAAAAAGGGATTCTAGTACTGCCGAAAATAAACATGGTTAATCCTAGTAAAGCAAAAGGTGGTGCCTAAAATATACAAGAAAAGTCTCAGCACAAGACTATTTAGTAAACTGGAACCAAACTAGGTTCTATCTTAATTTATATGGCCAGCTCATATTGATTTCACTCAACTATTAAACTTTTGCTGAATACTTATCTTTGAACTTAAAAAGCATAAGAACGATCTCATGGTACTTTATTAGGCCTTACATAGTCAAAGTGTTGAAATCAGGGAGTGAATAATGCCTGGTAGACATAAAATAATTTCTGAATAGAAGAGTTTGAACATTACCTAGTTTTGACTTGGATTCCAATTCCAAACCTCTTAAGGGGGGCTATTTGAATAATCCCATATTTTACTAGTTTAATAACTAATAAGTCTAACGAGACACCAATTTTCAAGGTTGTTGAGGTAATAGATTGTGATTGGCATATAATAATAATAATATCAATGGTGATTAGTTATGTTGCACTATTTACAAATTGTCACTTCAATTAGTTATAAAATAAGTTGTGCATGCAGCATTGCTGAATAAGGCCTAGACGAGCTCCTTTGGTAGCAGAGTTTAAAACACAATTTTCAATGCTTAAGTGCTGAAAACTCTGATAACAGTGTCTTGAAAGTCAATGGTATTGCTTGTAGCTAGAACTCGAATTCAAATGCACCCACCTTTTTTTTTTTTTTTTGTAAGTTGTAACCATCATTTGTTTCATTTAAACAAAACGCCAATAAGGTGATTAACATTTTTATTCATAAGTCCAACAAGGCCTGCCACCAACAATAATTGGGTTAACGTTCATTCATGGCTACCCAACCCGCCAATCTAGGCTCTGTTTGAATAGAATTTATTGCTAAAAATTAAAAATTGAAAACTGAAAACACTGTAGTAAAATAATTTTTAAACGTGTGAATAGTATCATGGGATCCATATTTAATATAGTTTTTTTCCCTGAATAAAGTGCTTGATGGGCCTAACTACAATATTAATTATTTTGTATCCTATTGGAATCTCATGACTTTTTTTTTTTTTTCAAACAATTAGTTTCTTATTATTTAAAAAATTTTAATTAATGGTATTTCATTTTTTTTCTTCAAAATTTTAAATAATTATTTGATTTGGTATTTACACACGCTGCAAACGTGTTCAAGGGCTCTTAAGAGAAATCAGAAAAGTTCCAAGTTTTGCAACAATGCATTATTGATAGTTTTAAAATTAGATGTAGATAACTAGTTAAGAGAGATGAGGCAATTGAAAATAGCCAAAAATGCACTTTGGTCCCTATATTTTGGGTCAATTCCTATTTTAGTCTCAAAATTGATTTCGTTACTAATGTAGTCCCTAAAAAAGAAAAATATTTTTAAAATGGTCACTGCTATCAAACAACTAACAGAAACCTTCTACGTGACAGATGGAGTACCCTGTTTGTTGACATGGCGCTGACGTGGCCATTAAAATATTATTAAAAATAATTATTTGGCATTTTTAAATACCACATCAGCATTTTAATTAATAAAAAAATAATTTTAAAAAAAGCCGTCATAAATTTTTTTAAAAATTTTAAAATAAACATTAATCTAATTAAATTATTTTTCTTTTTTACTTTTCAATTTATTTATTTTTTCTTTTTACTTTTCAATTTATTTATTTTTTAATTTTTTTTACTTTTCATTTTAATTAAATTAGTTTTCATATATTAATTGTTTAAAACATTTTTTTCAATTGAGAATTTTTGGAATACCAAGTTATTCCCCAAATTTGTTCTTCTCCTTCCTCTCTCTTCACACAGACTCTCTCTCTCTTCCTTCCACCTAGAGCCCTCCATGAACAATCACTTTAAGCTCTAGGAATTTCTTGATTCTCACTCTCCCTCTCTTTGATTTTTCTCTCCCAACTGATTGAGTGCTCTGGAATGGGATTGGTCAAAATCGGGTTCTCAAGCTCGACCATGGAGCTTTTATGGATGAGTGATGGCGGTGGGATCAGTTTGGATGGTGGGTCGGTTGGATTCGTGGGTCATGTATAGGTTGGTGGTGGGTATTGTGTGTTGTTGTGAAACCCTAGATCTATGGTGGTTGTGGATTGGTTTGGATTCGTGGGTTGCGATCAGTTCTGCAATCACGATCAAGTGAGCTGGTTTTGAGCTTTTAAAAAAAAAAAAATTTGGTGGGGTTGTTTGGTGGCTGAGAAAATGGGGGAAAATTTTCGGTGATGGGGATTTGGAGCTTAGGTTCTTGGTTATTTGTGATGTGTGTAATGGAAAAGCTTAAGTTTTTGTGAGGTTTATGTGGTTATATAGCTTAAATGACATTTTTTTTTTTGGTATGAGTTTTTGTTTGGTAGCTAAGAAAATGAGGTACAATTTTGAGGATTGGAATGTTAGAGCTCGGGTTTTTGGTTATTGTGATGTAGGTGCTTTTGATTTTGTTTTCTCTTCTTACTTGTGTTTTCTTCATTTTAGATTAAGAAATAATTAATTAAGATCAAAGGATTCCGAAGTCCACCTAGATGTGAATTTTTCTAGTTTTGAACTTTTCTGAGCTTGAGGATGCATGCTCTTAAGGGAAAAAAAAATGAAAAGTAAGAAAAAAAATTTAATTAGATTAATGTTTATTTTTAAATTTTTATTTATTTTCTGACCTAGCTTTTTATTTTTTGGGCTTTTTATTAATTAAAATGCTGATGTGGTATTTAAAATGGCCAAAAAATTATTTTTAATAATATGTTAATGGCCACGTTAGCACCATGTTAGACAGCAAGGTACTTCGTCTGCCATGTAGGAGGTTTTCGTTAGTGGGTTGACGGTAGAGACCATTTTAAAAACGATTTTATTTTTTTAGGAACTACATTAGTAATGAAATCAATTTTGGGATCAAAATGAGAATTGACCTAAAATGTAAGGATCAAAAGTGCATTTTTGCTTTGAAAATATATAGAAAAAATATATTAAATGAAAAAGGAAAAGAGGAATGTTTGGATAGGTTGTAAGTTAATAAAAAGATCACATGCAAAAACTTTTAAGAATTTTTAATATATTCTTGGACTATTTTAAGCTTATGTAGATTTTTTTTGAAAATTAATTTTCTAATAAACAAGGTTGTTTGTATTGAACTTACAATTCTCGATCTACTTGTTTCGATATTAATATTTTTCATTAAAATGAATAATTTTTTAAAAAGAATTTTATAGAAAATTATTTTATTTTTCTATATTTGGTAGCAACTTTAAAATGAGTTGAAAAACTTTCATTTGAAAAAAGTAAAAAATATTTGTGGGAGAGTTAAGAGGAATTGCATCCTCACCCAGTTGCACTGAATGTCAATCCAGGTGGGGAAGGATGATAAATTTCAAATCACGGACAACAAACACCATGTAATGTATCACTATCTTTGGACTCTTATAAAATTTGAAACCTAAAATTTGTTAGGGGTCCATATCTTACTTAATGTATCAACCTCTATTCCAAATGTCCAAAATTAATAATAGATAATGAAAAAAAAAAAAAAAACTAGAAAATGAAGAAAAATAGTTTGCACAAAGGTTAATGGCCCGTATAGTAAGAGATTTCCAGTAACATTATTTGTATTTTTTTAGAAATACGTGAGGGTGAAAAATTGTATGGAAATACGTGTAATATTGTTTAAATACTAATAACTATTGTCTAAACAATGGTAACAAACGATCTTTAAGTGGGCGGAGGTCAAACTAAGAATGTATTTTCTTCTAGGATTATATCAAGAGAGATGCTATGTCCACAACATTTTTACAACATTTTCACAACAAATCATAGGTGATTAGTTGTTATTGGTTCAAATTTGAACCTAACACTAAGATTACTTTTTTGCCCTAACAATAACAACTACTAACAATCTATCACTTAAGATTTATCGTAAAAATATTGTAAAAATGTTGTGGACATATCATTTTTCTTATTAACTTTTTTCAACTTTTTAAAAACCATACCATCCACGGAAGTCTATTTCATACCGTACCGGCCGGTATAGGCGGTATATATCATACTAGAGGCTTGGCCAGCACAAAAACGAGCGTATTTTGTACTAGTTTAAATACCGGACATACTGGAGTCGTTTCGGTTGTACCGGCGTATATACCGAATTTCAGCCGGAAAACAAATTTCGGACCATTACCTAACTTAGACACACAAACGCTTCTCTCTACTTCTCATCGCGCTAATTTATACTTTCTACCTTCTTTTTATATTCTTCCCTTAACATTGATAGTGAGACGCAACGACAATGAGTAGCTGGCAGGCCGTGCCACCTTGAGAAAGGAGATGAAACTAGAGAGAGAGGTGAGGTGACTAAAGGAGATAGATTAGCAGTAAAAATAAATAAATGAATGAACTAACTGAAGAGTTAAGTTTAAACTAGTGAAGATAAAGCATTCTTGGAAATTGGAGGCAAGTGTCAGGGGCCTATGACAGGCTTGCGATGTGGAGGAGAAAAAAAGAAAACAAAATGGGAAGAGCTATCAATTGGGCATGCCTGTGAAGCATTTAAACAGGTGTGAAAGAAAATTAACTCAAGATGATAAAAACGAGGTAATGAGCAATTAGATATATATATATATATATATAAAATAGAAGATACTAAAATAGTGGAAGAGAATAAAAACTAAAAAAAAGTAGTAACAAATGTTGGCAGTTATACCTTATTTTGTACATGTGCAACAACTTCAGATTTGTCATTTGAGTAAAAAAGAGGTCTAGAACTTGCCTTATAATATATTTTTTAAAATGTCTAGCCAATTAAACAAAAATTCACATTTATTGTTAGTTATATATATACACACATATATATTAAATATATAAAATAATAGTAAACTCAAAACGGTACACCAATATTAATCAATATTTAAAATATATTGGTACTCAAAATATATCGTATCAGTGATCAAATTGGTACAACTTTTGATATGATATTGACTTTTTTGATGGCATATGCCACAATTTGACAACACGTGCTGCTCTGAAGCTAAACTGTAAACCATCACTTCAACATAGATTCCGTTACAATAACAAATGAGAGTTGTTACTTTTTTATTGATTCAGGTAGATGGCGGAGCACACAAAACAATGAGCATGCAAGGAGAAAAAAAAACAACAAGAAAAAAACAAGATCTGGGCGTAAAAAATAAGAAAAAGGGAAAAATAAATAAATAAGAAGAAAGAAAGTAGTACTATAAAAAGTAAAAAAAGAAAAAGAAAAAAAGAGAGGACAAAACAAGAAAGAAAAAAAGGCAGTCAAATCAATAAAATGGTAAAGAAGCACTGAAGCAGTAGCAGAAAAGAAACGTTATGGTACGAAGCCATTACTTCACTGTTAAACCGAGAGTTTTCTTATGAAGTTAGTTTTGGGTCTTTGACATTCAAATCCAAATAATATATATATATATATATATACAGACGATTAATTACACACTAATGGTTTTATTACTGGTCAGAGTCAAGCCGAGCTTGTGAAAGGGGGCGAATGCGATCGGATTTGGATGGGGTTATGATCAAGAGCGTTTTCTATCCACAAACGAATCCACCAGTTACCCTACTGTTGATACTTTTGTCACTTCAAAAGGTATTTGTCTTTTTCTTTAATCTCAAATAATCCATCAAAGTGCCATTGAAGTGGACTGCACTAAAATAAAGGCCTACTGAGGTGTCCTGGTCCTCTAAAAGAACTAGAAACAGTGAAAAAAGAAATTGGTAATTGTTTTCTCACACTCATGGATGACAATTTTTTGTAAGGGCTTTTCGCATCAATCCATGTTTATAATATGAAATATTTGATGTTTACGGATCATGTATAATAAGAAGTGTTTGTTTGGTTAAAAAAAATTCACTCTTTATGGGTTTTGCACTATTTATTGGTCTTGCTTTACGTTTTAGTATTATTCATGTGGCCATTGTTCTATTTTAACTAACTATTACTTTTATCTGTATTTTCAGCAAAAAAAAATTTTAATTACGGCAAAATAAGCATATTCCAAAGTACATGAGAATCAACGATGAAAGAATAGTAATAGTACCTCTTTGGCAACATGGGTGGAATTGAGGACAACCATAGTGGAAGCACCAGTTCTGATGGAATAGATTGGTCCGTGTATCTCAGCCCACCTTAATAACGTCTTGTAAGGTTTCTTCTCCTTCAGCTGCAGCAAATTTCCTACCACTGGCAGCCCTGGAACCACTGCATGCACCACCCAATGTTCCCAAAATTCATTAATCAATTCCCAAAATGAAAACCAACTGGCCCATATCAAGATTTATTCCCAAAATGAAAACCAACTGGCCCATATCAAGATTCAAAATGAAAATCCAATCAAACCCAAAAGAGAGAAGAAGAAAGATTTTTTTTGACGATTAAATAATAGTTATAACAACAAGATACGCAGAATTAAACTTTAGGTATCTTTATTAGAAACATAAAAAGATGTTAATTAAGCTAAAAAGTTATTGACAAAAGAAAAAGAAAGGATTTAAGGCAATAGAAGAAGTACCTGGAACAGGGGGTAGTTTGGAATATTCATTCTTCTTGGTAGAATGAAATCCTCGTATGAAGAAGAAGGAAATAAGCAAAGAGACAACAGCAACAGCAAAAGAGGTTGCAAAGGGCGTTGCTTGGAAATCTTGAAGAAAATGAGTTATGCTGGCCATTGATTTTGCAGTTCGATAGAGAAAAGATTGAATCCCTGTTTATGAGATACTTTCAAGTTTCAGCCTGCAATATGCATTATATATATAGTGGAACACACCTTTGTTCCATATTAATTTGGAAGGCCCACATGACAAATTTATACTTCTAAAATCAATAAATTATTAAAATGATTGTAATATATATATTTCTGCGTTCTCAGAGATTTTTATTTATTTATTTATTATCCTGAACATACATAGAATCAAGCCACAAAAAAAAAAAAACTCTTAACTCACGTCCTAAAATTTACTTGAATCCTAATAGCTAAAATGAAATACATTGTGTTTGTTTGTTTAGATCATTTAAAAACATATTAGTTTAACCCAATGAATTAGCTAAATATTTACTTAGGTTAATTATGAGATCTATGTTAAACACATGAAAACGTATTACTTGCATTGGTGCAAAAAAGTAAAGAAGACAGTAATCTAATGACTTAAGAAAACTAATAAAACCAACTGTTTTAAAGTAAAAATCTAGGGAGGATTTAACTTTATTATCTTCAAAGTAAACAAACCCACTATCATAGAATGAAATATTACAATAGATTTAAACCCTAAATATAAAGTTACTTCATGTAGAACTTGCTGACATGACCACGTGCTGTTCCGACTTCATGAAATCTTTTATCTTGAATTTGCTGAACACAAACACTCACGTTTATGACTTTGAAATCCCACTCAAAGGTTTCAGCTCTTCAGCAGTTGTTGATCTTTTAGTAATAACTTTAGATCTGTCACTTTAAATGTATGAGAATGATTTTCGATATTGACTTTGAAACATAACAAAACGTGTCTTAGGGTTATTTATTTATATATACTAGGAGAATTAAATTTGAAACCCTAATCACTTAATGGGCTTAACATGTTAATGAGCTTTAATTAAATTCTGCAGATGCTATGTTCTTTTGATCGGTCAAACTTAGCATGTTTCGAATTTTTGAACCTACAGCTTCCTTTTTCTTATATTTTGACTTCCAGCACCTTGAGCATTGTCTTATAAACCCTATAGACACTAAGATTTATACCTAGATAAGTTTATGCTCACGATTTGTCAATTGTTCTAAACTTTTAGAACCTAACACATTGCGATTCACCACTATAACAAATTTGCAATCTCCTATCATGTCTAGAATTCCTTAGCAAGACAAAGAATTTGAGTAATGTGGATAATACCAAGCCGGTCCTGAATTTGGTCCTATAAGTCTAACTGAGGCCATAGAAATAAAAGCTCCATCATACTAGGAAAACTCTCTGCATATCTTATTAACAAAAAGTCAAAAATTTAAATGAACACGTACATGAATAAATATATACGTACGTGTTCAAACTCAATATATTCTCAATGCTATGTAGGAATTAAATGAAAAGAACAGTACAAGATTATTTGGAGAAATTGCCGAAAGCATTATTAGACTACCGTGGAATTTTTTGTAAGAGGAGAAGAGATAAAGATGGTGAAATGTGGATTAAAATTTCTGGATAACATTACAAATTTAAAAGGGAAAAAAAAGAAGAAGAACAATTACCAGGTACGCAAAACATAGGAGTTTGGGAAATCTTTTTTGTTTTCCAGTGTTAAATCCATTAGCCTGGTGGGGGAGTCTTATATAAGAAAAAAAAAATGCCATTCCATTGTCGTTACGAACCTCCGAGTGTATGTTTAGTTAAGTGCCTAATTTTAAGGGAAGAGATAAAGATTAAGAAGAAAAATCTGAAAATTTAAAAGAGAGGAAAAGGAAAGAAATAAAAAATAAGAATGAGAAGTTATAGTATGAGTGTTTTTTTTTTTTCCTTCAAATTCAAAATAAAGAAAAGAACATTTCTCAAAAAATAAAAAAGAAATCAAGAAAAGAGGATATGAGAAGGAAAAACAAAAAACGTACGTAAGATTAGGGACCAAGGAGACTGATAAAATTTTATGAAAAAAATGCTAAATTTTAGGGAATAAAAACATGAATGTAAAGGAAAAAAAAATTCTAAATTTCAGAAATTCTCTTTTTGAATTTAAAACTAAATTTGTTATTTGTTTGTTTAACATTTATGATTCTATTTTTAAGAGAAGTTACCTCTCAAATATTAGTATAGACATAAATAGTAGTGTGTGTATATATATATATATATATATATATATTACAATGTTGTAACCTTAAGCTATAACTTTACTCAATAAAATAAATATTACTATATATTTTGAAAATCTAACCGTTGAATTGCATATTCTTTATGCTCTTAATACACATGTCAAAATTTGTGTCAATCGAATATTATTTACTATATAATCTATAGATTTATATTTTATGTATAACTTTTTGTAATTTAAATAATTTATTGATGATATAATTATTGATCTTTAATTTTTTAAAACTTTTACAAACACAAAGAATATAAGAAAAATCTATCATCCAATGATAAATTTATCAAAATTTTTTTAATAAAAAAATATTAAATAAAATTATAGTTTAAAATTACAATTAATTTTATAGTTAAATTTTATGCGCATATATATATATATATATATATATATCTCTCTCTCTCTCTCTAATATGACGTGCAGTAGCTCACGAGGTTTTAGTGGAAAACCAACGGGCAAATTTTGTTTTCGAGAGAATAGGTGATCTGATGTTTCCTGCGTCTGTCTTTGTCTTGGATGTCAGTCTAGTTTGTGTAGCCCTGAAATGTCTCAGGGCTCTTTTTTAACTATTGTACCTTCTTTTTTTATTATTATAATAAGATAAATTCTACCCTTTTAGTCAAAAAAAAAAAAAAAGATTCTTTTTTAGGGGAAAAAAAAATTTCATTCACTCCTCAAGTTTCTGTCTCATTTTATTTTACCAACTCAATAAATTATTTTATCAATTATACCATATCATTTTATAATATTTTTAGTATCTCAACTTTGATTTTATAATACAACACAATAAAATAATATTTCTACACAATAAAATAATATATTTCAAAACTTAAATAGAAACAAAAATTCAAAATCCAGTGAAAGAGAGAGGAACTGATAAAGTGAACAAAATATTATTATTTTTTTTAAATTGAGCTACAGTGCAATTCTACCTTTAGAATTGCAGTGTAGCATTATTGCAATTTTTTTTGAAAAAATAATTGATGTTTGCAAATTCAAATGCTGAGCTTGTTTGGTGCATTAATAGTAAAATTCTCTTACACATACCAAATGCAAATACTATTAGTTTGTTAATTTTGATGTACTGCTCGCCATATTAGGGTCCGTTTGGATAGAACTTATTGTTAAAAATTAAAAGCTGAAAGCTGAAAGCTGAAAGCTAAAAACGCTGTAGCAAAATAATTTTTAAATGTGTGAATAGTACCGTAGGACCCATTTTTAATATTTTTTTTTCTGAAAGAAGTGCTTGTGGGTCCTATGAACAGTGCGTAAACAGTGCATAAACAGTAACTTTGTCTTTCGCATAGTGCTGAGCAGTACTGGTTACTGTTCATAAACAGTAACCGGTACAGTGAAATGACATGCATGAAGAGTATCGGTTACTATTCATGCATGTTGGGGAAAAAAAAACGCAGAAACCCAAAATGCAACAATTATAATTTGTATCCAAACGAATACTTAGTCTGTTAATTTATGTTGCATGTTAAATTCAAATTAATATATTACAAAACAAAAATTATTGTTTTAAGAGACCTGGCAAAATTGTACTCGAATGAAACAATTTGTCAAAATTGGAAGAAATAAGTAAGTACAAGGATAAGTTTAACCTCTGAAAAAATAAGTCATTGAAACCTAACCCATGAAAACATATAGGGTATTGGTTTTATCCCATTGATTAAAATAAAATTTTGTCACTAGCAAAAACTCTCCCCCTTTCTATTTTTATTAACTTCTTCTTCTTCTTCTTCTTCTTCTTCCCTTTCTATTTTTAATATTTAGCTTTAGCTTCTCATTTTGGTTGTAACTGTTAACATTATTTGAGCTAAATAGTAGCAAGTTAATAATTTTATTCCTAGGCTAGACAATTTATTAATTGGAATTTTTGTTTTTTTTTTTTTAGAGAGTTTCAATTTATGGCGTCCGTTTCTGATAATAACTTTTTATCATCAGACCAAGATACCAGTCAATTTTTTGTGTAGATAGAGATTGAACCCCATGTCTCTTATAACCATCAGAGACTTTACCAGTTGAGTTAACTAGAACCTACTGAATTTTGTTATTAGTATCATACAATAAACATTATTTACAAAAACTATACAATTGAAAAATAATTTTTCCCACTAAAAGAAATATTTGTTTTCAGTTTGGTTGCAGGCATAATTAATTTTTTTTTAATTAATGTAATTGTCTTATTTGTTAAATATATTATGATCAAATTTATTCAATCAATTTTTATTGTCAAAGTATTTATTTAGCATACGACACATACATACATGCATACATACATACATAAAATACATAGTAAAAATAAAAATTGATTCATATAAGATTTAACTTTTGACAATTATATTTTAGTGAATATTTAGGATATTCTTCTTATTCTGGTTGTAATTGGTTAAAGTTATTTCACTTATTTAAACGCGAATTATATTAATTACTGGAGTATATTATAGATCACTTACTAATTGAATATTTGATAATTTATTAAGTTTTATGTTACTAATAAATCAATTAATATATTTTTAGTGTTTATTGAAAATTAAATTTAAAAAATAATTTATTTTGATCCGTACTGATCATGCGGACTGATAGCAAGTTTTATAATAATGACTCACTTGAATCCGGTTAATTTTAAATTGAATTTATAAATTAGTATTCATAATGGACCAGGTTTGAACCCAAACCTTTTTTGTTTTGTTTTGTTTTTCCAATATTTGAGAGGAGGTTGAACTCAGGACCTATCCTGATTTGTTGCCATGTCTGACTGTAAAGTTGGCATTTCCTAGAAGCTCATAATTTAATGCGGATGACAGCAATTTCAATGGTTGATGATGAAACTAAAAACAAACAATGCATAACTCATCTCATAATTTAATGTAGGTGACTACAATTTAATTAATTAAGAATCTGACTCTTGTCTAGTGGCCAGTGCTACTAGACGTGTCATGAATTCAATGTGTTTAATAGCACTGGCTACTAGATTGAAGGTAAACTTATTAATTAAAGACTTAGATAAAAAATAAACAATACAATTTTTTTTTTTGTTGAGAGAATTTCAATATATATTTGTATTTTATGATAGTTTTTTATCGTCAAATTAAGATACCAATTTGTTTTTGGTGTAGGTGGAGACTGGAGATTGAATCTTAGTATTTTATTTAACCATTAAGGACTTTACTAGTTAAGCTAACTAAAACTCTCAAAATAAACAATACATACTGAAGCTGCAACTTATTTTATTTTATTTTAAAAAAAAAAGCTCTAGTTTGGGTATTTGTCAAATTTTTCCTTTTAAAATTGGTTTTATTAACAAGTGCCTGAAATGTTTATGTTAAAAATTAATAAATGTTCAATTATGAGCTGTAATAATGCACATTTATCAAAGAAGAAAATAAACACCACCGTGTACCTTTAGTATAGTGATTACTCAACAAGTATAAGTACTTGTGGGATGTAAGAAGGTAAAGGTTAGGGTTCAAGTTTTCAAGAAATAATTTTATACGCATACACTTAAATTAGACCAGAGTGGAGTTTCTATCTTGTATAAAAAGAGAAAAAAAAAAAAAAAAACTTATTAATGAATCATTAGCTTACACGCATAAATTCATTATGATTGTGTTTCTGTTTTTCAAGAAAAAATAGTGGATTCATGTGAAAATGAGTAAATTATGTGAAAAATGATATAGTAAAAGGTTAGCAAAAAGCCTATAGAAAAAAGTCGAAAAACAAGCCGCAAGTTTGCAACCGTGGGTAGATGGCAACCAAGTTCAAACAATGCACATTGAAGGTATCCAGAAGAAGAACAAGCGGTGGGTGTTGGATAAAGATTCATAAAGTGTTACTCTCCCGTGTCGCTAAAAGCCAAGAGAAAGAGAATGAGAGTTGTCGTATTAGATGGTCGGGAAGGAGAAACGAATATGCCCAGTTGAGTTAACGACGTGCGTACGTTACCTTTGTAAATCTTTTTTTTTTTAAATTTTTTATAAGAACCTTTGTAAATCTTATATATATAATGTTGCTGTCTCTTCCTATTGTTGGTAAGCCCTTGCCGTCTGATTCACCATAACCCTTTGGCTTTTTTGCTTTGATGCTTTAGTTGTGGAATAGGGATACGTGACAAAACAAATTAATATCATTATTGTTCACTTACTTCTGTGAATAAAATAACAATTGGTCTCTACGGGATATACATATTTTTCATGAATTATAACATTATAATCGTTGCTAGTAATGTGATTTATTATGATTGATGTATAATACAAACGGTCTAATGATGAATTCAGATGAAATTTACGTTACTCTAATTATTACCATTGCTACAAGTTATATTTAATAGTTGTAAGAAAATAATTAATTGATGGTGAAATGTGTTTTGAGCAAAGAAAGAGATTTTGAGAAAGTATAATTAAAAATGGGAGCATACTTACTCTTAATTGAAGACACACTACCTTTGGATGTAAAAAAGCCATAGAAAACATTAGCAAGTGCCGCATATGTGGAAGTTATGTAATTTTTTTTTTAGGGGGAAGTCATGTAATGTTAGTAAACCCATTTGTGTACCTGAAACAAAGTTAGGACTTGGAACTAAGGGGGACAGTTTTGCTGCTGACTACATGTTGTGGTTCTACCTTCTGGATTTGCTGTTTAGCCGCAGATGAGTGTTTTTTAGTGTCTTTAATGTGTTCTATTGGGTAAGGACAAAATTAGTTTGTTTAAAATTTTTTAAAGGGCCAACTTGTTTGTTTTGAGTAAAATTAGTTGAATGGACTTAATTTTTTTTAAAAAAAATATTTTTGCTATTGGTAATTTTTATTGTTGGGCTAATTTTTTTGGGTTTGTATATTTTGTTTTAAATTTTAGATCTATAAATTTTTTTATAGCCTTTAAAAGGAGTAAAATGTTAGAGTTACAACCATTTTTTATAAATTGCTGATGTGATTAGTGGTTATTGTTATGTAAAAAAGTGATGTAAGTAGCAGACCCAAATATGAACCCAATAAGATTTGCAACTTCAATGGTTTATAAAAATATTGTAGCAAAGTTTGTGACTATAGCATTTGTAAGGACATAATGTGGCACAAGACCCAATAGGTTTGGACTAAGGAACAACACACCCGCAACAATGAATTTGTTAGAGAGTGGGTTTAATATTGAACATTTAGTGAGTCTAGTAAGAATCGCTACAGGTTAGTTTAGTGCTAGAATGAACGCGAATAACAGGTTTAAAAGAAAAACACTCCTCAGTCAGGTCTGAGAATGGTATGTTCTTGTGTATATTTCTCAGACTTATACAAATATTCAGGTTCTTGATTACATAAAACTTTTTCTCTCTTCTTTTTCTGATCCCCCACTCTGTAAGGGAATCCTTTCTTTTATACTCCTCCCCTCCTTTCATCTTAGCCTTCCACCTGTTAATCAAGTAACTCATCTTCTTGATACTTGTCCCATCAGAACCTTCTTGAAGTCCTTGGTGGGTAATTGTAAGGCCAGAAGTCATTGCTCAGACATCACCTCTACATTAATGCGACCAGTTGTTTAGGTGCAGAGCATTTGATGCGGTGGTAACAACTTTATTTCTAAATATTTCTCAATTCTCTATTGACTCGTCTTTCTCTAAAGCTTAACCTCCTTTCGAGCATGGTTGTCCCCTTTCTAGTACTTGTTGGGTGATCAGACTTCAGGCTTCCACTCTATTTCCCTAGGAGATTTATCTCCTCAGACAATGTCACCTACTTGTCCTAACCAGCTCTTGTCATTGGCCTAACAACTTACTTGCCTTTACTAATACTTGTTTGTCCTCGGGCTCATTGACATCCTCAGGCACTACCCAAGGCCCAATACCCTTATTCAAGCTGTTTATCCCCACAATAGCCCCTCAAAACTCCGTTCTTTCTTTTCCCTTAAGAGAAAATGGGGTTTTGACCTTGCGTCACTATCCTTCCCACACTTATGACGTTTCCATCTGTGTGATGGTCTTTTCACCTGCCATAAGCACGCTTCTAACATTTTGGCATCTGGGACACTTCAGCAATTAATCCACACGGTACCCTATTCCCCACATTCTACGGTGCGATGAAGATCCTACGGCAGAGATTTCTTCTAGGGATTTGAGCGGGAACTTTCCCACTTACTTTTCCCTTCTATATAAAATGCTCGAAGAACCCGAATACCTCACTTTTTGAATCTTCAACTCATAAGAACCAATCTGAGGTGCCCTTTTCCTATATCTATGTAAGTAACCTTTAGTCCACCTGCTAATTATTAGGACTGTTTCGTCCTCTACCTTTTAATTTTCACCCTATTCTTCTAACATCCCCCACTCACGTCTAAAAATGGGTAGATTTGCTAGCTTAGTAGATACCCCTGAGGATATAGAGAGCTTTAAGGACCATTATAATATACCAGTTGGGGTTTCCATCTAGCATTGCCTTCAAGGAGAATGGCATGCCTTGAGATTAGAAGGAGAGGTGGTAATCCCTATGATTATCTTTATAAAGGGAGGGATAAGGATCCCTATGGGTATAGTAACTAAGGATTTCCTAATCGCACACAGACTTTGTCTGACCCAGTGTTCCCCCAAACATGTTTAGGATACTAGGTAGCATAGACGCCCTTAACGAGAAGATGGGTGTAAACCTCACCCATCACAACGTGAACTGGGTGTATAGCTGCCAACTCCTTAAGAGTTCGGGATACTACCTTAAAACAAAGGTTCCTGAAGTTAGACTCATCTCGTGTCTTCCCAAAACTAACAAGGGCATGGACCAAGATTTTCTGATTATCTCGGGTGAATGGCATGATGGACTTCATTGTCCAACGCGAGAGGGGAAACTTGGTGGGGCACTTAAGTTTAGGTTCCCTGTTTTAACACTGCACATTCTAAACTAACAGTTTCTTGTTCTTGTTCTTGTTCTTGCAATTTGTAAGCTAATTTTTCTTTATTTACTATATTTTCTTTCTAACGATGCCTTCATTTTTGGGGGTTTTTTCAAATAAGAAGCTTACAACCCCCAATCTCAATTTAGTCAATGAACTAGGTGGGGCATTTATGACTTTTCTCGTATGTTCATTTGTTTGTTGTGATTTTGTAACGGATTGCCAAAGAGAGAGATTGTTAGGACATATGTGATTCATGTTAGGAACATATATCAACATTTTATATAATGGCTAATCCTTTGACAAACCCACTTTACTTGTAATTGGTAGATCTAGGATATGTTTACTGTTTCAAGAAATAAGGTTTCAAGTTCAAGTGTTAAAACCATGCAAATTTGTCCAAGAATCAAGAGAAGAAGTGTTGTTCATTAAAGCTTGATAGCTAGTATCTATTGAGCTTTAAAAGAGCTGTTTCAGCCCAAGGCTTTATAGCTACACGACAGCTAGGATATCTGTCAAGATTTATGAAGTTGAGTTTTTCAAAGCTAATTTTCATCTGATCCATGAATATATGTTTGAGCTTTCTTTTCTCACAACCGTAAACATATATAAGGATTACTTTAAGGGCCGTCTAGGGTTGCGTGAGTATTGAGCAAAGTCTTGTTCATGCAAATTGTGACCAGAGACAGAATTTGCCCTAGTTCATCTTGAAGAAGCTGCTGTGTTTTTACATTGTAGGGTTTTGTGGCCAAGCAACTTCATAATCTTCATCGTGCGATGAACAGAAGAACTTTGCAACCAACATCCTTCTCATGTTAGTGATCAAGTCGTGTACTGGGATCCGCGCATCTATTGGTTAGTCACGTACTAGGAGCCGTGCAATACAAGGAAAGATTATCACTATAGAACAAGTCCAATTGGGTATTGGGGTAAGGGTTCAACTGTAGGTTGGTATAAGGTATTGGAATTTCTTTACTTGTAACCGCTTGTTTTGATAATAGTGAATTCTCGGGAGTGGTAACCCTAAATTCACTCGATGGAGTTTTTGCCTCGGAGGTTTTCCCCATTCATAAACAAATCACATGTCAATTTATTTTTCCCTGCATATTTATTTAGTTGTAATTTGTTTGTGCTACCACATACATTGCATGTTAAATTGATTAAGTAATTAAACTTGGCTAATTAATCAACTAATCCATCACAAGGGGTCAATACATTTTTGGCCTATCAATAGCAAACGGTTTGAATTTCTTCACCAAAACATTGGTGTTATCTCCCTGGATTGATCTCCTCTTCTCCTCCTCCTTCCTCATGTATTTGCATCTAGTTTTATACTTTGTTTTGTTTAACATGTTTTTGTTTGTTTGTTTTCAGTTTTGCTTTATTTTGTTCTTCATTAAAAAAAAAAAATCAGAAAAATACAAAAACAATGTGTGCTTTGTGTACATTGGTACTTGTGTACCTTGGATAGCCATTGAAACAAAGTTTTCTAAATTTTGTATCTTTTGTAGCTTAGATGAACATCTTTATACACAGCTAAGCAAGTGAGTTTTGTGTCTCGTGTTTGTGATGAGTAAGATTAAGTAATCTTTTATATTCAACACTCGTATCACTCTTTTTTATGAGAATGACTAGAAAATACTAAGAGAAATGCATAAATAACTATCTCAGCATTGTTGCCCGCCAATCATGTTAATGACATCTATATACTTTGTCATAGTAAAAGTGCAATGTTAAAAGCTTAAATCATTAGGTATTTCTTCCCTCTCTCTTGTATGCCCATGCATGGTATGCTTAAAAGAAAATATAAGAAAATAAAAGCAAAAAGAATATAAATGCTTTATATATGATTGCAAGCGTATCTTCTAGGAGATGTGTGAGTTATAGGATGTACATAGAAGGTGATAGTCCCCATCAAGCAGTTATGATTGTGTGTGAGTTAAATTGATTTTTTCATATCTCAAATCGTCATAACATGTAGACACTTATACAATCTTGCAATATTTTTCACACACAACACATAATATGCTTTGTTACTTTTGATACATGTGCAAGTACAATGTGATTTGGCCATCACAAGAAATACATGTGTTAATGCATGATCACTAAACTATCTTAATTTGTTTTTGAAATATAAAATTGGTTAGACTTGTTTAGTGTGTGTGTGTGTTTTGGATCTTAATGCTTGTCATTTTTCTTGTTGAGAGATGTTTTTGAGAGATTAAAATGTTGATTGGATAATTGGTTGAGTAGCATGCCTGATTGCATTTATTTATGTGTTTTTCTCTTCTTCGTAAAACTATTTTTGCTTATCTCGACAGCTTCTCAATACCTCTCAACAGCTAAGCTATCTATCGAGCCTCTTAATCTTTCTTTCTCGATAGAAGTTAACGCAATCTCGATCCATCGAAATTTTTGAGAACTTGTCTCAATAGCTTCTCGATCCATCGAGGAAGTTTCTATCTTCTTGATAGATGCTTGATAGCTTCTCGATCCATCGAGGTCACCTTGTTGTGGACAGCTCTCGATAGCACCTCGACAGCTTCATCTGTCTAGATTTAGTGCTCGATAGCTTCTCGACACCTCTCAATCCATCGAGTTTCGTGTTTTCTATATAATCTGACCTTTCACCTCCCCAAAAACTTTTTTCATTTTCTTGATCCTTCGATAACTTCTCTCATTTTCTCCGATCTCTCTTGATAAAATCTGACCCTTTACCTCCCCAAACACTTTTCTCTCTCTCTAAACCTCATACCCAAGTGATATTCGGCCTAGAGTGATCTTCCTATCTCTGGTTTGATCTTGCTTTCACTCTTTTTCATGCATTTCATTCATATAGATCTAGATTTTTGGGTTTTTGAAAAATTGATAAGGTTTTTGCAAAATATTTGGGTTCGGTTTTTTTTTAAATGATCATATATGCTCATACATTCATCACATTTGCATTTTAACAATTTTTCATGCATTATAGATGTGTATTCTATATGTTGAAATCATGTGTGTTGGTAGGATTGGATTGGGCTGAGCCCATGATTTTTTTATTGTTGCATGTCACATGTTCATGCATTTTTCATGCATATGTACCATTCTTTTTCTATCTTATTGATATCAACTGTGATTGGTACTGTTTTGCTTGTCTTTCTCTCTTTCTTTCTTTCGATTAGTCTGTTTGTGGCGCCTAAAAAGAGCAAGTCTACTCTGTCCCGGAACCCTCTTCATTCCGAGGCATCATCTTCTCCTCTGTTGATCCAACCCCCTCTCATGTTCTGTTCCGTGATAATAAAGGTCGTCAGGTTTTTTTGGAGAATTTTTCTCGACGTGGCATTCATTCGGAACGCCAAGCTGTTCTTTCGGACTTTTCCGATACTAACCTTCCTACTGTTATCTACAGTAGGGGTTGGGTGTCCCTTTGTGACATCCTGGTCACTTGTCCCTCCATGATCATACATGATTTTTACTCCAATATGCACGGATTTGATTACTCTATTCCTCATTTCTTCACTCATATTCGAGGTACATGCATTATAGTCACTCCAGATCTTATATCCGAGGTGCTGCACGTTCCAAGGGTAGCACATCCTGACTACCTCGGCTATCGTCATCTTAAGACTGTGTCTAAAGACAAGCTCATTTCTTTATTTTGTGAAACACCTTCATCATGGGATAAACATCAAAGCACCTTATGCTCGGCCTTTGCTAAAAGTCGGAGATTCCTAAATATGGTGATAACATTTGTTTTACATCCCTTTTTTCACTATAATTCTATTAGTAAGCCTTGTGCTCGATTTTTGTTGTCCCTCCTTTAGAGGCTTACCATAAACTTTCCCTCTCACTTCATACTCTCCCTTATAGATGTCTATAAGGATATGGCAACCCGTGATAAGCTAATTTTTCCCTTTTGTTATCACGCAGATTCTTTGCCATGTGTTTGTCTCCTATCTCGAGTCTCCTCACTTCTCTGTCAAGTGTGCCATTGAAGTGGTAACCGTTAGATGGAGTGAGGCCTAACTTCGAATGAAGCGGCCACGGACCGAGACGGTGACTCATTTGGCTTCTTTCACTCCATCTTTATCTGCCCATTCTTCCTTTGCTAGTGGTGTGACCTTCTAGGCAGTTATGGCACAACTTCAATGCATGGATGTTAGCCTTGATACATTCACTATTGAGATGTAGCAGGTGAACAACTATGTCAGTCGTATTGCACGACGACAAACTCACCTTGGTGGCTTCATCGAGTCTCCCTCTCCTTCTCTAAAAGCTTCTGAGGACGAGGACGAGGACGATGGTGGTAGCTCTGATGGTGACGCTGATGAGGATAAGGCTTCTAGCTCATTCGGTGATGAGGTGATGACTGCTTCTTAATGACTTACCCTTTTTCATTCGTGACAAAAAGGAGGAGTAGTTTTGAGTATGAGAGTAGTCATGTACTTAAAAGGAGAGTTAGTATAAGAGATATTTTTGTTAGGGGGAGTGTTTTTGTTTATGAAGGATATAGTGAGGACTTTTTGTATCTTTTCATTTCTTTCTTTTTTAGATACACTGTTCTTGCATTGTGATAGCATACCTTGTACTGTTATTGTTATATATATTGAGGTTGTTATTACAGTTTCACCTATCTCTTCATGTGTTGTTTCTTTTCTCTCTTTACACACATGCTTCTTATTGCTTGTATACAATCTTTTATTTATGTTTCACACTAAGATGCCGTGATGAGTTTTGTTTAAAGTGTTTCAGAAATACAGGTTGTCAAAGTCCTTCTTGCCATGAACTCTCTTCTCGCAAAGCTTTTCAAGAGTTTGTGTTAGAATAAATTTTATTGTATTCAACAAATGAGTATGAGTTCAGTGATTTATGACTTCTCTCATATGTTCATTTGTTCGTTGTGGTTTTGTCACGGATTGCTAAATGGGGAGGTTGTTAGGACATATATGAATCATGTTAAGAATATATGTCATTTAGAATTGGCTAATACTTTGACAAAACACACTTTACTTGTAATTGGGTAGATCTAGGATGGTTTAAGTCTTCAAGAAACATGTTGTTCAAGTCAAGAGCTCAAGCTATGAAAATCTACTCAAGAAACAAGTGAAGAAATGTTGTATTTTAAAGCTCGACAGCTAACTCGACAGATTGCATCTATCGAGGTTTAAAAGGAAGTTTTAGCCTAATACTCAACAGCTACTCAACAGATAACCTATCTATTGAAATTTACGAAAATCGGTTTTTCAGATCTGATTTCACACATATCCATGTGTATGTGTTTAGGATTTCTTTTCTCACAATCCTAAACATATATAAGGATTATTTTAAATGCTGTCATGAGGTTGTTGCACTTTTTGTTGCAAGCATATTGTGACCGAAAATAATTTGCCCCAGTTCATCTTTCTCTTGAAGAAGTTGCTGCGTTCGTATGCTATAGGGTTTTGTAACCAAAGAGTTTCGTGATCTTCATCGTGTTGATGAACTGAAAAATTTTGCAGCTAACATCCTTCTCAAGTTGGTGGTTAATCACATACTTGAATCCATGCATCGATTGGTTAGTCATGTACCAGGAGTTGTGCATTAAAAATGAGAGATTGTCACTACAGAACACGTCCACTTGAGTATTGGGGTAAGGATTCAATTGTAGGTTGGTAGAAGGTACTGAGATTCCTTTACTTGTAACCGCTTGTTGTGATAATAGTGGATTCTCGGGAGTGATGACCTTAAATTCACCCGGTGGAGTTTTTGTCTTGAAGGTTTTTCTCATTCGTAAACAAATCATTGTGTCAACTTTATTTTCCACTGTATTTAACTTAGTTGAGATTTTTTTGTGCTACCACGCGTATTGCATGTTAATTTAATTAATTAATTAACTTGGCTAATTAACTGGTTAATTTATCACAATAGGTCAATACATTCTTGGCCTATCAAACAAGATCCAAACGTAATTTATTTTTTGCCTAATTACTTAAGAGATAAATTAGGGTCTATGACTTTCTTGATTAAGTTTTTTCAAATTAAAATTCTTCTTTATTAAAATATTAAGATGATTATGTTAGACAACAAGATAAAATACTTATCTTAAGTATTTTATCTTCTTGTCTCTTAAATAATTTAAGACCATTTTCTGTACTTTCATAATACCTTGGTCAAAGTACTATTTATGCCTAGAAAAAAAAAAACCATTTTTCCCTTATTTGAATAATGATCTCATATAATGTGAATTTTAATGTTGGGTGAATTATGAAATTTTCTCCCTATGTGAAATTATAATTTTATTCTTTAGTGTTATAAGTTAAAAAATATGAATTTTTATAATTGTAAAAATAGCGTTTCTATAGGTGAATCACACCCATCCACACACTTTTCCTACTGTTTTTTTAGCCCAAGCAAATGGAGGATTTAACCAATCACCTTACATAGTTACACCTACAATTTTCCATTCTTCCTTTTACATCTGAGCACATCCTAATAAACTCATCTCATTATTTGAAAACTACAATAATATATAGTGTAAGGGCAAGGATCGAACTCGATATTGGATTGAGCCTCTGAACCCTAAACAATGAATTTATAGAGAGCAGGATTCTAATCCATGGATTTGGGCGGTAAATAACATTCAGCTTTGGTTTGAACACAGAACCTATATATATACTTATCAATCATGGACGAAATATTACTTTGTATATTATTGCCGAGGACAAATGCTTGAGTTTCCTTACAAGTTCTCTCTCGTTCTCTCTCTTTTTCTCTTTCTCTGATTTTTTCCTCCTCCTTTTTACGTCTCCTTCATTCACCTTTTATGGGCCTCTTTCCTTTTTCCTTTCTTCCACGTGTAACCCTGACCTTCTTTCCTTTTGGATACTTGTCCCATCATCCCTTTTTACTTAGGTCTCTGGTGGTGAAGATAAGGTTCAAACCCAACGTTCAGGCGTCACTTCTTCATTAATGCGGCCAGAGAAGTAGGTGTAGAGTTTTAAATGCGGTGATAGCAGCTTTTTTCTGGATGTTCTCCTACCCCTCCCCTTTATTCTTTATCTTTATCTCATTAATTCCAGCACCAAAAGCTTCCGTTAGGGGAGCTGTTGGACTGTTAAATCAGTCACGTCATCCTCGGCAACCCTTGCCGAGAACTGTGCTGTCCTCGGACGTCGTATTCCTTGGTATTTTGATCATGCATGACACCCCTTCTTATCACGTGTCTTTGTAGGTTGGACTGATTACGTCCTCGGACCATTTCCAGATGTGAGGTTGGGCTTCTTTCATTGTGAGAGCCTCTGGGCCGGCCCACTGCGTGTAATTCGGGCCCAATGGTACTACATATAGTACTACATATTTTTCAATATAAATGTTTTATTTCACTTTTTGCATTTAATTCTATATGATCACCAATTAACCAATTGGTAAACAGAGCATAAGTGATCATTCTATATGTAACCAAATTGGAAAATTATTTGATACTTCAGGAGTACCTAATAATTATCCCATCAAATTAACTAATTAGTAAGTAGAGCATAATTGGAAAAGCATGAATATAGTCTTTGTCATTTATTGTCCATGGTGGTTCAAAGAGTGTTGGTGTAAACACAAAAATAATGTAAATAATATAAAAAGAAACTGAATAATACTTCTAAATATTATTAATTTGAAGTGAAAAATTACACAATACAATTTGGATTGAGGCACAGTAATCGCCCTTTTTAAGAAGACCCAAGCCCTTGGTTGGCTAATCTTTGAATCTGGTGCACCTAGACCTTTTCTGACTTGTTTCTCCTAAGATACAACAGCCCAACAAATGTCGTAGGGCAAAACAATCTCTGCACCAGAAGGAACACCCTTCCTTGCCAAGAACCTCTGTATTTTTTTAGTGTATAAGAATGCTTGCAATTAATATTGTAGTAACTTGGAATGGGTCTAAATGAGTTTGTGCAGGTCAAAAATATGCAGTTAATGTTTTTGGGCTCACAATCTATTTGCTTCGTGGGCTTTGAGTTTCCTACTTTTGGTGATCCTTCACTTTGAGACCCATGTAATCACTTAGGATTCTACAAGGTCCTCTATTTTTCTAAGTCTCTCTTCCTCTCTTTGTGGTAGTCTGTCTCTTCTCTCTATGTTTCTCTTTCAAATTGCCAACCCCACTTCCTCCTTCCATTCTTCTATTTATAGCCCTAGATAAGTGGGGAGGTGCCATGATTACTCTCCTTCCTAGTGTAAATGAGGGTCCAATTCTATCATTTTTAGGTGGGTTTCTGGTAGGAAAGTGGTAGTGCCATTGGAACTGATTCCCACCATCATGAACCCGCTCGGCAGTGGTATTCCTGAAGGCACTGCCGGGCAAACAAGTATGAGGGTTCTTTGAGCAATGATATCCCCAACCAGGTTAAAGACAATCGGGGCGAAATTTGCTTGTGGTATTTAAGTTAGTAAGGTACTATTTCAATTTTGGTGTATAGATTGGTCCCCGGGGTGTCCAGACCGAGGCCAATGGACCGAAAAATGGGGGTAGGGCCAAATAACGCGTTGCGAGTTTTGGGCCCAAAGCCCATCTTCGTACCGAGCCTTTGGCTCGAAGCCCATGGGACCAAAGGCCTAGCGTCGTACAATAGCCCCCCTTGATTAGTGCCAGGTCACCGGCAACGAATCAAGGATAATCTAAGTGGCGTTGATGGTCCCCCGAGAATCCCCGAGCATTAGTTGTTGCGTGGACAGGTTGATTATCAAAGTCTTTTTAAAAGTAGCGTTGTGCCAGGCTGTCACGTCAGTAATTATAACCTGACGATTCGTGAACTGCGCTCGCACATGCGGGGAAATTACCAAAAAGGGTTAAGAGGGGTTTTTCCCGTCTCCCGTCTCATTAAATGCTTCTCCTGACTCCCCATTTCACTTTTTACATCTTTTCTCTTTCAATCTCTCCTTTGTAGAGCATCCTCCTCCTGTGCATAAACACTCCATTCCAGTTCATCACTCTCTAGGACCTAAAGTAAGTTTATCTTTCCTTTTTAATTTATCTTCTTTCTTTCTTTCAGTCTCCCTTTGATCTTTGAGTTTAGGAATGGGATATTTTTACCTCCTTTCTTCTGAAGCATCCTTGGCTAGCTTTAGAGCAGCCTATAATGTCCCTGGAGATGTTAATATCACCTACTGTCACGAGGGAGATATCGACCTCCATAGGCGTTTCGACTCAAACACAGTATTTTTCCCTTTGATAGCTTTTCTCGAGGGCGGGGTTAGGTTCCCCGTGGACCCTCTTATCATAAGCACCCTTAGATTTTACAACTTGTGTCCCGACCAGCTCCCCCCTAATTTTTATTGAGTGGTGAGTTGTGCCAGTAGGTTAAACCAACTATTTAGTCTGCAATTAAACCACTATGATATTAACTTCATGTACCATCTATGTGGAAAGATTAAGACCGATTACTACCTAAAAACCCAGGTTATGTGGGTACGACTGATATCATGCCTTCCTAATTCCAAAAGAAACTCGGCGGGGGAATTTGTCTGGATGAGCGGCAATTGGCTTACTGGTGAGCTCCCTTGCCCGCGTTTTCGCCGCGTAGTGTTGGTCGGTATAGAGAACTTTTGTTTTCTTTAAATTCAAATATTTTACTTAGCTATATAAGCATATGCTAACCGATCTATTTGTCAATTTGTTACAAAAGCCAGATCTCATAATCGTGCAGGTGAGAGATCTTAACTTCGTACTTAGGTCAGAAATTTTTATACACGAGGACAGACAACTCCGAGAATCCCATTTGATACTCAGTGTAATCCTAGTGTAGACTACTTGGCAATCATTCAGCCAGTCAATGTTGGTAGATAGTCTGCTTCTCTCATACATAGACATTTGGCACGCAAACTTCTTCCCACCTACGCTCACTGTTGGTGAAGCTCAGGATCTTGGCCCCTAGTACACTACCGCGGACGATCTTGCGCCGATAAGGGACACCTTTGTTGAAATTGTATCTCAAAATCACAAAAAACTTGTGCTCGATGGAGAGCCTGAAGCCCCCACCCAAGTAGCCGAGCCAGAAATAGCCAAGCCGATTAATCCCTTCAGCGCAGAGGCTAGTCAAAGAGAAAATATGGTGAAGAAGAGAATGATGACCATTGATCGGTTTTTGCCCGGCACTCACCCCACGGCTCAACCTCAATTCCCCCAAGGAAAGGATTAGGTTCCTCTTGTTGGCGAGGCTAAGAAAAGGAATCATGTTGCCGAGAAAACCCCTCGGGTTCTGGGCGACGCTCCCTTGAGGACCCCACCTCGTCTAACTAGTGAGCCTACGATCTAGTAGCCGATTGGCGTTTCTCAACCAGCAGCCCAGGTCGGGACCAATGTGGCGTCCTTTTCTCAGTTCGAGGTGGGTTGGCAAACCGTCTTTAGATTAGGCGATAGGCCTTTGTCAGTGACTGCTAGTGTGCAGAAATGCGCATAAGGCAAAGGGGTGCAAGTCGCCCAAAGCTTAGCGCAGGGTCTTCTTTTGCCTGAGGATGCTCATTTCTTCTCAGATGGGGATGACGGGTTACTAGCTAGGTGGCTACAGTGGCATACCATTGCGGTAATTTACTATCTCACCTTCTGTCATGTGTAGCAATGCATGTGTATTTTTCTTGTCTTCACTTATCATTTCATCATTGTTATGTCATTAGGCCATGCAGCTGACCTACACCATTAACAAGAGATTAAAAGAGGATGTCATGGATACTGAACGGGAAAATGTGTTGAAAGACGTTGCTGTTGCTACACTGGAGGAGAGGGGCAAAGCTGGCTGAGGTTTCTGAGAGGAAGGCGCAAACTAACGAGAAAGTCCGATTGGCAGTGGAGAACAAGCTAACAGACATGGAGGTTAAACTTGGGGAAATTGAGCTCAAATTGGTGAAGGTAGATAGCCTAAATTTGGCCTAAGCTAACTAGATTGTTGATCTTAAAACATCTCTTGAAGTGGACAAATGGTATAACATAGGCTTCACAGAGGCTGAAAACTCTGTAAAGCCAATTGTCCACCAAGCCAGACATCATGGGTTTGGGGAGGTGTGGTTGGCCACCCTTCAAGCAATGAGAGTAGCCTAAGATTCTCCACTAAGGAATCCCGAGCAAATTCCCTATCCAGCCCTTCCTCCCCTCGTTCAGAGTCAAGCCGGTGCCGAGGATGAGGAAGATACCCCCAGCATGAGGGAGCTGGTGCGGTCTATTGACTCCCATGTGAAGTTGGTCGATCTAGAAGTCACTAGCAATATTCGCACCACCGCCGAAAATTTCCAAGCTCAGACCCCCCAAATACCCAGACAGCCGAGGATGCATCTGGACAACCTGCTACCCAGCTTCTGCCTACCGACCCTGCGGCATGAATATTAAAGTTTCATTTGTGTTAGACCCTCTTTTGTTGTTATATTTTTTCTTACTTGTTATGTGTTCAGTTTGCCTAGGTCGCTGGGTTGTGGTGACGAGACAATTTGTTTAACCTTTGAATTATTTTAATTAGTCCTTTTAAGATGGAAACTGGATGTTTTTCTCCTTTCTCCCCCCCCCTCCTTTTCTTTTAAACATATCCGTGCTTGTAGGTAACCGCCAAGTTTACACATGATTGTGGTTAATTTGCTTATCATACCTTACTTTCTTACTTATGATGGCTAGGTACCCGCATCAAGGTTTACTCGGTTTTAACGATAAAACTCACCTTTTCAGTCGAAAGGGACAGACCACGTTGGAGATCGAAGCTAGGTCCGAGGCGGGCCTCTGTGTTTAGGAAGGTTCGTTAGTTTTGCCTCTCCTCAGCACTTTATTTCATTCATGCTAAAATCAGTCTCTTGCCCGGTGGTTAGTGCCCAGCCGGGAGCGTGTTTTCGCTTATGAATGTTTTGATTCATAGTTACCACCGGCTCGGTAATAAAGATCGAACCGAGAGCAGGTTTTAGTCCTTAGATTTAGTTTTATTATTAGGTTTTCACTTGCTTAGTGATGAAGATCGAAGTGGGAGCAGGTTTCTTTCCTTATATATAAAGACTAGGTTTCCACCTGTCCTATGATGGGGATTGGACTAAGGACAGGTTTTAGTCGTTAGATATAGTTTTAAGATTAGGTCTCCACTTGCTCAGTGATGAAAATCGAATCGGGAGCAAGTTTCTGTCCTTATATATAGAGACTGGGTTTTCACCTGCTCGATGATGGGGATTGGACCGGGGACAGGCTTTGATCTTTAGAATAATTAGCGTTAGTTTTCCACACATTTTTTGGATGGGAAAATGAATTAATTGACGATGGGGTTATAGGTACATCACATTCATATTAATAATAGGCACATATAGCATTATTTACAGGCCATGCTCTCATGTACTAGTGATCAGTGATAAAATTTCTTCAGATTGTGAGCATTCCATGGCCGGGGAAGTGGTCTTTCATCTAATTCTTCCAGATAATATGTTCCAGTGCCAGTGATGGTAGTCACTTTATATGGCCTTTCCCAGGTCAAGGCTAACTTCCCTGCATTAACTTCTCGGGTGTTCCCCACCACCCTTTGAAGCACTAGGTCTCCAACGGTAAACTCCCTTTTCCTCACACTTTTGTTGTACCTTTGGGCAAGCTTCTACTAATATTCCACCAGTCGTATGGTCGCTGCCTCGCGGTGCTCTTCCAACAAGTTTAGTTGTCTAAACATCAATTCTGCATTCTAGGCTGGAGCGAATCCTCAAACCCGGGCACGGCATAGGTTTATCTCAGCTAGTATGACTCCAAATGTCAGAGAAAATGAAGTCTCTCCCCTGGACCTCCATAGGGTCGTCTAGTATGCCTACAGAACACTGGGAAATTCCTCAGCCCACTTTCCCTTAGCGCCCTTTAACCTTTTCTTCAGTCCGTCCACAAAGGCTTTGTTGGTGGCCTAAGCTTGACTGTTACTCTGTGGGTATGCCGGGGTAGAATACTAATTTCTGATGCCGAGATTGCCACAAAATTCATGAAAGGATTTGCTATTGAATTGCAATCCATTGTTTGACACAAAGGACTCTAGTACCCCAAATCTTGTTACAGCATCCCTCCATACAAATTTCTTGACATCCACATCCCAGATGTTTGCCAGTGCCTCCGCTTCTGCCCACTTTTTAAAGTAATCCCCGGCCACCAACACAAATTTTCAGTTGCCTGTTACCCAAGGGAAATGACCAACTATGTCTAGCTGCCACTGGGCAAATTTCCTAGTAGGTTGGTGGATCATCGGGGCATGCTTTTGGCATCTCTTACACTTCCGTGCATACTTAATGGCATTTTTTCGCATTTGTGGCCACCAAAATCCCTGAGTTATTGCTCGGTGGATCGGTGGACTAGTGAACGTCCCTCAACGTGACTGCCGCGCATCCCCTCATTTAGATCGGCCAAGAGTTCTTAAATCTTGCCAGGGTGTAAACATTATAGGTATGGCCCTTCAAATGAATTTCGGTATAGCTTCCGATCAGCAAATAACCAGTACCGATCAGCGACTCGACGCACTCTAACTGCTTCCTTTTCGTCACTCGATATTCGGTCCTCAGCTAAAAAGTCAACGATAGGATCCATCCAGCACTGCCCGGCAGTGGTAATCTGTGAAACTCCTGTCCCCGTCTTAATACTTGGTTTGGCCACCAATTCCACCCTGATTAATTAGGGCACCCCATTGACTACCGATGATGCTAATATGACCCGGTTCTGCCCTTTAGCCACTTGGTCCACTCTTACACTCGAAAAGTAGCCCATAGTCTGCTTTACCAACCGTAAACATTCAATCATCTGGGGATCTTTGGCCTCAAAGCTCCCCCATACCTGATTAATTACCAATCGGGAATTTGAGTATACCTTTGCCTCCTAAGCACCCAAATCCGAGATGACTCTTAATCCGGCCAGCAAGGCTTCATACTCGGCTTTGTTATTGGAAGCTTTAAAGCCCATCCTAAAGGAGTGCTCCAGCTTTATTCCTTTCAGGGTGATAACTACAATTCCAGCCCCAGCCCCTGACACATTAGACACACCGTCCACAAATACCTTCCACGGGAGGACTTCTATGTGGTAGACCATCTCCAATCCCCCCTCTCGGGAAAATTCTGCGATGAAATCGATGAGAACCTGATCTTCACTGAGCATCTAGGTCTATATCTAATGTCAAAAGAGCTCAGCCGAGTCCTCCACTTGGCTATTCTCCTTGTAAAATCAAATCTCCTCAACAATGATTGTAGAGGATATTCGGTCAGCACATAAACGATGTGAGCTTGGAAATAATGGGGCAATTTCCATGTAAAGTGCAGAGTGCTAATACCAACTTCTCCAGCGGCAAATAACTCATCTCAGCATCAACTAAGGTTTTGCTGATATAGTATATAGGCAGTTGCACACCTTGATCTCTCAGTAGCACAGCGCTCGCAGCATGCTTGGACACCGAGAGGTATATATATAAATCTTCTATGAGATCCAATACTGTCAACATTGGTGCTTGCCCTAGGTATTCCTTTAGATCTTGAAAAGCCTTTTCACATTCCTCATCCCACTGGAATCCCTTCTATTTCCTTAAAAGCTAATAAAATGGTCGGCACCAATCGGCAAATTTGAAAATAAACTGGTTAAGGGCAGCTAACATTTGGATCAGTTTTTGAATTTCCTTTGGACTGCTCGGTAGTTTTAGACGTTTTACGACTTCAATTTGATTGGGATTAACTTCTATTCTCGGTTTAGTGAACAAATAACCCAGGAAATTTCCGGCCCTTACTCCGAAAGTGCATTTATCAGCATTGAGACGTAGCTGGTGTCGTCGGAGTATTTCAAATACTTCTTTGAGGTCATCAATATGCTGCTTCTCTTGCTTGCTTTTTATCACCATGTCATCAATATACACCTCAATCTTATCCCTAAACATCCTCGTTATCATTTGTCGGTATATGGCTCCAACATTCTTAAGTCTGAATGGCATCACGGTATAGTGGTAGTTGGCATCAGAGGAAATGAATGTCGTCTTCTCCTGATCCTCGACAGCGAAGGCAATTTGGTGATATCCTTGAAAAGCGTCTAGAAAGCTCATCCTCGGGTGCCAGTAAGTTGCATCTACCAGTTGATCAATCTTTGGCATAGGAAATGGATTTTTTGGATATGCTCGGTTCAAATCAGTAAAGTCAACACAAACCCTCAACTTACCATTCTTCTTCTCTACTACCACAGTGTTCGGAAGCCATTCCCGAAAGAATGTCTCCTTTATAGTCCCAGCTTCCTTTAACCTCTCGACTTCTTGTCTGACGGGTTCAACATGCTTCTTGGCTGATCTCCTGGGTCTCTACTTCTTAGGAGGGTAAAGAAGGTCCACATTGAGTTTGTGAACTATAAACTCAGGGTCAACCTTAAGCACCTTGTACGGGCTCCAAAAGAATACGTCTACGTTCTGTACAAGAAACAACAACAACTCTACCCTCTCTTCGTCCCTCAAACTTGCTCCTATTAGAAAAATCCTTTCACAATCCAGCAGTATCTTCACTTTTACTAAGTCCTCGGCACAGCTAGCCCTCATTTCCTCTCGGGGTTCCTGTGATTGCTATAAGGGAGCCTCTTCGGTTGATTTCTTTCTACTTGATTTCTCGGCCAACTACAGCTACCAAGCATTGTCTGCCCACTTGTTGATCACTCCGCACTACAGCAATACCCTGTTCAGTGCAGAATTTAACCTTCACATGCAGGGAGGATAGTACAGCTCCCATTTCGTGAATCGATGGCCTGTCAAGGATCTCCATGTACAGAGAATATGACGTGACCACTATAAAGGCTACCACCACTTCCTTACATTTCATATTTATAGGAAGGGAAATCTGCCTTTCTGGGATCACCATTTGGCCGTCAAACCCAATAGGGGTGTATCATATTTAGAGAGATCTTCCTTCTTTAGTCCAAGCCCTCTGAACAGGCCGGGATACATCACCGGCACCACTCGCCTGGTCTATCATCACTTTTTTTTACCATGAAGCCACTTATTCGAGCCATAACCACCAAAACATCATCATGTGGTTGAATCGTGCCCTCCAGATCATCGTCGTCGAAGCCTAAACTCTCCCGAGTGTATCTCAGCCTCTTTTTGGGGAGTTGCTCGTACTGGGTGCCAACGTGCCCCTAGGGGCTACATGAATGACTTCTATCACTCCTAGCGGAGGGGGAAGAGGATTCCCCCACAGCCGAGCGTCCTGTCCAATCTCTTAATTCCTAGGGCTCATCACGAACTCTTTAAAATATCCCGCCTTTTCCAACTACCCTAAATGATCCTTTAACACCCTGCATTGCTCGGTGGTGTGCCCTTTATCTTTGTGGTTTGTACAATATAGGTTCTGATTTCTTCTTAACGGGTCACCTTCCATCTTGTTTAGCCACCGGAAGTATGGCTCATGTTTGATTCGATCTAAGATTTTGTGCACCAGCTCCTTGAACACCACATTCACTTCTCCTACCCAGGCTTCTAGTTCTTGAATCCTTAAATCCTTCCTAGGCCTCGGCTGAAAACTGCCTTGTCAAGGATTGTTTACAATCTGGGCCTTACCTTTATTTTGGAGCCTGTTATCTTCTAACCACTTATATTCGTCAATACGCCTTATTAGTTGCCTCATATCCTCGGAAGGCCTCCTTGTTAGTGACTCTCGAAACTCAGAATCCTTGAGCAATCCCAACCGGAAGGTGCTTGCCATGATTCTCTCGTTGCCCTCACCGATTTCATTGTAAAGCTCTCAGTACCGACTAGTGTAGTTATGAAGGGTTTCCCCAGCCCCCATTTTCATCAATAACAGTGCGTTTACTGGCTGTGGTACTCAGCTGCAGGTCATGAACCGAACATCGAACTCCTGGATTAGCTCAGTGAAACTATGAATTAAGCCCTTCCTTAATCCGTTAAACCATCTCAATGCAATGGGCCCGAGACTCGAAGGGAACACCTTGCACATCAAAGCATAGAAGCTCGTCCAATGTCCCCTGAGAATGGTGATCGAGTAGCTCGGCGTAACGCTCGGCTCGTAGCGTCCATGGCAACATTCCTGGGCCCTCGCTCTTCGTGGGAAGTTAAACCCATATCTGCATACTCTCGTGACCGCGAGCGATCTCAGTGACAATAGGGACCGAACTAATGAGACCTGGTTTTGTATCAACCTCCCACACTGGCCGACCCTTCCTCACGTTCCCCACAACCTCTCCTCTGATGCCTCCCTCTCGCTTCCAACTCCAAATCTCTCACCAACCTTCGTAATCGCTCAAGTTCCTCACTTTACTCATCGACACGCCGATGCTCCAAAGCGCCCGACATTGTCCGGTGAGTCTAATACTACATGTCCCCAAGGCCGGACTACTCTTCTTCCCGCTCATGCTCCTTATCTTCACGTCTCTTTTGCCTTCTTTCTCGCCAAATAGATCCCCGAGAAGACCTCTCAGAGCCACTTTCAGCGCTGCTCCCTAACTGTCCTCCGGACATTTTCTCACTCTGATCTCAACAGAACCACAGCTTTGTAGGAGATTTCCAAAGACGGCGCCAATTGTGCGGCCCAAAAATATGCAGTTAACGTTTTTGGGCTCACAATCTATTTGTTTCGTGGGTTTTGAGTTTCCTACTTTGAGTGATCCTTCACTTTGAGACCCATGCAATCACTTAGGACTCTGCGAGATCCTTTATTTTTCTAAGTCTCTCTTCCTCTTCTTGTGGTAGTCTGTCTCTTCTCTCAGTGTTTCTCTCTCAAATTGCCAACCCCACTTCCTCCTTCCATTCTTCTATTTATAGCCCTAGATAAGTGGAGATGCCATGATTACTCTCCTTCTTAGTGTAAATGAAGGTCCAATTCTATCATCTTTAGGTGGGTTTCTAGTAGAAAAGTGGTAGTGGCATTGGAACTGATTCCCACCATCATGAACCCACCCGACAGCGGTATTCCTGAAGGCACTACTAGGCAACCGGGTATGAGGGTTCTCCGAGCAATGATATCCTCGACCAAGTTAAAGACGATCAGGGGGAAATTTGCATGTAATATTTAAGTTAGCGAGATACTATTTCAGTTTTGGTGTACAAATTGGCCCCCAGTGTGTCCGGACTGAGGCCGATGGACTGAAAACAGAGGTAAGGCCAAACAACGTGTTGCGAGGTTTGGGCCCAAGGGCCCATGGGGCTTGGGGCCTATCTCCGTATCAAGCCTTGGGCTCAAGGCCTATAGGGCCAGGGGCCCAGCCCCATACAAAGTCTATTTATAGGCACAATGGGCATCATGAAATTATTACCCAAATTAAGTTGATTAATTATGTCTATTATTTTGATGTAATGGGTGTTACAAGATTAGTTGCTGAACATAAATCTAATGGGCTAGCCACTACAAAAAACTGGACCTATAGTGGCGTTTGTGAAACGCCACTACAGGTACTAAAAACGCCACTATAGGCCCATTTTGGCTATAGTGGCGTTTACAAACGCCACTATTGTACTGCCACTACAGACCTATAGTGGCGTTTTTGTAAAACACCACTATAGGTCCACCCTTTTTTATTTTTTAAAAAGGCTATAACAACGTTTTAGAACACCACTATAGGTCTGCCCTATAGTGGCGTTTCTCAAACGCCACTATAGCCAAAAAACACCAATAAAAAAAAATTTGATTACCAAAAGTTAATTTTTGGTAATCAAACGTTTTTTATTTTTTAAAATTGAATTACATTTTTAATTAAATTATATTTATAATTTTAATTAAATTAAAAGATAAAAAAACAAAATGCATAAATAACAAAAAATACAAACACTATACCTAGCCCAGCAAATTCAAAATGAAACACAAACCCATCAAAAAAAAAAAAATTCAAAATCAAACACAACATGCTCATATGCAGAAATCTCAAACAAGGAATAAGCCAAAATAATTATTAATTTTGTTTTAAAAAAAATGCTTACTTGCAACTATACAACCAATGGCTTCAAACACAATAGCACTCTTTCTTCAATCACAAATCCCAGAACAGTAGCACTATCTACAAATTTGAACAAAATCAACTAGCTATAACACCATCTGCAAATCCAAAACTCACAAACATTAACACCACCACAAATAAAACAGGGAAAATAAAATCAAAATGGAGAGGAAAAGAAAAGAACAAATCCAAGTGTGAAGTGAAAGAAGAGTGAAAGAAAGAAAAAAAGAAAGAGAAAAGAAGAAACATGGAGGAGTACTGGAGATAAGGGAGAACAACAAAGAAAAAAAAAAGAAGAAGAAGAAGAAGAAGAAGAAGAAGAAGAAGAAGAGAAGTCTGAATGTGGCGTTTAGGGGTAGGTGGGATTTTTTAATTTGAGTGGAGATAATTAATGGGGGTAGGTGGGAAAGTGTTGTGTGTTGGGAAAGTGAGTTTTAAATTTTGAATTTTGCAGGACCTATAATGACATTTGCAGACTTATAGTGGCGTTTGTAAACACTGCTATAGGTCCCTTATTTTAATTTTTTTTGTTTAGTTTCAAATTCTTTTTAAATTTTTTTTTTTAATTTCTAGACTTGTAGTGGCGTTTGTCAAACGCCACTATAGATCTTTTTTTCGTCCTCTAGCTAGCCCTAATTATATAAAAAAAAATCCAACTTAAAAAAAAAAAGAAAAAAAGAGTACCTATGGTGGCGTTTGCCAAACACCACTATAGGTCATTTTTCCTTCTCCTACACACTCTTATTTAAAAAAAAGAAAGAAGAAAAAGTGTCTATAGTGGCGTTTGAGAAACACCACTATAGACCCTCTCTTGTATAGTTATATTTTTGTCCTCTAGCTAGCCCTTATTATATAAAAAAAATCCAACTAAAAAAGAAAAAGAAAAAGAAAAAGTATGCCAAACGCCACTATAGGTGGGGCTTATAGTGGCGTTTGACAAACGCCATTATAGGTCATTTTTCTCCTCTAAGTACCCTTATTCAAAAAAACCCAACCGAGAAAAAAAAAAAAAAAACTGCCTATAGTGGCGTTTGACAAATGCCACTACAAGTCTTTTTCTTCTCTAACCTTTATTATAAAATAAAAAATTAAAAAAAAAAAACTGAAATAAAAAGTGCTTATACAAACGCCACTATAGGTCCAAGATCTATAGCAGCGTTTGTAAGACTAGGACAAACGCCACTATAGGCCCTTGGAAACGCTACTATAGACCCATTCCTTTAAAATGTCACCATAGGACTTCTTGAGCGCCACTATACGTATGCCTATAGCAGTGTTTATAGAAAACTCCACTATAGGGGGCCTATAGTGGCGTTTTTGACAAACGCCACTATAGGCCCAGTTTTTTGTAGTGGCTGAAGTTACACAATTAATAGATGAGATAAGGAGTTAGGCACAATGGGACTCATAAAATTATTACTCAAATTAATTTGATTAATTGGGTTCATTATTCTAATGTAGTGAGTGTTACAAGATTAATTGCTGAACATAAATATGATAGACTAGAGTTACACAATTAATAGATAAGATAAGAAGTTTCTGAAGAATAAATAGACCCAACAACTAATCCATCAAGTGGTTGAATAACTTTTCATTTTACATAATTAAAAAAAAAATCATTTACTCACTAATGAATATGGAAATTCTTTCTAATGTATCTAGCCAAATATTTGAATCAATACATATCAACCCATTAATCACCATAATTAAAAATAAGTAAAACAGTTTCTTTCATTTTCAATATGAGATTAAACATTTTTACTAACTCCTTATCTTCCATATTAATTCTCACATTTTTATATTTATTTGGTAAAATAAATTTATTTTAATTAATTAATATTAAAATGATCCAACAAAGTGTCTAGACCAAAAGCAAAACAAACAAATAGGCGCTGAGGCTTCAATCAACAGTTCTAGTTGATTGGAATGAAACAAACGCAAATGTGATTCTACGCTACTAATTTCTCTGCTTTAGAATTGCTTGCATGGGATGGAGCTTGTGCGAAGTGAGTCCAGCAGTATCCACGTTTTCCTCCTCTTTATCTTTCAGCCTCCACTCAAATTCCTGTACTAACCTACCAATTGTTGTGCATGCTATTAACGATGCCTGAAGCGAACCTGCACATACTCTCTTTCCACCTCCAAATGACATTGTCTTGTACAAATCCATTGGATCATATTTTTTATCAAGAAACCTCTCTGGCTTCCACTCTTCAGGCTTTTCCCATTGTTGCTTGTCCATGTTACACCCGTATATGTTTATAGCAATCTGTTCAACAATGTGCAAGTCAATCAAGTCACGAAATGAATGATTGCAACGTCAAAAGATAGATAAAATAAGAAAACTATGTACCTCACATCCTGCAGGTATATAGTACCCTCCTAATTGGGTATCTTCATGTGCGTGTCGCAGAGGTATTATTGGAGTTGGACTGTGCTTCCTCAGAGTTTCATGGAAAACAGCACCCAAGTATGGAAGCTTAGACAAGTGTTCCTCAGTCATCTTGTTAGTCCCACAAACATTTTGAATCTCCTTATAAAGAAGATCCTGTTGCATGAACAAGGAATAATCAGTATCATGTAGTACTAAATAACCAAATATTAGTCTCAAAATTAAATTTTAATATTGGTTATGGATCCTTAACAAGCAATTCAGAGTGGGTCACATGTATTATTTTTTGACAATTGATTAATGTAGCACTACAACAATTGGCAAATTAAGAGATATACAATTGTGATCGAAATTATAAATACCTGCCGGTTTGGATCTTTAGCAAGTTCATACATGGCCCATTCTGTTGTAACCATAGTAGTGTCTGATATCTCAATGATTGGCTCCCATACCAACACAGTAATTTGGTCATTCGTGAGTGTTTTTGCTTCAGATAACAAGTAAGTGAGGTAAGAACTTACTTCCTGTATCAAATCCTCGAAGAGTTACTACACTTAAATGTAAGAGAGACTTTCATAACTAATTTTGCACTTCTAGACATAAATATATTACCTCTCCTGAAGCAATGCGCTTTTTCTGTGCCTTGATAAGGGCATTCATCACTGCTTGTCTTTCGAAAACCATTCTCTGAATTTTCATTTCATAGCTCTTATTTGGAATCCATTTTAGATATGGGAAGAAATCTCTCCAATCCACTTCAATCGCAGCCTCCATCAAGTCAGACACTAATACCTTAAATATCTCTCCCCTTGACAAAGTGCCCTTAAGCTCCTCGACATAAATAGATTCCACATCATGTCCTAGAGACTAAAGTTCCATGGTGCCCCACCCCACCCATAAAAAAAATCTTAAAGTTACGATTACTAATAAGCACATAATCAATATTAAGACCAAAATGAAAAAATAAAAAAAAAATAAACTCACTTGTTTCAAAGCTAGTCCAAAAAGTTCATACTCAAATATTTTCTTGAAATTCACAGCTTGAAGAGGAGAGTTCTTTATATGAGCATGTAATTTGTTCGAAATATTTTCTATCATTGTGTCTCGGTGGCATCGGTGTCGCTTCTGAATAGAAAATAGATATAATAATTAGACTTCTATTTGACATCATAGATAATATATGGGAGAATGGAATTGTATTAGCAAACCTGCGCATTAGTTCCCAGAACATCTGTAAGTATATATCTCTTTACCATCTTGTGAAACTCATCGTAATCGCTTGTTGCAACCATGCATTTATTACCGGAGAGATGCTTTATGGCGTTTGATAAATTTCTTGTTGAGATGGAGGAAAATCTGGTCACCATAGCCTGAAACAACCACAGAGAAATGAAATATTCCATGTATAATATAAAAAAGGCCCCATTATCATCTAGTAATTGTACGAGCATGCATATTGGATGATAAAGCAAAGAAAATCTAGCAAAGGGAACATTTTGGTAATAAATTCATGGAATCTAGACTCTTTAAGGCATTGATCCAATAAATTCAAGGATTCTAGAAAAATTGAAATATTTTTGCTTGGTCATGAATTTTTATCAATGACATTCCAGTACAGCTGAAAAAAAAAATTAAATAAGTACACAAAAAATGTGGTAATTCTTAGTAAGGGTAGGTGCCTAAAATATGCAAGAAAACAGTCACGAGAAGACAATTTCTAGTAAACTGAAAGCAAACTGGTTTCTATCTTAATTTAAATGGCCAAATTCATATTATTTTTACTTAACTATTAGTAAATTTTTTTTTTTTTTTTAGTACTTAATTTTGAACGCATAAGAACAATCTCCTCTTTATTTAGGTTCTTGGATTAGATATATTAAGGGATTTTTTAATACTTTCAATTAAAGTTTGAGGTCATTTATGTTTCAAAGTTTTCATTTAAGTTTCAATAATTTCATTTTGGCTCTTCTAGTGCGTGTGGCTTTTGCTTATTTCAGTAACTTTTTGCATAGTGTTTAAAAAAAATATATAGTTTTGGTAATTTTATATTAGATGTGTGACAAAAAGTTAAAAGATAGTTTATTTTTGTAAAGAGAAAAGTTAAATTATTTGCAAAAAAAAGCTGAGAAAAAAGGAAAAAAAGAAAAATTTTTAAAGCAAAATCTAAAAGTGCAGGTTTGAATCGATCTTCATATTTGTTTTTTACGTTTTAAAATTTTCATTTCGGCCTCTTATGTTTGATATAGTTTTTTCTTTGGTCTTTTATGTATCAAATTTTTTATTTTGACAATTTATTTATAGCCTTTCATGAAAATGAAAATTTTGTAATGTAAAGGACCAAATAGAGAAAAAAAAAAAAAAAAAAAAAAAAAAAAAAAAAAAAAAAAAAAGAGAGAGGAATCAAACATAAAAAGCCAAAATAAAAATTTTGAAACGTAAAAAAATCAATATAAAAATAAAAATCAAACATAAAGAACCGAAAATAAACCTCATCACATGTCCACATCATCTACTTTACGCCTTTTTCTTAGTTGGCCTAAATTGGCATACATGTCACCCAAATTAAAGTGGCAAACAAAATAATGCAGATTACCAAAAAAAAAAAAAAATAGTGCTAAAAAAAATTGGAACAACAAATCATAAAATGCAAAGGCAAAAAGCTAAGTCTAAAAACAAAATAAAAGGAAAACATTACAACTATAATCAACGAAACAAAATCTAAGATAAAGTTAATGAAATTGTGGTGCAAAGGGATGGTAATTTGCTTTCGACCCGTAGGAATCCACCCCACTTTGCCTTGAATAGGGCGGGTTTTACTTGACCCGTGAACTAAATAGAGGTTAGATTGGATTGTACACATGCAGCGGGTTTGGGGTGAGGACACAAGCTGCATCCCCCAACTTATACCCTACCTTGGTATATTAAAATAAAATTATATATATAGCCCCAATAATTTGGGGATCTTCTTGAAGATAGAAAAAAAAAATGCAAAACTCACATAGTTTTTTATTAAAAAAATTATTTATTTATTTTTTTTTGTTTAACAATGCTCAAAACCTTTAAAAAAAATTTGGGACAAGGAGGGAATTTAAGGCCAAGACTTAATCTTGAACCATCATTGATAAATCTTACTAATTAAATTTATGATAAGATTTATTATATATATATATATATATATATATATATAAAGTAACGACATTATTATACTTTTAATATATATACTGTACGAGTCGTGACTTGAGAGAGCTTATTTAAACCACAACTTGTTCAAGAAAGGTAGCATTATTGACTATTTTATTTGATTTAAAGAAATCCAGTTTATCAAATAAATTAAGGGCCGTTTGGTAAAAATTTTTTATTAATGTTGTTTAAGAATTATAGAAACATGTATGAGTGAAAAAGTATTGTTAAAATACATATTATTATATTATTTAAATAATAAAAACTGTTATTGAAACAATATTACCGAAAAGAACCTAAAATATTCAAACCACATCCTAATGTATCTGACCCGGCCCACCAAATCCCTAGGGTTAAGACTCAAGTGCTGTCTGTCCTTGTCATTAATCTCAAATCTCAATCAATAATACCAGTGCCATTGAAGTGGAGTGCACTAGTGCCGTGATCGATTGATTACTTGAAAAAGCTTTGTAAAGTGGTACAGTACTGTACTGGTGCTAGCTAGTCCCCTTTATTCAAGGCTTAAGCAGAAGAAGAAGAAGAGTACGTACCTCTTTGGCAATATTGGCTGAATTGAGGACAACTACAGTGGAAGCACCAGTTCTGATGGAGTAGATTGGTCCGTATATTTCAGCCCACCTTAAAAACGTTTTGTGAGGTTTCTTCTCCTTCATTTGCAGCAAATTTCCCACCACTGGCAACCCTGGAACCACTGCATGCACCACCCAAAGTCCCAAAAACTCATTAATCAATTTCCAAAACATGATCCAAATTACATAGTGCATGATGCAAAAAATTCAACTAGCCCATATCAAAATTCAAAATGAAAAAATCAATATAACCCAAAAGGGAATTAAGACACCAGTGAAAAAAAAAGTACCTGGTACCGGAGGGAGTTTGGAATTTCCATTCTTCTGGGTAGAACGAAATCTTTGTATGAAGAAGGAGAAGAAAATAAACAAAGACAGACCACCAAGAGCAACAGAGGCGGCAAAGTGTGTAGCTTGGAATTCTTGAAGGAAATGTGTTATGCTGGCCATTGATTTTTGCAAGTTAGATAGAGAAAAGGACTAAGGAGACCTTGTTTATTAGACACCTTTATGAACTCCCACATTATATTAGAGGTATTTTTAAAAAATCAAAAACTAGTATTGGATTTTCAAAATTCATGATTTGAAACGTTGTATCTGCTAAATGCAGTAGTAGTCACACACGTTATATCATCTGCTCCATGCATTGGCGGAGCGTGCTGCTACCTGAGGGGCCAATGATTCAATTTGTCTTCGTTTGTTTTAAAGAAATTTTGTCTTTTCTTTTATAACATCCGTTATTTTAGAAAAGCTATTCAAAAATTTGATTTGTCCCCCTTAAAACAATTTGAACTAACCCAGTCTAACCCAGTGACAACACCCCCCCCCCCCCCCCCCCCCCAAAAAAAACAAAAACCCCTCCCTAAAAAGGAATGAAAACATAAACCATCAATCAACTACCTTTCTTAAGAAAGATTTTATGGACACAAATTTTGTGCCACAACCATGACAATATTGCAACTATTAGTGATGGAAAAATAAAAGTGAAAATTTATGTGAAAGTGAAAATTTATCGATCTCACATGTCATCAAGTTATAACAAAAATCGTGACGTATGAAATGTGGGATAGTAGAAGAATTGTTTGAGTATTAAAAAAAATCAAGTCTAAGTAATCTCCTAAAAAATAAATAAACAAGAGTTGATAGTTTCATATACACGTACTTATGAGTTGTAACTTACTTTAGTTTTAGAAAATTAAGATTTATAATTTTTTTATACACTTGCAGTATCTGTTTTGAGTTTATCTTTACCAATATATTAATACCATACTATTTTCATCCCGAACAAAAATTTATGACTTCTCCATTAGCTCTAGGATGATTACCTTTACGATCTAGTCAGAACATTAATGGAAAGGAATAAGTATAGTTATATATTATACATGTGAAGTTAAATTATAAATTTTACACAACACCTTAATTCCAAATTAATTTGTAAGGTGTATTTCATTATCAATAATTAATATTAGAAGAGAAAAGTATACAAAATCAATTATATTTTCTCAATAAAACATGGAATTCCTTTTGGAATTTTGAGTATAATATATACTCATCTCCTAGTGGTATTGTTTTATGTGTAAATCACACTTAACCCATTAGATTTTTTAGTTTAACAAAAATACAAAAATTTAGAGTTGCATTTTCACATGAAATGAAATTAGATGGGGGGTTTTGTGTTATACTCAAAAACCCCCATAAGAGTGTTACACAATGAACAGTTTACACATAAAACAATAGTCATAAAGAAGTTAAGTGTTACACTCAAAACTTGAAGAGATACTCATGTTTTAGGGGAAAATCATAGGGGTGTTTTGTGTTTTTTTCCCATGTTAAAATTAACAAATTAACACATTGATTGGAATAGATATTACAAACTAATGATAATTGTTTTGTTAATTTTGACGATGAGATGGACATAACATGTTAATTTTACATTAATATATTAATTATTAGATTTTATGGTTTAATAGATTTGACAAAATTGGACCCGGATTTGTCAACACAGTCAAACTTGAAGAAAAAAGGTGGATATGGCTAGATAAATTTCTAACCCAAGGAGAATGGGTCAACTAGAAATCCAAACCTTGAAAAATGGATTAATTATGGGATTCACCCGCTGACTTAAGAGGTTAAAACACAATTTTGCCATAAATTTACAACAAAAAAAAAAATCAATTAGCAAAAGCCCCATTTTTGTGAATTTTTAGGGTTGTCTTGTCATTTTAATCGTTATTGGTAAAGTTTTTTTTTTTTTTTTTTTTTTAAAGAATAGTTAAATGTTATTTAACTTGAATGGCAGTAGATTGTGTTAATCTTGTTATAATCAACGTACTAATTTAGGGGGGATTTTTTGTATATGGTTGTTAATATTGTGTTGCATGCAAAACTCACAAAAATTATAAAATTGAAACCTACCTTTTTAGTGTCATCAAATTTTTTTTTAGGGTTTCAAGTTATGGCATTCACTCCTGACGATTGCTCTTATCATTAAATTAAGACACTAATCGATTTTTGGGGTAGGTAATGATTAAACCCTAGATCTCTTATTTAACCATTAGAAACTTTACTAAATGAGTTAATTGAAATCTACTAATTTAGGGGGGATTCTTTGTATATGGTTGTTAATATTGTGTTGTATGCAAAACTCACAAAAATTATACAATTGAAACCTACCTATTTAGTGTCATCAATTTTTTTTTTTGTTGAGATTTTCAAGTTATGGCATTCACTCCTGACGATTGCTCTTATCATTAGATTAGACACCAATCAGTTTTTGAGATAGCGAGAATTAAACCCTAGATATCTTATTTAACTATCAGAAACTTTACTAACTGAGTTAATTGAAACCTACTAGTGTCACCAATTTGGTTGCTGATATTATAAATACATTTTTAATTGAAGTATTTTGTTAGATTTACTATTTTATTGCATAATTTTTAAGGCTATTAAATTTGGTTTTAATGCTAACAAAATAAGTCAATTAGAAATGTATTAATGCTATTAAATTTGGGTTAGTTTTAACTCGGATTAATTTGACCAAGTATTAATGCTATTAGATTCTTTTTTTATATATATACAAGATAGAATTTCTACTCTAGCATAATCTAAAGCTCCATTTGGGAGTTCATAGGGGAAATGAATGAAATAGAATATAATGATCATAAGGGAAAGGAATGGAATGGAATGTATAAGTAAGAGAAAGGAATGGAAAAGAATGGAATGGAATTAAGTAACCTTGATTGGATGTTTTAAACTAAAGAAATGGAAACGAATGGAATGTAAGTAATCTTATTTGGGAGTAACATGGAGGGAATGAAATAGAATCATTTTATGACAATATTACTATTAGACCCCTATTTTAAAATAAAGTGTTAAATATATAGGGGTATTTTAGAAGTTTTAGTAAAAAATTCATTAAATATAATTTCATTCCCTTTCATTCCTTCCAATTTTTGAAAAAATGAAAATTTAAGGTTTTAAGATAATAGAGAGGAATGAGTGTTCCCTCTTACCCATTTCATTCTCTCTCACTTAAACTCTCAAATAAAGGAATGAACTTCACATTCCTTCCATTAAAACTCCTAAACAAGGAAAATGAAGAATATTCTAAAATTATTCTTTTCATTCTTTTCTATTCCATTTCATTCACTTCTCCCAAACGAGGCCTAAGTGTTATGTGTATGAAGCTCTCTCTCCTAGAGATTTGAACTTTATCCATTACCCCTTACATCTCATAAGCACTTATACTTATGAAGTGACTACTGTACCAAAAATGCACGGTAGTATATACTATTAGATTCTCAAAAAAGAAGTTTTGATACTATTAATTAATCAATTTTTACTGTTTTGTTCATTAACCCAAATATATATATATATATATATATATATATATATATATATCTGTTTACCAGAGAAGACCTGTAATTGCTTGACGTCATGCCAACCCCTCATGGGTCTAAAAATAATAACACATTTGAATTTGGATAATTTTGACCTATGTTTGACCCGTATTGGATTAGGTTGATCTAACCTAGCTAGGACCTGTTGGAGTAGACATTTATAGAATCTCATAAATAATTTAATGTAGATGACTATGACAATAAATAATTAAGGAAAAATTTTAAGTCCTCTAGGAGCATATAAAGAAATGATGTTTTTTTTTTTCACATTCATAGTAGGCATATATTTCATGAATTTAATGAATGGACCCTATTATAAATGTGAAAGAAAAAAGCATCATTCTTCGTACTCCAAAAATACTTAAGAATTATTTGAAAACCAAAAATAAACAAAAAAAAGAAAAGAAAAGGACAATAACTAAAATATTACAAATTAATGTGACATTTTATTTGATAGATAGACTTCAATTACTTAATAAATAACTCCATATAGTATCTCTCTTCGTACTCAACAATTAATGCATGCTGAAATGGTCCCAATCGAGACCAAGAACAAACAATGCATGCATATTGAGGGTATTAAAAAAAAACTGGTGTGGGATAAAGATTGAGAAAGATGTACTGGTGTTGATCGAAGAAGGCAAATGGAGAGCCATTTGTCGTATGAGATGGTGAGGAGACATCGAATATGTCCAGTTGAGTACTCATATATGGTCCTCTTCTCCCTTCCTATTGTTGCTAAACACTTGGTGTCTAATTAAATCACCGATTGCCTATGGGTTTTGCTTTGATGCATGCTTTAGAGTAATCTCTCTCTCTCTCTCTCTCTCTCTCTCTCTCTCTCTCTCTCTTTTTCTAAGAAATGGTTTCTGAAGAATGTATACTTCTCAAAATATAAACCAGAAATTAATCCAAGTTGTTCAAATAGGCAAGTAATCAGACATGAAGAACTCATGGGTCAATTTCTAAAGGGGACAAAAATAAATAAATAATATTCTGTTTGAGGACTTGGTGAGCTACCCGTGTCCATGGGTGATCGCACTATAGGTGGCTACAAGATCCAATTGTGTTGATAAATCCAGGCAAGTTCCCACCAAAAATAGTAACTACAACCAAATATATGGTACTATATTGCAAGATCAAAGCTATCCAAATAGAAAGCCTGGTCAGCTGCTACCACAATCGTAGAATTCATAATGGCAAAGTGAGAATTAATGATGCAAGAGCTTGTAACGCCTCGGATAGTGTTGAATGACATGATACGACTCAACTCACGCCCATGATTTGTTTTTAAGCCATGATTGAGACCAAGACAATCAAAGAGGGCCCGGAACAGCTTCGCACTTTTTATTTATTATTTATTTTTATTTTTACATATAACTTAATAGATACTGACATCTCCTAGTGTTTTCAATGAAAACACCTATGATTTAATTGAATTATAAGAATAAGAAAAACTCAATATTACTTTTCAAAAAAAAAAAAACTCAATATTATATATGATTTAATTAATATTTAAATATAAGACAAATGTCTAATGAAATTGTTGTCTTAAACTTCAAATTGTACCGAGCTGACCTTGTGCTCAACCATAGTTATATAGAATCAGCTTGCGCTCAACCATGGTTATATAGAATATTGATGTTAAAATTTGGGTTATTAAATAAGTTGCAGATAAAAAAAATAAAGTTTAAAAAATTTATACTTCTAAAAAAAAGTATGTGTTATGAAAAGGTGAGATTTGAAAAAATGTGTTACTAAATGATCAAAATTTGTTGGGGCAAAAAATGTATATAGAGATCTCATTTGCTTGCGGGGCATAAACTTTCAGAGGTTGGATGAATTGATTGTAAAGAGGGTTGAAGGCTGAAACTTCTGCTCACTTTGCAAGATTGAAGACCTCAATTTAGCAATAAACTATTCTAGAAACTCTAAGATTTTCTTTCAGGATTATATTTGTAGCCCACCTTAACCATAATCTCGTGATAATAGAAAGGCGGTTATGCAAACGAGAGAAAAACCTTTAGAGAGTTTTATTTTGTTTTCTTACCTTTCTCATTGATCATCCTTGAGAGGTTTTTTGTTCCAAAACATAAATATTATCATCTGCGTCATTGGATTGGTGCTTGAAACCATAAAGATTAAGAAAAATCTTCAAGACGTCTTGGAGTGATTGAGACTTGAGAGGTGAGTTTCACATAGCTTTTGTGTTATTATATTTGGCCAAAATGGGCTTTTGCCCTTTTCAAAAAAACAATCCAGCATTTTGCCCAATTTCCCAAACTAATTAGGAAAATACCTCTCTTTTGAAACTCGATTTTCTCAAAATCAAGTCAAGTCCTATAGCGACGTTTTAAGGAGCTTATAGTGACATTTTTTAGGACCTATAGCGCCGTTTTTAAACTCAATTTTCATGAATTTGAGTTATAGGTAAAAAAAAAAAGAAAAAAAATTGCATGTAACTCGATTTCATGAATATTGAGTTTAAGAACGTTGTTATAGGTCCTTAAAACGTCACTATAGACTCCTTAAAACGTCGCTATAGGACTTAACTCGATTTTGAGAAAATCGAGTTTCAAAAGAAAAACATTTTCCTAATTAGTTTGGGAAACAAGGCAAAATACTGGATTGTTTTTTTGAAAATGGCAAAAGCCAATTTTGTCCTATTATATTTAGTGTAAAATTTTTGTAGCAACAATCAACAAATTAATTTTTTAGAGTTCCAACTAACTTTATTTTCTTTAGGACAAACTTTTAATTTTATCTACATATACTAAAAAAAGGGGGCAAAATGCAAAAATATCTTGGGGTTTATGTTAGTTGCAAACTAGTCTCTTGAGATTTCAAATTTTCTTTTAATTTCATGAGATTTTCATATTCGTGAAAATAGCCACAATTTTAAAATTTTCTTGCTTGAGTGATGACTGATCACAACTTGCATGTGACCACTTTTATTATAAAATTTTCAAAATTTTAAATAAAAATTATTCCTCAACAGTAAAATAATTTGAAAAAATAAAGTTGAATAAAAACATATATAAAATTTGTTAAAAAAGACATTAAAATTACGTTGCATTAAGATGAAAAACATCATATATATCCAATATTCTCTTGCAAATGGGATGAGCTTATGGTCCAGCTATTTAATCGGCAGCGAATTGTAGTTGCTTCCAGGATTGTAGGTATTGCAAAGGTCTCCAAAAGCCTCTACTTGGGGAAGAGTTTTTCAAAAGCTTTGCAGGCCTGTCATAATTTGGTCTTTGCAATGCAAGTTGCCACACCAGAAAAAGGAAAACTAAGTTTAGAGACTTGAGAGATCATACTTAACTCTCTTTGAATGAATCTTATTGGCGATTTTTACGGTGTTTCACAGGCATCTCTCTTCAGAAATGGCTATTACTGCTTTAATCGACCTCTCAAGATATGAAGTTTGCATCTTAAAGCAACATTAATTCAATAGTATAAAAAAAAATGATTTTATATACGTTTTATTAAATTTTTCATTATAAATGAATATTTTATAATGAACAGGTGGAATTTTAATATAAGGATCAATTTCACAAACATAAATATGATAAGAAAAATTTAAATCCAAGAAGCTTGCTGCATGGCCCAAACCCCATTATAGTCACTTTACATTTTGACCCAAAAAAATAAAAAGCTACCATACATATTATGGTTAAATAAATAAAACTCACAGCCAGGGCTTAGTCCAAACTTGGTTCGTCTCTAATTAAATTACCCTTCAAATATGTTGGATGTGGGTCAAGCAATCAACAACGAAGAGGTCTTCAATTTTTATTTTTTTTAATAAATAGTTTCAATCTATGCTGTATGTTCTTATTTGACGACAATAAGTTTTATCGGTTGAGATAATTAAAGCTTACGACATTTTCTAAAAACAATTATATCATATCATATAATAACTATTTACAAAACATTCAATATGATTGGAATTTTCTGACACTAATTATAGTTTTAAGGCCAAAATTAATAGTAATAGCACTCCCACCTCTTTAAATTTACATCGTACATATGGTCATTTGTAAATTCACAGTTCAAATTTTGCATGCTTGCACGTACAGATGTGGACGTCTTAATTTTCTTTATTAGCAAGAGAGGTTGGGAGATATTCAGGGGAAAAACATTCACACATCAAGCAAAAAATAAATTTAGAGAACAAATACAGAGCAGTAATTACAAACGATTTTCTCTCTGGTTATCAAATTTACATTTGACCGATGGTGTCATTTATGGAGGCAATTGCAACACATCACAACTTCATTTATATCAAATTTCAAGCTATTAACTACAAAAGTGGGGGTATAATGTGAGACTGTTAAAACTAGAAAAGAGAGTCTCTTCTTTTTTTTTTTTTTTGGAATTTGAAAAAAAAAAAAAAAATATGAAGCAAGGAGATTAATGTTGTGCTAGCTATTTAGTAGCCTGGGTATATAGGTGGAGGTGGTGAACTGTATTCAAAGCCTGAAGTTGGGGGAAGAACGAACTCTGGTGGTGGGGGTGAGAAAACAGGTGGTGGCGGTGAGTGAACTGGTGGTGGTGGTGATTTTACTGGTGGCGGCGGTGAATGGACTGGGGGTGGTGGGGAATGTAGTGGGGGCGGCGGTGAGTGAACTGGGGGTGGTGGTGAATGTACTGGTGGTGGAGGGGAATGGACTGGGGGTGGAGGGGAATGGACTGGAGGTGGTGGGGAATGTACTGGTGGCGGAGGAGAGTGGACTGGAGGTGGAGGGGAATGTACTGGTGGCGGAGGAGAGTGGACTGGAGGTGGAGGGGAATGAACTGGTGGTGGAGGAGAGTGGACTGGTGGAGGTGGTGGTGGTGGTGGTGGTGAGGGAGATGGGGGAGGAGGAGGTCGTTCCCTGATAATGGGTGAATTATCATAAGGATCAGGAGATGGTGCAGGAGACGGAGCTTGTGGTGGTGGAGGTGGAGAGTGAACTGGTGGTGGAGGTGAGTATACTGGAGGTGGGGGTGGTGGTGGAGAGTGAACTGGAGGTGGAGGGGGAGGTGAGTGAACTGGTGGTGGTGGTGGTGGTGGTGGTGGGGAATGTACTGGCGGTGGAGGAGAGTGGACTGGTGGTGGTGGTGGTGGGGAATGTACTGGTGGTGGTGGTGGTGGGGATTGAACAGGAAGGGGAGGAGAATAGACTGGTGGCGGCGGTGGAGAATGGACTGGTGGTGGTGGAGATGGAGGTGGTGGTGATGCTTTGGGAGGAGATGGTTTTGGTGTAGGAGGTGGTGATGAGACTCCACACTTGGCCTTGCTGCAATCAACCGGTCGGTTCACCACAGGGGCACAAACTTTCGATGACTTTTGTTTTGGCCTATCTGGTAAGCAGTTGCTTGCATCATCAAAAACAATGTCCTTACTAGATTGAGGCACACATTCTGGGGCCTCACCATTGAAGTAATTGTAGGAGAATGTGAAGTTCACCAAGCTAGGCAATCGGCAAATGCTCTCAGACACAAACCCTGTCAACATGTTGCCTGAGATGTCCAACTCTTCAACCATGGAAAGCTCTTTGAATGTCTTTGGTAAGATTCCACTGAATTTGTTGGAACCAATGTCCAACACCGACACATTTCCAAGCAATCCAATATCAGCAGGCAAACATCCTGAAAAATCATTGTTCAAGAATATAATCTCGTTCAATGTGCCAGCCATTTTTCCAATACTACTTGGAATGCAGCCCTTGAAGTGATTATTGGCGACTACAATAACTGAGGCAGGAGAGTTTCCGAAATTATCAGGAATTGTGGATGTGAACCGATTATTGTTCAAGAATAGAGCATCAAATTCCTTGTCGAAGAGCCCATGAGGCAACTCTCCCTCAAAGTCATTGTACCTAATATCAAGGTACTTTAAATTTGGAATTGAAAGAACAACCTTAGGGAATGGACCTACAAACCGGTTGTTGCTGATATCAAGCTCGTGGAGGAGCGTAAGTCTATTGAAACTCTCAGGAACAATCCCACAAAACCTGTTGGAATTGATGTGGAACAAAGCAATTTCTGTCAATAAACCCAACTCCGCCGGAAGGTACCCAGCAATATCAGCTTGGTTCATATCGATGCCAGCCACAACAGTTTCTTTTGGTTCATCGAGAGACGTAGCACAAAATACACCATTGTAATCACAAACATTGGGACCAACCCAATTCCCTGTGGTGTTCAAAGGGTCTGAGTAGATTGCATTTTTCCATGCATGGAGTGCAATGTAGGCACGTCTAAGCCTAGGATTAGGAAATGTACAATCCAAATCAACCTGAAACTCGTAGTCATCAGGTAAATCACCTCCGTGAGGATGCAAACTTAAGAGTTGGCGACGAGCAATGAGATTGACTTCTTTATCGGATAGCGCTGAAGAGAATGAGAATAGAAGGAAGGAGAGCACTAAGCAGCAGCAGCCTAAGGCCTGCATTGTATAGAAAGTTTTGAAGAGCGTCGCCACCTTGGAGAGACCCAAGGCTGCTTATAGAATCGTTTCGGGTGGAGATGGTGAAAGAAAATAGGGTGTTATATTGAGGGAAATAAGCAGAGTGTATGGAAGATATATGAGAGGGCGTGCAAGAATTTTCTGTGCGGTTTTAGCCAAGAAAAGAAATTGGTTTTCCTCAAGTACCACAGATTTGATGGGTTTGTTATAACTTTTTTGGGTATATTTTATTTGGAATATGTCTCTAATTATGGGTGCTTTGGAAGCTTGGGTTTTAGCACTATAAGCTAATTTTGGATTTAAGTTTGTTAGATGACAGATTAGCAATGACCAAGTCTTCCTTAAAAAACCAAAATAGACTTACTTAGCCCAATGGCTTAGTGCTTTTACAAGGTAAGAGCTAGCTGGTGAGAGTTTTAAGAGATTAGACCGCGTTAAAGAGTCTTAACTTATGACACGTGAAGCCTATATTTGAATTTCTTCATCAGAATTAGAAGAGTTGTGATTGAGCTTTGAGCATTATACATTAGATTGTGAATTAATATGCTGCATAATTTGATAAAAAGAAGCCTCTATTCACATCCTAATTTTTCATTTTTGGGTCTTAATAGCTAATAGTTAAAGAGTAGAAACATACATTTTGTAGCAATTCTCATTTCTTTAAGTTCAGTTTTAAAGTACTCTTTGTTTACCCTTACTTTCAAATCTATTTTGTTTATTTTGTTAGATATATCTTTTTAAACTTCTCCTTCTTATTTATATTTAACTCTTACCCCCATGTATTTTGTAAATAAAATTAGCAAACACATAACTATTAAGTTAAGGGTTGTTAAGTTGGGATAAGGATCCTTGTTAACTAGATTTTATTAAATGTATTTAAGAGTGTATATATTGTTACGTCATTTAAAATAAAAAAATAAAACACAAAACACTTAATCGCTGATAAGCTCATTACTATTTATATATTTGCAATTGTTGGCAAATAGTTCTTAGAACCTAGTATCAATAAGGGCAAAAATAGCATCAACTAGTAAACTCTTTGATAGTTGTATAAGAGATTTAAGGTTCAATTTCTACCTACATTAAAAGCCGATTGGTATCTTAATTTGATGATAAAGAACTATCATTTGAAGCAGACGCCATAAATTGAAACTCTCTAAAAAAAGGGGGAAAAACTATGTACAATTCCTCAAATGATACATGCATCTTAAATTTTCCAATTAAAAATTTATTCATGTGATTACACTAACTAATGCAATATAAAGATACTTATAGGTAGGGATGGCCATACCAATTGGGTAATGGATATCCAATCCTACCTGATCCAATTATTCTGGTAATACCCAGTTCTTAATGGGTAGAACTAACTAGATCTAACTCAAACCCAACTCAACCAAATTATTATGGGTAAACCTTAACCCACCCAATTACTCAATAATCAAAATTATCAAATTTCCCCTAAAACTTGAAAATGGCCAAATTATTCCTAAAATCCTCTAAAATTGCCGAAATGCACTCTAAACCTAAAAAATGATCAAAATACCCTCGAAATCTAAAAATGACCAAAATACCCCTTGAAAACTAAAAAATTACCAAAATACCCTATAAACCTAAAAAATGACCGAAAGACCACCAGAACCTAAAAATTACCAAAATACCCTTTAAACCTAAAAAATGACTGAAATACCCTTGAAACATACAAAATTACCAAAATACTCCCTAAAACCTAAAAATAATTGAAATACCCCCCCCATAAACTTAAAATTATCGAAATACCCTCTAAACCTAAAAAATAGCCAAAATACCTCCGAAACTTAAAAATTACCAAAAAAAACCCCCGAAACATTAAAAAAATGATCAAAACACCCACGAAACCTAAAAATGACCAAAATACCCCTAAAACCTTAAAAATGACCAAAATACCCCTGAAAACTAAAAATGACCAAAATAACTCCTAAACCTAAAAAATAACCGAAGGAGCACTGAAACCTAAAGAATGACCTAAATACCCCCGAAACCTAAAAATAATCAAAATACCCTCAAAACCTAAAAAATGACCGAAATACTCCTGAAATATAAAAAATTACCGAAATACCCCCTGAAACCTAAAAATGACCAAAATACCCCCCCATAAACTTAAAATTACCAAAATACCTTCTAAACCTAAAAAAATGACTGAAATACTCCTAAAAACCTTAAAATTACCAAAATATCCCTTAAACATATAAAATGACAAGAATACCCCCAAAAACTGTAAAATAACCTAAATACCCTCCTAAATCTAAAAAATTACCAAAATACCCCAAAACCTATAAAATGGCAAAAATGCCCCTAAAACCTATAAGATGATAAAAATACACCCAACCCTAAAAAATGATTGAAATAATCTCGAAATCTAAAAAATGACCAAAAGATCCCAAAACCTAAAAAATGGCCAAAATACCCCTAAAGCTTAAAAAATAACCAAAATACCCCCCAAAACTTAAAAAAAATGACCAAAATACCCCTGAAACATAAAAAAAATACCCCTGAAACCTTGAAATTACCAAAATACCTCCGAAATCTATAAAATTACCAAAATAGCCTCAAAATATAAAAATTATTGAAATACCCCTAAAACCTAAAAAATGACAAAAACGCCCCCCCTAATATAAAAAATGACTGAAATACCCTTAGAATCTAACAAACGACCAAAACAACCTCAAAACCTAAAAAATTACCAAAATTCCCTCAAAACCTACAAAATGACTGAAATATTCGTAGAACCTTTAATCTTGACAAAAATACCCTCGGAACATCCAAAATACTCCAAACCTCTATTTTTGTAATTTAAGAGGTTACAAATGTATTTTGGTCATCTTACAGGTTTAGAGGTATTTTAGTCACTTTAAAGGTTTCAAGGGTGTTTTGGTCATTTTAGATATTTTCTGGCGATATTTGGTTGTTTTAGAGTTTTAGGGCTATTTTGGTCGATTTATTGGTTTTGGGGTACTTTTGGCAATTTTAGAGGTTTAGGGTTATTTTTGGTCATTTTAGAGGTTTTGGGAAAATTTAGTCATTTTATAGGTTTAGGGCTTATTTTGGCCATTTTATAGGTTTGAGGGTATTTTAGACATTTTATAGGTTTTAGGGAAATTTTTGTCATTTTATAGGCTTTGGGGGTATTTTGGTCATTTTTCAGGTTTATGGGGGTATTTCAGTCAATTTTTAGGTTTCAGGGGCATTTTGGTCATTTTAAGTTTCAAGGGTGTTTTAGTAAGTTTTTAGGTTTTGGGGATATTTTGATCATTTTTTAGGTTTAGGGGTTATTTCAGTCATTTTCTAGGTTTCGGGGGTATTTTGGTAATTTTTAAGTTTTAGGAGTATTTCAGTCAAATTTTATGTTTCGGGTGGTATTTCAGTCATTTTTAGGTTTAGAAGATATTTTGGTCATTTTTGGGTTTCAGAAGTATTTTGGATATTTTTTAGGTTTCGTGGGTGTTTAGTCATTTTTTAAGTTTCAGGGGTATTTTGGTCATTTTATAGGTTTAGGAGGCATTTTGGTAATTTTAAGTGTTTTTTGAGCAAATTTGGTGATTTTAAGGGCATTTTCGTCATTTTAGAGATTTCATGGGTATTTTGCTCATTTTAGAGATTTTGATATATTTTGGTCATTTTAGTGGGTTTTGAGCATAATTGGTGATTTTAGAGATATCAAGGCTATTTTGGCCATTTTAGAGGTTTCATGGGCATTTTGCTCATTTTTGAGAGTTTGAGGATATTTTGGTCTTTTTAGTGGTTTTTTAGCATATTTGGTGATTTTATAAAAATTGGGTTTGGATAAGGTATGGATATCCATGTGTAAACAAAATGGGTAATAATTGGGTATGAATATTAATTGGGTAAGGTAATTGGGTATCCATAGATAAATTACTTGGGTTGGATATGGGTATACCCTGCCCATGGCCATCCCTACTTATAGGTATTGCCAATAGAATAAGAAAAATAGTTTGATATTGTAAGATAGAGAAATCAAGATGATCAAATCGAGTCTGACGTGTCCAAGCTAGGATCCTCATTTTCTTTTTAATCCAAACGAAACTCAATTTGTACCTCAATTTTTTATAATAATGCATTCTATCATAATGAATTATGTTTTAATCAATTTGATTAAAAACTTAAAATACACTTTCTAACCCTTGCTATACTTTTTTTTTTATTTTTGGGTGTGGAGTTATCGAATTCTACCGCAATGCATCTTGCAAATACTTTTTGCTAGAAAAGGGCTGCTTTTTGCTAAGACTTTTTTTATGTTTATTCTTTTGGATTTAGATGACATAATGAATTATATTTTAATATATTTTTATCAGGCTACATTTTTCTATGGTATATATTATCAATATAGTGTATGAACGCTAGCTTAATGCATCTTGCTAATACATTTTATTGGAAAAGATTACCTACACCAAAAATGTGTAAGATTATTATTTATTTATTATGATAAGATTTAAAACTGATAATACTCTTTCCATGATGATTGTTCATCAAATAAAGATAATAATTTTATTTTATGTAGACAAAATTTGAACCCAAAACCCTTATCATAAGAAAAGCTGACTAAAACAACATGACATAACAGCACAATTTAACATTATCAATCTATGTTAATGCAAATTAGGATAAGATTCAAGAATGTCATAGAAGTAAAATGGTGTAATTTTGTTGGCTCTTGGTTTAAACTCAACCTTGGTGATTCCTCTCTGATTAATCCATATTTGGTGGAGAGTGGCAATATTATCAGAGATTATTGATGCTGCTGGGTTGCGATAGCTACTAGTATTACTGTGTAACTTTGAGCACTTAGAAATGAGCCTCTGATTGTCTCAGTAGTCATACCTTTAGGGTCGTATGGTAATATTGTTCTAGTAGTAAAAGGGGCAAAAAAGCAAGGAGGCTCAAATCGTAGTCACTCATAAATGCAGATGTTTAGGGAGACTATGGATGTGTGTGGGTTTATTGATTTGGGATTCAAAGGCAATCCATTTACTTGGAGAAAACATTTCAGAAATGGAAAAACATTGTGGGAGAGACTGGATAGGGGATTGGCTAATAATGAGTGGCTATTAAGATATGGAGGAACAACAATGCACCACCTGACTTGCAGTACATCCGATCAGTGTCCTTTACTCATTGAACCCAAGATGGTCGAACCTACAAATCCTGAAAAGCCTTTTCTCTTTGAGGAAATGTGGTTGGCAGAAAAGGGTTGCTCGGATATTGTGAGACAAGTGTGGAGTAAGAAAGATAATAGGAATATTGCTATAGGTATTGTCCCAAAAATTGAAAGCTATGGCAAAGCATTGAAGAAGTGGAGTAGCACAAATTTTGGGAGTGTTAGAAAAGAATTGAAGCTGAAACAAAAGCTCCTAGCACAAGCCAAATTGGATGCTCTTTCAACTAGAATTAATTTTCGGGCTTGGAGCTTGAGGAAGGAGGTGAATGATTTACTGGATAAGGAGATGAGAATGTGGTTTCAAAGATCGCGTGCACTTTGGGCTACCCATGGGGACAAAAATTCAAAATACTTCCGTGGTAGGGCCACTCAAAGATATAGGAGGAATAAGATTGATGGGATAAAGAATGTAAGGGGACAATGGTGTTCGGATCCTAAAGATGTGGCTAAGGAGTTGCTGGATTTTTATGGTGATTTATTCTCATCAACACAATCATGTCAACCCATTTTAACTATGGAAACAGTGCAGTGGTTAGTAACGGAAGAGATGAATAAGGACTTGTTAGCTAAATTTACTAAAGATGAAGTCAATATAGCCCTCAATCAAATGGCACCACTCAAAGCGCCTGACCCCGATGGCATGCCACCGTTGTTCTATCAACATTATTGGAAGTTGGTAGGTAACGATATCACTACTTCTGTCCTATCTTTCTTGTTGGGAAATTTAGACCCCGGTTGATAGAATTAACAAGTTTTAAACCCAAGTTGTTAATTAGATTTATTATGCATAAAACTTGTTAAAACAAACAAACAAACATCAATATCATGTCAAAACTAAGTGCAGCGGAAAAATAAATAAGACAAGATATGATGACCTAGGAAAACCAATGAAACCAACCAGTTTCACAGTAAAAAACCTGGGGGGAAACCTTCCCAAAAAGCAATTCACTATAGTAAAGAGAAGTTTCAGATCTAGTACAAAACCTTTGTCCCTAGACTCTACAATCCCCGTAGATGAACTCACAGCAGAAACCTTCTACTGCTTCAGAACCTCTAAACTCTTCAATATATGAACGCTACCCTTTGATGCACGGATCTCAATACGTGACTAACTCCTTTGCACGAATCCTAGTACGTGACTCACTCACCAACTTGAGGAAGAAGAATGTTGGCTGCAAAGTTCTTCACTTCATCAACAATGAAGATCAAGAAGCACTTGGTTACAAAATCCTAAGGCGCAAAGATGCAATAGCTTCTTTCTGAGAGAATAAGGCTTCGGTCACCTTTTTCATATGTTCTCCTTGTATTCTCTTGTGTGACGGTCTCTAAAGTAAGCCTTATATATGCCTAGGGTTGTGAGAAAAGAAACCCTACACAAATACAAAAGCCTGGCCCAAAAATCAGATCTAAAAATTCTGATTTCCGTAACCTCGATAGATACCTCGATAGATAGCAAGTGTCGAGCCTCATTAAACCTCGATAGATACCTTGATAGATAGCTATCTGTCGAGCAGGTGTCCAGCAGGTGTCCAGCGGTGTCCAACAGGTGTCCAACTTTAGTGAACACTTTTTCTTCACTTGTTTCTTGGTCTAATCTTCATAACTTTAATACTAGACTTGAACAACATGTTCTTTGAAGTATTAAACACATCCTAGATCTATCCAAATACAAGTAAAGTGCATTTTGTTAAAAGATTAACCAACTACATAAAATATGTCCTTAACATTTCTTAAATTCTTCCACTTTACTTGATCACCTAAATCACACCTTCATCACCTTGATTCCCAAAGTAAAAAACCCGGAATTGGTTTCTCAATTTCGTCCCATTAGCTTGTGTAATGTGTTGTACAAGATTTTCTCTAAGGTGTTAGCAAACAGATTAAAGAAAATCCTACCTCACATTATCACTGAACACCAAAGTGCATTCACAAACGACCGCCTTATTTCTGATAATATTTTAATTGCTTTCAAAGCCCTTCACAGTTTGCAAAACCACAAATCCACTAAAGAGGGTTATATGGCTATAAAACTTGACATAAGCAAAGCCTATGATAGAGTTGAGTGACCTTTCTTGGAATGTGTGATGAAGAAATTGGGGTTCAATGAAAGATGGATAACCCTTACGATGCTATGTGTGTCAACTGTCTCTTATTCTATCCTTATCAATGGTACTCCCCATGGATTTATAAGGCCAACTAGAAGGATTAGACAAGGGGATCCCCTTTCCCCTTTTCTATTCCTTCTATGTACAGAGGGATTGCATGGCCTACTCACCAAATCAACAGCTAGAGGAGACATTCATGGCTTTTCCCTATCTAGGAGAAGCCCCCTACTAACCTACCTTTTATTTGCAGACGATAGTTTGCTTTTTTGCAGGTTTAATCCAGAGGAGTGCCAAAAGATTTTGGAGATTTTGCAAGCTTATGAATCAAGTCCGGGCAACAAATAAACAAAGCAAAAACCACAATCTTTTTTAGCCACTCAACTTTGGAGGAAAGAAGATTGATGATCAAAAATACTTTGGAGGTGGGGGAAATAAAGAGCTATGAGAAGTACCAAGGTTTGCCATCATTGGTGGGGAAGAACAAGAAAGCAAGCTTCAATTACATAAAGAAGAGGGTTTGGAGGAAATTACAAGGGTGGGAAGAACAACTACTCTCTCAAGCGGGTAAGGATATCCTCATTAAAGCGGTTGTCCAAGCCATCCCTACATATACCATACATTGTTTCAAATTGCCTATTAGTTTGTGTATTGATTTAGAGGGGCTCATTAGGAAGTTTTGGTGGGGACAAAGAGGAGATCGAAGGAAGATACATTGAGTTAAATGGGAAGAGTTGTGCAAGCCAAAGAGTGAAGGGGGAATAGGTTTCAAAGACTTGGCATTATTCAATGATGCACTCCTAGCTAACCAAGCATGGAGGTTGCTCCAAAATAAAAATTCTCTACTCTATAGGGTGTTCAAACCAAAATTCTTCCCCAATTGCTCATTCATGGAGACATCGGGTTCTCAAGCTAGCTCTTATGCGTGGCGAAGCATCTTGAAAGGAAGAGAGGTATTAAAAGAGGGTATGAGATGGAGGGTTGGTGTTGGGTCCTCAATCAGCATTTGGTCTAATACGTGGCTTCCTTCATCTTTCTTGCCGTTCATTTCTTCTCCAATGGTGCCAGGGTGGGAGGAGGCAACAGTAGCCTCTCTAATAGATAGTTCTACACAGGGGTGGAAGCAAGACACTCTGAACCTGTTGTTTAACCCAAGAGATAAGGAGTTAATTAATTCAATTCCTTTGTGTGGCAAACCAGTGGAAGATGTGTTGATGTGGCCTTTCACTCCATTCGGGTCTTACACTGTGAAATTCGGTTATAGATTCCTCTTCAACTCAAGGAGCTGGGACAATGGAGAGTACCAACCGGATGATAACAGGTTTTGGAAGAAAGTGTGGGGTATGCAAGTTTAGCCCAAGGTCCGAAACTTTCTGTGGAGGGCCATCAGGAACTGTATTCCAACAAAACAAAACCTGAGACATCGAATGGTGCTAGCTGACGATGTTTGTGATCACTGCCATGGTGATTTCGAGGATGTGCTCCATGCCCTTTGGTCGTGCGCCTCCATTTCTCAGGTTTGGAATCAAAACAGCGAGTGGGATATCTTAGACCCCAGCCCACGTTTTTCTTGTTTTATAGATTTGGTGGAAACTATCATTGATACAGGGAAGGATCTAAACTCGTTTGCCACAACAGTCTGGGCAATCTGGTACAGACGAAACTTGATGAGAATAAGAGGAAATCATGTACCTGTACAACAGGTGCATTATGAAGTGTAGAAGGCAAGATCAGCGTTTATTCGAGCTAGTCAGACCCGTCCTCCTAAACAGATGTCTCACTCTGTATCTCGGCCTATATGGAAGCCTCTACCACGGCCAAAGCTCAAAGTTAATTTCGATGGAGCTGTGTTTAGGGAGAATCAATGTGCAGGGGTGGGTGTCATTGTCCGTAATGCAAAGGGTAGGGTGTGTGCATCTATGGTAGAGAGCTTTCATCTTCCTTTCTCTGTTGCTGCAATTGAGGTGTTAGCTAGCAAAAAAGGCCTTCCAGCTAGCCAAGGATCTCGGCTTCTATTCAATCATCCTGAAGGGTGACTCAAAGATGGCCATTGACAGTTTGTTGAGCAAGAATCCCTCCCTGAACGAGTATGGTCATCTGCTGAGTGAAGCTAATGAGGTGGCAGACCAGATGGATTTAGTGGAGTTTCAGTATGTGCCAAGACAAGTGAACAAGTCAGCTCATAACATTGCTAGACATGTTAGTGAGTTTACGGTGTGGATGGAGGATGTTCCTCCATACCTTATGATGGGACTGACGAAGCCAATAGTGACGACAAAAAATCACTAACGGAAATATCACGAATGACGAAGACAAGGATAAAGCAGCAGGAATATTCAATACCGCCAATGAATGCCCAGGCTGGGAGAGAACAGCTGTACAGCCCGTTGGACAAATTAAAGCCCCGCCATAAAGCAAAAGGCGTAACTTAAGGCAGCATTAAAACCACAATAACTGTCACAACGGTTAAGGAGCAAAAGGAACATATATAAACCAACCAAAAACACCAGTCAGAGGTATGATTACACAAGAACCCGGCACTTTCTTTACTTTTAATTTCTTTGGCTATAATTCCTAAAAGCTAACTTAAGCATCGGAGGTGCTTTGGCAGGCACCACACCGGTGGCCCCTTTGACAGATTACGCCGTCGCCTCCCGGACTGCTGGAAGGAGAAGTACAAGTTTGATTCCGTCTAAGCTTAATTCTTGTTTCGGCTGACGAACAGTTTTGCTTCATCACCTTATTTCTGTAATTCAAGCCGACTCGGCTATACATCAATAAAATTACAGTTTCCTTTCTCAAAAAAAAAAAAAAAACTCTGGAATTTATTCTTTGGTTATTAATTGTAAGGTGTTGTTAAGCAAAAGATCCCTTAGGGTGTGTTTGTTTAAAGGTGAAATAGAGTGGATGGAAAACTTTGAAAAGAAAATGAGAAGAAAAACTTTTTTTAGAGTGTATTTGATTGGATAGGGAGGAGGGAAAATAAATAGTGGGACTTGGGTATTTTCTCTCACGACTTACAAAAAAGTTTTATACTAAAATGGAGAGAAAATTGAAGGGAGAAAATGAAGCTACTTAATAGACAAAAATAAGTTTCTCTTTTTTCTTTTTTTTCCCCCCTTTTTTTGTGCTTTCCTGGGCATGTTGCTTCTTCCTCTATTTTTTTTTTTTTTTGTTTAACTAAACATGATTTTTTTTTGGGACATGATTTATATTTTTTAATAAATTGGGTGATTTTTTTTTTTTTGGTTATTTGTCACTTTTTTGTTTTAATTAACCATCATTTTTTGACAAATGTGTATAAGTAAATTTATACAAACTCACTTTTTTTATCCCTCAACTTTTTCACTCCCAACTATACAAAAATGAGAGAAATTAAAATATTTTTTTATCCTCCTATTTTTTTATCCTCTCACAATTTTTTATTCTCCCACTTTTCGACCCCTCCAACCAAATGAAACCCTTAGACTAAATTTAGCCCAAATTCAAAGAAGTTAATAAATGTACCAATGGTTTTGTAAGGAAAGGACTAACATTTCTTAGGATTTTTGTAGTTTTTGATTGTCGTCTTTCTCATGTGATATTTCTCATGAATTTTGATTTAATAGTCAAGAATTAAGAAAGATACTGTTGTAGGTTGTAATTTATTTTTAGTCCTTATACTGTGTTTTATGTATTTAACAAAGCAATCCTATTAAAATTTGACATTCTGTTAAAGTTTATCCTTACATAAGTTACTGACCGATATAGAGTAATGATAAGCCAAAAACAAAAACCTTTCTCCCATAGTTTTGTGGGGACACAAATGACCTGGAAGGAACAAAAATGGACATCTCACTCGTGCGAATCACACCCTCCAAATCTCACACGTGCAATCCTTCCTCTTTCCCAGTGCACCCACTGACATCTTCACCAAAGCTCAACACAAACACAAACACAAACACAAACACAAACACACACGAAACACATTTACATGACTGCACTCTGAAAAATCCCATATTGTTTTTGATCAAAAATCTCAAATGGAACACACACACTCTTTCTCTTCCTTTAACTTCTCTTCTCTCTCTCTCTCCTAGAAGAAATTACCACAACCTGTTTGGTTCCTCAGAAAATTTCACACAAACAAAGTCAAAACAAAAGAAAGTGGCTTCTGATGGATAAAGAAACTCGCCAGGAGATGCCAAATGCCAAACGCCCTCACTTCTTTGACGTTTACTCTGCCATTTTCAGCTCTCAAAGACTGGTATTTTTTTTTTTTTTTTTTTTATAAAAAGAATTCTCTTTTTTTTTTTTTTTTTAATATAAAAATTTGTTCTTTCTTTCATTATACATGTATGTGTTTTCAATTTTTTTTTTATTAGTTAGAGAAATTTAGGTTTAGTGAAAATACTATGATGTTGATTTATGCATGTTAGTCTTGGACCCTAATTTGTGTATATTCTAATTTTACACTAAAGCACTTTTAGTAATCCCTTGAAAAAAAGGTAGTTTTAATAGTGAAGATGGTGTTTGATTCATTACTAATGTTAATATTGATGGGATTTCACCCCTGCATTAGGCTGATTATAGTCTTAACTGTGTTTTTATTGTTAATGGTGTTATGTTAGTAGTAAATAGTTTTGGGCATTCCTTGAATATGGTATCAGTTTTTTGGATTAGATAAAAAAAACTAAGATTCCAAAACTAGCCGTGGAACAATTTTAAAAAACAAATATTTAAAGGGACCCATGAAAAGTAACTACAAAAGAGAAATGCTGCATGCATCCACAACATTTTCACAACGACCTACATGGCAAATTGTTACAGGTTTTAATCTAGGCCCACTACTAACATCACTTTTTTACCCACTAGTAACAGCTTGCCACCCAGGATTATTGTGAAAATGTTGTCGATGTGGCATTTCTCACTACAAAATGAAGTTATTTAGTAGAGATAGAGACTTGCAGTAATAATGGAAGAATTAGTAAGGCGTTGTATAAGTGAGTGTCAATTGTGTAAGAGTATAAAAGACCCCTTTGGTTATACTCCCTCTGTCTTGTATTATTGATCATGTTTTAAAAAACAAACCTTTTAAGATAACATTGTTTTATGCATTGTCTTTTAAACTGAAATGTACAAGTTTCCAAAACTACCCACCCTAATTTTTAAACTTTAGTGAGAGAGGAGGGGTATTGGGTTCTTAAATAAAGTGAAAGGCAAGTTAGGAAATTCATTTATTGAATTTCAAAGAGAACTACATTTTGGGACATCCCGAAATGGAATAGAGGAATATCAATTTGGGACAAGGCTTGTGCAGCAAGATGTCACCCTACGTTTTCTTCTCATAAATTCTCAACTCTCAAAGCATGCGTCCAAAGGTTTTCATTCTTGTTTTCATTTTTCTTTTTCTTTTTCTTTTTTTTTTTTTCATTTTTTTCCTGTACCTATTGATTCTATTTGTTTTTATTTTATTTTATTTTGGTGAGTCAAGTGTTTGGTTATGCTACTACACCTAATATTGCAATTCTGTGATTGAAAACTTAGAATTGTTATCATGGAATCTATCATTAGGCTATATTGAAGTTTTTTGTTACATGTATTTATTCCATACTTGTAATTCTGCCTTTAGCTCCGAGTTTCCTCAGTTTCGTAGGATATTTCTCGGTGACAAGGCTGATACATTTTTTTTTTTTAACATGACCAATTGAGAGAGTCTTGATAGGTTACTTGGCTATTGAATTTGTAACGTGATTGATGTTTTCTTTAAATTAGATGTTGGATGATGAAAAGAATCATTTGGATTCCCAATGATGTATTTTTCCTAAATATGTGAGATCCTGACCAGCTTCTCCTGACAAGATCTTATGTTATCATGTCTTTTTACTTGGCAAAGAAAAAAAGGACAGAGGGAGCATTAAGATTCTAAAAATAGAAAGATAAAGATTTGTGAAACATAAGAAATCTGGTTTGTACTTGCAAATACCAGTTAGGTCTTTATTTCTTCAAATATGTTAGTCTAGTATCTGTTTGCTAAAATTTCAACTTAAAGTCTTTAGTTTGGGGGCCATCACATCGTTCTTTCTTCTTGAAGTACGCCTCTTTTGGTTGCTAGAATGAAAGAAAGAGGCTTCGGGAAAAAAAAAATGAAAATAGAGGTACAATAGAATTTGTCTTGTACCATTGCAAATTTATGTCGCCCATGTTGCATCTATTGCAAATAGTGTAGAGCTTTTAGAAAGAATAGCATTTTTAGAAAGTAATTGCATAATTCATTTTCTTCGGTCAAAATTTATGGTCTATAATTATTTCCATGTAATATGGCTATGGCATGCCAGATAACTTACTGCAAGATAGCAAATGAAGCAAGTTCCTAGGTAGACTAGTCAGTGAATTTAAAGACCGCTAGAAGACTTTTATCCACAAGTTGCATCTGAAAGTATCCCGAATATGTAAACTGTTGTTTGTGTCTATATAAGGCATCCGCCGGATAATTCAAATCGAAGCCATTGAATGTCTGACTCGAGCCTATATGACATTACCAATCAATAGAAATATTCTAACATTCCACCTTTGTTATATATTCCATTCATCTGCTAAGAGATGCCGTGTTGATTAAATCTTGTTGGGAGTATAGTAGATTTATTATGACTATTTTTTATTAGTATTTGATGTTATTTGTATTGCATGGTTAGATGGTGACACAACTCAAATCTGTTACAGAAAATTCCAGTACGATTTGTAAGACACATGAAAGGCAGAACATCTGGATTAGTGACATTGGAGGGTCCAAGTGGGAACAGATGGCATGTGAAGCTTATTCAACAGAATGATGATTTATTCCTCCATCAAGGATGGCCAGAATTTGTGATGGACCATTTCATAGAATCTGGTGATTTTTTGGTTTTCAGATATGATGGTGAGTTGCATTTCACCGTGCAAGTTTTTGATAAAAGTTCATGTGAGAAAGAGGCTGCATTTCATTCTGAGTGCAGTCAAGATCCTAGTGACCTTGGTAATAGTACGGGGCAGAAAAGAGAAAGAGATGAGGTTGCTTCCCCTTCAGATAAAATTTTTGAAGGCGTGCCAAAGAAATTGAGAGGTAGCTCATCACAACTCCATCTAGGATGCACAGTCAAGAACCAAGAAGGCAAGGTGGATATTTATGATGGGGAGGTATGTAAACATGAGGTGGTAGCTATGGCTAAAACATTGCGAGAAGCAATTTGTCCCGAAGAAACAAGGCACTGTGGTAGTACTTTGAGGAATTCTTCTATTGCCTCTCAATCAAAAGCTTCCAAGGAAAAGCAAGGTAATGAAACCAACTGTTCATTTCTTGGGTTTTGAGGACAAGAATACACCTTCTGCAGCAGAATTGGCAGTGCTTTAGGGACTACAGAATGCTGCTACTTTTTCCATATTTTTTGAGTAATCTTCTTGTAAAATAAGGCACAGAAGTCTGTTATTTTCTTGTTAGATAAAAAATGTAAAGAATCAAATTTGCATAACATACTTTCATCTGTGTAGGAAATGGTCTACGTATGCTTCATACTCAAATTTTAACCATGTAGAGAAAAACTTCTTAAATTTATATGAATGTGTACAATTATTTAGATGGATATGGATATGATTCTTGAAATTTTACATTCTTGCTTGCAGTGTTGGATATTGTTCAATTCAATACAAAGGCTTCTATCCAGAGTAGGAACGGAAAAGAAGATGATCTATACATGCATGGTAGAGTTTGTTTGTCGATGTTGTCAGCACAAGAAGTGGCTCAATCATTTACTTCCTCTTTCCCCTATTTCGTGAGAATCATGAAAAGCTTCAATGTCAGTGGTTCGTATACTCTGGTAGGTTGTTTCTTCTGTTTTTCTCTTTTATATCTTTCAATTGAATCATATTTTAATATAAGTTTTATGCATTGTCCATCAAATTACCTCCATAATGCAGTATGCTCACTATATTCTAAATCAAGGTTTAAAAGATTTTATGAATATGGAGTGATATATCAGTAAATGTCTTTTCTTGGCCTAGTAATCTAATCTTATTCTTTTACCTATCAAAAAGTAATCTTATTCTTTTGCACCCACATGATGAAAACTCTACCTTGATTCTGATATTTTATTGCAACTGTTGATCAACGAATTCTACAACCCATCTATCTTCTATTGTCACATCATACTGAGAAACATACTAATTGTTGTATGGTGCTGCTCTCCTGTGGGAATTACAATACTTACAGGTTTACCTATTAAATCTGGCACAATTAAACCCTGGTACCCTTAAGCCCTACGTTATCGCAATGAATTTTGTCCTTGTTCAGATGTGGGTTTGGACAGCTTTTTTGACAGAAATGCTTTTTTCTCTTGCATATGCAACTTCCTTTGGCAGTTGTGGGTTAGGCAACCCAGGGTTATTATCAAGGGTTTTCTGATCATTCACTATAATTCAGTTTATTGTTGTTTTCTTCTGCAAGTGGTCCGTTCATCAAATTTTCTTTTCAAACTGCTTTTTGTCTTGCAGAACATCCCATATAAATTTTCGATGGCGCATCTTCCAAACAGCAAAATTAAGATTGTTCTTCAGAATTTGAAAGGAGAATGTTGGACTGTGAATTCTGTGCCCACTACAAGAGTGAATACAAGCCATACTCTATGTGGTGGATGGATAGCTTTTGTCCGTTGTAATGACATCAAGGTTGGAGATATCTGTATTTTTGAACTTGTACGTGAGTGTGAATTGCGTGTGCACATTCTTGGGGTTGGAAGGGAAGGGCTAGACTGCCAAAATGGAAAAATAGCTTCTAGTAGGTCAAGTGGTGGTCGGGCACCCTCTTCACATAAAACTCCAAAAGTTTTGCCAAAGAAAACAAAGGGGAAATCTCCAAAAGCATCAAAGAGACGTCAAGAAGCGCCTTTCTCTATTGATGTAAGGAAACAATGTAGTGCATCAAAGACTTATACCAGAGCTCCAGTTGGCTCTCAGTCAAAAGCTGCCAACAAAAAGTTGGGTAAGGTTTTTAACTATATTCTATTTGAATTTGCAGTTAAGAATTGGTTTCAATGGAAGGATCAGTGCCTTCACCATAGGTTTTGACTTCCACATTCTCTTGGTCAATTGCTTGCAAGAATGGACCATAGTTGCTTATATTTCTGGTCAGAAATTAAGCTTGTCGTTTTCATTATGTACTTGTAAATTGTAATTATATATATTCACACACACACGCATATTTATATATATATATATATATATATATATATACATGAGATGGGTTCAAGTTACACTTGATGTAACTCTTGTAAAGTTACATTTTTTTTACACCGTAGATTTGTAAGTGATTTAACGGCTAAAAAAATATCATTAAATGCTATTACTTTTTATCTCATTCATAATTAATGCTAGTATTTTCTCTCTCTCCTTATTTATTGTTTTTTGCTTGATTGAAGGGCACACTGCCATTGTTAACAACTTACATTTTTATACTTGAAAAAAAAACTTAACAGATACAGATACAAACACAACGACAACACAGCAGCAGAGTACTACTTACAAGAAACTGACACTGCATATCTACCTTTAAAAAAACAAAAGATAATTTATTATTACTATTATTATAATGTTCACTGTATATAGTTAGCACCGGTTTTGATATTCCAACCAAGTATCACAGTCAATCCCACTCTTATATAAATTTAGGCAGCTTAGCCACTAAGTCAGTGTCTTTCTTTTTAACACATGATACCATTGACCCATTCACAATTTGAAATTGAAAATTAAAGAGAAGGGAAACATGGAGTCAGAGAAGGTGAAGTTGAACCCAGCTGCTGAATTTGCTGAAGGGTTGGACACAAAGCCATGGCTGAACAAACAAAAGCTTGGAAGTGTGATTCCGAAGAAGAGAAAGTCAGCAAAGCGAATGGTGTTTGAGGGCTTAGCTCAATTATCTAAGTTATTTTTCTTGTATATTTTATTTTTTTTCAAGTATAGATATGCAAGTTGTTAACAATGGCAGTGTGCCTTTTAATCAAGCAAAAAACAATAAATAAGGAGAGAGAGAGAAAATACTAGTATTAATTATGAATGAGATGGAAAAGAATAGCATTTAATGATATTTTTTTAGCCGTTAGATTACTTACAAATCTATGGTGTAAAAAAAGTGTAACTTTACAAGAGTTACACCAGGTGTAACTTGAACTCATCTTTATATATATATATATATATATATATATATATAGATATATTAGTTTAGTGTATTTAGATTTTTACTGTGTTTAGAGCAGCACCAGTGTATCATATTGCTAGCAACCATACACGGATGCGGTGTATCATATCTTTTACTTTTCATCTACAAGATTTGTTCAAAACGCCTTTTTTTCCCTTCCTATTCTAAATCAGTTTCCAAACTCTAAATGGATACAGTTCAGAGGAGAAAAGTCATCGAAGATGAAGTTGGCTCAAAAACTAAAGGCAGTATGAGAATGATGTTAGCACTTGATGAAGAAAGAGCAGCTCGATCTTTTTCTTCATCTTTTCCTAATTTTGTGAGGATCATGAAACAGTTCAACATCAGTGGTTCATATACTCTCGTGAGTCTTGTGTATCCATGCTTGCACATTTCCTGTTATGTTTTCCTGAAAAAGGTTTTTGGCATCAATTCCCATTTACCAATTGGTTTATCTTGCAGAAAATCCCATACCAATTTTCAACGGCACATCTCCCTAACTGCAAAACAGAGATTGTGCTTCGGAATTTAAAAGGAAAATGTTGGACGGTGAATTCTGTCCCAGACTCAAAGGGGCGAATGGGCCATACCTTTTGTGGTGGGTGGATGGCCTTTGTTCGTGGGAATGATGTTAAGATTGGAGATATCTGCATTTTTGAACTCGTTGGCAAATGTGAAATGCACGTGCATATATCTGGAAATGGTAAGAAAGGGCTTGACCATCAAAGTGGAGCAGATAATGAATTAGCTCTTGTGACATATACCAGCAATAAGCCTTCTTTATGATTGATGTAAAAAAGATCAACCTTTATGAAGTATATATATTATGGTCAGTGTTGCTATGTGCACCTTTTTCTTTTAATTGGAGTGCATGTGCGATCTTAATTATCCCCATGCTATAGGGAAACAAAATTCAATCTTTAAATGATCTTTTTAAATGTTAAAACCATCAACAGCTCGTTACTTTTGATTTCTATGTATTTTCCTGGAGTCCTAAGATACAATGTTGGAAAGTTTAGTTTACAGTGAAGGTCTAGTTTTTGCAGTTTAGGAGGTTCTGAGGTTCACCAATTTACTGTTAAGTTTGCTTATATTCCTTGGGGAGTTCAGTTTGCAGAGGCCTGAACTCTTTTTGTGCAGGGTGATCCTTTTTTAAGCATAGACAAAATCAGATGAGGCAGATACTTACAAATTTGAGCCAGTTTTGGTTTTTTGGGTGGAGATTGTAGCTGATAAAAGAAGTAATTGTTGAGAAGTAATTATTCACTTAATACTCCTATAGCATATCAAGGTGGTATTCCTTCTTTCACATGAATGGTAAGTTCCACCATTTAAAATCATGGTAGAACTCACCATTTATGTAAGAGGAGGCATTGATATGCTTTGAGAGTGTTGAATAATTTTTTTTTTCTTTTGAACTTTTAATTAGGTATACACAAGTTCGCTTTGCTATTGTGTGTTTTGTCAATCCTTATCCAATTATCTTAGAGGAAATATTGTGTTTGAATTATTAAGAAGATACAAGTGGACATTGCTTTAAAAAAAAAAAGAAATTGATGTTTTAGCATAGTAATAAAGAACAATAATAATGAAACAAATGTCACAAATTCAAATTTATAGCAGTGTATGTATTGTATCCTTTGTGGTTATGTAACATTTTCCTTTTTAGTGATATGTTTAACACCTTCCATAGTTCCATAGCCATTTTTGGGAAAGTCTCAGTAATCAGATTTGTTGCGACTCCATTAATAACTAAAATTACAAATTAGGTTTTACCTAACAAATTTTGGTTTTAAATGAGTATTTAAAGGCTGTAACAAAAAAAAAAAAAAAATAGAGCAATTTTTTTTCCTCCCTAAAAAGAAAAAAGGGTAACGTAATCTCCATTTGGTAAAAACTTTTCTCCATCGAACCTATGATCTGTAATACTGGATTCCAAGTGTGCTACTATGGCAAAACAAGACCATAACCACAAAAGCGATTTTTAGACGAGCAATGGTCAAAAAAAAAAAAAGGTGAAATTATTATTATTATTATTACAACTACATGCCAAAAAATTGCACACATTTTTATCATTATGTTTGCTGGACACATTTTCTTCTTGTGAATGATATCCCTTATTACTAAAAAAAAACGAGTACTTCTCTGTTCAGTTTTGCACCCCATAATAAATAGTACCATACCATGGTTACCTTTAGACGTCTCTAGTGTACTCCAACAGTTGCCTCGGGTAAAGTCTAGCCTTTTCAAATAAATAATGGAGATTTGTGTCAGTTTCACCCTTTATCTTTTTAACTTTTACGGCCAGTCAAAGCTTCATACCTTCATTTCACTATTCAAGACTTGCACTGTACATGGTTCCCTGCTGCCTCGGATATCTCTCTCTTTGTCTCTCTCTTTCTGTACTTGTGAAGCTATTTCGTTCCACTTGTTGCAGAAGGGTCTTCTTTTTTCTTTCTTTTTTTTGAGGTAGTTGTTGCTTATGTTAAGTAAAAATTGCTTGAGTGCTTAAGTGGGTCTAATCTTCTTTCAATATCAAGCGCAACTTTGTGTTTAAAAGTGTTGTCTTTGGTTTATTTACTGTTAAATCTTACTTTGTCTTCTTTCCTTTGATTTTTTTACTTCAGAACCGTTGTTCAGTGGAAATGGGAGATGCATGCAAAGATTGGAGCAAATGGGCAGAGGACATTTATTGGACCCATTTCCAAACGTTTCACTTCTATCAGTTTCTCCTCAGTGGTTTTGATCGCCAGCTTGTAAGTTTAAGGACTATCTTTTTCCTTTTAGGATCTATTGAATTTCATGTTTATGAAAAGTTTGAAAACACTAAAAGGTGGTAGCTTTGCATGGTCGTTAAAAAAGTTCTTGAACATGCCTTTTAGAATGTAAGTTAAAAGCTCAAAAATTCCTGTTTATTTTAGCACGCAAGAACCTCTTTATTTTTATTTTTTGCATTCTCGCTTATCAACATATCCACCTCATATTATCTATTTTACACTATATTTTATTTAAATATCAAAAATTTTAATTTTTTTTATTATTTATCTTTCTTCACACGCCCGCAATGCATTCTCTCCCTTCATCCTCAAACTAAACGCAAAATGAACAGGATTTGTGTAAATTTACAAACCATGTATTTTTACATAACTTTGCATGGCCACATAACTGATTTTGGGGTCTGCTAAAATGTGATACTTTTTTTTTTATTAGAGTGCAAAATGTCCTTTCTTTTTACATGGAAGAAGCGGAAGCTTTGGGGTTCCTCTGCTTCTTCTTACATGTTCTTGTGGAGTAAGAGAAAACTATATTGGTAGCACTTTGTTTAGATGTGGTGTAAATTTATATTTTTGAGAAGCGAAAAAGGGGAGGGGGTGAAATCCAAGAATTTCAGACCAAGGCCACTAATAGTGGAATATGTTGCACCTTTTTTTTAATTAAAAAAAAATCATGAAATTTACATTACAGTTTCATAAGAAAAGAAAAAGCTTATGACTTTTAGTTTTCATCCCCCTTTTTAAATGTACTTTGGTAACTCCTGGCAACTGAAGTTGATCCCATTCGACGTTAGAACTATATCAGTATATTTTGTCACAGAACCACTCCATTTGCTTAGGAAATGGACAAAGGCCAATTCATGGTGAAGATTTTGTTTTCACAAAATCTTAAGGTGCATGTGGCAGTATATCATTTAAAATCAGCTATCATTCAAATACAAATCTTCAATCCCACTTTTTGTGTATCACTTTATACTCCACGGATTACAACTTATCAAAGTCTTTTTAATTACTTTCTTTATAAACAAACCAAAGTTTAAAATGGCAAAAAAAAAAAAAAAAAATCAGATACATGGCATTCTGTGATTGGTGGAGCATAACAATAAGTGGTTCAAAGGATTTTTGCAAATCTTTCAGAAAATGGATCAGCCGGATGATACTTTAAATGATGGCCAGTGGCATTATAGGATTTGTGAAAGGAAAAAAAAGTTATTTTGTGAATTGATCACTCTCTATTAGTCTATTTCATAAAGAGAGAATCCTAATTCAAAACTACGGGGGTGTGTTCCCATTGATGGTGAACATGTTGTCAAGGAGTATTGATTTACATCTAAGTGAATAGTGAGTGACGATGCAATTCTTTGCTTTGATAGATAAATTTTGTTGAGGTTATATCTTGCTGTGAATGTTTGTCATTTTGGTCAATTATAAGTTTTAGCTTCTTGTTCTTGCAACACTTTATCCCTCTCTTGCATCTTTATCCTCAATTGTCTAGTTTGCTCATGTTTGTGTTGACATTGCAGGTCATCCCCAAAACATTTTCTGACAATTTGAAAAAGAAGCTGCCTCAAAGTGCAACTCTTAAAGGTCCTAGTGGTTTAACATGGGATGTAGAATTGACGACTAATGATGATACAACGTTCTTTAACCATGGTTGGCAAAAATTTGTGAAGGATCATTCTTTGGAAGAGACTGATTTGTTGGTCTTTAGGTACAATGGTTGCTCACAGTTTGACGTTTTAATCTTTGATGGGAAGAACTTGTGTGAGAAGGGAGCTTCATATTTTGTCAGAAAATGTGGGCAAACTGTTCATGACAACAGATGCTTGACTAAGAAAAGATTAAGGGAAGGTTCTATGGATGACGTTCGCACCCCATTGGATGTTGATGCTGGATGCACCTCACCAGTGAACTCTGTGGGTGATGACAGTGTCACAGTGCCTTCTGAAAAATGTATCAACTCGCTGGTTGCTAAAAAAAGGACCCGGCAGAGTGCTAGGCGTGTTGGGAGCAAGAAACCTGCTACTAATGGAGAGGGAGTAAAGTCCAATCCAAGTGATGGTAACCTTCTAAACACATTATCTTGATATTGTATTTTTTTTTTTTTTTTTAAAGAAGGAATTACTACTTTCGGTTGTACCATTTTTCTTAGCTGCATATGGCTATTATAGTACCTTCCCAGTTGCCATCCTAGAAACACAGAATCATGTAGTCCAAGGATATACTGGTTTGATCGAAATATTTCATTTATGAATGATTCAGATGCTGCAGATTCACCCACCAACAAGAATGGGGCACAAGTCCAGCAATTTGCGTCAAATAGAAGGCCAGTAACTGAAGATGAGATCAAGAGTGCCTTGGTTTTGGCCCAAGCAGCATCAAGTGATGATACTTTCCAAGTAGTTATGCGACCCACACATGTATACAAGAGACACTTTTTGGTAAATGTTCTCTATCACCAGCTTTGATTGTATAATGAATCTTTTCTATATGTTTAATTTTGTCCCCTTTTATATTGCTTCTACATTATCAGCTTATAAACAAGACTCACTTAAAATGGATGTACTTGTTGGTGATTGAATTTCTGTCTTGGATTTAAATGAACCTTCTTTTAATTATTTTCCTTCTTTATAATTGTGCTTGTTTTATTGCTTGATCAGTGGATCCCTACCGAATGGGTGATGAATCATCCCTTAACAGAAAACCAAGAAATCTATCTTCGTTTCAACAAGGGTACATGGCGAGCCAAATATTTTTATAATCGAGGTCGGGGTAACGGAGGGATTACTAGTGGGTGGAAACATTTTGTTCTAGACAACAACCTGGAGGAATTTGATGTCTGCCTGTTCAAGCCTGCTGATCGAATGGATGGCTTTTTTGTCCTGGATGTTAGCATTTTCCGGGTTGTTCAAAAAATTACTCCTCTGACTGTATTGACTCCACCACCAAAAAGGGGTAGACCAAAATCAATCAAGAGCACCAAATCACAAGCTTGTGATTCATATAAGATGTGATATAGAATATCATACATTTTGAGCATGAAAGAGGGTTCTGCTGCCTATGGACTGTTTATGTAATATATTTGCTTTTTAACTAGTACTCAAATTAGGTTTGTTGATGTAATATATTTGCCTTTTGAATTTTTAAGTTAGGCTTGTTGCCAAGCTACTTATTGAGGTTGCTTCAAGTGAGCTTTAATAGTGATTTTGTTCATGTGTTTAGTGAAGGCTTGGGCTGTCTTTGTATGTTTATATGTTTAAGTCGTGTGGTTATACAATTTTCTTTTCTTGATGCCAATTTCTTGCACTATTTGAAACAGCTAGTTAGGGTGGCACGAGCAAGACAATGCACCTCTTGAGTGAGAAAATTAAGATAAAATTTCTATTTGAAGAGGTATGAAATTATATACAAAAAAAAAATGTACGTCACACACAAAGTTAGGCTAGTTATTTGACATATGAATATTTATTTTATTATAATAGTTTCTTAGTACTTATATGCTAATGACAATATTCACTCACTAAAAACTTCTAAGAATAATACCGAATATCATCTTCTAGCAGCTGAGTTTTGCTATGATATTGTCACTATATATAAATTTTCTTTATGAAATATGTCATATGTTACAATTGAACCATTTCATCAACTATACACAATGAAAATTTTTTCATTCATACTTTCTTCTTTATCATTCTTACATGAGTCTAGTCACAATGTTTAGTTAACTTAGTTTTTAATGAACATCCATTTTAGGCAAGAAAAAAAAAAGGATAACAAATGCATATGTCTCAAATTTTCCATTAAATAAATTATAAATTTTGAAGGTTTAAGCTTAGAAAATCAATGTTCTTTAAGTAATAAATAAAATACCTTATATCATTGTTCCAACTTTCTAATCATTATTACTATCTAAAACTCAAAATACGTGAAGAAACTTTTTGAAATGTTAAAATTTAGTAAGAGTATTTTAGACATTACACAGTGTAATATTTTAAGAATCATAAGTTTTCATTAGGGTTTAATTGAGAAAATAACAATATGACATATTTTCTTTTTTCCAAAATATTAAAAAGATAATTGCTTGATTTTAAAGTTTAAGGATGAACTGTGAACTATCTAAAACATAATGGATGAAATGGCTTTTATCCTTCTTCTTCTTTCTTTCTTTCTTTTTTTTTTTTTTTTTGTGCATTAAACTGTGTTTTTACTTAAAATGGTGCATAAAGATAAAAATACAATAAAAAAATGACAAAATTTAGCTATAAAATTAGTTGTAATCTTAGACTACAACCTTACTAAATATCTTTTTATTAGAGGTGAGATGTAGCCTTAGGTTACAACCTTACTAAATATAATAAATATTATTGTAGGAGCACAAATCAAGCCTAAATCCAAGTGCGTGATGGGCCAGCCAAATGGCCTATTCAATAGAATTTGTAGAGAGTGAGCTTGAAGCCTACATTTCTTGGGACGGTAGAAAGCAATGGCGTTTAGGCTAAGTCCACAGTGGTGTGCAACGAGCTGAAGGCGTGACTTTGGCTTTCCTCGGACGAGGGCCGAGAAGTCTCTATCCTTGCTTCCCTTGTGCTAGGTTTAAGGAAAATCTTCTTCCTTTCCCGCCCCGGATCCCCTTCCAATGGCCTCCCCTCCTTTTTTTATATTCCCCCTCTTCCTTGTTCCTATTCATGGAACTATGAATGTAGATCCCTTTCCCATTCATTGTTTTCTTGAAAACGGCCCATCGTGGTCATAAGGCTGATCACTGTCCTCTCTGGGGTCACTTCCCCATTAATGCGCCCAGGCGGGTAGGTGGGAAGCTTTTAATGCGGTGATAGCAGTTTTGTGTGGAGCACATCTCACTAGTTCTCCTCCTCGACGTCCCGTTGAAGTATAACGTGACTTGTTAGGCTTTAAGAGTTCCTCCCTAGGCGCCCCGTTGTGCCCCTCAGTCCTTGCTTTCGTTGTCCGAGGAGTCCTCCTCCTCGGACTCTCCCTAGATGGGCAACAACCTAATTGGTGGGCCCCTAGGGCCTCAAGTGGGGTGACTTTATCCCCATCTCATAGCCCTTTGGGGTGACCGACGTCCTCGGACCAGGCCCAAGGCCCACATAGGTGTCTTGACACTTCTGCCCCCACAATTATTACATATTTTGAAAAACTAACCGTTGAATTTCATGTTCTTTACACTTTTAATACATATGTCAAATTTTGTGTCAATCGAATATTATACACTATATGATCTATAAACTTATATTTTATGCATAATTATAAACTACAAAAACTTATAATTTAAACAATTTATCGGTGACATAGTTATTGATCTTTAATTTTCTTAAAATTTTGTAAGTATGAAGGATATAAAAATAAAATGTAATTCAATGATGGATTTGTCAAAATTCACATCTAATAAAAAAATATTGAGTAAGGTTGTAGCTTACCTCTAATAAAAAAATATTAAATAAGGTTATAACCTAAGGCTATAACCAATTTTGTTGTTAAATTTTGTTTTAAAAAAAAAAAAACACAAAAAGTCAGCGCAAGAAAATTGTACGTAAAACAGTGTATTTTGGCTAAACAAAGTTGACTAAACCAAAAAAAAATCTAAAAACACAACTATAGGTGTTAAGGGCCCATATAAAGATATTGGGCCATGGGCCCGCTGAGAATATTATATAGCCCGAGGACAGATATATGTTGACGAAGACAGGTAGGTTGTTAAACCAAAGAAGAGGTCAGGTTACAATAAATGAGTGATATTGTCCAAGGAGCTACTCTTCGGGCAGTAGGTTAGAGGCCTAAAGTTCGACCACCCATCAAGCCCTAAGTAGTGGGCAACCATATTTGGGAAGATAAGCTTTAGTGAGGGGTGAGTCACCATAGAGATGAGGAAGATCTGGGCATAAAACTGTTACTACTGTATTAAATGCTCTGCATCTAACCTCTCGACCACGTTAATGTGGAAATGATACCTGAACAGTAGTTGCTAATCTTACAGCTATCCACAGAGATTTTAGGAGGGTGCTGATGGGACAAGTATCAAGAAGATTAGTAATCTGATTTATACGCGGAAGGTTGTGATGAAAGAGGAAAAGAATATATAAAAGGAAAGAACCCCATGACAAAAGGGGCCATTTGAGATTGAAGGAGGGCAAACAGTACTGTGTAAGAAAGAACTTGAACATTTGTACAAGTCCAAGAAAAACATATATATATATAAGAACAGACCATTCTCGGACTTGACCGAGGAGCATCATTCTTTATCTAAATTATATGTCTTGCTAGTTCTGACATTAACTAGTTCATCATCTAACTCATTGAAAATTCAATATGAGGCCCATTCTCCAACAAATTCATTGTTTTGGGCTCTTTAGGCCATTGTCTATACCATTTGGGTTGTGGCATGAATTGTGCCCTTACAACAACATAATGGTACAACATTTTTGTAGTACTGTAATTTTGTTATATTTTACTTTGATTTGTAAAGAATTGATAATTTAGTAGTTGTGAAAATATTATGAGTTATGACGACTACAACTTGTCTTAATATTTCCACAAGGAAAATATTATGTCCACAACAAATCATAGGTAGCATGTTGTTACGAGTTATTATTGGTGGGCAAAAAAGTAATTTCATTGATAAGTTTAAATTAGAACCAATAATAATTTATCTTCTATGATTTGTTATAAAAGTGTTGTGAAAAAATGTTATGAATGTCGCACTTTTTTTTTCACAATACCTTTATTTTTAGTTGTGGTTAGTTTCAGTATAATATTTTGTTATTTTATTTTGGCCTATAAGAAATTAATACATCAATCATTATGATAATATTGTAGCAATTTTTTGCGTTAGTACTTTATTTTTTTTAGAGTAGCTCATATGTATATAAAAGAATAAAAAATGAAAAGCGTGTTCAATCGGCCATTTTAACACCCTCTCCCCCCCCCCGCGCAAAAAAAAGCAAGTGTACACGTGAAAGAGTGTCGATTGAATAAACCAAATTTATTGTCGTCTTAGCATTGACATTATATATATAGAAAAATCTGGAGCACAAATTTTTTTTATAATTTTGTTTACACCAACCTAGATGAGATGTTGTGATTGGATAATAAGAGTTTTCACATCTGAAAAAGGAAACAAGTAAAAAAAAAAACATTTAAGCATCTCAAAAAAAATTACTTCATCTATTTTACATTTATTCTAACAATACTCCATACATTCTATTCTTTATTTTGTAATTCATCTCATCTCATTAAAATAGCACCATATTTTATACACATTAGCAACAAAAGGAAAAAAAAACAAACTGTTATTGTAGATAATAGAGGAGAGAGAAATTATATATATATATATATATATATATATAACATGCTACGATAGAAATTTATTTTTAGATGGTGATGTAGCAAAATGCAAATTCTCACTAGTGAACACCGAGTGTGGAGGGATTCTTTAGTTAAATAAATAAATAAATAAACCGAGTGTGGAGGGATTTTTAAGCATTAGGTGTTTACAGTAAAATGCAAAAATAATTAAAAACACAAATAGAATATAAATGTCTTTTTATTTTTTATTTATTTGTTATGGAAAATATAATACAGATTTAATTGCTTTAAAAGTAATAATGTTTATGGTAATTATTATTAGAAAAAAAATTGTTTATGGTGAGGTCAAGCAAAAAAGTGATGTTTGACACACAATATATCATGTTTATGAAAATAAAAAAATGTTAAATAATTTGGGCTCCTGTAACTGCCCAATTGAAAGATTTTCTTTATCGCTTAGTTATTCCGATTTCCGAAACCCAATTAATGCAAGAGATGGACATATCTAATATATTCCATGCATCATATGCAACAATGCGTGAAATGCCTTGTCTACTTGTGGGGGTTGGAACTTGGAAGACTGGTCTCACGTGATCCAAACAATACTAGAAATTATTCATCAATAGTTCAATAATGTTTGGCTAGTTTATATTTTATCAATTTATTTTATTATTTAATTTAATTTATTATTATTTATAAATTTTATTGTATTTTTAATATCATATATAGGTTTTATTGTATTATTTTAATTAATATTTTCTTTTATTTAGCGTAATTTCAACAAAAATTTTCCAATTTTATCAAATTTTTGGTACGTCCTGATAGGCATTTGCTACTCGTGAACGATGTAATTGCAATTTTAACACCCTCCTAAAAGTAATACAAAAAAGTAAGTACTAAAAGTATTGTACCATACAATTGTTGGAGTCCAGGTCAGGTGTGCTGCTACTGCAGCCTCCTCGGGGAGATGCTAGTCTTTACCTTTTATATATATAATAATGGAGATTTGTGTCAGTGAATCTTGTCTTTTTGCACTCATACCCTCATGGTTCATTTATTTACGATTCAAGTCTTGCAGTGTACCTGGTTTAACTACCCTCATCACTCTCTCTCTCTCTCTGTTACTTTCACTTCTTGTCAAAAAATTCTCTTCAATATTTGAGGTGGGTGCTGCTTCTGGTAAGTAAATTGTTGGACTTCTAAAGTGGGTCAAATCTTCTTTCAATGTCTGGAGCTTCTTGTGTTTGAAAATGTTATCTTTGGTTTATTTTTATAATTATAAGTCTTACTTTTTATCTTTGATTTTTTACTCCAGAGCCATTGTTTAGTGGAAATGGGAGAAACATGCAAAGATTGGAGCAAATGGGCAGAGGACATCTATTGGACCCATTTCCAAACAATTCACTTCTCTCAGTATCTCCTCGGTGATTATGATCGCCAGCTTGTAAGTTTTTTAAGCTTGTCTTTTACCTATTTTGATCTATGAAATTTTGTGAGTTATGAGAACACTAAAGGTGGTAGCTTTGCATGGTCTTTGTAAAGGTTGCTGAACGTGCTTTTACAATGTAAAATGCCCTTTCTTTTACATTGATGTATGGGACGCTTCGGGGTTCCTCTGCTTGGCAGCTCTTTGTTTAGATGTATTATGTTTTTAAGATAGAAGCATATTAGTATTTTCTGTCACAGAACCTCTGTATTTGCTTATGAAATGGACAAAAGCTAATCCACAGTGAAGATTTTCTTTTCACAAACATCCTAAGGCCCACGTAGGGTTCCATTATTTAAAATCAGATACTAAAGAAATTCAAATTGATGTGACATTGTAGGATTTACAAAAGATACGATCTTCATACTGTCAAGGAGTCCTAAATTCAAAAAGAGAATCCTAAGTTCAAAATAAATTTGTTTTCATTTTAGAGAACATGGTGTCAAGGAGTCCTGAGTTACTTTTTCTTTTTTTGGATAGAAGTCTTGAGTCAGTTTTCACTGAATAGTGATGATGCAATTCTTTGCTTCAATTGATGAATTTTTGTTGAGGTTATATCTTGCTGGAAATGTTTGACATTTTGGTCAGTTAGTACAGCCAGGTTCTTGTTTGTCGTTCTTGCAACACTTTGCCCCTTTCTTGCATTTTTGTCCTCAATTGTCTACTCTAGTTTGCCTACGTTTGTTTTGACTATGCAGGCCATTCCCAAAAAATTTGTTGACAATTTGAAAAAGAAGCTGCCTCAAAGTGTGACTCTTAAAGGTCCTAGTGGTTTAACATGGGATGTAGAGTTGAAGACTATTGATGATACATTGTTCTTTAACCATGGTTGGCAAGAATTTGTAAAGGATCATTCTTTGGAAGAGACTGATTTATTGGTCTTTAGATACAATGGTTGGTCACAGTTTGATGTTTTAATCTTTGATGGAAAGAACTTGTGTGAGAAGGGGGATTCGTATTTTGTCAGAAAATGTGGGCCAACTAAACAGGACAATGGATCCTTGACTAAGAAAAGAATAAGGGAAGGTTCTATCGATGATGTTCATACCCCTTTGGATGATGGTGTTAGATGCCCTTCACCTTTGAACTATGTAAGTGATGACAGTGCCACAGTGCCTTCAGAACAATATATCATCTCTCTGGTCGGTAAAAGGACTCGGCAGAGTGCTAAAAGTGTTGGGAGGAAGGAACCTGCTACTTGTGGGGAGGGAATGAAGTCCACTGCAAGTGATGGTAAACCTCTTAACACATATGGTACTACACTTACCTATTTTTGATACAGAATTGCTTTGTAGGCCCCTTCCACCATATTTTAGCTGCATGTGTCTATTGTAGTACCGTGCTAGAAACAAAGAATCATGTGGTTCAAGGATATACTGGTTTGATAGAAGTATTTCATTTATGAATAATTCAGATGCAGAATGTTCACCCACCATTAAGAATGGGGCACAAGGCCAGCAATATGCGTCAAATAGAAGGCTTGTAACTGAAGATGAGATCAAGGATGCCTTGCTTTTGGCCCAAGCAGCATCAAGTGATGATACCTACCTTGCTGTTATGCGTCCCACGCATGTATACAAGAAATTCTTTCTGGTAAATGTTCTCTATTGCAAACTTTCATTGTATAGCTAATCTCATCAATGTGTTTACTTCTGTCCTTTTTTCTTGTATTCCTCCTACATTATTAGCATAATATTGATCAGCATTATCGCTTATAATTGATATAGTTGTTGCTATTTGAAAGTCTTTCTTGGTGTTCAATAACAATTAAAAAAAAATGTTCTACATATTAATTGCGCTTGTGTTATTGTGTGATTAGTACATCCCTTTAGAATGGGCGGCAAATCATCTTTCACTGGAAAACCAAGAAATCTATCTACGTTATAAAAATGATACATGGCGAGCCAGATATAACCATAATCAAGCTCGTGGTTATGGAGGGATTACCAGTGGGTGGAAGCATTTTGTCATAGACAACAACCTTGAAGAACTTGATGTCTGCCTGTTCAAGCCTGCTGGTCAAATGGATGGCTCGACTATCCTGGATGTTAGCATTTTCCGGGTTGTCCAAGAAATTAGCCCTCGGACTTTATTGAATCCACCACGAAAAAGGGGTAGAAGAAACTCAATCAAGAGCACTGAAGCATAAGCATGTAATTCTTACAAGTTGTGCAACTCATTGTGATCTAGAATATCCTATATTTTGAGCCAGGGAAAATGGTTCTGCTACCTGTGGACTGCACTTTATATGTAACATATTAAGCCTTTTGTTGCCAGACTAGTTACTGTTTTTGTGGATGCTTCAAGGGAACTTTATAAATTAGTAGTTTAATGACCCTTGTTTGTAAATATGTTTTGTGGAATGCGCTGCTACTCCTCTCTAATTATATAATTTTGCTTTGTGGTTGCCGGTTGCCACTTGCTCTCATTCTTTGAAACAATAGGCTAACTTATTTATTTATTTATTTTTAAGTCTTTCTTCATAATTGCTGTGTGGTATGAATAAAAGTAGTGAATGTGGTGAGGCCTGGTGAAAGTTACACTCCAATACAAACATGCTATGTGAACGGGTTTAAAAAAAAAAAAAAACTAGTCACAAGTTCACGTAATGCGCAGAAAAATGTATTTACTTTGTAAATATAATGTAAAATTTGTAGGTTAAATAATGTATGAAAGTATTTTTTATTTTTTATAAGTTTTATGTGATAGAACATATAATTTGTTTTGCATTCAACAATAATATATATATATATATATATATATATATGAAAAATGTAATTTAATAAAAAGACTTAAAATGCATAATTATAATATTGTTTTATATAAATGGAAAAAATGTTATTAAAAAGGTTTTTTTTTTTATAAATATAACATAATTAATTGACTAATTTGAACATATCCAAGAATGTTAAAAAATTTGTACATTTATTTCTTGTTTGGTTTGGTGTGGTGGTAGTTGCAGTGGTGGTGCGGAAGAGAGAAAGTGATGTTGGCTGGTTTGATATATGGGTGGAGAGAGAGAGAGAGAGAGAGAGAGAGAGAGAGAGAGAGAGAGAGAGAGAGAGAGAGAGAGAGAGAGAGAGAGAGAGAGAGAGAGAGAGAGTAGTATTGGTTGTGATGTGAAAAATAAGAATTGGAATGTAGAGTAAATTGTAAAATAGATAAAGTAAGTTTTTAGATATTAAAATGAGTATTTTTTAAGACACCCAAATTAATGTGAATGCTCTTAGAGATCTAATGGTTAAAAGAACACTATTAAAGAAAAGTTATGTCTACAACATTTTCACAACAAATTTTAGGTGACAAGTTGTTACTCGTTGCTGTTAATAGTGGAAAAAAGCAATTTCAATGATAGATTTAAATTTGAAGTAATAGCAAATAACCACATAAGATTTATTTTCTAAAAAAAAAACCACCTAAAATTTATTGTGAAAATTTTGCAGGAGTAACACTTATTTTAATAGGATTCAGATCTTCTAGATTTTCTAGGGAACTCTAGAGGATTTGAATCCATTTTAATATTAATTGCTTTACAACTTATTTATTTATTGCTTCCCACCGGGGCATCCCCACTTGTTTTTCTTCATTTGATAAAACTCTATTGAATTACAAACAAGTATAGAGGAGAGGAGTATAGTAACAGATGATATGTCAAGAAAACTTCAAAACAGTGTATTGCACATTTGCAGCTGCAGTATGAGAGGCTTCCTGTTAGGGAAGATCGGCCAAATAGAAAATATCAAATATCGACTGAAGAAATAATAATAATATTAATAATAATAATAATAAATCAACAAAACAACTCAAAATAATTTCTAAGTAAATTGTCCAAGTTTTGAAATATAAAGCGAAGGAAAAACGAAATTGGCTTTGAAGTTTGAATAAAAAAAATTTGACTAATAACACCCCGGTGGGATCATTAGATTTTTATTATTATTTTTAATGTGAGTATTTTATTTTATTTCACTAATGAAATTCTGTTTCAGCGTTAAAAAATTTTAGAGCTTCCTTATTTTTGTTTCAATAATTCAGCTTTTATAAGTTAAAAAAAATAGGAAGGATTCAAATCAATTCAATGAACATGGTGGTGTTGCCCGTTGGGAAGCAATAAATAAGGAGGGAGAAAAACAGCTATTAATTAGGCAAATGGTTGGGAAATAATTAATATTTATTGTTTGTAACTTTTGGAATGGAGGTTCGGCCTTTGGTACTCCTTGTTCTAAGAGGAGTTAAGGAGGGAGATGAAACTTTGAGACTTTTTTAACCTCAAAAAATGTGAAATTGAGTTTTTATTGAGATGTTATCATGTGATTAATGTTTTAGTATTATGATGATATGACATGTGCTTATTGAACGGTGTAAAGTGTAAACTAATGGGTATATACATACTGATACTAAAATATTGCTCTTTTGGCTATATCCGAATAGCTTTTTTTATGAAATTGACTACGTTAATGCTTAAATCCTTCAAATCTTCTCGATCTCAACTATTGGATTATCAATTAAAAATAAAAAATATCCTCAATTTAAACCATTTAACAATTTGAAGTTTTGAACTTTTCAAGGTTTCCTTGAAAGCCATGGTGTATATAAATGTAGGGTGGGGGATTCGTTCCCTTTTCTTTAATATCTCAATTGCCTAGTCCTGAAGCCTGAACCTAAAGTGTCAACACTTGGCGAAGAGTGGAGTCCTAAATGGCCACAGAGCTAGAGCGTTACAAAACTAGTAAACCATCATTTTTCAAGGTCCTCATTGATGGCTTCTCTGAACAACTGGTAATGTACCTCACCTCTTTTCTTAGATTTATTTCATCAATAGATTTATTTATTTTTTCCAATGAAGAGGTAATTATCGTACATTTCTACTATAGTGTCTTTAGTCATTGGTTTATCATATTTTTTGTTTAAATCTGATAAATCGAAATATTGTAAGAGAAATTAGAGGTTCCATCAATAAGTTAAGGGTAGAATTAGAACTCTATTACGACTTCTCAATGAAAGAACATTGCCTCCTATTATAGTGTTTTTTGTACTTGATTTATTGGATGGAACATGTTTGGACAAATCAGATGAATTGGAAAATTCAAAAGATTTCAGCGATAAGATTAGGGTAAATTAAGAACGCTCTTACTCAATTAAACAAGAGATAAAATTAGTCTAGTGTTTTAATCCATAAAATTAGGGTGTTTTTAAATTTTTTTAAAAAAAATATCAGAAATCAATATATTATTGAAGAGGTGCAAAATCAGCACTAGATAGTAGTACATCCTCCTGTCAGACAAGCAAAGGGTAAAATAGGAATATTGTTGTATAATTGCATTGGTTATATTTAATATTTATCATAAAACTCACAAATTATTAGTACTAACATTTGCGAAACTTTGGGGGGTTCATATATTTTAAGGATAATTTGATAATTGGGAGAGGATGATTTGAAGTTTTGAACTCTAGTTGTATCTATTTATAAATACTAGGAGGTTACTAGTTAATTACAAGGCTTTTGACTATTATTATACATTTTGTTACAAGCTAATTAGTACATTTATTTTGTTAAAAATTTTGAATAGCTGAAGATTATATGTTTTGTTTAATTGACTTGTGCTATTGGGTTGACAATGCAAGTAATTAATGTTACTTCATTTATATATAGCGTATACCACCTACTTTTATCAAGAACTTCAATGGTATGTTACTTTCCAAATATGCTATTAGAAGCCCAATTGGGAAATTTTGTATGGTACATGTGGAAGTGAGAGGAAATGGAATGTTCTTTCGGAATGGTTGGCCGGACTTTGTGAAAGATAATTATTTGGAAATAGGGGATTTCCTTGTTTTTGAATATGATGGTAAATCAACGTTTAATGTCAAGATATATGGTAGAAATGCATGTGAGAAGGATATCAGGGTAGTCAAGAAGAACAATGACAATCCTATTTCCTTAGAGAAGAAAGGAAAACAAGTCCAAGAAAAAGAGAGCTTTGGAAAGAAAGCAATTAAGTCCAACAAAAGAAATTGTGAGTTAAACTATATCTTACTGTTTTGCTTTTGATTTCTAGTTTTTGTAAACTTTATATATATTTGTACTTATGTGCTATTTCCGGTGTCTAGGTGAATATAATATTTCTAGCAAGGAACCTGTTACTGTTAGTGATGATGAGGAAGAACGGGCAATTGAGAATTCAGAAATATCATGCTTTATAGCAACGAGGGATGGAACTATTCTCATACTAATAAGGGGGGCTATGGCATCCAATGAAATTTTGAATTTCTTTTATTAATACCATAAATATATATGGTTTTAGACTTTGGAGTTTGGACCGAAAAGTTTTATAAAAGATTGTTTGTGTTGGTGTTTTTTTTTGTTTTTTTTTTTCTTTTGTCTATGCGTTTTGTATTGTTATGTTTTTGTTTGTTTGTTTTGTTTACGTACGTAATTGTTTCTTTAATTAGAAGATGGACATATAATGATATAGCTTTCAACCTTCGTTGGTTAATGTTATTTACTTTTTGATTTGAATATTTGCTGGATAAAGATATGACTATTTTTCATAGTGTTCTTTAATAAACCATATGAGATTAAGATTTCATGACGTGATGTATTTTCTGTTGATGAATTTAAGAATTAGAAGAATTTTTTTATGGAAAATTTTGTGATTTTATAAATCATATAGTAAAGGATTATAATTTATTTTTTCATAAAGTTGCCAAGATGATATGATGCCATGCAGCTTATTTTATATATCAAGGTCTCATCCAAAATTTAGAAATGATAGATAAGATGCGATCCTTACCATTGTAAAGCATACCACAAATGTTTTCAAATATGAATACTTAATACATTGAGAGATGGGGTCAAGCTTGTCATCGACAAAACAACAAAATTGAAAGTGATTATTGAGATTTAAGAAAAAAAAAAAACTTTATTAACACTAAATAAATATTTTATTTTTCAAATATTAATTTAGTTTTAGGGGCATCTTTGTGTGGGGTGACTTTTGTGGAGGTAATAAAAGTTAGGTGTGACAAGCGGGTAAGGTCAGTTCAAAAATTAGTTTGGGTTAAAAATAGGTCATCTTACGCAAGTTAGAAAGCAAGTTGGGCTGCGGGTTAAGTCTGGTCAATTCGTATTTTTTCACATGAAAGATAAATAAATTAGAAAGCATGTGTATATGATGTACTTGCCACTTGTAAGTCATGCAGTAAACAAATTACTTTGGGTGGAATGCATTAATTTAAATTTAACTATGTCAGGAAAAAAAATATAAATCCCAACAAGCCTAATAGTAATAGAACCAATGCAAAAGATTCAAATTTTAAATTTCCTTTCTTTCATTCAATTCTCCAATCAGCCAAGCAGAAAGTAATACATTCAAAACAAAATGATAATTTCCACACCAAAAAACAAAAAAAAGACTAAGCTTACCTTCTTTTTTTTTTTTTTTTTTTTTGAAAAACAAAACACACACAAAAAAGAAAGGGAAAAGAGAAGAGGTTCTAATACAAAGACACACCACGTTACTTTCATTGTTCTATATTGGGCCAATATTTCTTGAACCGGAGTCTTATATTTGATGTGCTGTATGAGCCGTGGTCCTGAAAGTTAGCCTAGAACTTGCTAATGCATAGTTTTGTTTTGATTTTTCAGCGTTGTGCCTTTTAGAGTAGATTAGCTTTGCTTAGGTTTTTATCACTTTTATTTATTTATTTATTTTTGGAGAAGAATGATGTTTTGTATTTTATTAATATTGAAGTGAGAATGAAAAACATCTGCAATGAAAGCAGAAATTTCTTCTATTCGAGCCAATTAACTCTTCAGGTGTTGCGAATAGCGTGAAAGCTTGTGGTGTGCCCTATAGGGGTGGCAAAATCCAATAGGATCCACCCACATAACACAAAAAGTTGAGGCTTAATGAGTTCGTATCATATTTAAGTTGACACAATTACCAATTTAATAAAGAGAAAACATTAGGTCCGGAGCTGGCGTAAAACCAGTGTTTTACCGGTTTAATAAATGTGTCGTATTTGTGTTAAAACCATAAAACCTATTTGGCTTATTTAACTAAATGTTATTTCACCAATATACCCTTCAAAACTCTAAGTATATAAACTTATTAATTGTAGTGGTTTATTTTGTTTGACATATTGTGATTGATTATCTGTAATATTTAGATATTTTTTTAGGTTTGAATGAATTATTTTGTGATGCATTTACTCATTATTTTTGAATTTTATATTTAAAAAACCTATACATGAGTTTTTCATAATTAAGAGCACTAGTAATAGTGATACTTAATACTATTTATATTACTATTTTTAGCATTGCTAAGACTTAAAATATATGCTACACCAATAGAGCTATAGCCCCAAAAAAAAAATTTATTAAACTCTCTGTTCCACTCCTCTTGCAGCCCCTTTGATGCATTCGAAACCTCTTGGTCCTTTAATCTCTAGAAACAGTGACTTCACTATTAGCTTTTTTGACACGTCAAAATAGCTTTTTTTTAAGGATCCGCTGATGCAGTACCTGGTTCAAGTGTTCAACTATCCTCTCTCTCTCTCTCTCTCTCTCTCTCTCTCTCTCTGTACTAGTAAAGTCAGTTTCTTTCACTTATTGCTAAAAATTATCTTCAATTTTTGAGGTGGGTGCTGCTTTTGATAAGTAAAATGACAATAGAACAGCAGATGTATTTTATATTGAAAAGTAATATTCACCCCCCAAACCCAAACAAAAAAAAAAAAAAAAAAAAAAAATTGAAAAGTAATATTTACCCCCAAACCCAAAAAATATATATATATATTTATATTTTATATATATATATATATATAGATAGGGTAAGGTCATAATACATTAATAAATTTGTTTTTGAAAAAATTTTATCAAATATTGAAAAAATTACCACAATTTTTTTAATTTTTAATAAATTTTTTTATAAAAATAATATATTATTATATTTCTTAAGGCACAAGATGATAAAATTCTATAAACACATGTAAATGATGCGTTAAAAGAGATAAAATAAGTTTTTTATGGTCACATTATTTATCTTTTTTTTAAGAATAGTAATGCTAATCAGCACCGTAACTTGTTGAAACTACCCCTCAGTCTCTCTCTCTCTCTCTACTGGTAAAGTCAGTTTCGTTCACTTGTTGCTAGAAATTCTCTTCAATTTTTGAGGTGGGTGTTGCTTCTGGTAAGTAAATTGCTAAAGTGGGTCTAATCTTCTTTGATCTTTCAATGTCTGGAGCTTCTTGTGTTTAAAAATGTTATCTTTGGTTTATTTTTATAGTTATAATTATAAGTCTTACTTTTAATCTTTGATTTTTGACTCCAGAGCCATTGATGAGTGAAATGGGTGAAACGTGCAAAGATTGGAGCAAATGGGCAGAGGACATCTATTGGACCCATTTCCAAACAATTCACTTCTCTCAGTATCTCCTCGGTGATTATGATCGCCAGCTTGTAAGTTTTTTAAGCTTGTCTTTTTACCTTTTCGGATCTATGAAATTATATGTTTATGAAAAACACTAAAGGTGGTAGCTTTGCATGGTCGTTGAAAAGGCTGTTGAACATGCCTTTTAGAATGTAAAAGGTCCTTTCTTTTACATGGAAAAATTGGAAACTTTGGGGTTCCTCTGCTTGGTAACTCTTTATTTAGAGTGTTATGATTTTTTTTTTTTAATTTTAATTTTTGTGCACCCAGTTGAAGGGAAAGAAAAAAAAATGATTTGGGGGGAAGGGGGGGGGTGCTTGTATGTAAAAACATGATTTCAGTCATTTTTAAATGCAGTTTGGACTCAAATTGAGCACATTCTAAGTTAGAAGTACATCAGTATTTTATGTCACAGAACCTCTGTATTTGCTTATGAAATGGACAAAAGCTAATCCACGGTGAAGATTTTCTTTTCCCAAGATCCTAAGGAGCACGTGGGGTTACATTATTTAAAATCAGTTACTAATGAAATTTTGAATGATGTGACATTTTAGAATTTACCAAAGATAAGATCTTCATTGTGAATTTGGTCATACAAAAAGAGAGAATCCTAAATTCAAAATGAATGGGGGCTAGTTCCCATTTTAGAGAAGATGGAGTCAAGGAGTCCTGAGTTACTTTTTCTTTTTTGGATAGAAGTCTTGAGTTAGTTTTCAGTGAGTCTTTGCTACAATTGATGAATTTTAGTTGAGGTTATATCTTGCTGGGAATGTTTCACATTTTGGTCAGTTATTACAAGTTCTGGTTTGTTGTTCTTGCAACACTTTGCCCCTCTCTTGCAGCTTTGTCTCAAAGTTTGCTTATTTTTGTATTGACATTGCAGGCCATCCCCAAAAAATTTGTTGACAATGTGAAAAAGAAGCTGCCTCAAAGTGTGACTCTTAAAGGTCCTAGTGGTTTAACATGGGATGTAGAATTGAAAACTATTGATGATACATTGTTCTTTAACCATGGTTGGCAAGAATTTGTCAAGGATCATTCTTTGGAAGAGACTGATTTGTTGGTCTTTAGGTACAATGGTTGGTCACAATTTGACGTTTTAATCTTTGATGGAACGAACTTGTGTGAGAAAGGGGCTTTGTATTTTGTCAGAAAATGTGGGCCAACTGAAAATGACAATGGATGCTTGACAAAGAAAAAAACAAGGGAAGGTTCTATTGACGATGTTCATACCCCTTTGGATGATGGTGTTGCATGCCCTTCACCTTTGAACTATGTAAGTGATGACAGTGTCACAGTGCCTTCAGAACAATGTATCATCTCTCTTGTCAGTAATAAAAGGACCCGGAAGAGTGCTAGGAGTGTTGGGAGCAAGGAACCTGCTACTCGTGGAGAGGGAGTGAAGTCCGTTGCAAGTGATGGTAAACCTCTTAACACATATGATACTATGCTTATCTGTTTTTGATAAGGAATCACCTTGTAGGTCCCTTCCCACTATTTTTTAGCTGCATGTGGCTGTTATATTACCTTGCTAGTTGCCATCCTTAAAAAATGAATCATGTATTTCAAGAATATATTGGTTTGATAGAAGTATTTTGTTTATGAATGGTTCAGATGCTGAATGTTCACCCATCTTTAAGAATTCGTCACAAGGCCCGCAATATTCGTCAAATAGAAGGCTTGTATCTGAAGATGAGATCAAGAATGCCTTGCTTTTGGCCCAAGCAGCATCAAGCGATGATACCTACCTTGTTGTTATGCGACCCACACATGTATACAAGAGATTCTTTGTGGTAAGTGTTCTCTATTGCAAACTTTGATTATATAGCTAATCTCGTCATTGTGTTTACTTTTGTCCTTTTTCATGTATTGCTTCTACATTTTCAGCATAATATTGAACAAAATTCTCACTTAAAATGGATATACTTGTTGCTATTTGAAAATCTGTCTTGGTGTTCAATGAATATACTTAATTGTTCTTGTGTTATTTGCTTGATTAGTACATCCCTTTAGAATGGGCGACGAATCATCTGTCACTGGAAAACCAAGAAATCCATCTACGTTTTAAAAAGGATACATGGCGAGCCAGATATAACCATAATCGAGTTCGTGGTTATGGAGGGATTACGGGAGGGTGGAAACATTTTGCTATAGACAACAACCTTGAGGAATTTGATGTCTGCCTCTTCAAGCCTGCTGGTCAAATGGATGGCTTGACTATCCTGGATGTTAGCATTTTCCGGGTTGTCGAAGAGATTAGCCCTCGGACTTTATTGACTCCACCACGAAAAAGGGGTAGGAAAAATTCAATCAAGATCCACTGAAGCATAAGCTTGTAACTCATACAAGATGTGCAACCTCATTGTGGTCTAGAATATCTGAGGACGGAAAATTGTTCTGCTACCTGTGGACTGCACTTTATGTAACATACTAGCCTTTTGTGCGCTCAAATAAGTTTATTGCCAGACTACTTACTGTTATTGTGGATGCTTCAAGGGAACTGTAGTAATTAGTAGTTTAGTGACCCTTGTTTTTGTTGATATGTTTAGTGGAACGCAGTGTGAGTCTGACTCCTCTCTAATTATATAATTTTGCTTTGTGGTTTGCTATCACTCTTTGAAACAATCTGCCTAGCGAGTAGCAACATAAAATTTATTTTGTGCAATCGTCTGAATAATTGTTGAGGCGGTATGTTGTGATTTGTGTGATTTGAGGCGGTATTAGTGACACATGTACATACTTTTTCCATTTTACCTTCTTTTCCATTCCTTGGAGTTTGATGTCTTTTATTTTTTGGATAATTGAAACCCTGTTTTAATGTTACTGCTAAAACTAGTTTTTTAATTTCCGTTCGTCGATTTAGTCTGATTACTGTGTTCATTTCACCTAACTACATGCTAATGCAAAATTTGGGGAACAGGAAGAGGCAATAGACAGTTAGACACTACAGAAAATGGAGTTTGTTATTACTTATTAGTACATGTCAAAAGAAATTGCACCCACCAAGAGTTTCATGACGTGGCCTTGATTTTCCTCTATACATTGTTTCTTGATTCATTAAAATGACTCCTTATTAATAGAGAACCACCGTGAAACAAAGATGCATGAACTATGCACATAAATTAACCATTGAGCTTCTCAAAAAATTACTCAGAAGCCTTGTTGTATATAAAGCTAACTAGGGGTGGAATCTCGTTATCTCTCAATTTCGTAGGCATAACACTAAAGTATAGATCAACCTTTGGGTTTGAGTTTGTTCTTATTCTTGGAGAGTTCTTAATGGCTAGAAAGCCAGAGTGTTACAAAAGTAGTAGACCATCCTTTTTCAAGGTCCTTATTGGTGACTTCTCTGAGCAACTGGTAATGTACCTTGCTCTTAGATTAATTTAATGCTAACAAAGATTTCTAAAATTCAAATATCATTTCTTTCTCAACTATTAGATATATATATAAAAGTAAGAATACTTTGATTTCCCTACATCTGCCTTCCAAAATAAATTTTCTTGAGTTTATATGTTCTGTTTAATTGACTTATGCTCAATTATATGTAGTGTATACCACCTGCATTTGTCAAGAACTTTAATATTAGGTTACTTTCCAAATGCTCGCTTAGAAGCTCAACTGGAAAAGTTTACATAGTACGAGTGGAAGAGAGAGGGAACAATAACTTGTTCTTTTGGAGTGGTTGGCATGACTTTGTGAAAGATAATTCTTTGGACATAGGGGATTTCCTTGTTTTCAAATATGATGGTAATTCCATGTTTAAAGTCAAGATATATGGTAGAAATGCATGCGAGAAGGATGTGAGGTTAGCCAAGAGGAAAGAAGAATATCCAATTCCTTCTATCAAAAAAGGAAAACAAATTCAAGAAAACACCATCAGAGAGGAACTCAAACCTGATTCTTACAGAGAGAGCTCTGGACAAAAAGCAATTGACTCCAACAAAATAATTTGTGAGTTAAATTATTTTATTTCTAATTGTCTCTTTTGATTTTTATGTATATACACTCTTATCATATTAAAAATACTATTGTTATTATATATTTTATTATAAAAAATTTATATGGAATATGCTAATATTATTACAAATTTTATTACAAAAAGTAACGATAAATATGATTTGTGTTATTTAAAAAAAAATATGTTTGAATTAATTTTTTTATTAATAGTGACTGGTTTTAAGATTATGTAATAAAATTTGTAGGATCCTTAATTTGCATCTCTCTATCATGTGTAATTATGTCTTATTCATGGTGTTTAGCTGGATGTAGTAAGCCTGGTGAGGAATTAATTAACGATGATATAAAAGAAGCAGAAATGAAGTCGATATCTTCGTTCAAATCAGAAAATTCGTACTTTATTGCAACTTGGACTTGGTATAGCCAATACTATATGGTGAGTTTAGTGTACAGTTCCTTGACACATTGCTTAGCAAGAATAAAATTTTCTTGTCTTGAGACAGCTCTGTCTAACAGCTTAAATTTTGTGTATTTTGATGCTTCTAATTTGCAGACCATTCCAAAGTTCGTAGCTATAGAGAAAGACCTAATTAGCAAGAAGAGGGCAATGCTTCTTGATCCAAGTGGCAGCCCATGGCCCGTTAGACTTGATTTGGTGGCTGATGGGTTTTTGAACATGACAAGTGGTTGGCCTGACTTCTGTAGAGGAAATAAAGTTGGAGCAGGTGACACCTTCATTTTTGAGTTTGTCACGCAAACTGTGATGCAAGTTCATATATTTCGAGCGGGAGCTAAAAAGGAAGCACAATGCTTGGGAGTTGATGAATAGATTGATTATGCTGAAATTGGCAGCTTATGACTTACGGGTTTTTTTTTGGTTGAGTGTGTTTTATGGTTTTATAAAAGAAGAATGATAAATAAATAAATAATTTTATTATTATTCACTTTTTATTATCTTTTCTCAAAATATAGATAAAATTGAAGTTCATTCATTATATTAAAGTGAAGTATTCTTTTTACTCTCTTAGAAGTATGCTTTGAAAAAAATGAAATTGAATGAACAAGAAATTAATATTTCCCATAAATTACCTATTAGATACAAAACTTATTTCGTATGCCAATTCTCCATTTCTATCATCAACGATATAATGTCCATTCCTGCCTTTGAAGATGGTCAGGTTTGTCCACGAAACACAAATAGAAGTTTAATAGTTCAATTTTGTTGGGGTCCATTTTGCTTTAAGGATGGATGGTCCACAAAGTTAAGGCATGGAATGTAAAGCTTACTTAACTCAATTTCCATCCAAAATCTTGGTAAGTTCCATCCAAGCAAATTTTACTGAGGTTACCCAGCAGAAAATCTATTCGAAGATGTGTAAAAGAGTCTACATCTACAGAGAAAATAGACCAACAATTTCTACAGACCAAATTAAAAATAATGAGAAGCTCAGGCAAAACAGCTACACCACTTTAGGGGGAATGAGTAATCAAATCTAGGTGCCGTTGAGAATTATGCCGCCTTGAAGACCTTTCTTTGACAAACAGTCCGCCATATGAGGGGTAAGAATAGGCTACTTTAGGTGGAGGGTTTCTGACACGCAGCAAAGAGCTGACAACTAATGAAAGCCATCACAAGTGAGGTGAACAGTTCAAAGCCAACCACCTTTGGAAAATGCCAACCCAAGCCTCGCCTCAGATAGCTGCAAAACAAAAGGGGGGGGGGGGGGGGGAGGGGGAGCATAAACAGAATGAATCACTAAACATAAGAGTGCACTTTGCTATAGGAGTTACACTACACATAATGAGTAGTTGGTAAGGAATTTAGGATTATAAAAGTTTATGAAGGTGTGGTAATAATGGTTCAAATTCAATCGTTTTCTATGCAAAAGTACACCCAAAACTTCTAAATGAGACATTGGAGAGGAATGTTGAGGAGCACACCTTGTGATAGATGGCATGGTTGCCACAATCACTGCACATGCATATATTATGGGAATCAGTGTCTTGGGTTTGTTTTTCCGGAGCCAAATCAAAGATCCCAATGCAGCTAGGGATATACTCAACACCTGAATTCAGAAACAGAATCAAAAAAAGCAGAAAAAGTAACCACCAAAAACATAAACTTACTAAACATGCAAATAACAGATTAAAATATAGAACACCCAAGTTTCTCATCAACAAAATGACCTACAATCTCCTGGAATCTGACCAATACAAAATCATTACATGGATACTTAAGACTTTCAAACTGGATACATTTGCCTAAGACCGCTAACCTAGAAGTCTAGAACTAAGGATATTGTCAGAAGCTATATAGAAAGCCAAGTTTCTACATCAACAAAATGACCTATAATCTCCTGGAATCTGGCCAAATTTTCTGATAAATAACAATCTTATTGTTGAAAGAAATAGCCCAGGTACACAGGGAGTACACGGGAACAATAAAATCATGCTCTCAAAGTACAAAGATCAAGTGTATTCAGAATAAAACGTATAGAGAAAGAACCTAAGGCTAACATCCAATCAAACAAAGTTTCGAAGAGAAAAAGCTTAAGCTCAGGAATCAGTTATTTATGGTCCTCAAAACTTTGAGCATTGCATTCCCGCCAAATACACAATATAATGCACACAACCCCTAAATCTTTCAACTGTCAAACTGGATACCATCTGTCCAAAACCCCTAAGCTGAAAGTCTAAAACAAAACTAAGGATACAGTTTGAAGCTGCCACAAAAAATGGAAAATAGATGAAAACAAGAAGAAATATATATACCAGATTTGCATTTGCTTCAATGCCTTGCAAAATGTAATCCCATGTAAATTCTAGTCCTCTAGCGCCAACCCAGAGAGGTGCCAATCTATGCAGAACAGAATCAGCAAAAGCCCACCCTATCAACAGGTGAAAAGGTGCCATAACCCCAATAAGTTCATAAATATGCAGTCACAAAAAGATAATATTCGAAGATTACAAGTGCTTGAAAATTGATTTAGAATTCAAAGAAAAAGCAACTGATTTTTAAAATAGATATTTTAACTTTAACTCACCAAGTCCAACTGCTTGAAATTTATGATTCTGAGCAATGTTCCTGTGAGTCAACTGAGTCAAGGCAAAGTATAGCCCAGCGACATCTACAAAACCAATCAGAGCTTTCAGCAGTTCCTGAAAATGAAAGAAGGTTAACAACTCAAACTCAGTCAATACAAAAGAAAATTAATGTTTCAAAGGAAAAATAAGTACACTATTTGGGAGCTTTATTTATTCACAATTGCCCAAAGTCCAAAGAGCAATCAAGAATTGTATATTCAAGCATCTGACAGAAGGCCTCCAAAGCCACCACTTAAAATCACTTGGTTTTTGTTATTATAATAACTGGTGTGTAACCTCGTGCATATGTACGCGTACAATTAAAAATAATCACAACTATACAGTTCAAATTATACCTTTCTTTTTTAGAATAGATTCAAATTATACGTGGAATTAGTTTACACTTTTTTTAAACCATACATTTCTAAATCTCACACACACACGATTTAGAATGTAATTGGTTTTGGAGTTTTCGGTCTTTAGGCCTAATAATTCACTTGCCATAAAAATTAGAAACTTAGATGGACATGTGGCGAAAAATTAGACTCTAATTGAAATCCAATTTAGAATTTAATTGGATTTGATCTCTTTGATTTTTACAATCAATAATTCATTTGGCAAAAAATTAAAAATTAAACGAGACACATGGTGCAAAATTGAGAATCCAATTAAAATCTAATTGGATTTTCTCTAATCTTTGCCTTATATATATATATATATATATATATACACATATAGGTATATCATATATACACAAATACTATTACTTTTTTGATTGGTAAGTTACATCTCGAACCAACGACCTCACCCTCCACTTAACACTTGTAAGTAGAAAAGATGCCAGTTAAGGTAGAGCTCATTGGCCACTTGGTTTTTGTTATTGGCAGAAGTAGTTCTCCTAGATGTGATGCACATGAACCCTCAAAACTGAAAATTCTTAACAAGCATTTGAATATATTACCATGTTCCATATCCATTTTTGGGCAAAATGCAAAAAGACCCCCTGGGTTGATCAATTGCAAACAGACCCCTTGTAGTTCCAATTATGGTGTTATTGATCCGTGAGATATCAAAAAATGACATAATTAATCCCTTCATCCCACTTCCATTCGCTGTGAATGACCGAAAATGATTACGTTCCTTGGACCAAATCGTTTCTTAATTTAAAAAGAAGAAGAAGAAGCGGTATAACCACTTTCTTCAGTTCGAATTTCTCTTTGAGATAATTCTGAAAGAAAAGTTTAGACCTAAGAAGGAATAAACCAAATATCTTCCCCACACGCAGCCAAATCCAAACACCATAACCACTCTACAAAAACACAAGTTCCATAAAAAACCTATACTACCAACAACCTCATCTCTACCAAAGTCCCAAATTCCAAACCAACCCAAATTATTATACCTACATCTATATATATAAACCTTAAGACACCAAACCACCACACCCAAATGTCAGTCACAACCAGATCCCAATAACGCAAAGCAGCAGCGTAATCTAGTAAACCAACATCAAAACTGGTTGAAATTGAGAAAGCCAATGTGAACTGGCAGCAGTGGCAGGGGAGGCAGTTACATTGAATCTGAAGCATTTCAGGATGGCAACGGATCTGGGGTTTCCTGAGCAGATCCTTTTGCCATATTTTTCTTTGGTAGCTTAGGGCTTCTTTTAGGGGAACTGTATGTAGAGGCAGAGACTTGTGAAGGGTGAGTGGGAGTGTGGGACAAAGTTGTGGAGTATGACCATAAACTATTTTTATTGTTTCATCAAGATCCTCAAACACTGTTGATAAGCATATCTATCAGAAATCTGGTATCCTCTAAAGTTCGAGGTTTAAGATGTTTGGTTTGGCTAACTTAGAGACTAGTTAACTTAAATTTGAGTAATTCCAGCACCTCTCTCTCTCTCTCTCTCTCCATCCAATATACACCAACTAATATAGATATGAGATTATTCAATCCATCCACATGCATTAATTGCAGAGAGAACCAACAGATTCAGAGATTTGTGGGAGACATAATAAGCATTGCAACCTTCAGATGGATTTTAACATTCAGATTTATATGATAATTCAAAATTTTCATTATATGTAGGACTCTTTCTCTCTCAACCCCCCCCCCCCCCTCCTCCCCAAACACACACAGACAGAGAGAATTATATCCTTTTTTATCAATTCACCCTTCACTTTTACAACTTATCTACATTCCATCCATAGCAAAATTAGAATATCCTTGATTCAACAGAAGGTTGCCCTGCATTAGCAAGGATAAGTGATTCTAGGGTGCAAAACTATAGACACACACACACACACACATTTTGGGGCAGGGAAGGATTGGAGGGAAACAATAAGTGTATTTCTTAATGTGAATAATGGAAGTTCTGCTGTTGACATATTGGAACCCACTACAAGTGAAATCTATAAGCCTCGGATTCAATAAATAAAACCATAATAATTCCTTCAAGTAATTCGATGCAAACTAATACAAGCAATTTTATAAGCCAAAAGACAAATGTACCTGGTATGGATCAAAGCTATCATTCTCGGATACCTTTAGGAAAGTTGCCAAACAAACAAGCTGCAAACCAAAAACAAAAAAAAAAGAAGTGGTTGAAAGCATTAGCACAACATATAGCTCATCAGGGAAAAACCAAACACAAGCTAGAAGTTGCATCTATAACAACAATGTCGAACCTTTACTAAAGCTGTTCCGAGATAGACAAGAGCTGCCTTAATAGAGGTACCTAGCGTATCATACTCGGATCTGCACACGCATATTTATTATTAGTGCAAAACCAATTTACAAATTGACAAAACAGAAAACAGAAAATTAGAAGGAAAGGTTTGAACTAAATATAAACAGAAAAATCGGACCTAGTAAATAGAATATAAACATCCTAAGTCAGATCGGGATTGTAATAAGTTAGGGTTTCCGTTATAACATAGAATTGAGCTCCGGAAATGTAACAGATAGGGAAAATTAATAATAATAATATGTATTGAAGAAGACAGATGTAAATTCTTAAAAAAGAAAAAAAAAAAGAGTAAACGGAAACTGACAAGGGAGTGGCGGAGTAGTAAACGGCGTGGGGGCCGAAGGTGAGGATTGCGCAGTTGAAGAAGTGGAACACCGTCATTCTCTTCTCTTCTCTTCTCTTCTGTGTCTGAAATTACTATTAACAAACGACTAATAAGAAATAGAGTTGTGGCCTGATTTGTTTTACTTTAATTTCTAATCTTCTGATAGTGATCAGTGTGCCAGTGCGACTTGTGGGAAAGAAATATGCAAAATGATATATTACTTTTTTGATAATAACAATATACTCCAATAAATCACTGGTAGTAGACAGGGAGTAAATATTGGGAAATCCGGATTATAAATGTATGTTTTCTCCTCTTAAGTAATTACGAGTCTCACTGATTAAATTTATGAGAAACCTATAATTCATATGAGAAAAAAAAATACGTACTTATAGTAATCTCTAATAATTCAATAATTTGCAGTAAACTAATTCTGTTGTACATTATAAAGTCAAAATCTTAATTCCATTTGATAATAATAATAAGTTATTATTTTTTAAAATTAAAAAAAAAAAACTTTTTTGAAAATTAAACCTCAACTTTTTATTTTTAATAAGTTATTTTAAGGGGAAAAAATTGTTTGATTGACATTTATTATACTAAAATAGCATTGTTTTGCAACGAGTGTGGAGTGATTTTTTTTTTTCTCTAGAGTTTCGTAACTTAATTAATTCATTTTGATATTTCTAAAGGAGATGATCTCCTTCTCCAACTTTTGAATTATAAAAAAGAGTATTTTTTTTTTCTTCTTTATATAATTAGAGAAAGTATAAAAACATGAAGTATTATTTTGCTATGAATTTTTTTTTTTATATTTTAATTCCACTATATTAAAGAGAGTACAACAAAATGATGTTCTCCCAAGTAAAATCAAAAGAGATGAAAATATGGGTAAAAAGAGAAAATATATGAACATTGTGGGGGACCTTTTTTGAAATATTGGGCTAGGCTACCTTCTGTTGTATTAAAACTCAAGTACTCTAGGTAGGAGAGTCAGAACCGGTTCAATCACAACTCACTTTGGTCCAGTTTGTGCATAAACTATGCCCCTTTTCTCTTTGGCAGAAACTTCGGTCACATGCCCATGACAAGCACTGCCACTACAACAAAGTTATGACAGATAGAATGTAATGATAAATAGTAAAAGACATGCGTTTGTTATTAGACAAGGCAAATAAAGGATCTCTAATTGAAATGGAGAATACAAGAATAGGAAAACGTGTCATGAGAGGAATGGCAGAAATAAAGAGGGGAATAATAATGGTGATTAAATCAAAGAAAAAAAAAGGTTAGTCTGTCATATTAAATCATGTTACGAGATTGAGACCAAGAAGGGAACCACCTCCTCAATGTGAACAACTTCTTAGAAAGATCCTGTTGTATAAATTATTTACTTTGAGGGAACGAGCCTGAATAGTTTATGTCTAAGCAAATCTTTTATCTTCAACAAAAGATAGGCTTTTAGAAGGAGAGAAGGAAAAAAAAAAAAAAAAAAAGCATATTGGTGCATGTTTGCCATGCTACACTCTCTTTCTTTTCCTAATCCTAGACTGTTTTTCTCTGCTTTTGCTACTTTTAATTCCTCCCATTTCTTTTCTTTCTTTCTTAATGTTCACTTGTGTGTATAATGATGGCTACTGTTGTGATTCTGATTCCCCCCATTTCTGTACACAGTAAAAGCTCTATATATATTGCTTGTCCTGACTAGTTTTTACCATTTTAGTCTTTAACTACGTTTGTCTGGATTTGGTTGTCCTTTCTGATCATCCACTGGCCTATTAGCTGCCCAGCCACCACCACTTACCTATGTTGGCTGTACCACTCTCCATTACCAGACGAAGAAGACTATCTTGTTTGCTTGCCCACTGTGACATTCTAACTCTCCACGATGTGGCCATTCTCTCTTACTATCCCTCATGGCATACATTTAGTGGTCCCAGCTCATCCTTCCTCTTTTGGGTAGTATGTCATCCCAAAGGGACATTTCCCCCAAAAGAGTTTGAGTGGGAATCTCATAATAGGCTTTTCCCTCTCCTTACTGCCAAACCATACCCACTACAAAAAAATCGTTCTATAGCCGCGTTTTCAAAACGCGGCTATAGGTCCAAAAAACGTGGCTATAGCATGTTTTGGTCTATAGCCACGTTTTTTTAGGCCACGTTTTTGCCCATGGCCTAAAACGCGTAACTACAGGCCAGACGAGTCTATGGCCACGTTTTTTTAGCCGTGGCTATAGGCCAGGTCCTATGGCCACGTTTTCTAAACCGTGGCCATACGTCAATCTATAGCCGCGTTTAAAGCGTGGCTATAGGACCAGACAATGGCCACGTTTTTATAAACGCGGCTATAGACCATTATATTTTTTTAAAAAAAAAATTTTTGATTACCGAAATAATATTATTTCGGTAATCAAAAGTTTTTTTTCTTTTTTAAATCAAAAGTTTTTTTTTTATTTTTTAAAATTAAAATTAAAATTTCAATTAAATTAAGAAATTCAAAAGAAAAATACAAACCCAGCAGATTCAATTTTTACAGCAAAGAGAGACCCAGCAAATACAAACCCAGCAAATACAAGAACACAAACAAAATATCTCCTTCAACAAAATCAACCCAAATTGATATAATCTATTCAAGGAAAACAAAAGCACAAGCTAAAAAAATACAAATATTCCCATAACAGAAACACAATAAAAAAGAATCCATATACTCAAACCCAAAATTAATCAAAACACAGTCAAACGAAAGAAAATAATTTTTGGTTTGGGTCAGAGAAAAATAAAGCAAAGAGATAATTTTTTGAGGCACTTTAGCTTCATTGATTCAAAATCTTCAAATCTAAAGCAAAGAAAGACAAAGTTAAAGGGAACAAAACTGAACAAAACTCAAAGAACAATAAATAAAACCTCATATTTTCACAAACCCATTCATACAACATCAGTATGAGAGAGCTTTGAGAGAGAGATTTTTTTTTTCACAAACCTCATATCTCCAGCATCAGCCATTGGTGACAGCATGAGAGAGAGATTGAGAGAGTTCTGAGATTAATATGATGAGAGAGCTTTTTTTTGAATGACTGTGAGAGCTTCTTGTTTTTTTTTTTCTTTTGACGAGAGCTACTTGGTTGAGGGAGATGTCTTTTTTTTTTTTCGTTTAGAATGATAACTGTACAGCCCTTTTAGTTTTGGTTCTTCTGTTTCTTTTTTTTTTTTTTTTTTTTTTTAAATATGCCATGGAATATTCCATGGCATATTCAAATGCGGTGGAACTGAATCCACCGCATTTGAATTTTTTTTTTTTTTTTTTTTTTTAAGGAAAAGGTTGGAATATGCCATGGAATATTCCATGGCATATTCCATGTTCAAATGCGGTGGAACTAAATCCACCGCATTTGAAATTTTTTTTTTTTTTTTTTTTTAAGGAAAAGGTTGGAATATGCCATGGAATATTCCATGGCATATTCCAATTTCAAATGCGGTGGAACTGAATCCACCGCATTTGAATTTTTTTTTTTTTTTTTTTTTTTTTTTACCTATGGCCACGTTTTAAAAAACGTGGCTATAGAATATCCTATAGCCACATTTTTAAGAAACGTGGCCATAGACCTAACCTATAGCCGCGTTTTTAAACGCGGCTATAAGTCCTCCTTTAAATATACACATATATATTTGGCAGGACCTATAGCCACGTTTAAAAACGTGGCTATAGGCTAGGTCTATGGCCACGTTTCTTAAAAACGTGGCTATAGGCTAGTCTGTAGCCACGTTTTTTAAAAACGTGGCCATAGGTGAAGTTTATAGCCGCGTTTTTTAAAAACGTGGCTATAGGATAGTCTATAGCCACGTTTTTGGAAACGCGGCTAAAAAAAACGCGGCCATAGACCCGCGTTTTTTGTAGTGACCCTTTCTTACCTCTGACTCATGACTCACCACTCCTGTATTGGCTGGGTACAGGTTGGTAGTGCTTAGGCCTTGAGCATACTCCACTTCTGTGTGCGTCATAAGCTTGTCTGCTGCCCATGTGTATGCCGCAGTTTGGAGGTTCATCTGTGCATTCTGCAGCTCATTCTTGATATTTTATGGCGTAAAATGTCTTTTGATTTTCCATTCTTTATTGGTTTATTCCTTTCAAGGGCTAGGCCTTGCTCAATTGTGGGTTTTCCTCTCTTGAGCCCATTCTTTGTGCTTTTCGTAATCTCTTTGTAATTTCCGCCATGCCACTCTACCGTGTTGTTACTTGACCCATGCTCACTGGGCTTCCTTTGGGCTTTTTGCATGTTTTTCTTTCAATTGGTCTCAATAATCTAGTATGATTATTAGGTTCATACTTATGCTACTTTGGGCTTTTTGGGCTCATTACATTACTTGTGAGCTCCTTTGGCCCATTTCTTCCCTGTTGGGCATCCTCTACCCATTTTCCCTCTTTGGGCGTCCTTGACCTATTTTTATTTCTACATTTTCATGGGTTTTTACTAACTCTTTTTGGGCTTCCTTGCCCAATTACTATATCCTCCATCCTTGGGGTTTATGGGTTTTTCACGGACCCCTTACTTTCTTGCTTCATTTCATTGGGCTTGTTATGACCCATTCTTGCTCTTCTACATTACATGATGTCCATAGGTTTTCTGCTTCTTCCTTTGGTTCCTTTGCTTTTCCAAGGCTTGTTTGTTTATTTTATGGGCCTAACTCTCTTCTTGCCCATGAAGTTAGGCTTCTTTCTGCTGCTGGCTTTTTCAAAATGTGCATCAACAAACATAAAAAAAAAAAAAAAGTGAAAATGATTTTAAAAAAGTGAATTAAAGTAGTGCGTATCAAAATTTGATTAGACATAGTATTTAGAGTTTTAATATGGCTTTTAGAGTTTTTTGATAATTTGACTATTTCTTCATATGTGTGTGTAACTTTGTATTTTCTAATACCTACCCCTCTATTTCAGAATGGTCCCAATAACAATATACTAGTTAGAAAATTTGAACCCCAAAACTCATGGGTCTTACGAGCCATTGAGAATCACTAGACCCAATGGCTATGGGCTACCAAAAAAAAAAGCCTGTTGTGTGTTAGTGAGGTCATCCTGTATAAAATAAAATAAGGCCTAGTTGTTTGAGAATTGACTAAATTTATTACTGTGGAACCCCAAAACTCATGGGTCTTACGAGCCATTGAGAATCACTAGACCCAATGGCTATGGGCTACCAAAAAAAAAAGCCTGTTGTGTGTTTGTGAGGTCATCCTGTATAAAATAAAATAAGGCCTAGTTGTTTGACAATTGACTAAATTTATTACTGTGCAAAACAGAGGGATGGTGGCCTTGGAGTCCACAATATCTGGTTTGATGATTTTGAATTAGGCCCAATATAAAATCAGTTGCGGTCAGTCTAGGCCCAGCGTAAGCAAAGGTTGGACCCAAAAGGGAACCCGTTTAGAAAAAACTAGGACTTCTCTTTGATCAAGGCCCTGGTCTAGAATTCGAAACTCGACGAGTCAAAAATACACACACACACACTCATAAGCATTCTACATTGCTATCCATAAAACACTTGGATCGAATTCCGTCCATCCAAGTTGGCAGATTTATGAATGAGTTATTTTAGAATCATAAGATTCATAATCTTTATGGCACCATTTTCCATACTTAATTTTAGACTAACTCACCATTTATTATCTGTCATATTAAAATTATAGTAAATTGTAACACAAAAATTTGTAATTGATCATAAATTTTCTCTTTTATAAATAGAGAAGGAATATTAGTACCACATAGCTCTATCTTTGAACAAAAGCAATAAAAAAAAAAAAAAATGGAGGATGTGTGTTTTAAATGTGGATGTATTTCATATATCACTATCCTGCTTTTTCCCATGTGAAGTGCATATATTCAAAATGTATGAGACAATTGATAGGATCTAAGCTAGGGACTTTGTTTTTATGCCCTTTGCAATAGCCTAACCATCTGTGCAGCAATGATATGACCAATTTCGCACTCAAAATCACCAGCAACTATACTTCTGGACCATCTTATCTACCCCAAGTTCTCCATCTTTGTTTAAATCATTGCTATCATTGACTAGTGATCTATTCTCCCTGGCCTCACATGATCTCTCTTTATTCTATTTTGGCTGGAGTGCTGTTGTGCCTGTGACCCTGTGACACTCCTTCCAGGCTACATTTGGATGAATTCTACTTGATCCGACTTTTTCTTTTATTTCATTTTTTTTTTAATTAATATGGGTGGAGTACTTAAGAATCTGATATAGTCATGTGTCTTGCATTTCCCATTTTGAGAGATTCTACTATTCTAGTTGTATTTTCTAATTATTAATCTCCCCCCAATTGAAATGACAGGTAAAAATAAAAAATAAAAAAAATACATTCCTTGCATTGACCATATCATAGAGAATCCAAGTGGGTGTGATATTTCAACAAGTACAACAACAAGATAACCATATTTTTAGCTTGTTTTGCTTCTTCAAAAGCATTATTCTACTTTGTTTAATTCTTAATTCTAGGATAGTGTTCTTGCAAAGTCACATCCAACGGCAACCAGAAACGACGTCTTTTTTTTTTTTTTTGTGTGCCTATTTTCAACTCTATATGTCATTTTCATTATTGTTGGCACACAATTAGAACGTTAACAACAATTTTTGTTCTTTTCAAATGTATTTATTTCAAGAATAATATTTATTTTGCAGATGTTAGAACTAGAACATTGCTACTAGAAGTGTTTGAATAATTTATAGTTCAAAGTTATCAGTGAATTTAGTACCAAGTTCAAAGTTCAAACCCACAGACATCCTGGGGAATTATTTGTTTTGTTGATGTTGACAATTTTAAGGTTTAGTTTTTTTTTTCCTTACATATTATTGATGAGGAGCAAGACAATTGACAGCATATGAAAGTGGCATTCTTTATTTATGGCACTGTTAGAATGATTCAAATGGAGGAAATGAAAAAAATAGGCAATGCACCAAATAAATTTTTCTAAGCAATCAAAAACTGTACCTCGTGTGGTCCATGCAACGACAGCGGGAAAAAGATAGAGAGACAGTTTCACGAGTATTTTTAAAGGTACTTTCCCCAGGCAATATAAAGGAAAGGAAAATAAAAAATAAAAAATTTGTAATGAAAAAGAAAAGTTGGAGGGGATGTGAGTACGAAAGCGATAGGGATGGGATTCTATAATTACCATAAGCAACAAATTTTTCGAACGAAAAAGCTATCTACAACACTATGTAATTGGTGTACCTGATCAAGTATTGGACTACCAGAAGATCATTGACATATGCCAGGTTTGGAACTTAGGGAAATGGTAAGAAAACTGAAGGAAAACGAAAGGGTTGGAGTGAAAATGAAAGAAAATGAAATGCTTCATTGAGTACTTCTTGAAGAACTGATAAACATGAAAATTAACAATAAATCTAATAAAACCAATTTTTTATAACTTTTTTTCTTCTTAATTGTTAACTTAATGATATATATAAAAATGATGTTCTAGGTACAAATTCTCACAAGAATAATAAATTATAATTTGAAAGGTAAATGTCTTGAAATGATTGAGAGGTGCTGACCAGTTGAGTTACAAGACTTTTAACAGAAATAATAATTTGATACAAAGTATACAAAGATGTCAAAGCTAAAAAAATATATTGGTAAAAACCTTACCACCTCCATGGTGATAAAGTTTTCACCTTTCTATCTTTCTCAAGTTCAATGCATCGATGATAATTGGCAACTGGGTCAGGTGGGCAGCTGTGGAGACTAAAAATGAACGGGCCAGATTTCAGTGGCCATTCTGAAATACCCAACAAGAGCTGGTTTCTGGCTACACCCACATGACGATCTGCCTCTCTGTGGGTCCCTTGACAAAGAAATAGTCCAACCTTGTTATACAGCAACAAAGAAAAAAAAAACAGAAAGAAGAAGAGGACCTCAAACTCAAAGCATTTTATGCAATTCCCAGGCCTAAACATTATAAACCATTTTATTCTCTGTCCTATTGGAAAACGTTCTCTCAGACTTGGTTTGGAATATTAGACCTTATCCACCCTCTCTGTCTGTTCATTCTCATGAATATGATCTCATCCCCCAGTCCAAAAATTATTCCTAGAGCTCTTCCTTCACTTTCAGTTCTTAAGAGAAAAGAATCATTCTGTACCATATTCTTTAGATTCCAAAGAAAAAATCAAAATAAAAAAGCAAAGGTTTGAAAAACATGAATATTATGGTAGAGAGAAAAAGAGGGACAGGACTACTTTGGTTGATATGTTACAAGCTCATCCATCAGCTTCACGGCACCTAAATTCATTGTGACTGTGATTGAAACCGAAATACGAACGACAAAGGGCTTGAAATTCTTGAAAAGTTACCAACACATGCTTTATTACTCGCATGAAAGGATAGTGATATATTCATTTCAAGTCTCCATTAATGTAGAAAGAATTATGTGCCAATCTTGTGGGCCTTCTGTGAAATTTAATGGGACTTTTTGACAAGCCTTGGTCAATGGCAATTGGTAATCTTCTGGCTCACTTTTTTACCCCCAGGAGAAAGAAGGGCAGATGGGGACAACTCAGTGGCTTGGTCAAATTTTGATTTAAGGGGATAAAATTTGTAGGTAGCATACATGTGTTCATATACTTAGACATATGTAGAGGCACATTATGCACACCCACAATGTATACGCATTAATGATATAATACTAGGATCAATTGGATAATAAAATTATACTATGTCAATACTATATAGAGCTTCAATGTTAGAAAACTCATAAATAGATATTATATTCATTATTTCTCAAAAAAAAAAGATAATATATTCATTATATAAGAACAAGTTGCTGAATAATATTTTCATATAGATATGGTTTACTTTCAAGTTAATTTGCAGGAAAATTCTTTAATCCATTATGTGGCGTTTCAAACGATTATCCACGTATATCTTTAGTAACCTTAAATATTGAATGCGTCATGTGATTTAATACGCATGGATAATTATATGAATCACCACGTATTGGTCAAAAAAGATTTTTCCAAATCAGTTTGGAGGAAAACTTTATCATTTTTTCATTGAAATTAATAATGTACTTATAGTTATCATATAATTATTTTCAAAAATTAGATAAAACTCAAAGTATACTTTTTCTCATTTTTCTTCCTAAAAAAAAAAGGTTATCTCGTTTTTCTTAAACTCATAAAATGATTAACATTCATGTGTCTATACACATATAAAATTTGATTTTTCAAATTAGTGTTACAAACTATATATAGTACGTAAGACTAATCTAAATAATCAAGTTTTATTGGTGTGAATATTATATAGTGTTTAATCTTAAAACCCATAAATAGATAACATATTTATTATAATGTATTTATTTGTTAGATTTTTATATATGAATAAGTCATATTGCAAATTTTCATTCTTATAATTTCACCTTTAATTATTATGTAACGATTTTTTAGAAATTAGATAAAGCCAAGTACAACTTATTTCGTCTTTTTTTTTTTTTAAACTCATAAAATGATTTAATTAACAATTTTAAGCCATATAGCACTTATTTGTGCATTGAAAAATTTAGGTTTTTACTTTTTAGCTTCAAAATAATATCAAATTAATGGTGTTTATTTTATAATTATCTCTAAATTTTATTATTTATATGCTCATTTTGTGAAATTAATAATTTATTACATAAAGAACAAAGTTTAACACTTTTAAAAGGTATAAGTTTATTTTCTCATTTAAAACGTTTCTTCTTTATTTTTATTTTTTTAAAATTCTTCTTTTTATTTTATAACTTTGGAACATTAAAAAACATTGATAAAATAAGAATTTTTTTATTTTTAAATTTCTTAATGAATATATATATATATATATATATATATAAACAAGAAAATAAATAAATGTATATATAAAAAGAAACTATTTCAAAATGAAAATGGGGGTGGGGTATTTTTGGTGGGGCTAGGGGGGAGGCAATTGACTCAAGGGAGTCAATCTCGCACTGGAGGCTATATTGGTTTTGCTAGTAGAACAATATATTTCGGTACCAGGTAATATCGGTATACTGTTATTTTTTATATTTATAAATATGTATATGTGTGTGTGTGTGTGTGTGTGTGTGTGTGTGTGTGTGTGTGTGTATTATAATAAATATATATAAAAGTTTACCATAAATCATTTCCTTAATTCAGAACAAATTATTCATGTTTTAGACTTTAGTATAAATTAAAAGAAAAACAAAAACAAAAACACAATATAAAAAATAGAAAGCTTAATTGTTCATTGCATACGAAGAAAATAAATAATACTAATAAATTAATACAATTAATTTATCATCATAACAAAAATTCAAAAATTACAAAACTTAAAAAAAACAATTTTGTACTAACTGGTATGCTTGGTATTGCCCGAAATTGGCCATTATAGACGGTACATGGCCAATACGGCCGGTATTTAAACCGATACGAAATGTTAATATTTTGATATTGGTATACGTACCGGTACGGTACGTATCGGCTAGTACAGCCGGTACCAGTACATTATTGACTACCTTGAATTGGTCCTAACATTGCACGTTGAATATTCAAATTTTAAGCATCTTTGCAGCACTCCCTCAGGTTGATTGAGCTTGAGCCAATAATTTGACCTCAGCCCCACCTAAGAACTAATGATTTTAATAATTGGAGATATGAGGATTTGAATTATAAACATCTTTATTAATTAGAAGACCATAAGATACCGGTTGAGTTATAAAGCTCTTGGCAATGTCTAATAATTTCATGTAGTGAAGAGGTTAATGAATAATGAGTCTAATTAGCATCTTGGTGTCAATCTATAACTATTTTAAAAATTATGGCAATGTGCTGTCAAGAAGTCAACTTGTTTGCTAACTCACAATCCTTAATATAAATGTAGTCATATTCTTATTATGAATTTTTACAAAAAAGTGAATGAAAATCCTTAGAATAAAAGTCAAAATACTATAAAACAAAATAAAGGAATGTCTTGGCCAGAGTGACATTATTTTGGATGTTCTATGCCTATATTAGCAATCTTACATTATAATTAAAAATGAAAATGAAATATTTTAAGAAAATTAAAGTAATTGATTAATTAATTAAATTAAGGGATAATTACAGTAAACCCACCTGTGGTTAGGCCTGCTTTCACTTTGTCTACCCGTAGTTCAATTATTTACACTTTGCCCACCTGAAGCACCTTCCGTCAAGGATCTGTTACCCATCTTTCCCTTTGCCGTTAGAAAAACACATTTTTAAGCAAAAACAAACATAACAAGAATAAAAAAGGCCACTGTAGCAGGAAGGAAAAAACAAATATAACAAGCTCATTGTAATTGGAAGGTAATCATAAAAAAACATTTCTTTTATTCCTGCTCTCTCAATTTTTTAGTCCTTCCTCCCTCCCTCCTATCTCACTTCTCTGAGCTGTGCTTTGATTCGATTTCCGGACTCGTCTTCCTCCCAATCCTCAAGGCCTCGTATAGAAGCAACACGGTAGCCGGGACAAAGACCAGGAACAACCAGTACTTCACTAGCCACAGAATGACTTGCTGACTCGGGCTCGCGTTCGGCCCAGCTTGTCGCACTCTTCCTCGTTGGAGACCGTGATTGATACGCTCTAGTTCGTGAGTCTGTGAGATTGTGGGTCTGTGCTCCAATTGTGATATGATTTTTTGTTGGTTGTGCTCCGGTGGGTTTTTGTTGGTTGTAGTGGTGAGATTTGTGGGTTTGGCCATGGGTCGTGGGTGTCACTGTTGGTTTGGCCATGGACCGTGAGTCGTGGTTGTGGTGTTGGGTTTTTTTTTTGCTTGGGTTGCTGAGTAGCAATGGTGGTTCGGTGTCAGTGGTTCAGTGGTGCTGGTTTTTTTTTTTTTTGCTTGGGTTGCGGTCTGATCTGTGGGTTCAATGGTTAGTTGTTTCGTGGTTTGAGGCCGAGAGAAGATGAGAAGGAGAAGAGGAGCCACCGTGTGCTGTGGGTTGAAGCTGTGGGTTCAGTGGTTAGCTGGGTTTTTTTTTTGCTTGGGTTGCTTCTTCTCTCTCTAGAATTTTTTGATGGTTTGAAAATGAAATTGATTTTTATTTGGTAGTTTTTAAAACCGGTTGGGTTTTTTTTGATAACCCTAAAGATACACAAAATCCATTATATAACATATTAAAACCCAAACTCAAAACATGAAGATTTCAACAAATAGGCACCAACCCATGAAAGAAAATCCCAAATCTTGATCTGGGTATTGCAGAAAACTATCCATTAAGATCAATCAGACGCCATTGACTTTTCTGGTTTGTTTGTACCTTCACTTTGTTCTCATAGAAGTTCTTAAGTAATAAAAAATTTTAACTTTTTGATTCTTGTTATGTTTGTTTTTGCTTAAAAATGTGTTTTTCTAACGGCAAAGGGAGAGGTGGGTAACAGATCCTTGACGGAAGGTACCTCAGGTAGGCAAAGTGTAAATGATTGAATCACGGGTAGGCAAAGTGAAAATGGACCTAACCATAGGTGGGCTTGCTGTAATTATTCTTTAAATTAAATATTAAGTAATTCATGAAACATTTCATTTTTAATAAATTATTTAATTTTTTCCTATAAATTATAATAATAGTATAATTTATTAACTACCTTATAAATTTATAAATATATAAGAAATTATTTACTATAATGATAATAACATTAACATTTTTAATAAAAATTAAAACATTCTTCTTCCAACAAATAAGAAGGATACATAAAATTCAAGTTTTATGTATCCTTGGCTAATATATCTTTATGTGTCAAGTTTCTCCATAGGGTTTGACACACTCGACTCGTCGGACTTATTTTTTGATAATTCTTAGGGTAAATTACAAATTACACCCCTAAGGTTTAGGAGTAAGTGGATTTTATACTTTGAAATTTTAGAATTTGAATTTTATCTTCTAAAGTTTTGGGTGTTTGGAATTTACACCCTAACGTTTTAGAATTTAGATTTTATCTCATAAAGTTTGTGAGCGTTTAGATTTTACATTCTAAAATTATGAAACTTTAGGATGTAAAATTTAATCACCGCCAAACTGTCAAACTTTAGGAGGTAAAATCCAAATACCTCTAAAATATATATAGAAGCTACCCTTAGCCAGATTCAACCTTATTGCCCATGCCCTATTTCATTTAAAATAAAAGAATAAAGTCTGTAACACGCTACAGTGATCTTACGTGGACCTGACCTTAATTTGCAACTAGAACATTCTTCTTCCAACTAATAAGAAGGATACATAAAAGTCCAAGACTTCTTTAGTACGCTATTTGTGTCTATGCACATTTAAATTTTGTTTACAACTTGTGTTGTACTCCTCAATATATTTTTTTAGTTTCTAAATCCTCAAAATTTTTTATATATAGCACAAAAAATGAATAAACAAATTGCCAAAAGTCAGCCTGAGAAAATTATATAATTTAATTTTAGTTTATATTTTATTAATTCCCTAGCCATGTGGGCTTTAATTGATGAAAAGCAAACGGCAAAGGGGTTTTGCCGAATAGGATGTTTATTAGTAGTGGTGTCCGACAGTAGAAAAACGTTGAATCTTGAAAGTGACAAGCTTTGAGATTTGTTTCTAAATCAAAAATTAATTATGTAAGGTTTGCTACTTTGCTTATGATCTGACCTATATCAGTTAGAATTCGCCTATTTTTTTAGTAGTTATTTTGCTTATTGCTTTGTAGTGGGACAAGGAATTTGTAGCAGTTAGGAATGTGACCTTTGGTCTTTGTACAGATTGTACTATTTATTTCACTGTTAATTAAATTACTGTTTCATAAAATAAAATAAAAATTGGGTAAAGCTCTATTTTTACTAATTCTTAGTAAAGAGCTAATTAAAAAAACACTTTTTTTTTTTCAATTACTTATAGTGAGACACTTACTTTGTTATGCACCAAGGTTTTAATGATCATATCTTCTTTCACAATTTACTAAGATGTAAATGAAGAGTAATGTTACAGATACAAACTATTTTATAATATTTTTACAAATTGCTAATGTGGCGAAAGCATTTTCCAAATAGTATAAGTAAAAATGTGAGTTAGTGATGGGTCCATATTAGAACTAGTAAGAATTAACTACATTAGCAGTTTATAAAAATGTTATAAAATAGTTTGTGTTTATAACAATATTACTCGTAAATGAATGATAAGAGCAGCGTCACTTTCGTTAATGAATGATAACAGTAGTGTCACTCTCCTATTTTTCATCATTAAATATTAGTTTTATTATGCACCAATTATAATAAGACATGTTAATAATCATGAAAATAATAATTTTTGTTGTATCCTCCTAAATTTATTGGTTTCATTATAGCCAATTTAAAATCTTGCTCCAGCTGCTGAGCTAGGTGGGCTCTGGTGGTGTGTGGTGAACTGTGAAGCAGTGAACCCACTTCTTTATTGATGAAATGTTGCTGTCAATTATGTTTCTTCAAAAAAAGTGATGGACTTCTTTCTAAAAGCTGTTGAAACTTTTGAATTTTTTTTTTGAAACATTGAAACTCTTGAAGTTAGTTCTATGTATCCATGTTTTTGTCCACATGAATTTATTATTATCACAATATGATTGTTAGCAAATCACTATCATCAAGCCTTGGTCTTACATTGCTCTCAAATCTCAGGACCATTATTTATTATAGGGACTTCAGAAGAAAAAAAACAGTCAATACATACTACACAAGACATGACGAATTTTGCCTGGGAATAGTGACCAAAATTTATTCCCAGTAGAATATAAATGATGTAATGTCGCGGTGCACTTGAGCCTAAACGGCGTTGATTTCGGAGATACCTTACTTTCTTTCTTTTTTTGTCTTTTTATTGATACTCAAAGGAAGAGGGTGATGAGGGTAGACTGTGGAGAAGGTGAGTTTCGAATTTCAATGCAACACATGCTTGTATGGCTGTATCCTAATCTCACGAATAACCATGAAGAAGCTAATATTCTTCCGATTAGCTTGGCCAAGAAAGAAAAAAAAAAAAAAAAAAAAAACTTTGCCTATGGCCATGTATAGGCTGGACTTATATGTCAAACCAGCAAACTAGTGTCTTTTTAGTTTTTGCTTTTCCACTCACTCATCACAAGGATATATATGCATAATAAATGAGTAATTAGTTTAATTTAATTTAATAAATTATATGTTTTCTTACATGAAAGAATTCAAACTAGGAGTAAAACCGTCAAATTTTATTAATAAGTATGCAGATTTAAGTATGGATGGTGCTCTTAGTAAAACATGGGAATTTTTTAAATCTTGTGATTTGAAATTAGCTATTCCTATCTTTGAGGCAATTAAAAAATAAATAAAATGTCAAAATGAAAACTAAAGCGAACTTATATTATATGTGAAATAAATGAATTGGATTTTGTCAAGTTCTCAATAAATAAAATATTTCTCAAAATAAATAGATAAATATATTCTATTAGGATCATTGACTTTCTTAGATTGGGAACACCAAGATTTAATTATGAAGCCCTCATTTCCCTTTCTCCAACTCCATTTTGTCTTATCCACTACCACAAGGAATTTAAATCTTCATTGTTTTTCCGTTTCCTTTTTTAATTTATGCGCATCCTCGTAGTTCTCTCTTCATATATATATATTTTTGATTGAGGAACCCTTCATTTTCAACCTTAGTACATTTTCATTTCTTCTCAATTTTTCTGTTCTTTTTTTTTTGGTATATTTTTTTCTTTTGAGCTCCACTTCAATATTTCTTTTCTAAGAAATTAATCAAAGCCACGTTCCAACCAAAAAGAGAGGACAGGAACGAAAGAAAATCTTACATAAAAAAAGAGGTTTGAAATGATTTCTCTTATTATTGAATTCACAATTGAAGTAAATTTTCAATTTGTATATGCAGAGGTTTAGAGAATACTTTTATATAATTTTGAATATATATGGCAAGTAAATAAGAGTTCAAATGATATCCAGTGATAATATCATTTTTTGTGGTGTTCATGTTTGTTTGTGTGTGTGTGTGTGTGTGTGTGAGAGAGAGAGAGAGAGAGAGAGAGAGAGAGAGAGAGAGAGAGAGAGAGAGAGAGAGAGAGAGAGAGAGAGAGAGAGAATTTTGGATGGGGTTTATTTTATTAGAGTAAAGCAACCTAATCTTCTACCATTTCCGTCAAAAAAAAAAAAGCAACCTAATCTTAAACAAGTTATGATTAAATATATTATTTTTATTCTTTTCTAATTTAATTTAATTACATTTACATTTTCTGTAAGTTATTTCATTTGGTTTTTTATGCCTAATAAAAATATATCATTAATGAATATTATTTAATAGATTTTTTTCTTACACTACACGGGTAAGCAATTTAGTGTTTATTTTAATGTTGTGGTATATGTCAAATAAATAATATTTTTACTACATCATCAATAATTTCAATATATACTAAAGTTGTGCTATCTAATTTTTGTTTAAATGTTAAAGATATTGGTAACTCCACTTTACTTAAGTACTTAATGATTAAGATGGAGAAGTGTATTTCCTCCAAAAAGAAAAAAAAAAAAAGAAAGAGGAAGAAGATGGAGGAGTGTAGTCTTACACTACAATAATACAATTAATTAATTAGGTGATTTACAACACTAAATACGTCTATTCTTGTGTTAGCTAAACTAAACTAGGAATGAATGAAAGAATAAGGGATTTTTAATTTTTTTTACAAATTTATTGATAGTGAGGGGAGGGGGGATTTGATCCATGAATGCCTTTGTTGAACTTTAGACTTCTGTCAATTTAATTCTTGCACATTATTAGACTTGAGCAATTAGACTTTTGAACTTTAGATTTATGACAAATCAAAACTTCTGTTAGTATTTTTATTGAAGGTTAATGAATTTACTCACATGATGTACACGTATATAGTTTTACTATATTATCAATAATTTTGACATGTCAATTCAAGGGGTTGGTCTAATGCACGTCATGTATTAATCCATGAGACACTAGGTTCAAGTCTTGTAGCACACTATGCGTTTCTTCTTTTTAATTACCTGATATGTGTGGGACAAGAAAATTATATACACTTTGAAAAATATATAGCTAGGAGTTTAAAGAGTTATGGACGCTCATATTAGCTAAAAAAAAAATTGAAATGCTATTATTACCATGTGTACATCACATAATCAAGTTCATATATGAAATAAGACAATATCTTATCTAATGATTTAGGTTAATTAGGTATGTATAATAGGGAAAAAAAAAGTATGGACCATGGAATTCTCCTATTGATAGTTCAAATTCGAATTTACCCTTTTGAAAGATAGTCAAGAGTGTGGTTAGGTGATGAAGAGATCTTTGGCATGTGTATAACATCTCAAATTCGAAGAAAAAAGCAAACGGTGATTACGGTATGTATATATACGTACAAAGTTAAGAATTAAGACAATAAAGATGCCTAATGACAATAACACGCAAGAGATAGCTTCAAAGAGAAACCAAAGGATCGAGGTCCTTGTTGTCAGAAAATGAAAGAGGAAGAGAAAAAAAAAAACTAATGGGTATATAAGATCCAAAATAGGAAAGAGAGTAGGAACTGTGAAATGGTCTTATAGGACAAACACATGGAATAATGGAATATAGCCCTAGAGTTTTGACAACTTTTGCAAGTAGCGAACCATACAGAGACATGTTGACCGGATAATACCCACACTTGCAAAACTTTATTAGTATTCAATGATCCAACCAAAGAAAAAAGAGTGATACAAGAGAGAGAGAGAGAGAGAGAGAATTAATTAGCACTAATAATTTAGTATTAAAGTAGTAATAGAAAAAGTTAGAAAAGTTTCATTTCCCGGAGAATCTAGAGCGCATCAGGCGCTGACCGCAGCTTCGGAAAGTATTAACAAATGATTAACGTTTTCTAGTCATCTTGTTGTTACAGTAATCAGCAAATATAAACAAATGGAATAAAAAGTTTAGGCAAAAGGAGCATGGGTTTTCGAGCATATATATATATATATATATATAAGTAAACAAAACACAGAATATGCAGCATATTAAACGGGAGAGATAGGGAGAATAGGTAAGAAACAAAGGAAGAGAACAAAGAAGAGCCTATCACCTAGACAAGGTCACGTCCATAAGTCACGTGATGGGAACCCCATGTTGACGCCGTGGAATATGGTCTTTCGATCACTTCGTGAGTTTCCATGCACGCGCGGGTGGGGCTTCACCGATGGATATGTATAGCCAAAGGAATAATTGGACATGGAAGAGGGAATATTGGGGAAGGGAGAGAGATTGATTATAGATTAGACAAACACTAGCTAGCCCTTTGAATTGAAACCTTAAGAAGTTTGTACACTTCTTCACTCTACTACTATACCCACCTGCATGTTTCACCTTCATTCTACCTCACGCGCCAATTATACATGGTTTTTGGGTTTGGGATTTTATGACATTAGGTTAAAGCTCAATTGTCGCATTAACTTTATACACTCAACTTGGAACAAGATTCTCTATTTTTAGCTTCATAGTGAGAGAGTTTGTTTGAATTATTTCCTACATTTAACCATTCATGTAGTGTCATGTATTTCAAAAATCTAAGTAATGTGTCAATTCATATATTTATAAATTTAATCTGAACAATGAAATTGATTTATTTCGAATAGTGATATTATCATATGGTTATATGATAAGTTGTGATTGTAGTTAATGGAAGGCTTGTCTTCCATCTTTAACAAAGCTATACATTTTTTATGGGGTTGCTTATAAAAGTTTGATCAATCTATTTGCAAATACAACTATTTGTCACAACTTGTTAATTTGTGCGATTGTGAATAGTTAATAAAAAGTGATAGATTTATATAATCAGTACTGAGCAAAAAGTGTACATTGTGCATAATTACACCAATCAACAAGTTATAAAATTAAGTATACAAGTACTTCCCTAAAACTATTCATTTTTATTTATTGTTATGTTAGTGTTCAATGAGATACCAATGGATTTATTCAAATAAGAAACACACATATAAAGGGATCTCATACTTAAACAAAGTCTTACTTGTAACCACTCTTATTCCAGTTTTTATAGTAAAAAAATGAAAGATGAAAGTAAACTTTTTTTGGCTCTCAATTATTATAGAAGACTTTGACAGTAGGTTGAGTGGTAGGAGGTGATGGTGAAAGACTAGTAACTAAGCACAGTAGACACTCAATAGGGTGGCACGAGAGTAGGAACACGCGCAGCTCTGAACATTAAAATGAGAAGTGGGTCATCGAGAATAGCATGTGGGGCCGCGACCCTGGTGTCGCCGGACACCCCAGCCGCTCTGACGCTACTTCTTTTCTATTAGTCCATATATATATATATTCCTTCCTCTCCTTATTTCTCACGAGACCATTTTTATTTTGCTGATTTTCTTTTTGTTAAATAAGGTTCGCACGTGTACAGCTCGATATTTATTGGCAATTTTGCTACGTGCACCAAAGACTTTAGAACAGTTAACACTGGCTTCTGTCCATGTCAATGGAGAGAAACTATATAGCCTAGCTAGGGCTGGCAATGGTCGGTTTAGCTTCAGTTATAGGGTTGTACTGAATCCCAAGATGGAAGGCTCTTTTTCTGGTGATCATTAGGAAATTATTAAGGGTTTAATAATAATATGATACATTTAGTCATTTACATTATACCTCAAGACCCCCCCCCCCCCCCCCCCCCAACAAAAAAAAACACATATAATGGTCTTTTGTTTGACTAGAATAATTCAAAATAATAAAAAATGATACCAAGTTCGATTTCCGAATTTAGATCTTAAACAAAATCATTAGTGGTCATATATATGTCACATTTAAATTATTTATCCACAAAATCGATATTTAAGTTCTTAATCTTTTTCAACCATTTTTTTATAAATTTTCTTGAGTGGTGGGGGATTGTTGCTACTTTGCTATTTGAAAGTGTAACTATGGTCACAAACTCATAATAATGTCCAAGACATTGTATCTTAAGCTTTTATTCCCATACAAGCCAAGAACCAAAAAAAAAAAAAAAACCCTAAAAATTTAACAATCATTCATGCCATGAGCAACATAGTCATAATGTTTGCGTTGAATTTTCAAAATAAAAAATCCTTAAAAATTTAACAATTATTCATGCCACGTCCACAAGAACAAAAACTAAATAAGGGCAAACTTTGAACAGGGATATTTTAGCCTGCCGGTCAATCCTCGTTAATGAAAAAAAGAGAGAGAATATACCAAATCAAGACAAGCTTATAAGAAATAAACAATAAAAATAGAATCTGATAGATACAAAAAGAGTAGAAGAATTTAAATGGGTCGCGATCCATCAATGTAGAGAGAGAGAGAGAGAGAGAGACTGTGACTCAATTCCCATTCCATTATTCCTTAGAACAGTACCCCTTTTGTTTTCTCGAATTCCAACCATTCCCCCTCAGAAACCACCATTATATTTCTGGTCCTCCAGTATCATTCATTCCGTATTTATTAAAACGGACCTCTCTCTCTCTCTCTCTCTCTGTGCTACTGTGTGACTGTCTTTGTGGAAAGGTCTCTGATCCCTCTGCAGCCATAAATACACAACTTACCCTTTTCACAAACTTTCCTTCAAGCCTTCATCCCCCCCACCCCCCCAAAAAAAAAAAAAACTCTGCTTTCTTTCTTTCTTTTTCCTGCATTTTTAATCTGACTAGTAGTTTCTGCTTTTTTTTCTTCTTATTAACCTATCTATATATTTTGCTATTCCATCACCCTAGTATATAGGATCCTACTGAAAAGCCTATTTTATTAGCCTCCTCTTCTCTCTCTTAATACCAATGCAAATCATGAGGCACTCATGATATAATCACAACGCACACCCTTCTTTTTCACTTCTCTCTCATCCTAATTCTTGCTTTTCCTTATTTGTTCCTTGGCTCTCTCATTTCTTTGTTTATTTAAGAACCCCAAGTGGGTCTGTTGATTAAGCTATTAGATCTCTATCACAGCCCTCATGTTTCTTAGCTCAAACCCTATAATGAGAACTACTAGTACTACTCCATCACCCTTGCCTGACCTTTCCTTACAGATCAGCCCACCTTCAGTAACAGTTTCAGCAGATTTTGAAGCTAAGGAAGTGAGTTATGATGGATTGATAACAAGAAAAGCAGTACTCCACAGTGATAGGAGCTCAACCACTGATTCTGGAAGCAGTGGAAGCGATTTAAGCCATGAAAATGGCGGCTTCTACCCAGCTGGGGCTTATAATCTTGGTCTTACTGAGCCCACGTTAAGCTTAGGGTTTGAAATGTCAGATTTGAGTCCCCCATATCTTCTACCAAGAGTCCATCATCAACATCACCAACACCAACACCAACACCAACACCAACACCAACACCAACACCAACACCATCATCACCACAATCATCAACCTCAAATCTACGGCCGTGAGTTCAAGAGAAATGCAAGATTGATTAGTGGTGTGAAAAGAAGTGTCAGAGCTCCAAGAATGAGATGGACTACGACCCTCCATGCCCATTTTGTTCACGCAGTAGAACTTCTCGGCGGCCATGAAAGTAATAACATAGACCAAGTCCTAGACTCTTATTTTTATTTATATATTTTGCTTATAACAAATGGGTAGGGCAATTTGAACCTCGGTTCTTCTTATAAGAAGAATTGGAGAATGTCACTAAGCTCCAAGTTCTTGTGAATAGCTTTTGGACCTATTTATTCTATCTCTCATGATTATTAGGAGGATTTTTTTCCTTATGTAGCACAAAAGTGTTGATTATACATCTTTTGTTTTACATTTTAACAAGCTCACTTTTTTTTTTTGGTTGTTTTTTCCCCCTTGTTAACAGGAGCAACACCAAAGTCTGTGTTAGAGTTGATGAATGTGAAGGATCTAACCCTAGCTCACGTGAAGAGTCATTTGCAGGTGGGGGTTACTGTACTGTTAAATCGCCCTTTCTTTGAACACAGATTTGTTTTTCACTCTTTAGTTATCATACATATTCTTCTATATTGTAGACTTTGTAGTCGATAAGATCCATTTGTAGTGAGGGATGTGAAAACAAAGGGTAAGGACAAAAGGGCATCTAGAGGGTAATCTTAGCAATGTGGACTATTGTCTCATTTTTTTCTCCATGGTGTTCATGCAGATGTATAGAACGGTGAAGAGCACTGACAAAGGATCAGGTAATTGGATTTTCCCCACACCTAAGGACCCCCACCAAGCTTTATTTCTCGTCCTGTTTATTCTCTTTGTTGTTGAGCTAGCTTGGATATTATATATCCAAGTGCGACAGAAACTCTATCATTTGATTCACTGCGAGTTGGGCTAGGACTGACCTTAGTCCCATGTGAATTATTGGATCAGTGTCTGATAAAGCTAGAGCAATTGCTCTATATCTATGATGATTTTTTCAGGTTTGGGGCAGACAGATATTGGATTGAAACAAAGGCCAGGACTTGTTAATGTGGAAGGAGTCTTACCTTCTGAGGAGGCTAGTCCAATCACAACACTAGAAAAAACCCAAAGGTGAATGCCTATGCTTGTTTCTTATAACATGCAACTTCACCTCTATGAATAATGAATAATACTGTTAATACTAGTGTTAATAGGTCATTAATTTAATTTTTGCACACATTTTTTTTTGGTGCAAGCATATACATGCATGAATATTCACAAACGCCTAGGGGTAGGACTTTTTTGGTCCAACAAGGTGTCTGTCTTTGTTGATGATGTAGATAATGAGGATTTATTAGTGAGAGTCTCAAGTCATAGATTTTGGTGAACAAAGCCTAGGGTTTCTACCGGAATAGTGACGGTGATTTTAACGTTTGCCCTTAATAACAAGTCCCACATCCCATATCCGTTAGATTTTGAAAGTATTGATCCCAATGTGTCCTTAAAGTCAAGGGTTTGGTTCAAATCTCAAAGCTGTTGTAATCTAAAGAATACATTAAGGTTGCTTCTTAACTCACAGCTCACAAAGGGTACCTCTGTAATAGCCAGGCTGCCTTTTTGCTGATCGAGTAGTTAATTAAAGTTTCATCTTTGGTTGCCATTTTCTTGATTTCACCATGGCTGTGGACACTGACAAAAAACGTACACACGGAGGACTGCTTTAGTGCTTTGTGTTTTAATGCAGCATTTACTTCTGAAGATGAACAAGAAGTAACCTTGATATTAGATTCATTTTTACTCATAATTTAGTAGTACTAGGACTCATCAGTTGATAGTTAAGCATGATCTCATGGAAAGAAGATGTTATCTCTCTGCAATAATGCTGTATTCTCTAGATGAATAAGGATTAACCTTTCTGTTGTCCCATGATAATACTTAAATTATATTAATGTTGTACTTTACATTGTTTGATCAAATTCAAAAATGTGTTTGCGTTGACAAAATTGTCATATATTTGAATTCAATTACCATTGAAAATGATAACATTGATCGCATTGGTCAATATACAAAATACAAATGCATAATTAAATTTAATTGAGAAACTTTAGGGACAAAACCTAAAGAAACGTACTAAACTTTTGTCCGCAAATTAATTGGTCTCTATCTCGTTGTTAACATAGGTTTTATATTTGAGATTCCAAGAATTCTTTTTTTTATATTTCTAACTCAATATTCCAAATAAATTAAAACCTCTCAGTGCTGTGTTTGCCAAGTTATAAACAACTAATTGCTCGTAGAATATTGATCCCTACCCACCTACCAAAAAAACCACTACCTAGCACTGCTACAGCCTTGCATTTTTTTCCCTCTCTTGTTTGTCTTTGTGCTAATGTCTTCATTCTTAGTCCTAACATATTAATTTTGATTATCTCAATAAATTTGTGAGCAGAATGGAGACAAGCAGCGGGAGAAGATCAAGTCATGAAAATGCTTTGACATATTCTGATTTCAAGGCAAAGGATACCAAGGTATATATATGAATATATATGTCTGTATCATCAAAAACAAGACCAAACATGTTGAATTTTTGTTTCTTTTTGTAAAATATTCAGTTCTTTGTAAATTAATATAATGATTAATTATCATTTTTTTTTAAATAGGAGGACGGACACAATATTGAAGGCCCCCATGTTAATGTGTCTGATAGCGTGAAGGAGAGGTTGGACTCTAGCTCTATGTCACCATCGAATCCATTGCTTAATCTGGAGTTCACTCTAGGAAGGCCAAATTGGCAAATGGACTATGTTGAGTCCTCAACTGATTTAGCCCTTCTCAAATGTTAAACACTACGAGCAAAAGCATATATCCCTATTTGTATAATGTTATTTCATCGTGAATATGGGGGGAAAAAAGTTATCTAATTCTGCATGATTTTTGTTCCATATTTATTTGAGTTTTGTCTGGATTGGAGGGGAAAAAAGAAAAGTGACATGGTCCAACTCTATTATATATTTATATGAAACACTTCGCTGGAGTCCGTGAGTTCCAAGGCATTCTTTTGATGGCTTTATCAGAAGGACCTTAAATTCAGTAAAAAATCATGATAGTTTTCAGTCCATGGACCCATGGGCCATACTTGAGCCATGTCAGGCCCATTGGAGGGTCCAGATCAAGGACAAGAGGTCCAGATTAAAGACAAGAGGTGGGTCAAGTTAGTGTGATTTATCTTGAACAATGATTTCAATCACTCTGTCTCCCTCTCCCTCTCCCTCCTTTGGGTGCAACTTGTTGAATTGATTTAACCTTCTACCTAATCATAATATAGATGACTATGGATTTGAATCCTATAGAAGATTAGGGACAGTAACACATACAATGCATTTTGAGAGTTTCAAAAGGCCCCCCAGAAATCAGATTTGTTATCTGTTAGTGATCCACGAACAGATACAGATAGTACATACTACACACTACAGAGTGCAATTTGCCCCCAAACGCGGTACAAAATTGTGGACGAGGTTTTTAGCAACCCAATTGCTCAATTCATTGTTGCCCACTTCGGCCCACTACCAATAAATGCTTTTTAACCTTTTAGTCTTTGGACCTTTCACTAGAAATGAGAAAAAAAAAAGTGTCATGCATGCAGGAACACACACCTTTTTGTTGTTTCCCTTTATGAGGGCCGGTCATTGCAAAATAAATGTGCTAAACAATTTTTTGGTCTTTTTTTTATTATTTAAACCTTTTTTTCAGGTCAGAGACTCAGAGTCCGTAAATAACCAAATATCCAAAAGTTTTTCTTTTCTTTTATTCTTTTTAGGCTAAATTATTAATTCGATCCTCCAATTGTAGCCTTCTAGGGAAATGTTCAATTTGATTCCTCACCTATTAGTAGTGCTAAATTTACTTGCTCAAACTTGAAAAATGAAGTTAACTTCTTTAGTGAATCTTCTCTGTTTAAATCAATTCAGGTTGGAGGAATAAATCTAATCGAGTTCAAGGGAATTTCTCTAACTTATTATGTGACCGTTCAAATCACTGTGCACTTATATTCCTCTAAATCAGTTATACGATTATTGGATAGTTTATATGACTAAAAATACATGCAAATTATCATTTAAGTCGCTAATTAGTGAGTTGGAGAAACCTTCCACCAAACTAGGTTAAGAGAAAATTTTGTTTAGTTAACGGTAGGGTTGTTCAAGCTTTGACCAGAATCAATGAAACTGGCCTAAGCTGAGTTGGCCACACCATTCTTCTCCTCTGTCCTCTTTGGTCTCTTACACCGCTTAGCTCTAACCACCGCACTAAAGCATCTTTTGGGTCTCTAGATCTACTGAGTTTTGAGATGTAAATATGTTTTCTCTCTCATTTGAGATATGTTTTGTGTATTTTATTTTCTATTTTTCTTTCAAGCAATCGAAGCATTCAACAACCATACCGACACCATTGATGCAACCTGATTTTGATCCAATGGTGTGGTGGCGGTTTGTGTTTTAAGAAGACCAACGAGGCTAGTGCGGCCAAAAAGCTCCTCCAAGTTAGAAGAGTGATCCATTTTTTTAATTAACTATGGAGAAACTATATATATATATATATATATATAGAGTTGGGTTCAAGAGTTGGGTTCAAGTTACACCTGGTGTAATTCAAGTTACACCTGGTGTAACTCTAAGTAATATTATACCACTCAATAACTTGTTATTAAATTAATATTTTGAAAATCCAACCGTTGAATTATATGTTCTATATGTTCTTAACATGCATGCTAATTTTCATATCAATTGGATGCTATTTACCATTTAATCCATAAACTCATATTTTATGCATTATTTTAAACTACAAAAATTTGAATTTTAATAATTGATTGATGACATGGATATTAATTTTTGATTACCTTAAAATTTTACAAGTATAAAGAATATACAAAAAACACCTTGCCACTAAGAACAACAGAAAAAAAAAGACGAGCGAAAATAAACAAACCCATAACCTAGCTAGTTATCTCCTAAAAAAAGTAGGAGCCTTCAAAGACTCCAAAGAACTCTATTTTGAATATTGTTTTTCACATTTTACATCAAACAACCGCAATGATACCCACTATGAATCGTAGCTAGTATTCCTACAAGATGATATATTAAACAAATTTTTGTAGACTCTTGGCCTTTAATTAACTTCATTACCCAATCAAGCTTAAACCTTGTGCTAATATGAAAGAGCAAAAGCTTGAAAGAAAATTAAGCACTCTTTGAAAATCTTCGTAAAACATTCCTCTGAGACTCTTTTGGAAAATAATCACTCAAAATATATGTGGTTCAAAATAGAGACAGTATCTATTGGTTTCTATTCCATTCTTGTACAATTTATGGGCATTTTCTTTTACATTCATGAACCTTCAGATATGGTATTAAAGTTTAGATTTGACTACAAGCAACAGTATAAATAGGTAGGGACGGATTTGAGAAAGGAAAAGGTTAACCCAACCCAACCATGGTGGTAATATGAAAGAGGAAAAAAGAAGGTTGAAAGAAAATTAAGAAGCATTCATCATTGAATGTTGTCCTCTTGAGAAGAAAATGAATGATTTCTTCACGACAGAGTCCCCAGACAATTATGAAAATCTTCATGGTACATTCCGCTAAATTTCGTGTTGTCCATCATTACGCACGCACGTATGCAATGTATATATTAATTATTTTATATTTATATATGTGTTTGTGAAAGAAGATTCCTGCACAAAAAGTATGTCCATTTTCATTATCCGATTTGTCCCAGATCTTCCACTACATGTGCTTGCTTCACTTTTATATTTGAAACTTCTTGTTGTGGTCCTATCTTCCTAGGGGTTGTTTTGCCTTTTGCTTTTTCCTTTTCCCAAAGTGAGGGCATTTTGGGGTTTTAGATAATTTACCCCATTTTCTTTTTCTTTTCTTTTTTGGTGATAAAGAAGAATATTTAAAATAATCAATAGCATTTCCAATAGATAATGCAAAGTGCAACTTGCATTATATTGTAAAAAACCGAATCATTAAAACAGTCCATTGGGCTATCTATTATTGTAGATAACAATACATGTTTCCACAGTAACATCTAAAATTAAATATTATTGTAGCACCATGTATATCATTATTTTTAATTCCCTCCTCTCTATTGACATATCCATGTGTTACTGTTGCAACAACTATGTTTTTAATGTGTTGAGAATGCAAAATAAAGAACGATGTCGGGTGTGTTAGAAGAGTGATTATGTAAAACAAATATGTGGGTTTTGATGATGCAAAATGCACATATATTTTAAAGAAGCAAATGTGAATGTGTAACTTAAATTTAGGTGTATTATTCTTACTTTAGAGCAGAGGAATCATATAATAATGACTAATATTCCATGTAAAAAAAGATTTGGGGCACAGCCTCTAAAATTTACATTCCCATTTACGCATATGAAAAGCCACAATGTATTAAATATGTTTATCTTGAGAAAATAACTTTTGAATTTATAAGATGTTCCTTGAATTCACAATGAATTTTCTTGAAATCCACCAAAAAAGAAAACGAGAAAACCTCTAAGAAAATTTTATAAAGCAAAGTCTAAATTTCCAATGGGCTACAACCACTAATATATAGAAAATAAATCTTTATATGATTAGGGGACCCTTAAGAAACCATTGAAAATCCTAATTCATGTTTAGCACGAAATTTGTTTAGAAAGTAAGAGAAATTGTCAAAAAGGAAAAAAGAAATTGAGAAAATTACAAAATCAAAATTTATGGACTCTAAAAAACGTCGCAAAACTGACAAGGTCTCGCTCTAACTTTTTCATTGAAAGTAAACATGAAGATGAAAATGGCTATAAAGAGCAAAATTTAACTAAACAGAAGCCTAAACATATGAATTTCTTTGATTTTATGTTTCGTTTTGCTGCCTAAGTGTTTAGAGTTCTTTAAACACCTAACTAATTCTTTGAGTTTGTGTAGTTTTTTTATTTTTCTTTTTTATTCCACACATATAATATTTTATGTAATTATAAGGACGAATATTTTGTTGTGTTCCAATATATTGGTCAATGATTTTGAATGCAAGACTTATGAATGTTACAAAAACCACTAGAACAGTCCCTTGGCACTATTTTTTGTTTTTTGGGGGACGAAATGTTTGATGTTATTTTGACATGTAACTGGCTGGTCGTTGTTTTTTAGTGTCCGTTCCATGCGGTGTTACAGAATATCCCAACTTCATTCATGCCCCTCATTCATTCATATACGACTTTGGTTTCCCAAACTATCATTATAAAGAACCCCAGAGCAAGAACATTTATATTACGACAGTGTATGACCATGTGTGTTGATTTTTTTTTTGATCATTTTTACGATGAGACAAGGGAGCGGGGAGCCCTCTACTGGAAATTGTACCCATAAATCATGTGGCTGATTTTATTGGTAATTTACCTCTTCCTTTATTTTATATTATTGTTACTATTATTATTATTATTATTATTATTATTATTATTATTATTATTATTATTATTATTATTATTATTATTATTATTATTATTATTATTTGTACCTTTATCATATTCATTGGCATCAATCTTACATTTGGCAAAGAATAAGAGGAAAATACACTTCCAATTTGTGAAATTACTATGGTGAGGAATTATGTTTATGTTACCCATATTATGACCTAAGTGGTCCAAATTAATTGTAAGCTTATATATTTATAAAATAAACACATTAATTTTGAATGAATTTATTGTTAAGTATATGAATTTACAATTGATTCGGACTAGTTTGGTCATAATATGTATAAAAAATTACATGGTCAGTCAAGAAGAGTCGCACAAGTTACATGTGTGAAGTACTTTATTCTTTTTAAACTGGTGTGATTGATGCCTATTAGTGGGAAGGGTAGTAAACATCACATGCACCCTTTTTGATTATTGGATGTTTAGTATATTAAAGTAAGTTGTAATGCAAGTTTGATCCAACTTTAGTAGTGAAAGAATGTTGGTTAATTCTACTTTGGAAGTAGAAAAGCCTTTTTATCTCTTTAAAAGAGATAGAGTGAAAGAAACAATAGAAAAACAAATGAAAATGTATCAACTGTACTTTTAGTAGATTCTCGATTGACTGAGAGTCTAACACTCGAAATCTTGTGCATTTTCTCCAAAATTGTTATTTGAAGACTCCAAGAAATCTGATTGTATCTTGAGGATAAGTTTATAGTTTTAAGGCTTTAACAACTTATTGTGGAGGCAAAAATGGTTTGAGGAAAGTGATTTTATTGTGCCCTTAATCCATTAAAATTTCCTTATTTGTCCATTAAAATTTATTGTTTCTTTCATTATTTACTATTTTGATCTACAAACACTAACTTGCTTATAACATATTTATGGTCTCGTGGTTGAGTTTTTCCTATGTAGATATATAGTTGAAACAAACTTTACTTTTCAAAAAGATAAATTGATTCGAATTTTGGTGATTAAGAAAGCATTTCCATTAATAGTGTGTTTGTAGGAATGGATCCGCTGCACTACCTATATAGAATATTGTATTGACTGAAATAATTTTAAAGGATTGAAATTAAAAGCTAAAATTTATAAATATAATCTCAACTATTGAATACAAAAAGATACCAAGTTAAAAAGTGAAAAGATGAAAATTTTTGTGAGGATAATGAGAAGTAATTACATTGGACCTGAATCTCACATGAACTTGAAATAAAAATGGTTAATTGATTGTTTGTTAAACAAAAGTTTCAAAGAATTCTAATACCCATGAACTTTTCAAGAATTATAATTCCGATATGAACTAAACCTCTTTCAAGGCTCGATTTTAGTCCTTCAAAAATCTCAAAGCCTAAAATCCTTAGAGCAACCAAATCAGTTCCTCTATTTAGACATTCATTTTTACATTAAAAACCTATTTTTTCTATTTTACATCAATTTTTACAAAACACCCACATCAGTTCATCTATTCTATTACCTCTTTTAATTAAATAATCAATTTCCTCAAATTTTTTATTATTTCTCTCAAGTACTCGAATATATACATGCGCGCTTTCTCTCTACCCATTTTTGATTCGTTGCTCTCTCTCAACAACCTATCTCTATACCCATCTCTCTACCCATTTCAGATCAACTCTCCCTAGCTTCGATCCACAAGCACCGAGCTCTGATCCACGAGCTCCGAACTCCGATCTGAGTACCATGAGCTCTGATCCATGAGCTCCGAGCCACGAGCTTCGATCCATAAGCTCTGATTCACGATCCACAAGCTCCTAGCTCCAATCCATAGGCAAGACCCATGAGCTCCGATTCAGTCAAGCACCGATCGTTCCACAAGCACTGATTATTCCGATCAAGCACTGATCTGTGTTTGTGTACACTGTTTTGAAACCCGGACCGGACCGTACGGTCCGACCGGAAAAACCGCGAACCTCTCTATTTTGCGGTTTTTTTAGCATCAAGAACCGTTCTATAGGAAAAAAGCAAGAACCCCAAATCCACAGGCAAGAACCCCAGTTTTTGAGGTTCGGAAGTTTTTTTTTTTTTTTTTTTTTTTGGGTAAATTTTGGCCAATACTATGATTAGATCTAGAAGAAATGAAAGAACTTCATATATGAACAAAGGGATTTGTAAGGAAAAAAAAAAAAGAACAAGAGAAGAAGAAGACAAGTTCCTCAAAAAAAAAAAAAAAAAAAGAAGAGAAGAAAAACACAACCGATCGTTCCAGTTGAAGAAGCTGAAGAAGCAGTCAGCAGCCATCGATCTGACAGTACCGACTTTTATTTCTTTCTTTAGACTCTTGTCTTTTGTAACCGAGTCCCTGTGCTAACATTGGAAATGAAGGAAGCCTTTCATTCTTTAATAAAAGCAAAAAAATTTCTAGATTTACTTTTTTTTTTTTGATTTGATATGCACTGATAGGTGCATTAAATTAAATAGATTAAGTAATTTGAAGAGAAGTGATGTATACACAAATTATTTTACCAAATTTTTACAAGAAGTTAATGTGGCAAATTTTTCATAGTTCTAACATTTAATATGAACCTATCACTAACATCACATTTTTATTTATAATAACTATTTAGAAAATACTAAAGTCATATCAATAGTTTGTAAAAATGTTGTAAAATAATTTGTGTGCGGATGTGTTTGTGTGCATCTGATGGCAAAGTGTGAGTAAGAAAAAAAAAAAAGAAGATGAACAGTTATTGAGTTTGTTTATTACATTATTATTATTATTAAGAGATTATTATTAAAAAAAGGCATAAACGGGAAATCAATAAAATGATAAATGGACGAACTACAATAGCCGTGTATATTTACTCAGTTATAGTAGCTTGTGGATAAATTTAGACAATTTTACACCCTTTTAAAAATACTAATGTTGAATATTTTTGAGACAAACTATATAAAAGTGATTTATTTTTCTATTTTACATATTTTGCATTCACGAATGTGAATGCTCTTATACAATTTTTTATACTAAAAATTTGAAATGATGAAAAACCTATCATACCGTGGATGATATTGGGGGACATATTGTCCTTCTATTGAGCTTTGCAATGTTGTCAATCATGTCATTCATGATTATGTAATGGCAAGGAGTCTTGTACTCTGGTTTACAGCCATCCCTACATGTCATGGTTATTCGATCAACCATCATAGATATCTATGATGGTTGATTGAATATCGATATTCATGTATACAATTGTCCTTTTTAATATTAATATTCTTAGCAAAATCGCCAATCTTGTCATTCATGATTATGTTAATGACATATTGACATGGAGTAACTGGATTATGAAAGCCAGCCTTCTCTCCATTATCATGGTTATTCCACCATATAGATCTACGTACTGCTGGGTACCATTGTTTCTGTACGACCTAAAACATGAATGATTAGGGTTTGCTAAAAGTCCTAGGAATTGTTCTTGGAGTGCATATATTTATTTTCATAAAATTAAATTCTTAATTATACTTTTAATGCTGTCCAACCACGTGTGCTGCTCTATGGTCATCTGCAGTCTCATCATTTGCTGTTTTGTACTGTAATATGAAGATTTTGCTGTGGTGTTGGTGTCCAGTCAATTTACGATTTTCAATGTATGCACAGAAAACTTTTTTTGCTTTTTGACAAGGCACTATATATATTACAAAATTCATCAATGCATCTTCAACTTAAATTCATTTCTCCATTTTATTACGTACTCTGTCATTTCAGATGATAGATTTTAAACATGTAGTACAACTAAGTCTTTCTAGGAATGATGGAATGTCATGAATTCTTAGGCTACACGTATTCGTCATTTCTTTTATCGTGCATCTTTGAGGTGGCATAGGTGGTGATTTATCATCCGAAATGGGCAAATATATACTGTATAAGGAAAACAATTTAGGTTAAAAGAAAGAAATTAATTCAATAAGGATGTAGTATAAATGTTTATATTTACACATTACGATTAAATAATATCGCCATCAGATTGCTCGACTAAAACATTAGGGCTGCTATGAAAATCAAAATTTAACATTATTCAAAAATTAAATAAAAAAAAAAAACTCTGAAGGACAAGTTGTTGCTATAGTCACAATCTTCAATTGGGCGGCTTCTACGATAAATAAAGGGATAAAGTGTTTATTTAGGAACAATTTATCTAACTTTTTGCAGAAATATTTTTACTGAAACTACTATAAATAAAATGTAAAAGCCAAATTATAAAAAGTAGGAGACTTACTAAAATCCACAAATAATAAGAAAAATTAGTAATAAACTAACTAACAATCAACATCTAAAAGCATTTAAACATAAATGAGGTGTTATGGGTTGTAAAATCCAAAAAAAGGGGGTATTTAAGGTTATGGACCATTTAACCTGAGTGAATATGGATCTCCTAGGCTCTAGCCCAATAAATCTGTGGGTCATTTAGCCTGGTTTAGGTAAAGGCTAAGGATTTTAAAGTCTGGCTTGTTCATGTGTCTCTCAACCCACTTCAATTTACAAGCGGTATATAAGCCTAACTAAAGTACGGGTTGCGGATCGTGAATTCTGGGTTATTTGTGGGTCATTTAGCCCATTTAGATTTGCAGGTGATTCGCACATCTTAAAGCCTTTTGATTTTCTTTCGGGCTTAAAGCCCAATAAAACAAGGTATATATAAGAGGCTTTTGGGCATAAGACCCATCTTGTGATTGGGTATAAGAAAAATGAGGCCTCAACGAAGTCGAAGAATTTTGGATTGGTTGCTTGGAAAGATGTTGGAGTCTAGACTGAGTTATAACTTAGAACCTATAGCTAAAATCGTTTGTCTGGCCGCAAAGGCTTTCTGTGACGTTTAACTGAAAATTACTAACATAAAAGTTACATCTAAATCCATACTGAGTTTTAATCCTTTTACGATGATGGTTATGGATTGTGATTTTTTTTGTCATTATCATGTAGGAGAATGAGTTCTTTGATGAATATTATTACTCAAAACTGTATAGTTTGTTTGTTAAAAAAAGAAAAAAAAAAAAAAAGCACGGAAATGAGTTAATGGGCCTGATCCATTCAGCTTCACCAACCATGGGGAGATGCATGTGCCTCTGTAATTAGGGGTGTGTGCAGTTCGGTAGGGGCAATTTTTTTCCAAATTTATTATCGAATCGATAGAGATCTGTTTTTTCATAATTGGTATCGATGCACACTGCCTAAGGTCGGTTTTCCAACCTATAGCGGTGTGGTTTTTTGCGGTGCAGTTTAGTCCGTTTGGTCGGTTTGAAATATTTAAAAAAACCATTTTTTTTAATAATAAAATTGGGCTTTCAAGGCCAATATCAATATATCAACCTGTTCAAGAAACCTCCGCCAACTTAGTTAAACATAAAACAAAAGCAAAAGAAAAGTCATTAACAAAAGAAGTAAAAATGCCAAATAATATTTTTCTACATCTAACCAACACACAAAAGCATATTCCAAAACCACCTGTGTAAAACTTGTGCAAAAAATTTGTTCACATAATGATCCAAATTCTTTCATTTCATTCACCATGCAAAAATATTTTGAAATTGCCTCAATAAGAGTTCAACTCCTAAAATACTATCATGTAGCATATAATATCGTTAGTGTCACTGTGTGTGTCAGTGTCAATAACAATAAGCGTTAATATATCTACTTAACAACGTATTACAGAACCATTTGTCATTGTCCACAAATGCCAAAAGAAAGATATACAAATTAAATTAGCATTTAGGCAAAAGAATTCTAATTGCTTGTATTCCCAATAATAATCCCACCCACGAATACCTAAATAACTACCATTAGTGAAAGTCCACTACCAATAACATGCACAGATATAATTAGCATATAGGCAAAAGAATACTAATTCTTGTAAGTCCTTTGTCCAGTAAGTCTGTGTACTACGCATCATTCTACAACTCCTACAAAATACTAAACAAAACAAAATAAACATGTTTTAATAATAATAAAATGTTTATGAACAATAGAATATTTATAATTAACACAAACGAATGTATACTTACATAATACTAACTACTAATTAACTCCAAGCAAAGAGCAGCACATCACTCATCATCATCCAAGACAATAGTGCTTGGATCCTTCTCCATAGGAAATTGAGCAAACCGATGTAATTTCTACAATCTCATTTAAAATAAAATGATTCGTAAGCATTGGGTAAATAAATAAACAATTGATATAAACAACAAACAAAATGAACATATATTTACCAGTGTCAATCTCAAAACCATCCATATCCTCAACATTATCCAAGCACTCCCGAAGCTTTATTGGTCTTTTTTTCTTTGTATCATTCAACCAATTTTGGGTACAAATAATGGCTTCAATTGTATTAGGAGATAGTGAACTACAGAATGAATCCAAAACACGCCATCCCGTACTAAAAGCAGACTCGGATGCAACTATAGAGACAGGAATAGCTAACACATTATGAGCAATTTGAGAAAGGACTCGATATCTAGAAGAATTCATTTTCTACCACATCAAGATGTTAAAACCTTCCACATTAGGGTCCTCAGAATATTCCAACAAATACTTATCCAACTCAGATTTGCTTTTCACACTGTCCTCGTCTACCAAATGTTGCTTAAATCTATTATTATAACTTTTAATGCGATCAGAGCATTGCCAACACTTGGCGTAGAGTCCCTAGACAATGAAGCACCACTACCACTAGAACTCGAAACTCTATTTTGACCCACTTTCTCCACATATAACCTCTTCAATGCATCACTAACCTTAGAGCTCATCACATCCCCCTTGTCCTTTCCATACCACTTCGTAAACCAAAACTTTACATACTTCAATCTATAACTTGGGTCAAGAACAACAGCAACAAAAAGCATCAAATTGATATTATTTATACTTCTCTAATACTTATCATATTTTCTTTCTATCTTTACTTCCATAATCTTCAAAAGTGGATTTCCATCAACACTACAGAACTGTTGCAATTGATCTTCAATGCTAATTAGCTTATGGAAGTATGTATTAGACGTGACAAATAAGGACTTAGAAAATCTAAGTGTCGCCTAATAAAATATGCCAAGAAATTTCACAAAGGTCTTGACATTTTCCTAATCAAGATAGTTAGGAGGACCAATAGGCTTTTTTCCATTCCCATCCGATTCACAAAAAAAGTGTTTGTAATGACCATCCTCCTCTTCCAACCTATCAAATGCTCTCACAAATTTCAAAGCACATTCCAACATGAGATAAGTGGAATTCCACCTTGTTGGCAAATCAAGCAAGGGACAACAAACATTTGGCTTTGATTTTCTCATTTTTAACACATTCTTGAAACTTCTCAAACCTTGTGGGAGAGGCTCTCACATATCGCACCGCATTTCTAACTTTGGCAATTGATTTATGAATGGACTTCAACCTACTTTACACTATCAAATTCAAGATATGCGCACAACAATGTATATGCATGAACTCAGCACCCAATATGCTACTATCTCTTTCTTTTTTTTTCTTCTTCACATATTCAATTGCCACATCATTAGAACTTGTATTGTTCGCGGTGATTGTAAACAACCGGTCTATACCCCACTTCAACAAACATGACTCAACTGCTCTACCTATGATGTCCCGTTTGTGATTAGCTATAAGGTAAAAGTTCAAGATTTTCTTTTGGTAAGTCCAATCCCCATCAATGAAGTGTGCGGTGACTACCACGTAATTCAAGTTTTGTATGAATGTCCAAATATCCGTTGTCACACAAATCCGTTGCCCAACAAAAGCCCCTCTCAAAATATCTACCTCACTAGAATAAATCTTCATACAAGCCCTTGCAATGGCAGTGCGATGGGGAATAGGAAACCTAGGCTCAACTATTTCCATAAATTCTTGAAAGCCTTGACGTTTCACAAATTTAAAAGGCAATTCATTGATGATGATCATCCTTGCCAACGCCAACCTTATCTTCTCTTCATTATAGTTTGCAACCACTAACACATTTGAACCACTTTTCCCTTCTCTCTTCGCTTGGAAAGACAAAGTTTTTTGCTTATCATCAAGGGGAAAAGGCCACTTCTTACACGCCTTCATGTGTTGCAACATGCCCGAAGTACCATTTTTCTTACCATGACACTTATATTAATTTTTACAATACTTGCATTGAGACCTAGGATTATCGAGAGATCAAAACTAGCCAACTTAATGAAGTGCTGCCATACTATAGATGGGTCCTTACCACCTTGTTTAGGTGATAGTGGGGGAAGTGATGCACCAAGTCCAATTGGTGTTGCAAGTTCAGGTGAGTTAGGGTTAGCACTACCAGGACTAGGAGGAGGTGGGTTAGGGTCTCTAGGTGCACCAAATCCAGGTGGAGCATCGACATCCATCTAATAAAAAAATTTCCAACAAACAAAAAAACAAAGTTTCCACAACAATATCATATTATAATTTTCCAACAAATTCAGTATCAAATAGCTCACTCTCAATCAAGAAATGTCACAACCAGATTCAATAATAGCAATAACTAATCAATATAGTTATAAAAATGCAACAATAAGAGACTAACAATCATTAATCATTACTCAACAATTCATGTCACTAATATTAAAAACAATTCAGAACTAGAGAATTAGCTTTTATTTTATATTTATATTGAATAAATATAAAATAAAAGCTAATTTTATATATAATTATATATAAACTTAAAGTAGTTGTTACAAAATACTAAAAATTTAAAATCATAATGTTGAATATAGTAATATAGTGAGTACTTAGTGATTACCTCTTGGTGAAGGATTGAAAGCGTGAACTCTCTCAATCTCCTTTTCCTCAAAAATTAAAATGCTGAAGAATGAAGGAAAAAAAAAATTGTTAGTGCTTACTACTTAGTAGACTATAACAAATAAATGCTGAAAAATTGATAACAACTAAACTGACAAGTGACAAGCATTAAGCAAGTGAGTGTTATAAAACTACACGGTATAAATTAACTAAACTGACTAAATAAATAAATAACTAAAAACTAACTAAATAAATTAACTAAAAACTAACTAAATAAATTTACTAAATAATTTAACTACTGCACTGCATGGGCTCATATAAATTAACCCAACTCAATCTCAATGTGTGTCCACTGTCCAGTCAAGGCCCAAGAGGAATCATATAAAATTATAAACTATAAAGTATATTCCCCACATAGTTCTTATCCAATATCCAAATCCAAAAGACAAACACACTCTTAGACTCTCTAGTCTCTTCTTAGAATGTCAAACCAACACTCTGCTTTTTGTACAAACAAATGTTAATGGCAGATGGGTTTGTCCAATCTTAGTACCTATAAGGCTACAACTACAAACACAGCTCTCTCACTCCGTTTCCATTAAAACCAAAAGAGATGGGCTGATGGCTTACCGTGGTTTGCCGCAGGCCCACGGTGAGCTGCTGCTACTAGAGGCAAGACCGCGAAAGGCGACTGGTGAGGCGAGACCGAGAGAGAGAGAGAGAGAGTTAAGGGTCCCCAGGTGCGAATAGAGTGAATTTATAGTAAGGTATTTCTGATTTTTTTTTTTTTTAATAATAACCCAATACGATGACGTTTTAGTAAAAAAATTTAAAATAGGTACACACCTAAACAACGCCGTGTCCCTGATCTAAAAATATTTCTCTATTTTTGTTTTTATCGTTCGGTTTGGCTCTTCTCAGTGCTTGCTTTGCATCTCTGATGTCCTCACAGCACTGGCATTAGAGCTTTGTTCACGTTCCAATTGCCGGCATCAGCTTCGTCGATCGGTGCCAATGGCCGTGCAGGAGGGTCGGTGCCGGTCGGTGTTGTCGGCTCTAGTGATGGTTTGCACACTTCTATTTGTAACAGTCTAATAGAGATCTCTGTGTACATTAATTAGTCTAATGAAAAAATTTTTAATTTTTTTTCATTATTATTGATGTGATTAATTGGTGGACAAAGTTTCCCTCTAAAGGAATCTCTTCAAACCCATTACGTATGTAGTGATTCATAAAATTATTAATGTGTATTATTATTTAAACAAATCCCATGAGTCCTTAAATAGGTCATATAACTAAAAGTATTGAGTGTGATTTGAAACAATTTACAACATTTTTGGTGTTGATTAAAATGTATAATAAAATCTAGGGTTTAATTTTTAAATCAATAAGGGAATTATATAATTTATTAAAATCTTTGAAAAAATAAACCTCGTAACACTATTTTGCTTTCTAGGATCCAACTTATTGGGATATGTAAAGTCTATATTTTTAGGTTGGTAACTATGAACAAATTGTAACCTTTAGGACTTAGTTTGTCAAGTGGTTTAGTGTAGAAATATTCTGAAACAAGACAAATGAAGTTTTGCATAAATGAAGACTCAAGAAATCAGAAAAAGTTATGTGCAGAAAAAGACTCACTTCTCTAGACCGATTGAGATGCACATCTAGACCAATCGAGATGCACATCTAGACCGATCGAGATGCACATCTAGACCGATCGAGATTTGTTTAGATCTAAAATCTCACTTCCTTTCTCAACTATTGGATCTAGGGTTTTGATGGATCTCAAAGATATTTAAATGAGAACCCTAGAGCACACTTTGACATATTCAAGAGGACAATGTTTTGTACACAAATCTGGAGATTTTTCATACTCTTTTGGAGCTATGGTTGGAGACTTTGTGAAAATGGCAGATCCAATTATAAAGTAAAGTATCGCTGCATGCTTTGTGGTTATGCCCAAAACTTAATGTCGTTTGGGATGCTGATGATTTATGGGCGTGTTGGAGGACCACGGCGTTCTTGAGTTTCAAAGAGTTGTCATCATGGCTTATTAAAGGTCAGCTTCCTTTGGACGTTTTCTGTGTCACAGCGTGGTCTATTTGGACTCAATAGAACCAAGTTCGCTTGCATTAGCTTAGTTGTAGTCCTCATCAAATTGCTTCTGTGGTGAAAGAATGACTTGCCGAATTCTTGGCAGTGCAGCCTACTCCTCTTTCTCGTCCCCCTGTGTCTTGATGTCAATGGCGTCCTCCTCCGTTTGGCATGGTAAAGGCTAACTTTGATGGGCCAATCTTCATTAAGGAGCACCGGTCTGGGATTGGCATGGTACTTGATTGCTCACTTTCAAGTGCAGGAGATCGTAGCAATATAATTCTCAGAGTACCGAGGTCGAACCACAAGGAGTGAGGTAAATTCAAAGACAATATAATTAAATTACAAATTGGGTGAAGAAGAAAAATATTTTTGCTTGGTGATTGTTAATAAGAATAATAATAAAAACTGATTCAAATCAATAATGTAAATACTAGGGCATCGGGGTGTTTCCCTATATCGATATAAGATTCTTTGTGATCTAAGAAAATATCAATTTCATAATTGATTGTTCTTATACAATTAAAAACTTATGATTCGGTTGAACTGAGATAATTCAAGAACACATGATAACCTCGATTAACCATGCGGTTAGAAAAGTTTTTCAGAAAAACCCATTCACTTTAAAATCTAATTTCTATTTGAAACTATTAGAAATTCGTCTAAATAATAAGAAAAACATGATTGAACTTATTGAAAGCATGGAAGAACTAATACATCAAAAGAAATCTAATTGAACAATCAAATATGTCGTTGATAAAATCTTAGAAAGAATCACATTGAATATTCATACCGTATAGAAGAAACATAACCCCTAGCCCTAACAAAGAGTTTAGGTTGCCATTAGAGAAAGGAAAATACAAGGTTTCTCTGCCCAAAATTCGTTCTACCAGCCTCCCTTCTAAAACCCTAACGTCTAAGTTTCCAAAGAAAATAAAACTTTTACTATTTTAATTTCCGTCCAAGTTTACAGCGGTAAATTGTGAGTTAATTTCGGCCTTCAAAAATTTAGAATTTCAAAAAGCTCAAAATTGGAAAGTTGTAGATAATTAAGTCACAGTTTCAAGTCATCCAACGTTGTGTCAATTGGATTTTTGATGAGAGATATACGCCTAAAATACTGATTAGTGCTCAAATTAGATTTTTCCTTTTCAGATTCTGCCTCTTTGGTTCCTTTCCTTAATTGAAGCTTCCAATCAGAGTAGACGATCCAAGCACTCCTACTACACCTCCTTAGACATTTAAGCATGGTTCTTTAGCTCTACTTTAATTCTAGTTTGGCCTCCATTTTCTCACAAATTCCTGTAAACTCATCTTTCTTACATGATTTCCTAAAAGTAGAAAATTACACACAATGAATGGCATCTTATTCAAGAAAGTATGTAAAGATAAATAATAGGGACTAATGCAAATCATGGCTTAATTATACAAATTAAGCATAGTAACAAGGAGATAACGCCCACATAAATATATAACAAATATATATTTTAAGGCGTTATCAGTACTCAGATATGATTAAGGTTCAGTTTTGGGCTCATTATCCTAGCAAGTGTCCCAAGTCTATAATCCTCTAGAGATTGAAGCTATGGCGACAGCAGCTGCTCTTCGATGTGCTTCAGAGTTGGGTTTTTCATGGGTGGTTCTCGAAGGTGACTCGTAGGTTCTAATGGAAGCTCTAATTAATGATTATATGTTTTTATATTTGGATGGTTTGCTTATTGATGATATTTGAATGGCTACTAGGTTTTTTAGTCAATTACGTTACTCTCATGTTAAGAGAGAAGGTTATAAGGTTGTCCATAGCTTAGCTAGACATGCATTATGTATTTCAAATTTTGATGTGTGAATGAAGGATGTTTCACCAACTTTTATTTCTGTTGTCCTTGCTGACGTTGTCGGTTTTTCTTAATAATATGATTTATGTTCTTCCTAAAAAAAAAAAAGGTCAACCATAGTTGATGATCTAAAATTCACAAACTAGAGCGTTTGTGGGCAACAGTTTCATAGTAGAAGAGTCTGTAAATTCAAAATTGTGTGTGGTCTTGTAAGTAAGTACTACATGAGGTAGCAGTAGATTTAAGGTTAAGTTTATTATACAAACTTCTATTCTATTAATGAATTGTTACCTTGAGAATTGTTTAGATTAAATTCTTCCTAGGTTTTTTTCTTTAAAACCACAATTTCAAATGTTTTCCTGTGTCGTTATTCTTGGTGTTTATGTGATTTGTGAATATTTGATATTTGTTTAATTCAGATCTATTGCATAATTAATCACACTAATTAATAGGCTAAGATTTGATAAAATCTGACTCAATTGGGGTCTAAAACCCTAATAAGATATATAAAATTATTTAGGCATTCAATAAAACCGATTTTGTGGCAATGTACTTTGCTTCATTCAACAATCTTGACATTTTTCAATCTCAAAAAAAAAAAAAAAAAAATCTTGACACTTTTCATCAAAAATAAATAAATAAATAATAATCTTGACATTATATATGTTTAATAATTGGTTATCTAAAAAGAATAGACACTATATTCCATCGGATAGATCTGGCTGCTTAATTCGGTAAACAAATTGATATCTTTTAATTTATAAATAGCCTATAATTGAGGGCTAAATCTATAGATAAATAAAAGATAGCCTTGCCTCTTTTCATTATTATCGATGTGATTAATTGGTGGACAAAGTTTACCTCTAAGGGAATCTCTTCAAACCCATTATGTAATGATTCATAAAACTATTAACCTGTATTATTATTTAAATAAATCCCATGAGTCCATAAATAAGTCATAATGTCATATAACTAAAAGTATTGGGTGTGTGTTTGTAAACAATTTACAATGTTTTTGGCGTTGGTAAAAATATAAAATAAAATTTAAGGTTTAATTTTAAAATCACTCCTAAATTATAAGGGAATTATATAATTTATTAAAATCTTTGATAAAATATAACCGCCTACCACTATATGCTTTCTAGGATCCAACTTTTTGGGATATGTAAAGTCTATATTTTTAGGTTGACAACCATGAACAAATTGTAACCTTTACTACTTACTTTGTCAAGTGGTTTAGTGTAGAAACATTCTTAAATAAGACAAATGAAGTTTTGCATTAATGAAGACTTAAGAAATCAGAAAAAGATAAGTGCACAAAAAGACTCACTGATCTCTTGACAGATCGAGATTTGTGCAGTTCTGAAATCTCACTTTCTTTCTCAGCTATTGGATCTAAGGATGTTTAAATGAGAACCCTAAAGCATCCTTTACATATTAAAGAGGATATTGTTTTGTACACAAATCTGAAGATTTTCCATACCCTTTTAGAGGTACAACTGGAGACTTTGTGAAAATAATAGATCCAATTATAAAGTAAAGTTGCTGCATTAAGTCAACCATAGTTGATGATCTAAATCTTCGAGTGGAGATCTCAAAGTCCCAAATTAAAGAGTTTGTGTGCTACAGTTTTATAGTAAAAGAGTTCGTGGATTTAGAGTTGCTATTGGTCACATAAGTAAGTACTACACGAGGTAGTAGTAGATTTAAGGTTAAGTCTATTGTACAAACTTCTATTCTATTAGTGAAATATTGCTTGCTTTGAGGATTGTTTAAGTTAAATCCTACCCAAATTTTTTAAAAACCACAGTTTCAAAAATTTTCTTGGGTCATCATTTTTGGTATTCATTTGATTTGTGAATGTTTATGTTTGTTTAATTCAGATCTATTACATAATTAATCACACTAATTAAATTGGCTAAGATTTGATAAAATTTGACTCTATTGGGATCTAAAATCCTAATTAGAAATATAAACTTATTTAGGCATTCAATAAAAACCGATTTTGTGGCAGTGCGCTTTGCTTCATTCAACAATCTTGACACTTTTCATGAAACATAAATAAATAAAAAACAATCTCGACACAATATATGTTTAATAATTAGTTATATAAAAAGAATAGACACTATATTAATAATCAAATCATTCTGGGTCAATTTCAGAGATGTGAGCATCATAAGTTCCACCGCATGGATCTGGCTGCTTAATTCGGTAAACAAATTGATATTTTTTATTTACAAATAGCCTATAATTGAGGGCTAAATCTATAGATAAATAAAAGATAGCCATGCCTCTTGCCTGAAATTGTTCCAGACTTTGGTATGACTCATGAGTCTTGCTGAATTTAGTCAAATTGTTGTTGGGGTGGACTTACCTATAACTTGACTGGGTATTCATATCCATGCATATTGGATGCCTATCTTCCTGTTGAACCATGGATGCATATCTACAATTTACTGTTGTTGCTGTGTTAGTTTCTTTAGTCTTTCTCTATTCATTGCTTGAAAAGACAAAGAAATGCAGCAACAGCAAAGAGGCTCCTGAACCAGCTGGTGCATGGCCTATAATTGGCCACCTTCACCTTCTTGGTGGTGGTGATCAGCTTCTCTACCGAACACTAGGAGCAATGGCTGATAAGTATGGCTCAGCATTTAATATTCGCCTAGGTAGTCGCCGAGCTTTTGTTGTGAGTAGCTGGGAAGTAGCAAAGGATTGCTTCACCATCAATGACAAGGCACTAGCTTCACGTCCAACTACAGTAGCTGCAAAGCACATGGGGTACAACTATGCTGTGTTTGGATTCGCACCCTACAGCTCCTTCTGGCGTGAGATGCGAAAGATTGCAACACTCGAACTTCTCTCAAATCGTCGGCTTGAGATGCTCAAGCATGTTAGGTTCTCTGAAGTTGAGATTGGGATAAAGGAGCTACACAGTTTATGGGTTCAAAATGGCTCTTGTCCCTTGCTTGTTGATCTTAAACACTGGTTAGAAGAGTTGACACTGAATGTGGTGGTCAGAATGGTTGCGGGGAAACGTTATTTTGGTTCCTCAGCTGCCTCCGACAGTGGCGAGGCAAGGAGATGTCAAAAAGCAATCAATCAGTTCTTTCATCTGATTGGCATTTTTGTGGTTTCGGATGCACTTCCATTTCTGGGGTGGTTGGATTTGCAGGGCCATGAAAAGGCAATGAAGAAGACTGCTAAGGAGTTGGATTCTATCTTGGGAGGTTGGCTGGAGGAGCATCGTCAAAAGAGAGTTTCTGGTGAGGTTAAGGCCAACGGTGAGCAAGATTTCATTGATGTCATGTTGTTACTTCATGAAGAAGGTCTACTCTCAAATTTTCGATATGATGCAGACACTAGCATCAAGTCTACTTGCCTGGTATATTGGATATTAACCACTTATTTTTGTCATTTTTATTTAACTTTTGTCATTATTATTTGATATGTAATTTCATTACTTTAACTAACTATAGGACTCATGAATTTGTAATACAACTGCTTAAAAGTTTGACTTGTTTTCAATGTTTCCAGTGCACTAGATTTGATACAGAAACTGACTATGCATTATTGTATATTAACGTGGCCGATCTGGTATTATTAGTACATAAAAAATTTGACCTCGCTTATGTAAAAAATTTTCAAGTTAGCGTTTTTATAAAGATTTTATGCAGGCACTTATCCTTGGTGGCAGTGACACTACAGCAGGGACGCTGACATGGGCCATCTCATTACTTCTAAACAATCGAAATGTGTTGAAGAAGGCACAAGAAGAATTAGAGCATCATGTTGGAATGTACAGACAAGTTGAAGAATCGGACATAAAAAACCTCGTTTATCTTCAAGCAATTATCAAGGAAACTCTTCGTTTATACCCAGCTGGTCCACTCTTAGGACCGCGTGAAGCATTAGAAGATTGTAATGTTGCTGGCTATAATGTTAAAGCTGGCACTCGCTTGGTAGTGAATGTATGGAAGATTCAGAGAGACCCAAGGGTTTGGACCAATCCGTCTAGTTTTCAACCAGAGAGGTTTCTCACAAGCCATGTGAATGTTGATATTAGAGGTCAAAACTTTGAGCTTATTCCTTTTGGGTCTGGTAGAAGATCATGCCCTGGTGTGTCATTTGCCATCCAAGTCCTTCACTTGACACTTGCTCGTCTACTTCATGCCTTTGAATTTGCAACCCCATTGGATCAGCCTGTTGACATGACTGAAAGCCCTGGTTTAACCATTCCAAAAGCAACTCCATTGGAGGTTCTTCTTACCCCATGCCTCCCGGCCAAACTATATGGCTATTGAAGTGTTTGTTGGCAATGTTAGAGATGTAAATGAATAAAATAAGATTGAAGTGTTGCTGGCATAAGCAGGTTCTTAATTGGACATGTAAAAGCAAATAAGGATGTTCGTCAAATGGTTTGTACTCTGGTAGTGTGGTGGTTTGTTTCCATGCTTTATAAAATGCTCCTAAGTGGGAAGGGTAGTAAAAATCACATGCACCCTTTTGACCTTTGGATATTTAGCATTTTAAAGTAAGTTGTAATGCAAATTTGATCTTACTTTAGTAGTTAAAGAATGTTGGTTAATTCTACTTTGGAAGAAGAAGAGCGGTTTTATCTCTTTAAAAGAGACACAGTGAGAAACAATAAAAAAACAAATGAAAATGTATTGATTGTGTTTTTAGTAGATTCTCGGTTGGTTGAGAGTTAACACTTGAAAAATTCTGTCTTTTTTTCTAAAATTGTTATTTGTAGACTTCAAGAGGTTTGATTGTATCTTGAAGATATGTTTGTAGTTTTAAGTTTTAACAACTTATTGTGGAGGCAAAAATTGTCTAAAGAAAGTGATTTTACTGTGTTTCCGAGCCATTTAAATTTCCTTGTTTGTTCTCCCTCAAAAAAAAAAAAAAGAAAAAAAAAAAGAATTCCTTGTTTGTTCATTAAAATATAATCTTTCATCATTTACTCGTTTGATCTACAAACACTGACTAGCTTATAATTTATTTATATATGGTCTTATGGTTGAGTTTTTCTATTGTAGATATATAGTTGAAACAAACTTTACTCTTAAAAAGACAAATTGATTCGAATTTTGTTGATGAAGAAAGCATTTCCATTAACAATGTGTATGTAGGAATTGATCCGGTGCACTACCTATCTTAATGATGATAGAGTTCTATTATTGTTGATGTTCTCCATAGACAAGCTTACAATTGATTTTCTCTCTTTTTTTTTTTTTTTCATAGCAAATCTAATTTCATTTCTATTATTAACTATTGGTGTGTAGACTTTTTTTTTACATTGTTTTGTTGAAAGGATTTAGTAATTTATTTTAACATATTCGTTACAATTTATTTGAGCATTTACTCTCTCTCTCTCTCTATCTAGACAAACAAAATTTTATTAATCAAATTCAAACACAAATTAATAGAAGACCACGTAAAATAACAACAAAGGGCTTCCGTATATAATAATAATAATAATAATAATAATAATAATAATAATAATAATAATAATAACACATTCTCTCATATAAACCGTAATAACACATTCTCTCCTATAAACCGTGCTTTAAAATTTTTTTTAATAACATGTCTACTTATAATATTTATAAATTATAATAAATTAGAAAATAAATCGTGCAGCCAATAACTAGTTTTATTAGATACTTTGTCATTTCAGATGATAGATTTTAAAGATGAACTAGTACTACTCAGAGAAAAAAAAAAAAAAAGTCCTTTAAGGAATGATGGTATGTCATGAATTATGAGGCTATACGTATCCGTCATTTCGTTTATCATGAATCTTGAGGTGGTATAGGTGGTGATTTATCATCCAAATAAGAATGTAGTATAAAAGATTAATTTAATAAAAATGTAGTGTAAAAGTCTATAATTACACATTCCAATTAAATAATACCACATTAGATTGTTTGACTAAAAGCATAAGGGCTACTACTGATAATCAAAATCTCATTTAACAGTATTCAAATATTAAACAAAAACTACTGAAAGAGGAGCTATAGCTGTAGTCACAATTTGATTGGGCAACTCTTATGATAAATAAGAGATTCTTATTTAACTTTTTGCTAAAAGTAAAAATACCATAAATAAAAAGTAAAAGCAAATAAGAAACTCACGTGCAATTTATAAATAGTAAAAAGAAGAAGTAATAAGCTGATTTATAATCAAAATCCAAATAGTAAATACACACTTAAACCATAAATGAGGTGTTAGGCCTAGTAAAATCCATATAAAGTGGGGTATTTAAGGTTATGGACCATATAGCCTGAGTGGAATATGGATCCTCTGGCCCAAATTAGTCAGTGGGTCATTTAGCCCGGTTTAGGTAAGTATGGGCTATGGATTTTAAAGTCTGGTTTGTTCATGAGTCTCTCAACCCACTTAGATTTACTAGTGGCTTAGCCCAACTTAAGTACGTACGGGTTTGCGGATCCTGAAGTCTGGTTTTTTTGTGGGTCTTATAGCCCATTCAGATTTGCAGGTGGTAATCACATCTTAAAGCCCAATAAAATAAGGTAAGAGGTTTGTATAAGACCCATCTTGTGATTTGGTATAAGAAAAAAGAGGCCTCAACAAAGGCAAAGAAACTTGGATTGGTTTTCTGGAAAGATGTTGAAGTCTAGACTGAGTTATTAGTTATAATCCATTCAGCTAAACTCGTTTCAGTCTGGCCCTAGAGGTTTTCTGTGATGTTTAACTGAAAATTACTAATATAAAAGTTACATCTAAATCCATACCGAGTTTTAATCCTTTTTTACCATGATGTATATGGAATATGGATTGTGATTTTTTTTTTTTTCGTTATCATATAGGAGTATGTGTTCTTTGATAAATATATTACTCAACACTAGATAGTTTTTTTAATGATTATATTACGATAGTTTTTGAGTGGAGTTGTGGTGTGCCTTATTTTAGAATCTTTTTCCCTTTCCATTGTATGCTTGTTTCTATATACATTTTAAAAAATAAAAGATTGTTTGTTTAATGCAGGAAAATGAGTTAATGGATGGGCCTGATCCATTCAGCCTCACCAACTATGTGGCACTTGTAATAGCCTAATAGGACGTTGAGTAAAGTCCAAAGCATACTACCAATTTATTTATTTATTTTTGTGACGAAATCTCTCTCTCTCTCTCTCTCTCTCTCTCTCTCTCTCTCTCTCTCTCTCTCTCTCTCTCTCTCTCTTAGTTATTTATTTATTTAATTTTTAATTTATTAATGTTTTTAGAGAGTTTCAGACTATATCGTCCATTCTTGATAATAATTCTTTATTACTAGATCAAGACACCAATCAGTTTTTGGTGTAGGCAAGGATTGAACCCTACATCTTTTAGGGTCTGTTTGAATATTGTTTATTGCTAAAAACTGAAAACTAAAAATACCGTAGTAAAATAAATTTCAAATGTGTAAATAGTGTCGGGAGACCTGGAGTTATTGTTTTTATTTATTTATTTATTTATTTTTTTGCGTTTTCCGTACTTGTAAGTCCCGTGAATAGTGCACAGGACCCAATAAAAAATGCAAACACTTGCCATGGGACGTTATTCAAACCAACGCTTATTCAACCATTAGAGACTTTACTAGTTGAATTAACTAAAATCTACTGTGATGAAATCTTTGTATACATCAATTAGCTCATCAATGTGTATTATTTAAATAGACATATAGTCATGAGATCAAAAGTAGCATATGTTAATATACAGATGGTATTATAAATTGGCATGTAGTGGGTTGGAAGAATTTTCTTCCAAAACGGTTTAGAGATAAACTTTTTTTTAAAATTAATTTGTGTACAATTAATTGGTATTAGTGATGAACTTATGTGAAAGTGATATTATTTTAAAACAATTTGTCACCTGTAACATGCAGGCATTGTCAATTCTATGCTTTTTTTTTTTTGTGTGTGTGTATATGCTAGTATTATGTTTCGATATGGAGAAGTAATGTAGTGTGCACGCAAGCATACCCATGGGCACACTAGCATGGTCAACTCCTTTAGGCATGTTGGCATGTCCATGGCACCCTTACATGTAGGTTGCAAGGCCATGACAGCCTAGCATGGGCACTCCTGCAAGCATGCTGGCAAGCCTAAATAACCTCCTTTGGGCATGCTGGCACGCCCATGGCAACCCTGCATGCAGGTTGCCAAGGCCATGATAGCTCAGAGTGGGTGTGCTTGCGTCCATTTAGCCTAGGCCATGGTAGCCTAGCTTGGGCACATGAACATGTCATAGCCTTGGTTGCGTGCCTAAATCAAAGAATTATATGTAAACTAAATAAAATAGTTAGCAGAGAAAAAAAAAAAGTTATTTCAAGTAAAATGCCAATATATGCACATGGTGTGAATTTCAGTTTTAATAAAAAACAAAATGTAATAAAATGTAAGGGCACAAATCAAGCTTTATGTTTAGTCAAACCTCCGGGCCAAGCCTATGAGCCCTAAACAATGAATTTATAGAGAGCAGGTTTCTAATCTAGGGGTTTAGGCGGTAGATAACATAAAAGTTCGGTTCAATCACAGAATACATGCGTACTTATCAAACGTGGATGAAATATTATTTCATATATTATTGCCGAGGACAAATGTTTGTGTTTTCTTACAAGTTCTCTCTCTCTCTTTCTCTTTCTCTCTTTCTCTGATCTTTTCTCCCCCCCCCCTCTCTGTCTCCTTCCTTCACCTTTTATAGGCCTCTCTCCTTTTTCCTTTCTTCCACGTGTAGTCTGGACCTTCCTCTCTTTTGGATACTTGTCCCATCATCCCTTTTTACTAAGGTCTCTGGTGGTGAAGATAAGGTTCAAACCCAACGTTTAGGCATCACTTCTTCATTAATGCGGCCAGAGAAGCAGGTGTAGAGCTTTAAGTGCGGTGATAGCAGCTTTTTTCTAGATATTCTCCTACCCCTCCTCTTTATTCTTTATCCCTGTTTCCTTAATTCCAGCATCAAAAGCCTCCATCAGGGGCGCTGTTGAACTGCTAGATCATTCACATCGTCCTCGGCAACACTTGCCGAGAACTATGTTGTCCTTGGACGTTACATTTCTTGGTGTTTTGGTCATGCATGACACCCCTCTTTATCACGTGACTTTGTAGGTTGGACTGATTACGTCCTTGGACCATTTCAAGATGTGGGGTTGGGCTTCTTTCATTGTGAGAGCTTTTGGGCCGGCCCACTGTGTGTAATTCGGGCCCATTGGTACTACATAAAATATTATAATATAGTTTAAAATAAATAATAATTTAATTATAATGAGTTATACAATGAGATTTCGTTGTACAATTTGTGATATTTATATTGAGCTACATAGTTCAAGCATGAAACTTATGATTTGCTCTTATCACTAATATAAAAAAGGGTAAATTACGTTATACATATCATTTATACCATATTTCAATTTGATTCCTAATCTTTCAATCGTGTCAATTTAGTCCATAACATTTCAGTGTTGTGTCAATTTAGTCATTACTATTATCTTTTGGATCCAAAATAAAAAATTAGTTTATTGCCACATTAATGGAAACCAAATTTTTTATTTTGGCCATTTATCACGTCAACAGTTTCTATCCAAGAGATAATGACAGGAATTAAATTAACACGACATTGAAATGTTAGAGACTAAATTGACACAATTGAAATTTGGTATAAAGGACAGAGACCAAATATGCGCTTTACCAAACAAAAAATTTATGGTTATTGTTAAATTAATGCAAAATAAATAAGGATTATATATGATATTGGATGCTAAAGTATAGTTCATTGGGGAATTTCAGTCCATAAACTTAATATTAGGCCCTAGAATTAATTTTGTAGCAATGCAATTTGCTCCAATCCAAAGTCTTAATGTTATATTTAATAATCGGTTATAAGAAAAAAAGAAAAAGAAAAAAAGACACTATATTTAATAATCAGATCATTGTATTTAATAATCAAAGACACCATCTTCAACAAGCATTCTAGTTGCAATTTTTATTTTATTTTATTTTTTACTTTTTTTTTTTTTTCTGTCATGTTAAACGATTGAGATCCCGTGCAATACCTAGGGTATTGCACGGTGTGCAATAGCACAAATCTTAGCCGTTGAAGCCATCTAATGGCTCCTGTGAAGTGCCAGCTCATCAATCCTCGTGAAGGAGAAAAGATTCCTAACCAGCCAGCCGCATCTCTCTGTTTCAAAACAATCTCCTCTCCTTAGTCAAAAAAAAAAAAAAAAAAAACAAATCTCCTCTCCCATAAAAATTAAAAAAAAAAAAATCTCACTTCTCCAGTCCGCCTCCCCTCTGCTGTCACCGCCACCGCCACCGCCACGCTCAGTTTCTGCTTCTTACCCAAACAACATCCGCATGCCCATCTTCATCTCTGCTCTGACTCTCCTCTTTCTCTAGTTGACGAAGCGAACTTTAACCGTTCATTGTTTTTGTGAATCTTTATTTTCTTCTTTCTTCTAAACTTGTAAGTGATTTTTTTCCCATAATACTTTCTCCCAGATTTTACTTTTTGTTACCCAGATACAAGTTTTTTATTATCTCTATTTCTCTTCTCTATTCTCAGTTTTTTTTGTTTTTGTTTTTTTTCCACCTGACTTGTGTAATTATGTATTTTCATGAATTTGATGGTGATACAATCTGTATAAAATTATAAATGGAAGATCAAATTGATAGGCTTAGTCACTGAATCTTATTGATCTCTTGAAATTTTCCAGTTTTTTTTGGCCCGGGCCCTTGAAATTTTCTGCCATTCGTGTTCTTGATGATTTTTTTTCTTTTGATTCCTTTGATATCCATGTTGATCTCTTGGATGATTGGTCTTTGATGGAATGATGTATCTTGAACGATTTTTGTATTGGGTATTTAGGAATTTATGTTCTATTGATTTTACAACTTGTGTTCATTCCTTATGCGCTCCATCTGTTTGATAAAATGCAAACATGATTATTAGCTTTGCACATTTGTTTTATTTGAGAGTTTTCAAACATTATTTTGTGAAAATACTTATTTGCTTGGCAATTTTCATGGATGGGTGCTGTGATGTCATTTGTGGTGGACCTGGTGGTATTATTTAGCTGTGTGGAGATTCTGGGCAAGGGGGTTTAGAAGGGGGAAAAAGGAAATATACTATATCAAGCTTTGGCATAAATGAGGTTTATGCGAGAGCATAGCTTTTTTTTATAAAAAAAATCATTATTTACATGCGTTTGATAATTTTGCAAAAATGCAACTTGAAATGGTTTCAAGATGTTTGCATAGTATAAATTAAAATGTTGAACCTTGATTTTCAGCCATTAATTATTTTTCATGGAAGAATTTCTTATTTTCATCTCTGCAATTTAAAGATTTTTTTCTTTTAGATGCAACTAAAGTTTGCAAGCTTACTTGGAATTTTCAGATTTTGGTCTATTCTTTGTAATAATAATATATATATTTTTTTGGTAGTGCAGGCTTGTGATGCTTCTATTCTGTTGGGTTTGCTGAAGAAGAAAGAAACAATGATGCTCTTGTATGTGTTATTTATCGGATTTGTTACATGTTTATCATGGTTGGCAAGCATGCAAGACCAAATTATGCAACATTTTTGGAGAGACATTTTAATAGGGATCAAGTTAAACACGTCCACTTTGAAAAGGAGATGGAGATGAAGTTTAAGTCCCATGTATTTCAATAGTAGTTTAGATCGGGTTTAATAAGTTTTAGCTATCTTATAGTGTTGGGTAGATTCTCATAGAATGCTTATCAATTGCTTGTAATGTTGATTTATATTCAGCCATGTGAACTAAATAAAGTTTGATTAGTTTATTAACTTTTGTAAACCATTTAAAACACAAGATTTGAGATCCTTTTGTATAGACCCTTGTTATCATTTTGGTGTTATATAGGTGTTCTAATGTTGCGTGTATTATTAACCATTTCTGAGAGTCATGGAAGTTAGTTTAGTGTGATGTCTATCATGTAGGTGGAGTCGTTCTCTAATTCAGTTAGGTCAATTTAACCTTTTAGCTGTGTTTATTGAATCCCTTGATTTCAAGTCCTACTGTGTTAGTTATTAGCTATTTTCTTTCCTTTATTTTAGTGGTTGTGATTACTTTGTTTTTTCAAATTTAAATGTTGTAATTGCTGGTATAAAACCTTTTGTGTTGCAATTCTAATCTCTTTTGTATAACCAGCTACTTTTAGTGTTAAAACAAGCTAGTAAGTCAAGTAAGTTGCATGATTGCTTGTTAATTTTACAATTGTTGCAAACTTTCATATCGTATTTCTCATAAACCATGTACAAAGAAATCTCCCAACTTTTATTACTTCTTCAAAGAGTATAAAGAAAACCAAGATCCCTTACTTGGCCAAATATTTACAATCAAAGATTTACATATGTAATCATTTACTTCTCAAGGTCACAAACGATATTAGACAAGTGAAACAAATCAGCCATTGGAAACCAACAACCTTGGACAACTATGCAGCGCAAAAAGTAACTCTCATCATTTGGCATTCAACAACTTCCATACCCTTTTGCCAATGTTATAAGATTGCACATCAACAAATTGCAAAAGTAGCTTAAACTTGGCCACTTCGTCCTTGCATACCAAAATAAGAAACCAAATCAAGCTCTCTTTTTGTTAACAATTGAAAAGCACAATTTTGTTTGTTTTTGGCAACTTGAAGCACATTACTACAACTTGGACCCAAAGATTTACAACCAGATATTTTGTACTTTCAAAGGCAAAAATAAATGCAAGAATTTTACAAAAACATATATGAAGCAATTAGACAATAAATATAAAATTTTGAAACTAATTATTCATTCTCTGCAAATATACTCGATATAGGCTTTCACAAGATCAAAGTTTAGGTAAATTTCAACTTTCTTTAAATAACAATATTACTTTGCTTTTACAAAATAATGTTTGAAACCAATGATCCAAATTCAAATAAAAGAAATGTGCAAAGCTATTAATCAATGGTGCATTTTATCAAACAGATGGAGCGCATAAGGAATGAACACAAGTTGTAAAATCAATAGAACATAAATTCCTAAACACCCAATACAAAAATCGTTCAAGATACATCATTCCATCAAGACCAATCATCCAAGAGATCAGAATGGATATCAAAGGAATCAAAAGAAAAAAAATCATCAAGAACACGAATGGCAGAAAATTTCAGGGGCCCGGGCCAAAAAAAACTGGAAAATTTCAAGAGATCAATAAGATTCAGTGACTAAGCCTATCAATTTGATCTTCCATTTATAATTTTATACAGATTGTATCACCATCAAATTCATGAAAATACATAATTACACAAGTCAGGTGGAAAAAAAACAAAAACAAAAAAAAAACTGAGAATAGAGAAGAGAAATAGAGATAATAAAAAACTTGTATCTGGGTAACAAAAAGTAAAATCTGGGAGAAAGTATTATGGGAAAAAAATCACTTACAAGTTTAGAAGAAAGAAGAAAATAAAGATTCACAAAAACAATGAATGGTTGAAAGTTCGCTTCGTCAACTAGAGAAAGAGGAGAGTCAGAGCAGAGATGAAGATGGGCATGCGGAAAGAAGCAGAAACTGAGCGTGGCGGTGGCGGTGGCGGTGACAGCAGAGGGGAGGCGGACTGGAGAAGTGAAATTTTTTTTTTTTTTTTTAATTTTTATGGGAGAGGAGATTTGTTTTTTTTTTGACTAAGGAGAGGAGATTGTTTTGAAACAGAGAGATGCGGCTGGCTGGTTAGGAATTTTTTCTCCTTTACGCGGATTGATGAGCTGGCACTTCATAGGAGCCATTAGATGGCTTCAACAGCTGAGATTTGTGCCATTGCACACCGTGCAATACCTAGGGTATTGCACGGGATCTCAATCCCATGTTAAACGAAGCTGTAATAAAGTGGCTGATACTCTGGCTAAAAAGTCTACAACTAGGCTAGATTTTCAAATTTGGTTAGAAGACATTCTCAGGAATTTTCAGTACCCTTGGTTCTTGTGTGTCAATTTTTAGTACGTTGTGTGTCAATTTTCATTAATGTGATTCTGTGAACATCGTAAATTCCACCGCATGGATCTGACTGCTTAATTCGGTAAACAAATTGGTATCTTTTTATTTATAAATAGCCTATAATTGAGGGCCAAATCTATAGATAAATAAAAGATAACCATGTCCCTTATCTGAAATTATTTATAAATCCCTTGACTCATGAGTCTTGCTGATTTGTCAAATTGTTGTTGGAGTGGACTCATATATATCTTGACTGGGTATTCATATCCACGCATATTGCATGTCGATCTTCCTGTTGAGCCATGGATGCATATCTACAATTTACTGTTGTTGCCTATACGTTGCTTGGAAAGGCAAAGAAATACAGTTACAGCAAAGAGGCTCCTGAACCAGCTGGTGCATGGCCTAGAATTGGCCACCTTCACCTTCTTCTTGGTGCTGATCAGCTTCTCTACCGAACACTAGGAGCAATGGCTGATAAATATGGCTCAGCATTCAATATCCGCCTAGGCAGTCGCCGAGATTTTGTTGTGAGTAGCTGGGAAGTAGCAAAGGATTGCTTCACCATCAATGACGAGGCACTAGCTTCACGTCCAGCAACAGTAGCTGCAAAACACATGGGGTACAATTATGCGGTGCATGGTTTTTCACCCTACAACTCCTTCTGGCGTGAGATGCGAAAGATTTCAACGCTTGAACTTCTCTCAAATCGTCGGCTTGAGATGCTCAAGCATGATAGGTTCTCTGAAAATGAGATGGTGATAAAGGAGCTATACATTTTATGGGTCCAAAATAGCTCTTCTCCTTTGCTTGTTGATCTTAAACACTGGTCAGAAGAGTTGACACTCAATGTGGCGGTCAGAATGGTTGCGGGGAAACGTTATATTAGTTATTCTGCTGCTTCTGACAGTGGCGAGGCAAGGAGGTGTTAAAATGTAATCAAACAGTTCTTTCATCTGATGGGCATTTTTGCGGTTTCGGATGCACTTCCATTTCTAGTTAGGTTGGTTGGATTTGCAGGAGCATGAAAAGGCAATGAAGAAGAATGCTAAGGGGATGGGTACTATATTGGGAGGCTGGCTGGAGGAGCATCTTCAAAGGAGAGTTTCTGGTGAGGTTAAGGCTGATGGTGAGCAAGATTTCATTGATGACATGTTGTCACTTCAGGAAAAAGGTCAACTCGCAACTTTTCAATATATATGATACAGACACTAGCGTCAAGTCGACTTGCCTGATATATATGTTGGTTGGTTTGGTAGAATATTAATCCTTTATTTTTTTACAATAATTATTATCTAACGTGTGATTTCACTACTTTAACAAACCATATGATTTTCTTCTCAAAAAAAAAAAAAAAAAAAAAACCAACCATATCATTTACACGAATTTGTAAAATGACTGTGGTGGAGTTGGCTACCAACAGAGTTTCTAGGCTGAACCTTAATTTTGAGCCATCTCAAGACAACATAGAGCCCAAATAATAGGCCTATTCTTGGATGGCCATGCATTCAAATTAATCCACTTGCCTCAAGATTTGACTTGTTTCAAGGGTTTCGAGTACACTAGATTGGATGCAGAAGCCATATATGACCATGTTAACGTAGTCTATTATATTTAGCGCATAATAAAATTGACATTACTTATGTAAAAGTGATATTGTTCTAATCATGAATTATCACACTTTAACAAGTTGTAAAAAAGAAGAAGATAAGGTTTCATTGTTAGCATTAAATTCTTTGAGAAATATTACTTGAAACCTATTCCTCTTTAAACGAAATAGATCTTTAAGTTCGTAAAACTTTTATGCAGGCACTTATCCTTGGCGGCAGTGACACCGCATCAGGAACGTTGACATGGGCCATCTCACAACTTCTGAACAATCGAAAAGCGTTGTAGAAGGCACAAGAAGAATTAGAGCATCATGTTGGTATGCATAGACATAGGGCTTGCCATAGACATTTTGGAGCAGAGAACTAAAAATGAGGTATTTTTTAATATTTATATATTAATTAAATTAATGTTTATTTAATATTTTTATATTATAATATATTTCATTTAAAATCTATTTTTCTTGTATTTTGAGATGTAATATTACCATTTAAAATCCATTTGTTGTATTGCAAAATTAAATATTATTGTTATTTTACAATTGTATCATTTTATTATCTTCTAACTCTTTTTGGTGAATTCCTTACTCATTTGTGATATTTTCATCTAAATTTTGTGTTATATCTTGTTTATAACTCATAAAAAATTTATTCATTGATCATTTTTGAGACTCAATTAATTATTTTTTTTTTAAAGTTTTTCATATCCAAATGCATATCTTTTAGTAGAAATTTATAATCAAACAATATATTTTTAAAGATTTTGGCTTTTTGGCGTAAATGCACTATTAGTCTCTACATTTTGGATTTTTTCTATTTTGGTCAATACATTTTAATTTTACCACTTTTAGTCCACAAAGCAATTAACGCATATTATTTTCGTCATTTCCATCAGTGAACCGACGGAAATAGCTGAGTTGGCTGCCGGAGGAATTAAAATATTATAAAAAATGCCACATCAGCATCTAATTTTTTTTTAAAAATAATTTATCAATTTTAACTAAATAAAAAAAGAAAAAATAGAATTAAAAACAATAAGAACACAAAAATAAACCCAGAACTAGGCACAAAATCAAATTTAAAAACACAAAGAGCACAAAAACAAACAAAAATGAAGGAATTCAAAATCCCAAAATGACAGAATACATAAGAGCACAAACCCAAAACAATTATATAAACCCAGAAATCAAACACAGGAAAATCATAAAAGAATATTGTAATAAAACTTGATTGCTTAACACAAACCCAGCTCAACCACAAACCCAGCTCAAACACAAACTCAGAACAAACCACAAACCCAGCTCAACCATAGAAAAATCGTAAAAGAATATTGTAATAAAACTTGATTGCTCAACACAAACCCAGCTTAACCACAAACCCAAAACCAACCCAAAACTAAACACAAACCTAGAGTATTGTCATATTATAATCGATTGCTCAACCACAAACCCAACTTAACCATACCGACACAAACCCAGCTCAATCCCTCTGTTTTACCCTTTAACCTCCACGTCTCATTTTTGTGGATCAAGCGCCGTTTAAGATGCTCTTAGCTTGTAGATCAGAGACTTCAGAAACCCCATCTCTTCCTCAATGAGATAGGAATCGATCACGAACAAGAAAACAAGTGGCGATTGGTCGATTTGGTTGTCATGGGAGTACTTGATGGTGGTGTAATTGGGGAAGTGGTTGTGTTGGAAGCAGAAAGGGCAGATCTAGATCTTGGTGGCGAAGTCGACGATGGCGAAGGGGTTGAGGACAGAGTGACATGTGTGGCAGCAGAGAGGGGAGTAAGGGAGGACAAATGTCCCAGGAATCGAGATTGGGGTTGTACATCTTGACTGCTAAACGGCCCTCGATGTCGACAAGGTTGCCAATGAATTTGACAACATTGACAACAATGAAATTAAGTCAATTGTGGCTGTGGTTAGAATAGAAGACTCTGAGGAGAGGGTTGAGGTGAGAGTAGTGTAAAGGGGAAGTGGTGGAACTGTGGTGAGAGAGGATTGGGGAGAAGGAGAAGGTAGCTGCGGTGGTGAAGAGGAAGCCGGTGGTGGAAGTAGTGTTGTTGTTGGAGAAGGAAGTGTTGGAAGGGAGGTGGAACCAGAGGTTAGAGATGGGGTCGAAGGCGAAAGATTGGTGGTTCTTAGAGGAGGTGTTGTGGAGGCCGTAAAGGAAAAACCATGGATGAAGAGAGGAGGAATTCTACCATTTTGAGATTTTGAATTCCTTCATTTTTGTATGTTTTTGTGTTCTTTGTATTTTAAAATTTGAGTTTGTGCTTGGTTCTGGGTTTGTTTTTGTGTTCTTATTGTTTTTAATTTTTTTTTTTTTAAGTTAAAATTGATAAATTATTTTTAAAAAAAATTAGATGCTAATGTGGCATTTTTATAATATTCTAATTCCTCCGATAGCCAACTCAACTATTTTTGTCGGTTAATTGATGGAAAGGACGAAAATAACATGCATTAATTGGTTTAGGAACTAAAAGTGGTAAAATTAAAATGTAAGGACCAAAATGAAAAAAAGCTAAAATGTAGGGACTAAAAGTGCATTTACGTCAAATAAAAAATACCTTTCAAGTGTAGAGCAAATGAGAAATAGAACCTGATTTATATAAAAAGTATTGTTGTAGTTTCACGAACAACAACAAGTTTTTAGGAATCTCAACCTGCATAAATAAAGACTTATTCAATATATTACCACTAACTAAAATATACATATAAAAACACAAGATTAAAATTAAAAAAAATTTAAGTATAGCCATAACACAAGGCTTATTAATAAGACCCACGCATAAAAAAAAAAACAAAACAAATCGTATCTAATATACATAACCCCCAAAAAAAAAAACATCGGCTTGATAAAAAAAAAAAAAAATTGAAGGCCTAAACAAACGTGAAAGTGTGAAACGTCTAGGCAGGCCTAATCTTTTTATCTTAACAAATAAAGAGAAAGGCTGAAATCCAAGCGCCCAACCCAAATAAATTATACTTGATACGCAGAAAACTCAAAACGGAAAAAACCTAGAGCAGAGGCACAGAGGCAGAGCACTGAGTAGTTGAGAGAGGCAGAGAGAAGAGAATTAGAGAAGGAATGAGAGAGGCGGAGAAAGCTTGCTTGAGCAGTTGAGAGAGGCGGAGAGCAGAGAGAAAGAAGCAGAGGGAATGAAAAAACTAAAAATTTTAGGGATTTGAGTTGTTTTACTTGTTTTGATTTGTGATTGTTTTGTGGTTAATCTCTTAGATCAGATTTGTAGTTTACCTTGTTGATTTTTGGTTTGTCTAGAGGATAATAATGCTATTTTTGGGTAATGATTTTGTTTAGAACCAATATTTAACTGGATTTACCAAAATTTTTGTTTTTTGGTTAAAAGGATGTGCTGGATATTTTTAATTCATCTGAAACTAATTTTTTTCCCCTACTACCCCTTATTTTCTAAAATTTTGGGACCCTTCTTCCACTTGGAGGCCTTAGGCAATTGCCTAATTTGCCTAGTGGGAGGGCCAGCCTTGCATAGACAGGTTGAAGAATCAGACATGAATAACCTTGTTTATCTTTAAGAAATTATCAAGGAAACTCTTTGTTTATACCTAGCTGGTCCACTCTTAGGACCGCGTGAAGCATTGGAAGATTGTAACGTTGCTAGCTATAATGTTAAAGCTAGCAATCACTTTATAGTGAATGTATGGAAGATTCAAAGAGACGCAAGGGTTTGGCCTAATCCGTCTAGTTTTCAACTAGAGAGATTTCTCACAACCCATGTGAATGTTGATTTTAGAGGTGAAAACTTTGGAATTTATTCGTTTTGGGTCTGGCAGACGATCATGCCCTGGTGTGTCATTTACCATACAAATCCTTCACTTGATGCTTGCTCGTCTACTTTATGCCTTTGAATTTGCAACCCCATTGGATCAACCTGTTGACATGACTGAAAGCCCTGCTACAACTCTTCCAAGACCAAAAGCAACTTCATTGGAGGTTCTTCTTCCCCCCAAAACTCCCGGCCAAGCTCTATGGCTATTGAAGTGTTTGTTGGCAATGTTAGAGATGTTCGATCTAGTGGATTGTACTCTGTGATGGAGTGGTGGTTTGTCTCCTTGCATTTAATTAAGTTTTTTTTTTTTTTTGAGGGACTGCTTTTAGTTAAGTTCATTTATTGTATTTAACACTGGATATAAAGTCTTGCTTTGTTTGTGACCAATTGCTTGGATACTGAAGAGGATAAAAAAGTAAGTGACGAACACCTCTGAACGAAAAGAACGGCACTGGGCCTATGGTCTGGTAAAGGACGGGTCCAAGGTGTACGGATACCTAGTAGACGGAGATAAAGTCCACGTGGCCTTCATCTGGTTTGCCTAGTCTACAAGGACTCATAAATGGAAATAACTTGCGTCTCACGAATAACTCTAAGAGTCCTAATGTGAATAGAACTTTAATTGAGAAGGATTCCGTAATATACGCCATTGATGATGATCTTCTCTATAAGGAAAAGATCTCTAGGAAATATAGAATATCCAAGACGTACTCTCCTAGAAGGAAAGAACTTCTTGGGCAAGGCAGGATGTTAACCCTACACTACTATAAATATCTCAAAGCCCTCACAAATCAAGGTACGCATAATTCTTCCTAACTCTAGCACTCTAGGGTTGTAAAAAGTTCTAACTTGACCTTTGGAGGGTTTTCGGCCGGTACCACACCGGTGCTCTCTGTTAGGTTTTCTCTTTTTATGTTGTGCAAGAATTGTTTCGAGCACGTGAGAACCCTGTGACTAACTGGTAGATTTTCGTCTTCATCAGTCCTCAGGTAGAAAGTTATGACGGGTCCAAGGACCCCTTAGATCACTTGAAGTCTTTCAAGACCATAATGCACCTTCAAGGGATACCAGGCGAGATCATGTGCAGAGGCTTTCCCACTACGCTGAAGGGACCTGCAAGGATCTGGTACAGCAGTCTGACGCCCAACTCCATTGGCACTTTCAAGGAGTTAAGTGCTCAATTCACGTCACACTTGATCGGGGCTCACAGGCATAAGAAATCCATCGTGTGTTTGATGAACATTAGGCAGCAGGAAGATGAGATGCTACGATCTTACATAACTCGCTTTAACAAGGAGGCTCTTTCAATAGACGAAGCGGATGACAAAATACTCGTGGCGCCGTTCACAAACGGATTACGGAAGGGTAAGTTCCTATTTTCTATATATCAGAATGACCCAAAGACTATGTCAGAAGTGCTTTATAGGGAAACCAAATACATGAAAGTGAAAGACGTGCTACTGGCCTGAGAAGAGAAGCCCAGAAAAAGGGAAAGGTAGGAAGATACACGATTGGACAGAAGACGGAAGATGGCCAGGATTGGAGAACGGCGGGAGGACAGACGTTCCAAACCACCCACGGGGAAATTCAAGAGCTTCACCCCGCTGACGGCTTCGATCGACCAAGTGCTAATGCAAATAAAGGATGAAGGAGCCCTGACCTTTCCCGGTAAACTAAGAGGAGATCCAAAAAAAAGGTAAAGGGACAGGTAGTAGCTGACTTCATCGCTGAGTTCACACAAATGGAAGACCAGAGGGCAGAGGAAGTTCCCGAATGGAGCCTTCACACAGACGGGTCCTCTAACAGACACGTAGGTGGGGTTGGCATGGTTCTCCACACCCCGAAAGGAGATAAGATCGAGTGCATGATTCGTCTAGACTTTTCTGCTACCAATAACAAAGTAGAATACAAAGCATTAATAACAGAATTGGATCTCACAATAGCTGTAGGAGCAAAGAGAATGGTCGTATACTCTGACTCCCAAATCGTGACCAGCCAGGTTAATGGCAGTTACGAGTGCAAGAAAGAAAGAATGAAGAGATACCTCGAAGAGGTAAAGGATTGAACAAGTAACCTCCAGATCAAAGTTATTCAAATCCTAAGGGAGGAGAACCAAGGTGTCAACCAACTTGCAAAAGCAGCTTCAGCAGAACCTATGATCGTCCCGAACCAGGTATTATCCTTCGTTCAACTTTTATCATTAATAGACAGTACTGGCGTGTAGGAAGTAAGCAATGAAACTGTTTGATGACCCCGATAGCCGCCTACCTAAGGGACGGCAAGCTACCAGACAACAAGGAGGCTATAAGAAAGTTGAAGGTTAGAGCGGCCCGGTTTACCTTGATTAAAGACATTCTATACAAGAGGGGTTTCTCCTAACCTTACCTGAGGTGCCTCGCCTCTGAAGAGTCAGACTAAGTTATGAGGGAGGTCCATGAAGGAATTTGCGGAAAACACTCTGGATCAAGGTCCTTGGTGCATAAGCTACTCCGGGCAGGATATTACTGGCCAACAATGCAAAAGGATACCGGTGCATACGTTAGAGCCTGTGACAAATGCCAGCGGTTTGGCAATCTCATAAGGCAACCAACATAAGAGCTCACCCCTATGACACCCCCATGGCTGTTCGCGCAATGGGGGTTAGATATCATAGGCCCCTTCCCAACAGCAGTAAGACAGTTGAAGTTCTTAGTGGTTGGCATCGACTATTTCACCAAATAGGTGGAAGTTGAGGCTTTGGCTACTATCACAGAGAAGAATATCTGAAATTTTGTATGGAGGAACATCATTTGCAGGTATGGTATTCCCAGGGTGCTTGTCTCAGATAACGAGAAGCAATTCGACAACGACGCATTCTGAGATTTCTGTTCATAACTAGGGATCAAGAACCACTACTCGTCACCCCCCACCCACGGGCCAACAGACAGGTTGAAGTCATGAACCAACCCTTGCTCAAACTCATCAAGACTCGGCTCAAAGGGACAAAGGACATATGGCTGGATGAATTACCAAGTGTTTTATGGGCATACGGGACGATGATAAGGACACCAACAGGGGAGACACCATTTTGACTGGCATATGGTAGCGAGGTAGTCATCCTAGCAAAAGTAGGGCTTATGAGTTACTAGGTTAGAAACCACAACCAGAGAAAGAATGATGAAGCCATGCGCTTGTAGCTAGATCTGGTGGACGAAGTCAAAAGCAACGACAGAGCAAAGATTAGCACAGTACCAGAACCTCATGGCGAAGCATTACAACTCCAAGGTCAGGCACAGGGACTTCTAGGTTGGAGATCTTGTCCTGAGGAAAGTAGCCGGCACTACAAAAGATGCCTCCTAGAGGAAGCTAGGGCCTAACTAAGAAGGACTGTACAGGATCACCTCATGGCATAAAAAGGGAACACATTACCTAGAAACACTGGAATGGCAAAAATTGAATCACCCATGGAATACAGAGCACTTGAAGAAGTACTACTAATAGACGATGAACAAAAACAACGATAACATCACACTCCTCATTTCCAGTTTATCTTTTTCAGCAGATAGTTGTAGTTTTTATTTTCTATAGTACTCTTAGAGCTCAAAGGCCAATTTTCTTATTTTTTATGTATAATATTTTACTCATCCATTATAATAAGAGGAGTTTATTCAGAACATATTGAATGATTCCACTGAGGTTCGTCCACTAAGTCCATAAAGTGGACGGATCCAATGAAGGATGAAATTTAGTAAAGCCCACAAAGTGGACAGATCCCATGAAGGATGAAATTTAATAATCCACAAAGTGGGCGGATCATCCCATGAACGATAAAATTTAGTAAAGTCCATAAAGTGGACGGATCCAATGAAGGATGAAATTTAGTAAAGTCCACAAAGTGGACGGATCCCATGAATGATGAAATTTAGTAGTCCACAAAGTGGAAGGATCATCCCATGAAGGATGGAGTTTAGTAAAATCCACAAAGTGGACAGATCCCATGAGGGATGAAATTTAGTAAAGTCCACAAAGTGGACAGATCACCCTAAAAAGGATGAATTTACGAAGTCCAAAAAATGGATAGGAACAACGATAGAATAAAATCAACTGTTAAACAGTTTCTTCTATCAAATCGACAATTATGTGATGGGTCCTTAATATGGAAATAAGACATAGTTCATAACTGGACGGGTAAAATGATTTTATTAGAATTGCAAGACCACAAGTGGACGGGTTTCTACGACAAGCTTAAATCACACATTCGTAGGACAGATTCACCAACAAAATGAATTACTGATCCCACGAATGGACGGGATTTAATTGTATATATGAATCCACATGTGGACGGACCCTAAATTAAGGGTTGCACATTGGATAAAAGAAAAGCCAATCAAATATACAAGTAGACGGATAAAAAGCAAGCAATTGAATCACTTAAGCCCTATAAAACGAAATATGTCCACATACAAAAAACATGACGGACAGAGCTGTCCTTAACATTCTTAAAAAAAAAAAAAAAAAACTACTGTTGCTGGGAAGTGTTTCAATCTTTTCTTCATTGTCTGGTTGATGGCCATCACCTTCGATAGGCTTCACTTGGCTTTCAACAGGAGTTGGGTCTTCATTCACAAGAGGATCATTGACGGTAAAAAAAATCCTTTGTACTCTCAGAATGGACGGATTGAGCTAAAGTATGCCCCTGAACCTCAATAGTGACGTGGGACACGTCCAGATCTGGATATGAAGCCTTGACCTGATGGAGGGCATCATCAAAAATTTCAGCGAAGGAGTTACCAAGCTCTGCTAAAAGGAGGTCGGAGTCACGGTACTCGCGTATCGGCTTCTCTTTAGCCTGACGGAGCTAACCCTTGGCATTCGTGATCTCTTTATCTTTATCTTTTAGGATCTACATCAACTGCTCCATCTGTTTTTCTAGTTCTCCACTGACCTACTCAAAGCAGGCAAATTTTTTCTCCATGCCTGCCTTCTAGGCCTTCAGATCGTTCAACTCATCCTCCGTCGCTTTACTCTTTTTCCTAAGACGGTCCAAGGTCGTCTCACGGTTCAAACAGTGACCCATCAGTCCCTTCATCATCAACATCGCCTAAAAGCAAAATCATAAGTATGGTAGAAATAATATTGATAATAATCAAGGAGGGATGGATATAAGGTACCTGAGCAATGCTAAAAAGGCCCGTCTCCCCCATCGCTTCAATAGCATGGTTGCTAAGATCCTCGTAGTAGTCGATGGTGATAATAGATGAGAGCTTTTCCAAAGCATACTCAAAGTCCTCTTGGAGGAGGACGGGTGGTTTCTCATCGACGGTGGCTGGACCCTTCATCAAACCTTTGCCTTTTTCTGGCCCTAGGGGAGTGACCGTTCTCTTGGTTTTAGCTTCCAACCCTACAACGGGCTCAGGAATGGTTTTAGGCTTTTTAGGGTGATGGTCAGATTTCTCCGGTTGCTTCCTTTTAGACGAGACGGTTGAACTCGTCCCTTTGGAAGGTTGACCAGCTCCAGTTTCTTTTTGGCCGCTTGTTGTTCGATGAAGGCCCTTCTTTTAGCATCGTCCATTTCTACAAAAATGGATGGGTGTTCAACATTGGGAAATATAAAGCAGAAAAGAATTGAAAGCATTAGATGATGGACTTACGTTTGTGAACTCTAGCGTCGTAACGATGGGCAGCTACAGTGGGCTCAGGACCTTCACAATACCAATAGAGTGTGTCAAGGGTAACCAATTTAGCCCACGTCCTCTCTTCAAGCTTGGTCTTGTTAATAATTTTCTCTAGGAAGCTCCACTACTCTAGTGAGACTTGTGGACAGTCTCGAGCTGCAAAAGAAGATGGTTAGAGTAACATGGTGAAAGTAAAGCAAGGTTTGAGCATATATGGGTGAAAACTAAATGAGTGCATACCAGACAGAGGCATTATGCCCCATGTTGTGTCGACGAGCATTTATTCGTTATCACCTAGACGACACATCCACTTGTCCCTTTCCATGAAAAAATACCTACTCTTCTAGTTCCTATTAGAGTCAGGGGTATCGCGCACGAGCCTCAACAACGGGCTCCTAGCCATGAAGCTATACATACCCCTTGATTGTGTGATCTTGGTGGGACGGTAACAGTGAAATAATTTTTCCATCGTCAACCTTCGTGCACCGTCAGACATAGCCCCGTACAAGACCTCCATGTTGAGAAAGAACCTCCAGGAGTTTGGGGAGATTTGTGTGACAGCCAAACCTAGATATTGAAAGAGGCAACAGTGGAGAGAGCTTAGGGGAAATTTGAGCCCTGCCTTTAGCATTTGCTCGTAAACCCCGACACCATCAACACCTTTATAATAACATTTCTCTGACTTATTGGTTAGATGGAGACGAATGTTGACAGGAATTTGTACTTGGGCCTAAGAGTTTTGAAATGAAACTCTTTGACCAAGGACCTAAAATTGTTGACCGTCCACAGGGGTAGCATGACGAACTCCCTAAAGTCGTCCGGACCAATGATGGATTAGATTGGGGGGTCAACGCCGTCTAGGCCGTCACTGGAGACATCCTCTGGTCTGTCCGTCTCAAACCCTCATCATTTAAGGAAGGAGAAGTAGTAGACAGATTCCTTTCTTCACTTGAAGCGTCAGGGTCTTTTTGACCTGATGGGAATCCTTCATCGTAGCCTGCCCCGTCGCGGACAAACGAATGATTACTCGACGCACTGGACATCTGTCACCTACATGTGACGGTAAACCCTAAAACACTGACGGATCTAAAAAGTACAAAGATTTAAAAAAAGAAAAAGTTCATTGAAAAGAGTACATATCGGTTGAAATTAAGCAGTGTAAGGTTAACGATGGATGAGCTGGTTGAACGGTATAACTCTCTAAAAAGGCGACGGTGGTGCTCTGATTTCAAGATTTCTATGAAAAGTGAAGAATGAAGGGTGAGAAGGGCAGTTTTTATAGAGGAAATGACACAGAATACGAAGGGTCGTTTTGAGTGATGAGCTACTGGGTGAACGCCATGTGTCCAACATCATAAATAACCCCCAGCTAGCCTGCCATTATAGGTTTGGTTTCCAAGGAACAGAAAGACCGTCACTCCACGGGTCCGTCCACTTTGTAGTCATGAATCCAAGGAGTGAGAGGGCAGCTGAAGAGGATAAAAAAGTAAGTGACGAACACGCATGAATGAACAGGACGACACTGGGCTTATGCTTTGGTAAAGGACAAGTCCAAGGTGTACAGATACCTAGTGGATGGATATAAAATCCACGTGGCCTTCATCTGGTTTGCCTAGTCTACAAGGACTCATAAATGGAAATAACTTGTGTCTCACGAATAACTCTAAGAGTCCTAATGCAAACAGAGCTCTAATTGAGAAGGATTCCGTAATATACGCCATTGATGATGATCTTCTCTATAAGGAAAAGATCTCTAGGAAATATAGAATATCCAAGAGGTACTCTCCTAGAAGGAAAGAACTTCTTGGGCAAGGCACGATGTCAACCCTATGCTATTATAAATATCTCAAAGCCCTCCCAAATCAAGGTACGCATAATTCCTCCCAGCTCTAGCACTCTAGGGTTGTAAAAAGTTCTAACTTGACCTTCAGAGGGTTTTCGACCAGCATCACGCCGGTGCTCTCTATTAGGTTTTCTCTTTTTAAGTTGTGCAGGCGTTGTTTCGAGCATGTGAGAACCCTGTGACTAACTGGTGGATTTTCTTCCTCATCAGATACTCTCACATTTGAGATCATGTAACAGCTTAGATAGTCCCACATTTCAAATGTTTCGATGAAAAAACTGAATTTCTTAGAGGTTAAATAGGATAAGAAATCCTATTGCTATTAGGATACCCGTATTAAACCTTCAAGTACTAATAGAACAGATGGGGGAATCTAAAACACCTTAAATCGTACCTGTTAAACGTTAAATTAGGCTTAAAAATAGGAAAAGATGAAAAAAAAAGACAAAATTTGGAAAATTACAAGATCAAATCTTACATATTACTAGGAGCATTCTATAAATTTCACAATCCTAAATCTAACTACTGAAATATTAAAGGAAAATGCTATATCTACAATATTTTCACAATATATTCACAACAAATTTTAAATAGTGGATTGTTATTAGTAAGCAAAAAAGTAATTTAAATTGTAAATTCAAATTAGAACTAATAACAACTTACTATTTGTGATTTGTATTGAAAATATTATGAACGTCGTACTCCTCAGTATTAAAACACTACACATGTAACCAAAAAGAAAAAAGTTGAGTCCATAGTTGTAGGTTGGCAGATCGTGAAATATGATCAAATGTAAGTCTTGTAAGTGTATTTTGAAATAATTTCAAAGTGAAGACTAATGCCGAAGACTGCTTAAGGAAGACTAAACGTTATGTAATCTCGATAGCTAGTTGATTGATTGAGACTTAAGTAAGTTTGATTGATCTTGAAACGTGGCAGAATTCAATTTTCTAGCTCAATCCATAATCTAAGCTTCTAGGTTTACATTCCACTAAAGGAAGACTATAAAAGAAAATCTAGAAGACGTGATTAATGACTTTTTGAAAGTACTGCCTTTGCATCTATGGTTTGATTGTACCATGCTCTCTTAAGGTAGCGACTTCGACCACTAACATCTTATTGCAACCTCGAGTAGGAAATTTACTACCATGATCACGTGCTAGCTCCGAGTCCACGAACTACTTCTTTCTTGGATTCCCAGCAAGTACAAATACTCCTGCTTGTATATCTTTAAGCTCTTGAAACTACAACTGAATCGATCACCAAGTTCTTGACATCAATCTAGATCTTAATAACCCTAAGTGTATGTGAAGGCAAACACCTCTATAGCTCACAAGAGATTCACACACACAGCATAAAGAGAGCACGCCTTTCGATCGATCGAGTCTAATTCTCAATCAATAGAGCCAAGCAGAATTGCACAGTAAATTCTACAGTGCACTCGATTCCAACTTTACATAAGACACATATACTTTGAGCAGTATAAATAAGACTAACACGTTTTGATCATGGTTTGCCAATATTACAAATTAGTGTTCTAATACATTTAAACCTAAAGGTCTTAGAACCTAACATGTACATAGTGATTTGTTTTGCCTATGAGGTTGGTGGTTCAACTTTCATTTTTTCTTTGGCATACTTTTTCCACTTATTTTTTCTATGTTACCATATTAAGTTTCTCATTTAATTAATGTCCACTTGTTTATTTTGAGTAATTCTTAAGTACTTTTGGAATACAAAAAATAGTGCTTCATTCTCTCACATTTATAGTAGGGTTTACTCATTGAATTTATGGTAAGATCTACTATGAATGTGAGAGGAGAGAACAAATTTATCCATACTTAGGAGCATCTTAAAGTTTATTTATTTTATTATATATATATAGGAGCATCTGAAAATTTTCTGTTTATTTTATGCAATATTGTGTATGATTGCTTAAACCAATGTAAAATAGCAATTGAACTAATTTATTCAATTTGACTTAAAATTGGTTAGTTGGTACAACCGAGGCGTAAATACGAGTGAAATTGGACCCAATACGAGTGAAATTGACAGGAAGGCGGGAGCTATATGGTTGAGATTTTTTTTATATATAGATTTATTATTATTATTATTATTATTATTATTATTATTATTATTATTATTATTATTATTATTTTGGGTTAAAGAATTACTATTTGGCTTATCAATTTTTTAGTGGGTGTGCCATATTTGGCTTTGTCACTATGGCCTCATTGTGTGTGCTATGGTTGGTGTGTCATATTGTTGTTTTGCGACACCAAAATAAAAAGATTATTCATATTATTAGAAACGTTCCTAATGTGGTTATAAAAAAACAATTCATTCAAAAGCATCTTATATTGTTGTTTTGTGACACCAAAACAAAAAGAATATTCGTATTATTAGAAGAAAAATGCTAACCGATGTCCTTAGAAGAATAGTTAATAATCAATTCAAAGAAAGTTTTTATGGGTAAGGAAAAAAAAAACAATTAATATTTTGACAGTTTTTTCCATTTTCCATAAAAGTCATGTCAAAAATCTCTTAAAATGAATTGTTAACCATTACCCTAAGAGAACCCGCTAACATAACCCTTTTTAGAAAAGTTCGTTACTAGTAGAAAACCTGATTCTCAAGAATAGAGTCCAACCAATGAACCATATAAGGTTTAATTAGTTGTTCATAAGATGCCTCTCAAACAAAAAGTTGTTGATAAGATATTAATCTTCAAACAAACTTCCAAGAAGTTAAACAAGAAAGATAAAAAATATGTGGGTTCCAGTTAGCTCAGCTGGTAAAGTTTCTGATGGTTGTATAAGAAATCTGATAAAATTTCTGATAGTTGTATAAGAGTTCATTACTAGTAGAAAACCTGATTCTCAAGAATAGAGTCCAACCAATGAACCATATAAGTTCTAATTAGTTGTTGATAAGATGCCTCTCAAACAAAAAGTTGTTGATAGATATTAATCTTCAAACAAACTTCCTAGTTAAACGAGAAAGATAAAAAATATGTAAGTTCCAGTTAGCTCAACTAGTAAAGTCTCTGACAGTTGTATAAGAAATTTGGGGTTCAATTCCCGCCTTCACCAAAAACTGATTGGTGTCTTGTTCTGATAATAAAGAGCTATTATCAGGAGTGGAGCGGACGCCATAGGTTAAAAACTCTCTCAAAAAAGAAAGATAAAAAATATAAGGCGACTGACAACCAACTAATTAAGCAGCCACCACCAACTTATTTTTACCATTTTTGAACCCGTTTCAAATACTAATTTGCTGCCACTTCCTAGCTTGTCCAAAATTAGGCTATCATTTTTTTTTTTTTTTTGATGAATATAAAATTAGGCCATCATGATCGACTATGAATTTTGACAGAAAATGAACATCCTTAGACAGAAAATAATTCATTCTCAGAGTCAGAGTTTGGCGATGCAATAAATAAGTGAAGCTTCCTTCAAGTGCATCGCATGTGACACATGTCCAAGTAGACCTTAACCTTCACAGCATGTCTTGCAAAGGCATTCCAATTTCCAGCACGGGGTTGTTGCAAGACCATTTTTGGTCGGCAAGAACCGTTTTCTGATAATGCCTTTGAATAGCATAGGACGGGCCATGACTTGAATGTAGGTTTTCTTTCATGTAGACATTTTTTAATAAACAAAAATGATAATGATCTTTGTAGATAATGATGAATGGATGGACGTGTGATTTTTTTTAATATATATATATATATAGACAACGTTCGAACTCGGATTCTTATTAAACGACAATAGACTTTGGAGTTGGGATGACCTATTGATTATAATAATTTTTAATTATATAGCAAAATCCTTTATTTTTAATAGAAAAATATATTATAAAAAATTAGTGAAACAAATCCTTTTTGAATGGGTATAGTTTTTGAAATGAAACACTTCTAGCAAAATGATGATAAAAATCTATACAATGAGGTTCTAAAAATTTCTTTCCTGTGTTTTATATTAAAGGGGGTATAACTTTTTGTGCGTACCCAAAATGTAGTTCTTGGGCTTAAACTCTATTTGGACTCACAATCTATTTATATCATGGACTTTTGGGTTTCCTACTGTGGGGGTTCCATGTTTGGTCACTCAAATACGCTCGCCTCTTTCTCTCTTTTTTGGACCTCTTGGAATCATTTTCTCTCTTTTTCTCTGAGTCTTTGTTCTTTGAATATTCTCCCAACTTTTCCCCAGCGTTCCCTCCCCCAAAAAACCCCCTCCAATCTCCAATCCTCCTCTCTTATTTATAGCTCAAGGTTAGTGGAAGAGCTATGATTATTTTCGTGGTCAGTGGAAAGAGAGGTCCAATGCTATTACCCTTAAATGGGTGTTTAGTTGGAAGTAGGAGGTGGTGAGAGTGGCATTGGAAATGGTTCCACCGTTAGATGGACTGCCCGGCAGCGATACTCCCTAGGTTTTGTCGAGCTCCCTATGTCACGACCCAAATCTGTACTTCAGAATTTAGAGCATGACCGTCATATTTATATCAAGTCTACCTCAATACTAACACGAACCAACCTAAACTAACGGTGCTTATCAAGAATTGTTTTCTGTATACCTGCTTATTTTCTTGCATAAAAGTCATAATATACAAAAATGATGAAAACCTTGAAAATTCATTTCATTTGAACTTTGCAAGATCACCATTTGCCTGAAACTTAAGGTATTCATGTAAATATTACATAGCTAAATGTTTAGCAAAACTCTTATTTACAAACCTAACCCCAAAGACATACAACTGAGGTTCAAAACAAACTAAGGTTTCGAATTACATCTATGCTCAAAGGATCAAGTATATTTTGATTCCTCCTATACAACAAAAGAGCTAAACTACTATACAATCTAACAAACGAGAATTATAGAATTCTTGCCACCTCTAATACTCTCGCTGCTTCGAGGAAGAACCTGTGCACTGAAATATAATAGGGTGAGCTGCGAAGCCTAGTAAGGTTTTAAGCTCCATAGGCCTTTGATAAGAATGCATGTAAAACAAATATTTTATGGACATGCCAGCTTTGATAAAATAGCATTCATACTATTCATATTGTTCTTAAAATAACTTATGAGCTTTTAGATTAAATATTTCACTTTCCTTTCATATAATAATAAAAGGACACGGTAAGGAACTTAAACATAATTTAGCATACTTTTCTTATCATCATACTTTTCCTATAACTTCCAAATAGCTTAATAGCTCATTTATAATACATATTAGTTAGTCCAATTGTAAGTCTGTCATTACTTTGGGAGGCTTCCAGCATATAGTGCCAGGCATCCAGCAATCCCCACAATGCTAGGTTATTCTGGAAATCATATCATAATACATGCTTTCAACCATGGGGGTAGATTGACATCCTCCACAAGTTGACGATTACCAATAATGGTGGGTACAGTAGAGCTAGTCCCACTTTTAATGGCCAAACAGAATTTCCATGGAAATACAAGTACTATAACCCTTACTGGCTGAGTTCAGATCATGACAATGGAATAACTAAAAACTATATTTTTCAGATACTATACTTTTACATAACTATTTCATAACAGTAGCATATCCAATTCTTTCTTTAAATATTACGTTCGTGATATGAGTAATAGCATCAATATGCTAAAATTATCATATATATAGGATTCAATAAGTTATGAACATAAATCTTTCCTTAAATCATGCTTATATGTAATATCTCTAATTAAAAGATTTTAATGTATTATAGTTTTCTAAACAGTACTTATACTTATCAAACGCACATGTCACAAATCCCTTACTTGAAAACAAAAGACGCGGGAGATTTGTACATGACGAGCTCAAGTGTCCATGTTCTCATTCTCATCACCTAAATGAAAAACCAAAACTTATTACTAATTACTCTTCCTAAATATATAAACTTATACCTCAAACACAACCTAGCTCTCAAACTTAATAAAATCTTAATTCCCATCACATAGAGTTACCCCAAGAACAAGGTACAATTATCAAACACATTACGTACCAAAACATAGAGAAACCAAGGCATAAAAATTCCTCTAAAAATTCCTCTATGATCTAAACATACCAAAAGATAAGCACATTAAATTATAGCTCAAAACATTCACCCTAACTTCAAAATTAAATCCATAAAGTCAGAGTTATCCTTCTTTGTTTACTGCTTATATCAGCAGCAAAAACCCCATTTGTAAAATACGAATGAGCTATCCATACACATCCAAATGTCATGAAAATTTACAAAACTACTCCCCTAGATGTCTAGTATATACCATAAAATTTTCAGAGTCAAAGCATAAAACCATGATTTATTAAAAATCGTACAATGCAACATGCTCAAATCTGTCCTGATAGAAAATCATGCAACTTAGAAATTAAACCATTTTTTTTATTAATCCAAATGCAGTGATACCACTTCCATAACAACCATATGTGTCTTAGGATTCATAAAAACTACTCCTAGCATCCTAATTCACAGCAAATGATTTAATACAGAATTTTCTTTTGGTAAACATCAAATCTGTCACAGTGACAGCTTCAGCACATATGTTCTTATAAAATCATCAATTAAATGCAATTGGTCTTCATTTCATTTGAGTATTTTTATACCAATACTATAAACATTCAAATAAATTATGAAGCATCCAATAGACCATAACACCATCAATCTTTCAACTTACTAAAACAGAAACACAACTTTGAAGATGAAACTTTAGTATTAGGCTCTTAATTTCTTCTTTAGAGTGAGATATATGTTGTTTTGGTGAAAGAGGAAGAAAGAGATCTTGCCGTGTGAAAGCAAAGAAAGAAGAAAAACAAAGGAGCAAAGAAAAGGAAGAGAGAAACAAGAAAAAGGAGCTGGACTTTCTGTCTGATGCAGCCAAGAAGATAAGGGAAGTAGACTTTTGTGGGGCACGTGTATGGCAAAGGAGAAAAGAAAAGATCAAGACCCACCTTTTCAACTTTTGGGCAATTATACTTTTCACCCCATATAAGCTTATATTTCAAGAAAGGCCCAAAGACAAAATAACTTTGCATATATATATATATATATACACATATCTTTATATTTATAAAATTTCTCTCTACAACATTAAAAGAGTATATATGTTTTATAATATCACCATATCAAAGTTTTTATGCACTTAAAAGTAATTAAGATGATAAAAAGCATATAAACTCAAAAAATTAATTATGCAATTAGGTTGAGGTGTTACACCTTAAGACTCATCTCCTTGGGAAATTGCATTCCCCGACCAAGTAGGACCTCGCTTTCGTGGTTCATGTCATGATTGGCTTCGTAGTGGTTCCCGAATTTTTGGTAGGGTGACGAGGATTACCTGGACCATGTTCGTGGACCCGGTAGAGTATGTATTTGCGCACGATACTTTATCATTTTAGGTCCAATGAGTTTTGGGCCTTGCATACATGGCCCCCCCTTGATTCGTGCCCGGCTCCCTGGCACGAGTCAAGGATTAGAGTCAAGCGTTGTCTAAGAAATTCAATGGACAGGTATAAGGTGGTTCAGAAGACTCATTAATGCGCCCTTAAAAAGGTGTGTGGTATGTGATTGCTGGCTTAATTGTCATCATTACTTGACGGTTTGTGAACTGAGATGACACGCGCGTGGCAATTGATATGGGGATTCGTAGGATATCCTGCTCCTTATTTATTAAGTAGCATTTATCCTTTCCCTTCTAGTTCCTATAAATAGTTCGCTTTGAATCCTTCTTTCACTTTTACGCTCTCCACTCTCTGAGTCTCCTCTCTGTTGTGCATTCATCCGCGTTCTAATCCTTCAACCCAGAACACCCCTATTTCCTAGAGCCCAAAGTAAGTCTTCTACCTCTCTCTTTTACTTTAGTTTCTTTCCTTAATCTTGGAGTCTAGGATGTGTTATGCTTACCTTCTAAACACTAAGGCGTCCTTAGCCACTTTTAGGTGAACATTCAACATCCCTAAGGATGTGAATGTGGCGTATTGCCATGAGAGCGAAATTGCTCTCTACAGAGGTTCTAACACTGCTTTTTTCCCTTTGATGTCAATCTTGGAGGGTGGGGTTAGGTTCCCCATGAATCCACTCTTACTTAATACCTTTAGGTTTTATGGTTTGTGTTCAGACCAACTCCCTCCCAATTTTTACTAGGTAGTCAGTTGTGTCAGTAGGTTGAATCAGATATACGGTTTGCAATTGAACCATCACAATATAAACTACATGTACAGTTTGTGTGGGAATAAGAACACCAATTATTACTTGAAAGTTAGGGATATGCAGGTACGGCTAATTTCATGCCTACCCGATTTTAACAGGAATTTCAGTGGGGAGTTCGTTTGGGTGAGCGGCAACTAGTTTACCGGTGAAATCCCTTGCCCCTTCTCGCGGCGTGAAGTTGGTTCATACTGATCACTAACTTGCTTTTCCTTTTCTTTTCGCTTATTTGAATACTAACTCACTGCATTCCTTTGTTGCAGACGGTAGAGTATTTACCCTAGATATTAGAGTGGAGCATGTGAAGGATCTGAATTTCGTACTCAGGTCCAAAATATTCGTTCATATCAACAGTCAGCTCCGGGTATCACACCTCATACTCGGTTGCACCCTCGAGTACAAGACATGGCAACCATTCAGCCAAGCCCTTTTAGTAGATAGTTAGGTACTGTATTGTATCGACGTTCGGCACACCAACTTTCTCCCCCCCTCGTTGACCGTCGGCGAAGCCCGAGATCTTGGTCCTCACTACACAATTGCTGAAGATTTTGCCCCGGTCAAGGATAAGTTGGTAGAATGAGTTTCTTGAGCCCTTAGAAAGCAGGAGCACATTCTCGTCGAAGGGAACAAGGCCTAGGTCCAAGCAGCCGAAAGAGAAGCAGCCGAGCCGATTGGCACTTAGGGCGCCAAATCCAACCAAGCAAAGAAAATGGTGAAGCAAAGAACGATGACCCTCACTCGGTTTTTGCCCGGGGCCAGCTCTGCAGCTCCACCTCAACTCCCCCAAGGAAAGGGTTAGAGTCTTCTTGCTGGTGAAGGCAAAAAGAGAAAGCACACCACCAAGAAAACCACCCCCGTGTCAGGTGACGCTCCATCGAAGACCCTACCCCGCGTAAAAGGTAGGCCCAAGATTCAAGAGGCAATGGGTGTTACTTAACCAGTGGCCCAAGTCGGGACCAATATGGCGTCTTCTTCCTAGCCCGAGGTTGGTTGGCAGCCCGTGTTTAGATTGGGCGACAAGTTTTTACTAGCGATCGCCAACGTTCGGACGTGGGCACAGGGGGAAGAGGGGCAGGTTGCTTAAAGTCTGGTGCAGGGCCTCTTTTTGCCCGAGGATGCTCACTTCTTCTCGAATGGTGACGGCAGGTCGCTAGCTAGGTGACTGCAGTGGCATACCATTGTGGTAATTTTCTATCTCTTCTTTTTCACACGTTGCAATATGTAGATATCTTTCTAGTCTTATCATTCTATTTGTTACGTCCTCAAGCCATGCAGCTGACTTGTGTCATTGACAAGAGACTAAAGGAGGTAGCCGAGGTCATTGATAAGGGAAAAGGCACTGAAAGCTGATGTCGAGGCCACGACCAAGGAGAATGGCGAAGTTGCTGATGCTTCTGAAAGAAAAGCAATAGACGCCGAGAAAGCTTGGTTGGCGGCAAAGAGGAAGTTGACAGACATGGTGACCAAAGTGGGCGAGACTGAGCTCAAATTGGCAATGACAGATAGCCTAAATTTGGCCCAAGCTGACCAGATTGCTGACTTGAAGGAAGCCCTTGAAGCCTGCTAGGACAAGTGGTACAACGTGGGTTTCATAGAGGCGAAAAATTCTGTGGAGCCTATTATTCACCAAGCCTAGCATCATGGATTCGGGGAGGGGTGGTTGGTGGCCTTTCAAGCAATAGGAGTGGCTGAGGATTCTCCCTTATGGAATCCTGAGTAGATTTCTTATCCGGCCCCTCCTTCTCTCGTTCAGAGTCGAGTTGGTGCCGAGGACAAGGAAGATACGCCAAGCATGAGGGATCTAGTGTGGGCGATATACTCCCACATAGAAATGGTTGACCTAGAGGTCATGAGCAGTATTTGTACCGGGGTCGAAGATGTTCAAAACCAGATCCCCTTTACAGTTCAGTCAGCCATGGATGTACCTGGGGAATATGATACTCAGACTCCACCTACCGATCCTGCTGCTTGAAGACTTAGTTTTTTTTTTTTTTTTGTTATTTACTGGTTTTACATTTGGTAAGCCTAGATCACCGAGTTGTGGCATAAAACAATTTCTTTAACTTTTGAATGGTTTTAATTAATCTCGTTGAGATGGAAGCTTGCGTGTTTTATTACTTTCCCCTTCTCCCTACTTTTTAACACATCCATGCTTGTTTGATAACTACCAAGTTTACACATGACTCTAGTCAATTTGCTCATCATACCTTATTTTCTCACTCACGGTGGTGGGGAACCCACATCAGAGTTGACTATATTTTGACACGTGATCGACACTTGCTCGGTAATATACATCGGACCAAGAACAAGTTTCATACCTTAGACGTGGCTTCTAGCTTAGGGTATTGCGTGCTTGGGCAGGAAAAATGAATTGAGGGGAGATTTCTATCCTTAGGATTCTTTAGTGTGAGGTTTCCACCCACTCGGTAATGAAGATTGAACCGAGAACAGGTTTCTGTCCTTAGAATATTTTACCTTAAGGTTATCACCTTCTCGGTGATGAAGATCGAACCGGGAACAAGTTTCTATCCTTAGAATATTTTACCTTAAGGTTTCCACCTTCTCGGTGATAAAGATCGAACCGAGAACAGGTTTCTGTGCTTAGGACATTTTGCTTTAAGGTTTCCACCTTCTCGGTGATGAAGATCGAACCGAGAATAGGATTCTGTCCTTAGAATATTTTACTTTCCTCTACGCGTATATTAATTAGGGCAAGTGAGTCAAAACGCATATTAGTCAGGGTAAATAAGTTGAAGATGAAGGAATCATAAGAACGAATACACCTGCATGAATAAACATCACTCTTGTATTAATTAACACTATGTGCATATAATACTACACTGAATAGGTATCCTTGTGTACGGATAACTAGTGATAAAATTTCTTCAGATTGTGGACATTCCATGGCCAGGGGAGTGGTCTCTCGCCTAGATCCTCCAAATAATACGCCCCTGCTCCTGTAATGGCAGTAATCCTGCACGCTCCCTCCCAACTTGGTGCCAGTTTTCCTGCGTTGACATCTCGGGTATTTCCCACAGCCTTACAAAGCACTAGATCTCCCGTGGCAAACTCCCTTCTCCTCATTCTTTTGTTGTACCTCCGGGCGAGCTTCTGCTGATATTCTACCAATCGGATGGTCGTCGCTTCGCGGTGCTCCTCCAGCAAGTTCAACTGTTTGAACATTAATTCTTCATTCTCAGCTAGAGTGAATCTTATGACTTAAGCGCTGCATAGGTTTATCTCGGCTGGTATGACAGCCTCTGCTCCAAAGGTTATAGAAAATGGGGTCTCTCTCGTGGATCTCCTCGGGGTCATCCGGTATGCCCACAGAACATTGGTCAGCTCCTCGGCCCATTTACCTTTGGTGCCTTCTAACATTTTCTTCAACCCGTTGACGATTGACTTGTTGGTAGCTTCAGCTTGGCCATTACTCTGCGGGTACGCTGGGGTAGAATACCAGTTCCTAATGCCAAGACCGTTACAAAATTTGTGGAAGGCTTTGCTGTCGAACTGTAGTCCATTATTTGACACAAAGGGACTTTGGCACTCCAAATCTCGTTATAATGTTTCTCCATACAAACTTCTTGACATCTATGACTCGGATGTTTACTAGTGTCTTTGCCTTTGCCCACTTCATGAAGTAGTCTACTGCCACCAACACAAATCTTCGGTTGCCTGTTGCTCGAGGAAATGGTCCGACTATGTCCAGCCCCATTGGACGAAAGGCCACGGGCTATTTATAGGGTAAGTTCCCAGCAAGCTGGTGGATCGTCGAGGCGTGTATTTGACACTGCTCATACCTCTGCGCATACTCGATGGCGTCCTTTTGCATCTACAACCACCAAAACCTTTGAGTCATTGCTCGGTGAGCCAATGAACAACCACCCATGTGACTACCGCATACACCTTCATGCATCTCAGCTAGTAGCTCTTCAGTTTGGCTAGGCCATAGACATTGTAGGTACTGTCCTTCAAATGACCTTCGATATAGTTTTCAATTGGCAAATAACCAATACCGAGCAGCAGTCTAGCATACTCTAGTTGCTTCCTTTTCGTTCTCTGGACCTCGATCTTCAGCGAGAAAATCGATGATAGGGTCCATCCAGCACTGCCCGGTGGTGGTGACCTGTGAAACTTGCATTTTCGCATTAATACTTGGTTCAGCCACTAACTCCACCCTAATTGATCGGGGTACCTTGTTGGCTATTGATGATGCTAACATGGCTAAAGAGTCGGCATGTCGATTTTGCCCCCTAGCCACCTGTTCCACCCTAATACTTGAAAAGTTGCCCATGGTCAGTTTTACCAACCGCAAATATTCAATCATCCGGGGATCTTTAGCCTCAAAGCTCTCTTGTACTTGGTAAACAACCAGCTAGGAATCCGAGTAGATCTACACCTCTTTAGCTCCTAAGTTTGAGACAACTCTCAATCTAGCCAGCAAAGCCTCATACTCGGCTTCGTTATTAGAGGCTCTAAAGCTTAACCTAAACGAATGTTCCAGCTTTATCCCTTCCAGGGTGATAACCACGATCCCTGTTTCGGCCCCTGTTGCGTTGGACGCCCCGTTTACAAATACCTTCCATAGGATAACTTCTATTTGGTAGGTCATCTCCAACCTTTTTGGCGAGAACTCGGCGATGAAATTTGCGAGAACTTGACCTTTCACTGAGCTTCTTGGCTTGTACCTGATGTCAAAAGAGCCCAAACGAGTCCCCCACTTGGCTATCCTCCCTGTAAAGTTAGATCTCCTCAACAACGATTGTAGAGGGTACTCAGTTAGGACATATATGGTATGAGCTTGAAAATAATGGGGCAACTTTCGGGTAGAGTGCACAAGTGCTAGCACCAATTTCTCCAGCTGAAAATACCTTGTCTCATTATCAACAAATGTTTTGCTTATATAGTATATTGGTAGTTGTATACCATTATCCTCAGTAACACTGCGCTCGCGGCATGCTCAGATCCCGAGAGGTACACATATAAATCTTCTCCTGGTTCCGTGGCTATCAACATTGGCGCCCGTCCAAGATAGTCTTTTAGTTCTTTAAAGGCTTTATCACATTCTTCGTTTCATTGGAATCCCTTCCACCTCTTCAAAAGCTGATAAAATTGTCGGCACCGATCGGCGAACTTAGAAATAAACCGGTTAAAGGCAGCTAACATACCGGTCAATCTTTGAACCTCTTTTGGATTGCTTGGCGGTTTTAAACACTTCACGGCTTCAATTTGCTCAGGGTTTACTTCGATTCCCCGTTTGGTGATCAAATAGCCTAGGAATTTGCCAAACGCAACCCCAAAGGCGCATTTATTGGCATTGAGACGCAACTGCTGTCGTTGGAGTATTTCAAACACTTCTTTGAGGTTGTTAATATATTGCCCCTCCTGCTTGCTTTCAATCACCATGTTGTCAATGTATACCTCAACCATATGCCCAATCTTATCCCTAAACATCTTCGTCATCATTCATTGGTAAGTGGCTCTCACATTTTTCAATTTGAACCGCATCACAGTGTAATGATAATTAGTATCAGGCACTATAAACGCAGTTTTCTCCTGATTCTCTGCAGCCAAGGCAATTTGGTGATGACCTTGAAAGTGTCCAGAAAGCTCATCCTTGGGTGCCCGTACGTGGCATCTACTAACTGGTCAATCTTCGGAATCGGGAACGGATCCTTTTGGCACGCTTAGTTTAAGTCAGTAAAGTCAACATAAATCCTTCATTTGCCATTCTTCTTCTTTACTACCACAGTGTTTGCAAACCATTCCGCGAATAATGTTTCTTTTATGGCCCCGGCTTCCTTCAACTTTCCAACCTCTTGTCTGATGGCTTTGACATGCACTTTAGCCAATCTTATTGGCTCTTGCTTCTTAGGAGGGCACAGAGGATCCATGTTCAGCTTATGAACTATAAACTTGGGGTCAACCCCGAGCATCTCATACGGACTCCAAGCGAATACATCTATATTCTGTACAAGGAAAAGCAACGACTCCACTTTTTCTTCATCCTTCAAACTTGCCCCTATCAGAAAATTCCTTTCACAATCCGGCAGAATCTTCACCTTCACTAGATCCTCGACAAAGCTAGTCCCCATTTCCTCTTAGGGTTGCTGTAGTTGCTATAAGGGAGTTTCCTCGATTGATTCCCTTTGCCCGATTCCTCGGCTCATTACAGCCACTAAGTATTGTTTGGCTACTTATTAGTTGCCTCTCACTTAAGGAAGTCAATACTATACCGGAGGTTGTACCGGTTTGGTCAACGGTACGATATATTTCGGATACCGGTCAATAGCGGTGTACCGTTTCAGGTTTATCGCTATTTTATATATTTAATATATATACACACATACACACACAAAATTCCTATTTACCATAAAACATTACCTCAAAAATCCCTGTTTACCATAAAAAATTATTTTAATTGTTCATTGTATACAAAGAAAAAAAAAAAATATAAAAACTAGAAAACTTGATTGCTCATTACATACAAATAATACAAATAATTAAGTTAACACAAATTTTATAGATCATCTACTATATTTAAAAATAATATATATATATATATATATATATAATTAATAAATTTAAAAGTATATATATTATTTGTATATTTATAAATTTACTTATTTGGTAAAGTTAATTTGTTAAAAAGATAAACTATTTAAGCTTATAAGTTTATCACAAAAAAAAAAAAGACAAAAAAAAAAAGAAAATCAACAAAAAGGTTTAGACGTGGGATGGGCTTGGTAGAATGAAATAAAATAATTAGAAAAATTTGTTGGTGATAAAGCCGAAGAACTCAAAAGCTAATGTTAGTTTTTATACTTTTCAATTTTCACATTTTCCAAGCATCTTTTGTCAGTTTTTTACTTCACCACGATTTATTTTTCCTCAACTGTCTTGTCTAGCCTCTGTCGGTTACTCTAAAAAAAAAAAACTGTCTTGTCTAGTCAACCTTATCTTTTTGTTTATTTACTTACTTTTTATTACTACCTCATTTCTCTTCAATTCCCATCCACACATTTTCAAATTGAATCTTGTCTTAAGATCCACTGCACAGTGGCCCACATCCTTCAGTACTTCTCCCTTACAAATCTACTTCTCTCATTCTCTCTCTAGTCTCTCACGCATAATCCCACTAAGATTTATTTCTCTCTTTCCCTCACAGATCAGTTTCTCTCTCGCAAGTTCCTTCTTCTCACTCAAATGTTGCACCGGCTGGTATGGCCACATTGTGCTTGGGCTACACTGCGCTTGAGCTACACTGCCACTACCATGCCTCCTTCTATGCCTCCTCCTATTTTCTTTCTTTCTCTTTCTCTCTCTCTCTACTTTTTTTTTGTTTTTTTTTTGTTTTTTTTTGTTTTCAAGTTGTAGAGAAATTACATTTCAGGCTGAAACATATTTTTCAGCCGGAATGACCAAAATTCGCCGAAAAGGTCGGTACAAACTGAAATAGTTTGGTTTTTAAAACGAAATGAAATAAAGGTCGACCGGTACCGGGTTGTTCATCAGTACGAAAAATTTCGGCTATATCGGTTGGTACGAAACGGTATTGACTTCCTTGCTCTCATTACAGCAATTCCCTGCTTGGTGCGAAACTTGACCTTCACATGCAATGTGGACGGCACAACCCTTATGTCATGAATCCACGGCCTTCCGAGGATCGCTGTGTAAGGGGAGAAGGAAGCAACCACTATGAATGTCACGGTCACCTCCTTACCTTCCATACCTACGGGCAGTGTAATCTGCCCTTTTGGAATTACCATATGGCCCTCAAACCCCATTAAAGGCGTATCATGCTTGGATAAGTCGTCCTTTATCAGGCCAAACCTCTTGTATAGGTCGGGATACATCACATCTGCACTGCTCCCCTGATCTATCATTACCCTCTTTACTATGAAGCCATTTATCTAGGTTGTAATTACCAACGCATCTCCATGTGGCTGAATTGTGTCTTCCATGTCATTGTCATTAAAAGCAATGGGATGCTGAGTGCACTTAAATTTCTTCTCAGGGGGTTGTTCGCCCATGCAACCTCTCACCGGTACCACGGCCAACACTCCCTTTCTCCTATTTGCCTGAGTGCCTCTTGGGGCCACGTGGATGACTTCTATCACCCTTAAAGGGGGTGAGAGAGGATTTTCGCATTGTTGAGCAGCCTGCTTGTTTTCTTGATTTCTTGGGTCCACCACAAACTCCTTCAGATACCCCGCTCTTTCCAATTGCTCCAAGTGATCTTTTAACACCCTACACTGCTTGGTGGTGTGCCCCTTGTCTTTGTGGTAAGTACAATGGAAATTCTGATTTCTCCTGGATGGGTCTCCCCCCATCTTATTCGGCTATTTAAAATACGGCTCATTTTTGTTTTGATCCACAATCCTGTGAATCGGTTCTTTGAAGGCTACATTCACCTCTCCCATCTGCGGCCTTGTCTCTTGAATTCTTAAATCCCACCGGGGTTTCGATTGAAAACCAGTATGTCGAGGAATATTTTTGACCAGGGCCTTGCCCTTGCTTTGTAACCGATCATCTTCCAGACATTTGTACTCCTCTATACGTCTTATCAACTACCTCATGTCCTCGGGAGGCCTCCTCATTAAAGATGCCAGCAGTCCTAAGTCCTCGGGCAACCCCATTCGAAAAGTACTTGCCACGATTTTTTCATTACCCTCATCGATCTCGTTGTACAACTTCCAATACCGGTTAGCATAATTGTGGAGGGTTTCCTCAGCCCCCATTTTCATTGACAGCAACGTGTCCACAGGTTGCAGAACTCCGCTGCAAGTCATGAACAACACACCAAACTCCTGGATTAATTTGGACCGTTTTGCTTCCTCATGTTGTCTATCTTTACGCCTTTTCTGCCTTCTTTCTCGTCATGTGGACCCCCACGAAGACCCTTTAGAACCACTTTCAGCATAACTTCCTAATTGACCCCTAGACATTTCCCTGTGCGCACCTCGATAGAACCACAGCTATGTAGGAGTTTCCTACAAACGGTGCTAGCTTTGCGTACCCAAAATGTAGTTCTTGGGCTTAAACTCTATTTGGGCTTACAATCTATTTGTATTGTGGGCTTTTGGGTTTCCTATTGTGGGGGTTCCATGTTTGGTCACTCAATACGCTCACCTCTTTCTCTCTTTTTTTTGGACCTCTTGGAATCATTTTCTCTCTTTTTCTCTGAGCCTTTGTTTCTTTGAATATTATCCCAACTTTTCTCCAGCGTTCCCTCCCCCAAAAAACCCCCCTCTAGTCTCCAATCCTCCTATCTTATTTATAGCTCAAGGTTAGTGGACGAGCTATGATTATTTTTGTGGTCAATGGGAAAACAGATTCAATGCAATTACCCTTAAGTGGGTGTTTAGTTGGGAGTGGGAGTGGTGAGAGTGGCATTGGAACTGGTTTTACTGTTAGATGGACTGCCTAGCAGCGATACTCCCTAGGTTCTGCCGAGCTCCCTAGAACTCATCTCCTCGGGAAATTGCATTCGCCGACCAAGTAGGACCTCGCTTTCGCGGTTCATGTCATGACTAGCTTCGTAGTGGTTCCTAGATTTTTGGTGGGGTGACGAGGTTCACCTAGACCATGTTCGTGGACTTGGTAGAGTATGTATTCGCGCACGATACTTTAGGATTTGAGGTCCAATGAGTTTTGGGCCTTGCATACATGACATTATTGTGATGGGCTTTGTAGATATTGGGCTTACAGAGAAGCAACGTCCTGTACACTTTTATCAAAGATATTAATTTTTGTTTTGAAAAGAAAATGAGAATAACAGAAAAAATTAAAATTTTATTATCAAAGATTTCATAGATTTAAAGAAATGAAGAATGTAATTTATGCCTTGGATATATCCATAGACTTTCCCACAACACGTAGACACATCTAATTTTGAAAATTTATATATTATATGAAAAAAAGTTATTTATACTTTTTTTTTTTATAAAATTTAAAGTTTGTATCTCACCTAATACCGATTAATTTACAAAACTTTTTCCACACAATAATGAATAAAGAATGACCCGCGTGGAAAACAAAATATAAAAGACAAATGAGGGGCCAAAAGAATAGTATAATGAGCAACTATAAATACATAGGCTAACCGAATAGACCTCTCACATCTCATCTTTGGGCCAAAGCAATTATTGTGAGAGACGTCTCTATCCTCTCTTTCCACCCAAATATCTCAGAGCATCTACGTTTGATTCTTCAAATTTTTGTACTGGACAGAGGATGAACAGTGATATTTATTTTTTACCTACTCATTTTTTAAAAAACATTTTCCAACAGATTCTCTATTCCATTCTCTATCTTATTTAAATATTATTTCTTTATTCATTATTTATTCTTTTCTTATCATCATTTATTCTTTCTATATTTATTCCCAACAATTATATTTTTTAATGAAAAGTGTTATATTCACAACATTTTTTGCAATACTTTCACAACAAAATTTATGTGAAAAGTTATTATTAGCTCTAATTTGAATCCACCACTGAAATTATTTTTTTACTCATCAATATTAACTAATTACCATCAGTTACTTAAACTTTATTGTGAAAATATTGTGAAAATATTGTGGTAACATTTCTCAATTAGAATTTTTTATTTTTTATATTATTTCTCCTTTCCCTCATTTCATTTCATCCATAAGTTTTTTTTCCTTTTTTCTTTTTCTTTTTCCATGTTTATCTCCTCTGCACACGTCTTCCTATGATCCTATCTCTATTTGGCCTCCCCTCTTTTATTTCCTTTTTCTCCCTCATTCATCAAGAACATTCCAGCAGCTCTTCTCTCTCTTTTTTCTCCAGCTCTCTCACTTTTTTTTTTTACTTGATTCCAAAACATTCGTCTCCAACATAGTCCAGATGGGTCATCTTCATCCCAAAGCAATTGGCCTAGCTTGGAGCCGTCGCTCATCTTCGTCCCCAATGCAGTCCAAATTGGTCAGATGGCTTCTGTCTTTTGTCTTTTTTTTTTTTTTTTCCTTTTATTGTTATGATTTGATTAATTTTAAAATTGTGTTTTTGAGTTTGTATTTTGATAATCTAATTACGCTTGAGTTTAGAGATTTTTGAGAGAAAGATTATTGTGTTTATAGCTGTTAAGTTTGTAGCTGTGAGAGGAGAGAGAAAGATTTTTAAATTTTTTTTATTTTTTATTGAGATGTATGAATTTCTTAAGCATAAAAATCATTTGGATGCCATCCGATTCCCAATCTCTTCAACGGTCGGTGTATTGATTTTTTTTTTCTTAACAATTTATTTGTTTAATTCAGTGTTGAATTTGAAAAATGGCTTTGCAGATTGGAAGAAGCAACTGGATTGACATTCAGGTTTGTGATTGGTAAAACCAATGATAAATAGAAGATGTTAGAACTAAAGAAAGAAATTGTAGAATATGATGATTTCCTGGATCTAAGTTTTGTTGCTGGGTTTGTGTTTGTGTTTCTGGGTTTGTGTTGCTCGGTTTGGTTTTCTGGGTTTGTGTTGATCTGTTGCTGGGTTTATTTCTGTTTTTAATTTATTTTTTTTAATTTAAAGGCTAACGTGGAAAGCCACGTGGACACAGTGATATTATTTTAATATTTTTAATTTTTTCCGTTTGCCAGCTGTGCAATTTCCGTCTCTAATGTAACGTCAGGGACTAAAATGAGACGCGTTTTCCAGGATAGGGACTAAAATCGATGGAAAAAAAAGTTAATAACCAAAGTGAAAATTGAGTGAAAATGTAGGGACTAAAATGAGTTTTTCGCCTAAAAAAAATTGGAAGAGTTTTGTTTTAAGAGAAGCTGTTGAAGCGTGAACAGTAGGTGAACAATAGTATTTTTTCTCTAAAAAATAGAGACAGAGCAACTGTTGGAGATGCTCCCGGTCTCTCCCACTAAAAGTCCCATATCTAAATGGGCTACTCCCTTCTACCATACTTCAACACAAACCTAGTTGCCTTCCTTGCCTTACTTCTCTTTTCCTATGTTATACTAAGAAGATTGAGTGCTCCCAAAGCTCGAAAAGCACCAGAAGCAGCCGGTGGATGGCCTCTAATAGGTCATCTCCGCTTATTAGCAGGAGGTTCTCAACTCCCCCACATGACATTGGGAGCCTTAGCTGACAAGCATGGACCAGCATTCACCATTCGAGTTGGGGTGCACCCAGCTTTGGTGATCAGTACTAGCGAATTAGCCAAAGAATGCTTCACCACCAATGATGTTTCCCTTTGCTCTCGACCCAAAATAATTAGTGGGAAACATTTTGGTTACAACTATGCCATGTTAGTTTTCACTTCCTATGGTCCTTACTGGCGTGAAATACGCAAGATTACCTCTTTAGAGCTACTCTCAACTCGCAGGCTTGAACTACTCAAAGGTGTCAAAGCCTCTGAGATGGAGACCTCTTTGAAGGAGCTATATAAGTTCTGGGAAGAGAAAAAAGGTGGCAATAAAGAACATGTTTTGGTGGACATGAAGCAATGGTTTGGGGACCTAAGTCTCAACGTGATTCTTAGAATGGTTGCTGGGAAGAGGTACTATGGTACTAGTGCTGCGAGTGATGAGGCTCGAAGGTGTCATGAGGCATTGAGAGAGTTCTTTCATTTGGCTGGGCTTTTTGTGGTTGGGGATGCTATTCCTTACCTTGGGTGGTTGGACTTGGGTGGGTATGAGAAGGCTATGAAGAAACAGCAAAAGAGTTGGATGGTATAGTTACAGAGTGGTTGGAAGAGCACAAGGAGAAGAAAGCTTCAGGTGAAGCTAAACTAGGAGAGCAAGATTTCATGGATGTCATGTTGTCTATCCTTAATGGAGCTAACCTTGCTGGTTTTGATGCCGACACTGTCACCAAAGCCACATGCTTGGTAAGCACTACTCATCATTAATTTTTTAAAAAATATAAAATTTGTGCATAAGCCAAATAAACTTAATAATATCACTAAAAGGTTTTGACAATCTTTTGAGTATCAGTTTGAGTAGACAAAAAAGAAAAAGCAATCTTTTTAACTTTTTTTTTTTTTTGGTCACAGTTATTATATAAAAGTCCGGTTAAAGTGTCCTTTTATGATACACATTATTAAGAATTAAAAAAACTGTCAATACTTTTTCAATTCTTGAATTTTTTTTTAGAAAATAATTAATTATCGTGTGGCCCAAGAGCACATATTAGCAAAATCCATTATATAATATAGACTTCTAGGTATTTTTGGAAATAAATTAGATTGTAGGTCTCTATCAAACATTTAATATAAAAATTATAAATTTTGATAGTCATTGTACAAATAAATTATAGAAAAACTGAAGTAAGTAGACTTTTAATTATTGTTCATACTAATGGGTGTTTTTAGAGTAATGGTTAACAATTTATTTTAAGAAAATTTTGACACAATTTTTATAAGAAATTGAAAAAATTGTCAAAATATTAATATTTTTTTTTCATAAAAATTTTCTTTAAATAAATTGTTAACTATTACCTTTGAAAGTATATGTTAGAATTTCTCCTTAATTATTGATTTTTTTATTGCTCTATCTTGACATGGAGGTTGCATTTTGCAGAGTATGATTGCAGGAGGCAGTGACTCAACCACATGTACTTTGACATGGGCTCTTTCACTATTGTTGAACAACCGCCATGTTCTAAAAAATGCTCAAGAAGAACTGGATATCCATGTGGGAAAAGGAAGACTTGTAAATGAATCCGATATCAATAAGTTGGACTACCTCCAAGCCATTGTTAAAGAGACACTTCGATTATACCCAGCTGCACCACTTCTAGGACTACGAGAATTCGCTGAGGATAGCACCATAGGTGGCTTCCATGTTACCAAAGGCACTCGATTAATGGTGAATCTTTGGAAGATTCAAACAGACCCTCGTGTATGGTCTGAACCGCTTGAGTTCAGGCCAGAGAGATTTCTCACAACTCACAAGGATATCGATCTTAAGGGCCACCATTTTGAGCTCCTTCCATTTGGTAGTGGTAGAAGAGCTTGTCCTGGATTGGCTTTTGGTCTTCAAATGACAAGCTTAGCATTAGCTAGTTTGCTACATGCTTTTGAAATCTCTGCTTCATCAAATGAATTGGTTGATATGACTGGGAGCTTAGGACTTACAAACGTCAAAGCTACACCACTTGATGTTCTCGTCAAACCACGCTTGCCTTCATTCTTTGATGCATAAAGAATAATCTATCACATCAAATAACAGAGCTAGTATGGTTTGGTGAGGGATTGCCCCAGAATTTAGTTATGTTTGATTTGTATTGGTCATGGAGTAATAATTAAGAGGCTTGCTGCTGTAAAACTCATCGCCGAGCATTATGTATGATTCAATAAATTCTAAAGTTGGTTTACTCTTTAAAATTTTGCCCTCTTCTTCCTGGCTTTTGTTGCATAGTTTCGTATTTCCTAATTAAATTATTATAGACTTGCTTATTAGAGGAAATAATATTGTTTTACTCAATTTGAAGTATTAGTAGCTAAGAGTATTGTAGCTTATTTTGCACTTCTTGATGTTTTCAACATAAAGCTTTAAGATCAAATATCTTTTATCCCAAATATTAAATTATAAAAAAATTATTTAAAAAAAATTGAAATATTAGTGCATTGCCTTCCTTCTTCATGCATCACAGTACTCTTAAAATCGGATTCTTAAAAACTTGAAGTATTAGTGTGTTTTGTATGAGTGTGTTTGAGTTCTAGATTGTACGTATACTAAGTTGATTTTAAATTTAAAAACATATACAAACAAATTCAATTGTTATTAGATTTTTTAAAAATATAATGTAAATATGACAAACGCTTCTTTTGCACAATAAACAAAATAATCTAGTAAGCACAAGTTTAATAAAAGCACACTAAAACTTTACTAAAGCCCTTATTGGATGCCATTTTAATTGGAGTTGTTGATTATTAAGGGTCTATTTGGCACGATTGTTTTAACACATTTTAAATAATATTACACATTTTTTCACACACTTTTTCACCTACATATATATAAAAAATACTCAAACAACATAATTTAAACCATTCTCTCAAACGCCCCCTAATTTGGCACGATTGTTTTAACACATTTCAACACATTTTAAATAATATTACACATTTTTTCACACACTTTTTCACCCACATATATATAAAAAATACTCAAACAACATAATTTAAACCATTCTCTCAAACGCCCCCTAATTATCCCGGTCCTTAACTCGAAGAAGGGAGCAAATTCCAACGCCAAAACTAAAACTCTACATACCCATTTGATTTCCCATATTTTTTTTTCTAGTTTATTTACTTAAAATCAACTTTGGTTATAAAATGAGAAAATAAATTTAGCTAGTTTATATTTATTTGAAGTCTTTCAGTAATGCTGGGTTCCGTATGCAAGAGGGGAAAAAAAAAATTTTAGGTGCCTAGTTTTTTTTTCACAAATTTTGAAATGATTAATTTTTATAGGTAGTAGAAAAAAAAAGGTGAAAACCACATTTTAGTCCCTACATTTTCACGCGATTCCCACTTTGGTCCCTATATTTTTTTTTCACCACTTTTAGTCTCTGTCCTGAAAAACGCCTCTCATTTTTGTCATTGCTGTTACATCTTTGACGTAAATTGCACATGTGGCAGATGGCTTAAGCTAAAAATAATAAAATAATGTACTAAAATAATAAAATAATCCACATGGCTTTCCTGCCCCTTCAATTAGCCTAATTCCCGCCTGTAGGAGATCACATGGCCCTCATGTGACTTTATAATAAACTTCTCCTCCACTGATAGCTTGATTCAGAAATCCCTAACCCCCAAACTCACCTCCTTGCCACAAAACTCATCTCCTCGTCACAAAACTCAAACTCATCTCCTCGCCACAAACTCAAACTCATCTCCTCGCCACGAATTGAGCTTGTCGCTGGCAACTGCTCTCATGGAATCAAGCTCGATGTCATTGAGTGGAAGTTTGAGGAAAATGGGCCCAACCCAATGCTTCTGCTCTGAGAAACCCGTTTTGGTTATTTCGTGGACACCTGACAACCCTGGAAGAAGATTCTACGGGTGTCCAAATTACTGGGTAAGTTAGTAGCTGTTTGTATGCTTTTTTAAATTTCTATTGATTTTGTGGGTGGGGAAAAAAAAATAGAGTAAGAAAGAGGAGCTATTTGTGGGCGTCGTTGACTGTGATGATGTTGTTTTTATATCCATTTATTGGATTCTGTTATTGGGTTCTTATTTTATAGCTATTTTCTTCAATGGGTCTTTTTTAGATTGGTTGTGACCAGATTTTGCTAATACTATTTGTGTCAGGTTGGACGCAAGGGTAAATTTTTTCAATGGCATGATGATGAAATCTGCGAGTGTGGCAAGGTGTTGATTCTGGAGCAGAGGCAATAGATTTTAACCCTTGAAGCTGACATTGCAGGCTACAGGAAGAGAGAGAAGAGGCTACTCATTTGCCTGGGGCTATCTCTGGTGATAAGTGGGATGCTACTATGCTTGATGCTTCTTTTGGTTGGCCAAATAGGTGGGGGGAAAACGGGTCATTAGGTGGGTAGGTATTAGTGTAAAAAGGCCATAATTTTGGTGTATTTTGGTAGGTTTTGGCAAATTTTTTGTGTTGGTATGTGTTGGCTTGAACTGTATGTGTTGGTCATAATTTTGGTGTATTTTGGTGTAACTCTCTTTGTAATCCGAGGCTTTAGCAATGGAAATCACTTTTTAACTAATGTATGGCTTGTTTATTGCATTATTGTGAACTGTTTGTGCCTTATGTATACTCAATATTACTCTGTATATGAAGCTGAAAACCAAAAAAAATAGAGCCATATCGGATAGACCAAATAAACAGTGCAAGCTTCATGATTTCAATCTCTAAGAACTTTTATATATGATTTGGCATATAATAAAGGAAATGGTCAATTTATAAGCATCTATGTAAGCATTTCTTGTAGTCACTAGTCACAGAACACAACATTTTTAGCTTTTGAATCAATTTATCCCCTGACAGGCAAAAACAAAACATTCCAAGGCCTCATACAGTTACACAAGTAGATTTCCAATTCCTAGTTTACTCAGTTGTTAAGTTTTTGTCTCTGTTCCTTATTGCTTTTCCTTATTTATGCATTTGTTAAATGAATTTATATTACTCAAAAAATTAAAATTTATAGTAAACCAGAACAAGCAGCTTGTTATCTTAATTATATCTTTCACATGATTAAATATTAGTCAATACTACATCATTTGTTTCAATCCATTTCCCAGCACCAGCACCTACATTGCACTGCACTGCACTGCACTAGCACACACACCAACACACACACCAGCACCTCACACACACCAGCACACACATTAGCACACACACCAGCACCTCACACACACTAGCACTTGCACTGCACTGCACCAACACCTGCACTGCACTGCACCTACATTGGACTGCACCTGCATTGCACTGCACTAAACCTACACACACACTTGCACCGGCACTGCACTACACTGCACTGCACCTCACACACCAGCACATGCACTGCACCAGCACCAGCACCTGCATTGCACTGGACCTCACACACACCAACACCTGCACTACACCAGCACCAGCACCTGTACTGCACCAGCACCTGCACTGCACTGCACCCCACACACACTAGCACCTCACACACGCCAAAACCTCTCACACACTTGCACCTGCACCTACACTAGCACACACACCTGCACCTCACACACACATGCACACACACTTGCACTACACACTCAGCACCAGTATACCAAACACTGACCTGCATAATCACAGACCTGCATTAAATGCCAGTCCAAAAAATCTGGCTTCAACTGGCTAGTTCCTACATAATAGCATTAAAAACACAATAGCCCCCTAATGGCAGTCCAACAAATTTGGCTTCAACTGTACAGGAATTAAATATTCATCATAGGAATTAAATACTAATGAACTAATTAATACCAATAAATAGACAATAATTAACATTAAGTATTCATCTACCTGTAAATACTAATGATCACTAATTAACACCAATGACAGTTTTTGGTGTGCCAATAATTACAAAATATGGGACAAACTCTACCCAGCACATGTATACAAGAAAAAGACTTGGTCAGCCATTATATAAGCATACCAAAAAGCCAATTGTCCTGGCAGTTACATAAACTTGGTCAACTTTTTTCTCAAAAAATAAAACATATCAACTTTGGCTGTCAACATATAGCAAAAAAGAGGTCTTGTTTCAGCTTGCTATCTTCCAGTAGATCTCATTGTTACCCTATACCTTGCTACATTCTTAGATGCATTCAAGGTATCAGTGGTGACTGCACTTGTCTTTCTTTGTCTTTTTGGTCTTGGATTGGACTGATTGTCAGTGGGGGGTGGAGGTGCAGTTGTGGTCACATCATCAGTAGAGCTTGGTTGTGCACTGCCTACAGCTGGGTTGTTTGCATGACCATTCTTTGCTGCCTGCAAGCAGAAGCACAATAACAATTAATAAGTTGCCAACTGAAAAAAGAAACAACACAGACATCTAAGTCAAACTACTATGCTTACCCTTCTAGTGGTCCTACTAGCTTGGGATGCACTCCCAGGCAGGGAGGAGTTCTCTCCTACTTCTCCCTTGCAGCTCTTCCTATTGCGCCCTAATTTCTTACATGCCTTGCATTGTTTTGAGATGCCTGCACCTCTGTTTTTTCTGTGACTTCTAGGTTCATCAGGCTCCAGTGCCCTCTTCTTCTTAGGCTGGCCAGGAGGCCTCCTCTTGATAGGGCGCTGCACAGGTGGCAATCCATTAGGTTTCCACATATTCTGGCCATTAATGGACTCTACAATGGGGTCATAGCAGTTAATGTAGGTAGTCCTTTTGTAGCAATCATTTATATACTTTTCAGCATCTTCCCTGTTGAAAAAGATACAAGAAATGGCATGGCAACATGGTATGCCAGTTATGTCCCACTTCTTACAGCTACACCTCGTCTCTTCCAAGTCTACAGTGAAACTATCCAGCCCATTCTTCACTTCAAACTGGGTACGACTAGCCCAACATGTTAGCTACTTGCTGTATGCCAACTTCTCCTTGTGCAATCTCTTTCTTATTTTAGGACACAACTCAGATTCTACCTTCATAATCATTTGCTTGTTTACTTGAAATCTAGTCATCAGATATAGCCTAATACACTCAAGCTGCAAGCACATAGAGAGAAAGGGAGAATTAAACATTCATGAATCACACAGGTTTAGGGATCATAAGAGAGTGTTGAAGCTGAATAGATTACCTACCATGGTGATGATAGGTTTGCTCCTGAACTTAAGTATCTTGCTATTGAAGCTTTTACACATGTTGTTTAGGATTGTGTCACTCTGGCCATCACTTTTGAACATGCTCCTAGCCCAGATAGTTGTTGAATGAGACTGCAGCCATTTGAATACATCTTCATCCACCTCCTTTAGCTCATTCATTGCCCTTTCGCATGCTTGCTGATAGGTAGCCTTGGCTGCTTTCCAAAAAAGGTCTCTAATAAGGACACCAGGATGATTCTTCCTCAAGTTATTGTATAAATGTCTGTAGTAGATTCTACGCTCGTACTGTGGCCAATTTTCAACAAAGGCATTCACCAACCCCTGCAAATCAATAAATATTAATTCAGCAAGCAATAAATATTGATTCAGCAAGTAATAAATATTAAGAAACCAGACCTTCTACTGATCAGATATGAACACCCATCTTTTTCCATCTCCTATGTCAGCAAGCAGTAAATTAAGAAACCAGGTCCAAGAGTCCTTGGTTTCAACCTCAACTACTGCATATGCGAAGGGGAAATACTCATCATTGGGATCTCTGCCAACAACACACATCAGCTGACCACCTGACTTGGTCTTCAGATGGCATGCATCTAGACCAATGATTGACCTGCACCCTGAAGACCAACTGGGTTGCAACCCTCCAGGTAGATGTAGATTCTTTCAAAATATGGCAACCCAGTTGCCAAGTTATGCTTAGCTACCAAATCACCATCGTTATAAGTATGCACCTTCATCAATACCGTGCTCCCAGGACTACACCTTCCCACAATTGGTTGAACTGTGCAGTGTGAACCCCATCAACAGCCTCTTGAGCTTTCTCTCTAGCCCTACTTGCCTTGCCTGCACTTATGTCAAGCACATACTTCTTATGCACAGCATCCTGAATGTCCTTAAGCCTTATGTCAGGCTGTCTCCTAACCCTCTTCATTAACTTCTTCCTAATATATGATGATGTGCACCTTGGATTTCTAAAACTTCAACTGCATGTGTGTTCCAAGTTTAGTGTTTTCAATCTAAAACTCTTCTCCCTTGGCACCTTTGCAAGGTAGGCAACAAACTTACATCTTGGCTAGCATTGGACTTTCACTCTCACCAAGTCATTTTTCACAAATTTTATAGCCCACCCACAATGGACTGCATAATCAGTCATAGCATCTTTAAATTGTTTAGGAGAGAGGAACAACATATCCTTCTCAAACCCAAGGTTCTTAGCTTTGGCTACAGGCCTAAAGATTGGGAATTTGCTCCTCCTAATAGAATTGTCAACCTCAGCAATAGGGGTCTCACCATCACTTGAATCATTACAATGCTCACTGCTTGATGAACTCTCATCAAGGCTAAGCAGCTCTTCACTCTCAAAGTCAGAATTCATGACACCACCACCCATTTGTCCTGGTTCACCCTCATTATCTTCAGCTTGATTGTCCCAACTATTAGCACTATCTTCACCAATGTCCACTGGTTGCATTTGTGGCTCTTCTTCTAAGTCACTCCCCTCAGCCTCACTACTCTCCTCAACTTGGTTATCAACAACTGGTGCTTTGCCAACCTTTCTAGCCTAAACCTACTCAACATCTACCTCATGTGGCTCACCATGGTCAACATTAGTAGTTTCAGCATTATCATGGCCTCCAAATTGTTAAAAATCAGGTCTGTACTCTCTATCATCATCCTCATTATTATTATCCTCTTCATACTCAGCATACTCATAAATGTGATAACTTTGAAGCTCACTGTCACTATCATTGCTAACACAATAAACCACATCTTCATTTTGTTGATCACCACCTAAAACCTCTAAGGCATTTACCCCTTCTGGTTCATTACCAGGTGGTCTAACAGCTAAGGGCTCTAAATCCTCCACTGCTAACTCAGTTGGTTCATTCATTGGATGCTCCACAAACACATGAATGTCCCTATATCCCTTTACCAAGTCAATCATGAACACAGCAACATCATCATCAACCACCTCATGAAAATGTGCCTACTTTGGGTTCACACCGGGCATTTTAAACCATAGCTTATCCACTGCAGTGTACCCAAAATCCTTATAGATACTCTCAATCTTTACTTTTGACCACTTATCTAGGTCACAGTTATCCACTATATCAACTGTCCCTCCCACATAAGCTTGAGGGTCTCACGTAAAATGCCCACCATGGTGGACATGCAGAGTAAAACACTCATCCATCCTGCATGCAAGTCACAGAAAGTAAACAGATATCCACTTTCTGAAATTAATAATACTTTGTTAGGCTAATAAACTAATAAACAAATTTAAAAAACATATAATATAGACAAATGGAACACATGGACCCAACCACTTCTCGAAAAGTAAGACACAATATAGACAATCAATGCAAATACCAACACAAAGATTCCATGGTTTATCAAAGTCAATATAGTGGCTCTTGATAAACAATAGTGACACACAATACAGACAAACAATGCAAAAGTAAAATAAACACAGCTGCAAATACCAAAAGCTATAAACAAATGTAACACACAATAGCCGAACAGCCAAACAATGCAAATCCCAAAAATATTCCACTATCACAGTCAATATTATGTCTACTACAAAAGCTATAATCGGAGAGAGGAAGAGAGAGAAAGCAAGAAAGCAAGAAAGAGAAATAGAGATAGAAACCCAGAGCAAGAACAAAAAACAACTAAAAATTTCCAAATTCTCAAAAGCCAAAAACTGAGATTGAGACCCAGACCGATTACCTAGCACTTAAAAATACCATTCATAAGAGAGTGACACATAACGAGAGAGAGAGAGAGAGAGAGAGAGAGAGAGAGAGAGAGAGAGTACCTTCGCGCAATGTGGTTTTCAAAAACGGAGTTGCTACATGGAGCTGCTACTATCTAGGTAAGAGGTTGGGGATTTGAGCTGATTTGGGTTCTTTTTTATGGTCTATGGTGATTTGAGTGGCGAGATAAGAGGTTAGGGTTGGTTGACTAATTGAGTGAGTGCCATGTGACTAACTAAAGGAGCGGGAAAGCCACGTGGATTATTTTATTATTTTAGTACATTATTTTATTATTTTTAGCTTAAGTTGTTTGCCACAGGTGCAATTTCCGTCAAAGATGTAACGGCAGGGACAAAAACGAGAGACGTTTTTCAGGACATGGGCTAAAAGTGGTGAAAAAAAATATAGAAATCAAAGTAAAAATCGCGTGAAAATATAAGGATTAAAATGTGGTTTTCACCAAAAAAAAAAAAAAAAAATGGTAAGTCTACCTATTAAGTCACATCTACTACGTCAACATCATTTCGAGTGTAAACATTGAATGTATCTTTTCAATGATCTGACCTTTTCTAAGGTCCTTTTGTTGATGAGATCCCATGCGTATATAAAAGTGATTATTTTTTTCTTCCTCCATTTTAATATTTGGATTCAATTTTATACACTCATACTTCACGTTTTCAGCTTTTAGATGTAGAAAAATATTAGTTATAAAACTGGGATTGCAATTTAAAATTACAACTTTATTTAATATTTTTTATTGGAGGTAAATTTTAACAAATCTACTATTAGATTATATATTTTTCTTAGATCTACCATACTTGTAAAATTTCTAGAAAAGTAAAGATTAATGGCTATATCATCAATAAATTATTTAAATTGTAAGTTTTTATAGTTTAAAATTATATATAAAATATAAATTTATAAATTATATAGTAAATAATATTTAATTGACACAATTTGACACGTGTATTAAAAAAGTAAAAAACATGCACTTTAACGGTTAGATTTTCAAAATATATAGCAATATTTATTTTATTGATTAAAGTTATAGTTTTAAATTATAACAAATTTTATAACTAAATTTTGTCCTATAAATATTTTACTATTGAAGGTACACGCCAGAGTAAAAAAAAAAAAAGCTTCACTCTTTAAAAAGTGGATCCAAATACCAAAATAATATTAATAATAATAATAATAGTAATAATAAAAAGTTAGAGTACCAGACATCACAACTGACACCGATTGATTGTTGGTTGTAATCACACGGGCTCATTTATTTTTTTTACAACTCACAATTTATCATGTAAGACAGTTTTTTTTTTTTTTTTTTTTTTTCTTTCAATTTTGATTCCCTTTGCTAACTTTTGGCTGGTCTGTGATGGTCATGGAATCTGACTTTTGGCTGCCCTTGTTGCTTTGCAAGGTCCTGCTCCTAGACCGTGTGTATTGGTGTTGAATCCAAAGCTGCTATCTCTATGCCGTTTGATGCAGAGTTTACTCTCATTTCTGCTGGTTTTTGGCTTCATAATCTGTTGTGTTATAAAAATTTCTTACTGATTCATTAAAAAAACAAAAAAAAAAGGAAATTCTTGATTTGGTCGAATTTGTGTTTGTTTGGAAATAATTTATTTAGTTTTTTGTTGAAATTTTTTTGCTATATATTAAAGTGTGCTTGTACTTTTATAAAGTGAGGAAAAAAAAAGAAAAAAGAAAAAAAAAAGTTTTAAAAAACTATACATAAAAATTGAAAGTTGAGCTTAAAAACTCAAGCCAAAAGCACACGACCATGCATCTGAATAGAGATCAATTTCAAATTTTCAATAAAGATTTTGTGTAAAATTAAATCAATCAAATTCAAACGCCACTTAAAATCAAATCCCTAGAATGGATCAAGAAACAAATTCAACAAAATCAAACCCCAAATCTCTCTTATCTAATCTTATCTCTTATTTTCTCTCATGCCTAGCCAAGACCCCTGGCCCCTGATCAGGATATGGCGATGAAGATTCTATCTCCTCGTGACACATCCAAAACATCATTGCTGCAAATTATTTATCACAACATCAAATATATCATTTCTCTTGAAACCCTAGGTTCTCTTTCTCTAGAAATAAAACGAAGAAACGTCTATACTATATATAAGAGGATTATCCTATTTCAACTGAATTTTTATGTGGTTCAAAAATACCCTCATTAATGAATGGTAACTTCATTTAGAAATAGGATAAAGCTACACTATTGGTTCTTGAAGTTTACCCTCTAAGCATAATTCATCCTTTAAGTTTCAAGTGAGCACTATTGGTCCCTCAAGTTTAAAAATTAAGCAATATTAGTCCTTTTGCTAATTATGGTTAGTGTTATTGCCTGTGGCTAATGAAATAATGATGTGGCATGTGGCAACTTAGGTGTCAAATGACATGTCACCTATTTAATGATAAGATTGACATATAATCTTTAATTGATTATTATTTATTATAAGGCTAAAATGCAAAATTGGCCCTCTATTTTCTTCAGGTTTCATTTTAGTCCTCTAACTTTGCTTCCGTTCATTTCAGCCCTCTAAGTTGCAGATTTATTCAATTAAGACCTTTTTGTTAACTTTTGTTAAAATTTTTTGAAAAAAAAAATCTAGAAAATATTTTTCAATCATTAATTGAATTTTTTTAATTTAAAAAATTGAAAAATTAACTACAACATATAACAAAATTTGATGGAAAAGTCTTAATTGAATAAACTTGAAAGCAAGAGGATTGAAATGAATAAAAGCAAAGTTAAAGGAATGAAATGAAATCTAAAAAAACTTAGAGGGTCATATTGCATTTTACCCATATTATAATAATTAAAAAAAACTACTTGGCTTCAGGATTTTGGCCTCCCTTCCTCCCCTATTTTTTCCTTTTTCCACTTCCCTGTCTTCTGGTCCTCCAATGGAGTCATCAAAGCACTTCGAAAAGCCAACAAAATTATGTTGGCAAAGTGAGTAGATCTACCCTCTCTCTCAAATCTAGATCATTGACCACAAATCCTTTCTGTTAATAGGAGTAGTTTGAGATTGGGTGTAAGAAACCCAACAAAGTTTTTTGCAATAAAAAGAAAACCCCGATGATCCCACAGAGGTTGATTTTGGGCTTTGCAAAAACTTTTTTAAAAAAGATCTAAATAAAATACCTAAAATCATTCAAATATTTGAAGACTAATCAAATAGATTTAAATATTTTTATGTCATTTGTAGATCCTTGGAAATAAAGCTTAAGAACAAGGAAATGTAGAGAACTTTAGAGATTAGCAGTTGACGGAGATTGGTGAAGGAAATAGAGATGCTTGTGTTGGCTAATACAGTAACAACAACTGTTTGGAACAAGAGGAAAGAGTGACTAGCAATGGTGGTGGCAATGGCAGCAACACCTGTTTGGGAAAAGAGAAGAGAAGAGGAAGACGAAGGGTTGGCCGGGTCCCAATGAGTCACATGCTAAGTTGGCAAATTCACAAACTTACACATCAGATTGTAAAAGTAAAATATGATACATCATTATTCTGTTTTCCATGTAAGAATAAAATTAATGGAAGTTATCAAAAGGATTAACACAGATCATTTTTAAAACTTAAGAGACCAATAATACTTATTTGAAAATTTAGGGATCAATTGCACTAACAAGGTAAACTTCAAGGACCAATAATGTATTTTTGCCAAGAAATAAGGTCATAAATGTCAAATAACAAATTTCATTTTGAATTCAAAAAGAGAATTTCTAATATTTAGGATTTTTTTTCCATTACGTTCAAAAAAGAAATTATAGTTACTGCTTATCTCTAAAGTTTATCATTTTATTTGTTTGAAAAATAAAAATATATATTTTCAAATTATAATAGATGTAAATTATTGACCTTTACAAAAAAATAAAAATAAAAATAAAAATAAAAATAAAAGAGCCTTGAAGCACGCGCTCAAATATTACAGACAAAATGCGATTAACTTTTCGAAGAATTGGTGTGGCTAGTGCTTTTTGAAAACATTTTCAATGTCTTCATTTGGAGTGAGAGAGAAGGAGGAGAAAAAAAAATTTTTATTGATCCATTTCTTTGTTGACAAGCCTTGATTTTTGGTACGTGTTTGGTTGCCAAGAAATTGGAAGTAAAAAAACAACATACTAAATTGAGTTTTCTTTTTTAAGTCATTTTTAAAAATTTTTTTTCTTATATGAATTTTATTTATTTATTAAAATGTTATGTAGTTTTTAATGTTAATTAAATATGTTATTATTATTATTATTATTATTATTATTATATACCAAACAATCATTCGTTAGCCATGCCATCGAGTTCCATCACTCGACAAGGACCCAAATAAAAATCAAATTGAATGTTTTTAAAACAAAATACCAAAAAAGTAGTTTTTAATGTTAATTAAATACTTTTATTATTATTATTATTATTATTATTATTATTATTATTATTATTATTATTATTATTATTATTATTATTATTATTATTATTATTATTATTGTGGGGGGCAGAAGCACCAAAAGGCCATATGGGCCTGGGGCAGGTCCGAAGACGAGGATTCTGCTAAAGGGGGCCGCGGGACGGGAACAGGGCCTCCTAACACTAGGGTCCAAGGGCCAGCCGACTGGACCGCCAGCCCGTTGGACATGATTCGAGGAGAAGGCCTCCTCGGACGTTGTATCGGGAACAGAACACGGTGGCAAAACGCCCGACAGAGGGGCTCCTAAAGCTCGGTGAATCATAGCAGATCCTAGAGGGGCGCCGAGGTGGGAGACAAGGGAGATGTGCATGGCATAAGGCTTCTGCCACCGCATTAAAGATCTCCCACCTACCCGACTGGCCGCATTAATGGAGAAATGACTACTGAGAGGATGGAGAACAGCCTGAAGGGCATTGGGGAGCGTTTTCAGGGAAAAGACAGATGGGAATCAGGGATGGGGAGTATAAATAGGGAAAGAAGAATCACTAAGATGGGTTTTTTGGGAGAAGAAAGAAAAAGGAAGAAGGCTCTCTCTCTCTCTCTCCCTTCCTTGAAGAACAGAACGCCAACCAGCACGGAAGCTCCTCGGCTTACGCCCGAGAAGAAAATTAAGCCAATCTATAAGCCAGCCGTCTCTCAGAAGTGGACTTGGACCTTACACTGCGTCCTTCCAAAGCACCAGGAGGTCCAGGCTTTAAGCCCATTTTCTACAAATTCTATTGTAAAGGCCACTTGGGCCGGCCCGGTCACCCATTTGGGCCCAAGGCCAATTTGTGCCCCTACAATTGGCGCCGTCTGTGGGAAGCCTTGATCGAAGGGACTGGAAGTGCCATGAAAGGTTCAGGTTCACGTCATGCGGAGTCCAGAGGGTCCCAGCGCGAGGACCATCTTGTGCGGTTAGAAAGAGAGTGCGAAGCCAGTGCCCATACGGAATGCACGCATGGGAGGAGCCATGCTTGCGGCGGTAGTAGAGCCTCCCGCGAGAAAAGTGTTGAGACCCTACAAAGGGAGGTTGATCACTTGAGAAGGAAGCTGCGCCGGGAAAAACGGAAGCGCACGCCTTCCCCTTCAGACCGGTCTTCAGCGGATGTCAGTAGTAGCTTCGACAGCTCCAGGTCGGGAACTCCCCTTGGCAAGTCCTCTTCCCAGGAGGACGAGCACCGTCACCCACCTAAGGACAAGAGGACGCCCTCCAGAGGTCTGGCCAACAACGCATTGAGCAGGGCGCTCCATCAGATTTCCAAGTCACCCTTCACCCGGAGGATCGAGAGGGGAAAACTTCCGAGGCGGTTCACTCAGCCAGCCTTCACAGTTTACAACGGGAGAACAGACCCAGTGGAGCACGTGAGCCACTTCAGCCAGAGGATGGCGGTGCACTCGAAGAATGAGACCCTGATGTGCAAGGTCTTCCCTTCTAGCCTAGGACCCGTCGCGATGAGATGGTTTAACAGCCTAAAGGCAGGCTCTGTCAACTCCTTCGCGGAGCTCGCCAGGGCGTTCGGCTCGCGGTTCATCACGTGCAGCAGGATCCCTCGGCCAATAGATTCACTGTTGTCTATGGTTATGAGAGAGGGAGAGACACTCAGAGCTTATACCGACAGATATTGGGAGATGTACAATGAGATCGACGGAGACTTCGACGAGGTGGCCATAAGCACCTTTAAGGTCGGCCTTCCAAACGAGCATGACCTGAGGAAATCACTGACAAGGAGGCCTGTCAAGAGCGTACGTAGGCTCATGGACCGCATTGATGAGTACATGCGGGTGGAGGAGGACCAATTACAGGTGAAAGCTAGGACGAAGGTTATCCCTCAGGAGAGGAGGGATTTCAGGTCGGACGGACACAGCAACGGCAGGCAGAGGAGAGACTTTGTTGGGCAACCTCGTCGGGCGCCAGCGCAAGTACTCGGCATCGCATTTCACGAACCCATACAACGGGTGTTTGAGAAAATCCGCCACGAGCCTTATTTCCGGTGGCCCAACAAAATGATAGGCAATCCCTCGAAGCGTAACCAGAACCTCCACTGCCAATACCACCAAGAGCACGGCCATAAGACCGAGAACTGCAAGAGCTTGCGGTTCTATCTGGAACAGCTGGCGAAGGAGGGAAAGTTGAGACAGTTCGTGCACCAGCGAGAGGGGAAAGAGGAACAAACTGGGTCGGCAAACCAAGGCCATCACGCCCCTAGGCCCCCGCTGGGAACCATCAATACCATCCTGGCCGCTCCTGGGAGGACCGGTCCACGCCCTCCTCGGATAATGTCCGTAGGACGGACTTCCGCCGAAGACTCTGCCTCCCAGCCGAAGAGGATTAAGAGCAACGGGCCGCCCACTATGGCCTTCTCGGACGCCGACAAGGAAGGGACCATCCAACCCCATGATGACGCGTTAGTCATAACGCTGAGAATTGGAGGATATGACGTGAAGAGGGTGATGGTGGACCAGGGGAGTGGCGCACGGACATCATGTACCCCGACCTGTTTAAGGGGCTGAACTTGAGGGAAGAAGACCTTTCGGCCTATGACTCGCCTCTGATAAGCTTCGAGGGGAGGACAGTGGTGCCGAAGGGACAGATCAGACTGCCTGTACAATCGGGCCCGGCAGTGGTGGAGGTGGACTTCATCGTGGTGGACGCCTACTTTCCTTACACGGCCATTGTGGGAAGGCCTTGGCTGCACGCCCTAGGGGCCGTCTCCTCCACTCTCCATGTCAAGGTGAAGTTTCCTTTTTGCGGCCAAGTCGAGGAAATCCTAGGAAGTCAGTTCGCGGCGAGACAGTGCCTGACAGCAGCAGTTCTGCGCAAACCGGAACCCGAGCCTTCGGCGCCCGCTGCTCTGGTCCCATAACAATTAGCCTCTTCTGCCACAACTAGAGGGGCAGTGGCAGAAGGGCCCGGATGCGAGGGGTTGGACAGAGTCCTTGTCGGCGACGACCCAGAGAGGTTCTTCCAGATTGGTGCTCAGTTTCCGACCGAAGAAAGGGAAGAGTTGGTCGCGCTCTTGAGAAGAAACCTCGATGTGTTTGCGTGGGACGAGCATGAGATGCCTGGGATCGACCCAAACTTCATCTGCCACCACCTGAACGTTAACCCGACGGCAGTGCCAAAGAAGCAACCTCCTCGGCGCTCTTCCGCGGAACACTCTGAGGTTGTAAAGGAGGAGGTCATTAAGCTCAAGAGGGCAGGAGCTATCAAGGAGGTGTTCTATCCTGAATGGTTGGCGCACACAGTGGTGGTGAAGAAGAAGAACGGGAAATGGAGAGTGTGTGTGGACTTCACAGACCTCAACAAGGCCTGTCCCAAGGACCCCATTCCCGATGCCGCGCATAGATCAGCTTGTAGATGCGACGGTCGGCCACCCTCGCATGAGTTTCCTGGACGCCTTCAGGGATACCACCAGATACCTCTGGCCTTAGAAGACCAGGAGAAGACCGCTTTCGTGACCCCCACAAGGTGATGCCCTTTGGTCTGAAAAACGCAGGGGCCACCTATCAGAGGATGATGACCCGGATGTTCAAGGCTCAGTTGGGGAAAACTGTCGAGGTATACGTGGACGACATGGTTGTGAAGAGCAGGGCCGTATCGGACCATGCGGCCGACCTCGATAGCACGTTCCGGACTCTACGGGAACATAAGTTACGACTGAACGCCGCCAAGTGCTCCTTCGGCGTGGGATCGGGTAAATTCCTGGGCTACATGCTTACTCACAGGGGTATCGAGGCCAACCCCGAACAAATCTCCGCGATCTGTAACCTGCAACCACCTCGAAACCCGAAGGAGGTCCAGAAGCTAGTCGGAATGACAGCTGCCCTCAGCAGGTTCATCTCACGATTGGCGGACAGATGTCGGTCGTTCTTTTAGCTGCTGAACAAATGGAAGGGATTCGAATGGACCAAGGAGTGCTCCTTGGTGTTCCAGCAGCTGAAGGAATACCTCTCTCGGCCACCCATTATGTCTCGCCCCAATCCAGACGAGGTGCTGTTCGCGTACTTGGCCGTGGCTGCCCACGCTGTTAGCCTGGTTCTAATACGGGACGACGGTGGCGTACAACGGCCGGTCTACTACATCAGCAAGTCTCTGTAGGATGCTGAGATTCGGTACTTACCATTGGAAAAGGCGGTTCTGGCCATAGTGCACGCGACGCGCCGGCTCCCACATTACTTCCAATCTCACACGGTCGTCGTATTAACTCAACTCCCACTCCAATCCGTGCTGCGGAGCGCTGACTACTCTAGTAGAGTCGCCAAATGGGGAACCTTCTTGGGGGCCTTCGACATCAAGTATTTACCTCGTACATCTGTAAAGGGCCAAGTCCTGGCCGACCTGGTGGCGGAGTTCACTGAGCCTTCCCCAGAAGAAAACTTGGGGGGATGGGGCGCCGGCGGAAAGCCTGTCGGTGCAATCTCGAGCGAAACGCCTCCGGTGTGGAAGCTCTATGTGGACGGAGCGGCGAACCAGAGGGGTTCAGGCACGGGAATAGTGTTGACGTCCCCTGAGGGGATCACCTTGGAAAAATCCTTGAGGCTAGCGTTCTCGGCCACAAACAACGAAGCCGAGTACGAAGCTCTGCTGGCAGGAATGGACATGGCACAAAAAATGGGGGCAAGGGCGGTGCTAGTATTTTCGAACTCACAACTGGTGGTTGGTCAGATGGAAGGGAAACTGGAGGCTAGGGAGCTAAGGATGCGGAACTATCTGGCCCGCGCGAAGTACTTACAAGCCAAATTCGAGTCCTTCGGGTTGTCACATGTTTCCAGGAGCGGAAACACCCATGCAGACTCCCTCGCCACTCTCGCTACCACATCGGCCCAGGGACTCCCTCGGGTCATTCTCGTTGAAGACATGCTTAAGCCAACTGGACAGGAATGTCCCACCTTTCGGATCCAGCAAGTCAGAGTCGGGCGTAGTTGGATGGACCCCATTACGTCCTTCCTTAAGCACGACATACTGCCGGAGGACAAGTCTGAAGCCAACAAGATCCGCAGGAAGGCTCCGCGATTTTGGCTGTTTGAGGACTAAAAGCTTTATAAACGCTCTTTCTTGGGGCCCTACCTATTGTGTGTACATCCGGAAGAGACGGAGCAGCTCTTAGAAGAACTACACTAGGAAATTTGCGGTAGCCACACAGGCGAAAGGTCGTTGGCTTACAGGGCCCTCATGCAAAGGGAGGCGCAAGAGTACGCGAGGAAGTGTGACCAATGTCAGAGGTATGCTCCCAGCATCCACCAACCTGGCGGCGTTCTTAATCCACTGGTCAGCCCATGGCCCTTCGCACAGTGGGGCTTGGACATTGTGGGACCGTTTCCAAGAGTGGCAGGCAACAAGCGATGGCTGCTTGTCGGAACAGACTACTTCACTAAGTGGGTAGAAGTTGAACCCCTCTCGAATATCCGGGACGTGGATGCGAAGAGATTTGTTTAGAAGAACATCGTTACCAGGTTCGGGATCCCGCGCACTCTAATCTCGGACAATAGACTGCAGTTCGACAGCAAGGCCTTCAGAAAGTACTGTGGAGACCTCGGCATCACGAACAGGTACTCCACTCCGGCCTACCCGCAAGGGAATGGCCAGGCGGAGGCGACCAACAAGTCGATAGTCAACGGACTCAAGAAAAGATTAGATGATGTGAAGGGCAGATGGGTGGATGAAGTACCTCATGTGTTGTGGACTTACAGAACCACGCCACGTAGATCCACAGGAGAGACTCCCTTCGCGATGACTTACGGCGCCGAGGCCGTAATACCTGTAGAGATGGGGTTCCCGACGATGAGGGCGCAGTCATTTGTCCCAGACGCTAATGATAGCATGCTACTCAAGGAGCTGGACCTGGTGGAAGAAAGGAGAGAAAACGCCATAGTTCGGCTAGCTTGCTATCAATAGAAGCTCAAACGAGGATATGACTCTCACGTACGGTCTAGACCTCTCGCTCTCGGGGACCTTGTCCTGAAAAAGGTCGTGGGGACAGCAAAGGACCCATCGTGGGGGAAGCTAGGGCCGAATTGGGAGGGACCCTACCGGATAACCTCTGTAGCCGGTGTGGGGGCATATTATCTAGTCGACCTGGATGACAAACCTGTAAAAAGACCTTTTAATGTAAATAATCTTCGAAGGTATTACTACTGATGAAAGGCGTGTCTGCCATGTATTCGGATATCATTGTAACATGCTAATTGTCAAATGCTATCATCTCTATCAGTTCAATCATTTTGAGGTGTTAAATGTCAACTGGGGCTAAGCCAAGTCCTCCAACCTTCTGCCTTAGGAAAATTTTAACACATACGTCCTGTTTAAATTACATGTTAATGTCAATCTGGGCTAAGCCAGGTCCTCGGACCTTCTGCCTTGAGAAAATTTAACATGGAATTTATTCTTTTTAAGGTGTTGAATGTCAACTGGGGTTAAGCCAGGTCCTCCGACCTTCTGCCTTAGGAAAATTTTAACACATACGTCCTGTTTAAATTACATGTTAATGTCAATCTGGGCTAAGACAGGTCCTCGGACCTTCTGCCTTGAGAAAATTTAACATGGAATTTATTCTTTTTAAGGCGTTAAATGTCAACTGGGGCTAAGCCAGGTCCTCCGACCTTCTGCCTTAGGAAAATTTTAACACATACGCCCTGTTTAAATTACATGTTAATGTCAATCTGAGCTAAGCCAGGTCCTCGGACCTTCTGCCTTGAGAAAATTTAACCTGGAATTTATTCTTTTTAAGGCATTAAATGTCAACTGGGGCTAAGCCAGGTCCTCCGACCTTTCTGCCTTAGGAAAATTTTAACACATACGTCCTGTTTAAATTACATGTTAATGTCAATCTTGGCTAAGCCAGGTCCTCGGACTTTCTGCCTTGGAAAAATTTAACATGGTTCAATTTTAACTAGGTGTTAAATGTCAACTGGGGCTAAGCCAGGTCCTCCAACCTTCTGCCTTAGGAAAATTTTAACACATACGTCTCGTTTAAATTACATGTTAATGTCAATCTGGGCTAAGCCAGGTCCTCGGACCTTCTGCCTTGAGAAAATTTAATATGTAATTTATTCTTTTTAAGGCGTTAAATGTCAACTGGGGCTAAGCTAGGTCCTCTGACCTTCTGCCTTAGGAAAATTTTAACACATACGTCCTGTTTAAATTACATGTTAATGTCAATCTGGGCTAAGCTAGGTCCTCGGACCTTCTGCCTTGAGAAAATTTAACATGCAATTCATTCTTTTCTAAGTGTTAATGTCAGCCTCGGTTAAGCCAGGTCCTCGGACCTTCTGCCTTGGGAAAATTTAACACGGTTCAATTTTAATTAAGTGTTAATGTCAACCTAGGTTATGCCAGATCCTCGGACCTTCTGCCTTGGAAAAATTTAACATGCGACTGGTTCCATTCTTACATGTTAATGTCAACCTCGGCTAAGCCAGGTCCTTAGACCTTCTGCCTTAGGGAAATTTTAACACGCGCAATTTATGTTTAAGTTAAACGCCAATGTCAACCCCGGCTAAGCCAGGTCCTCGGACCTTCTGCCTGGGGGAAATTTAACATGCAATCTATTCCACTTTTAAGTATTAAAGGCTGACGGGGGCTAAGCCAGGTCCGCGGACCTTCTGCCTTAAGAGAATTTAACTCGGCCCTATTAATTTTTGTTAAGCGTGAAGCGTTAACTAGGGCTAAGCCTGGTCCTCGGACCTTCTGCCTTAGGCGAATTTAACATGGTTCAACCCATTCTTATTAAGTGCTAAGATTAAAATTTGACGAACAACTTCGCTAAAGGTTGAAATTCTCTCGTGGCTAAACCGCGCCTATCCCAGTTTCGGACATGCCCAAGGGCACTAAGCTGCTACCACCAATGTAAATTTGTTTAGCAACCATATGCAGCCCGCGGTGTAACAATGTAAGCAATTACACAGTAAACGCAATATGACTAGGGGATTATGCTATGAAGGAAAGGAAACGAAATTTATAGACGATAAATTGTTCAATACAAAGTTAGAGCAAAAGGAATTACAAACAAAATGAGTAGAGCCTACATAACATCGATTCACAAAAACAGTAAAATTGCAAGAAAAGAGGAAAAGGGGGCCCGACGCTGCCTATCCCTGGATCTTCAGTGGCGGCTCCTTGGTCTTGCCTTCAACCTTGGTTCGCTCTGGCACGACCTTGGACGGATCTTGAATCTCTTTTCCTTTGTCCTTGGGCTTGGGAAGAGGCGAAACCTGACCGGCTGGCTCGCCCAACCCCACCACCGGAGCACCAACCTCTTGAAGGGGCAGGACCTGGTCCGAGGAGGAAGGGGCCAAGATAGGTGGAGCGTCATCAATGAGTCGGATATCTTCTGGATACCAGACCCTCTCTGCAGCCCTTAACTCGGAGCCGGCAGGGACACCCGCAGCATTCAGGGCCTCCACCCAAACCTGCTGGCAGTATTCCCTGCACAGCTCCCCCAACTCCTCGGTCAGGCGGTTCTCAGTGTCCTCAACCCCCTTGTTGTATGCGGCCTTAGTGGCGGCGTCCACAGTCTCCCTGACGGTCCGAGCCGCTTCCTCCGCCTGCGCAAGCTCCCTCTTCAAATCCGAGACCTCTTGCCCCGCCTTGTTAAGGGCCTCCTCTCTTTGCTGCAAAAGCTTGCGCTGAGCCTCCGCCTGCGCTGTCGCATTTTTGAGGCCTGCGTCCAGACTTCTCCTCTCGTTTTGCTCCGTGGTTAGCTTGAGGGCCAGGTCTGTCTTCTCCGCCTCGGCCCGGGTCAGCCCCCTCTCAGCCTCGGCCCTGGCCGCCTGTTTAGCGCCGACTTGGTTTTGGTAGTGGTCTACCATTGCGTCGGCGGCGAAGGCCTCCTGGATGGCCTGCATAAAGGATTCCAACAGAAATACGTTAAACAGAAGTTAGCACACATGGGAATCGTGAGAACAACTGTAGACTGGTCGTCTGACGCTTACCAGGGCCAGGTTCCTCTTGAGAGAAAGGAAGAGATGCGTCCGACCCATCCTCCCGAGATCCTCCATATCTCTGGGCAGGAAGAGGGGCTGCTCCAGGGCATTGGCCAAATGTGAAGCGTGGCCCCTCTAGTAGTCCCGAATGCTCGCATTCATGGGGATCGGCGCCCCGTCTACGTGGAGGGCGGGGAACCAGCTGGACTTCCCTCAGCGGACCTCGGCTTGTCCGCAGAGTTCCCCACTCTCGACGGACGAGGCCCTTTCCCCACTGCCGGCCACCTGCTGCTGTTGTTGCAGTTGCCTTTGGTGCTTTCGCTTTTTCTCTCTCTCCTTATCAGCCTCCTCGTTCTCGTTTCTCCTCTTCTTTGGGACGTTGGGAGGAGGAGGGAGTGGGTCGGTCGGAGGAGGAGGCGGAGGTGGAAGTATCTTCGGCTGGGACCTGGAAGCGTCATCCTTGGGAACTTGGGTCCCCCTCTTCTTGGCGAAAAGCTCCCTTAAGGACGACATGTCGTCGTCTCCATTAGAAGATACCTCCGGTACTGCAACGACAAAGCCCGGAATTCCGGAATGCCTATCCGAGGCGCTCTCTTCCTCGTCCGAGATGTCGACCACGTTGCCCCCTAACGGCCTCTCGGCTTCCTCTAGGTGGAACCGGTCAATCTCCTCTCCGAGGGACGGGACGGAGGTTGCAGGCTCGTCCTGGACGATCTCGTCCTCTCGTTGTGCGGCTAAGGGGAGGGCTGCCACGGGCTGGCCGTATAAGATGGTGGAGGGTGCGTCCGGTAATGCGTGGGGAGCAAGAAACTCCGCGTAGCGAACGTCTATCCGCGTTCGCCTCTTGTGGCCGACTAGAATGGCGTCCTCAACCTCGCCGAAAGCCCTCGAAATGGGTTCGTACCCCAAGATTAGGTGGGCAGCCCTCACTTGCAAGTCGTCGTTCACGAAGACCTCGGACCTCAGAACCTTGTTAAGGTCTGAGATGTTCACGTTTCCCAGATAGGGAGAGGTGTGTTGCTTATCTGCAAGAAAAGAACAGGGGAATCAAATAGAGTTAGGTCTACGCCGCGGAACAGGCAAGAGTGACAGTAAATAAAGGCAAAACTACCAAGGGAATTGAAATAGGGCAGAACTTCGCAAACTAAAACTCCTAAATCCTAGGGAGTCGCACCTGGTTGTCCCTCCCTCACTGGGCAATGTATACCGTCGTGCCACCTCCCGGTAACGAGGAGGTAATCATCATTCATGCCCTTATTGGATTTTGGCAGACAGGAGATGAGCCGGACCTCGCTAGACCTCGACTTGAGGTAGTAGCCTGTGTCTCTCAGCCGGTGGCACTCATACATGAAGACAACATCGTGCCATGTGAGGTGGAGGCCCATCTGCTCGTTTAGAGCATCGACAGAACCTAAAATCCTAAACATATTGGGTGTGCACTGATCCGGACATAACCTATGGTTATGGAGATACTCCCTAGTCACCTCCTTCATAGGGAGTGTCATCCCGCCCTCTAGGAAGGCAATTACGGGGATGACAACTTGCCCCGCTTTCCTAGAGTTCGCTATGGCCCCGGCGGGACAGTACTCCAGGCCCACATCTGAAGGGATGTGATACTTGGCCCGGAATCCTTCCATGCCGGAGGGCGTATCCACCAGACACTTAAACCTACCCATGGAATCGAAGCTAGAGGCGTAGAATCGTAAAGAAAGGAAAGAAAAGTTGACAGCCGAGGAGAAACTTACACAGGGAAGGGCGAGCGCACTTTGAGAGCTTGTTGGGAGAAAGTAAGAAGTTGGATGGTTCTGCAGTAAATTCGTTCTATGGAGGAAATGATGAATATCGCGTCTACCGAGTGTTTTAGGTGATTGGGAGGCTGCGGTACGTGGGAAGCCTCCCGCTCAAATTTTCAGGAGCGAATCCAGGCCGTTGGATTCCCATCGCACCGTAGAACGTGTGCGACAGGGAGTTACTCAGCGCATTTAATGCGGGCGTTGCGTGTTACGAAGCGTCAGGAAGGCGTCCAGTAGGCGCAGGCATGCATCGCACGTGTGACCATTTAAATGTCACGTGAAGGGAAGGGCTATTGTGGGGGGCAGAAGCACCAAAAGGCCATATGGGCCTGGGGCAGGTCCGAAGACGAGGATTCTGCTAAAGGGGGCCGCGGGACGGGAACAGGGCCTCCTAACACTAGGGCCCAAGGGCCAGCCGACTGGACCGCCAGCCCGTTGGAAATGATCCGAGGAGAAGGCCTCCTCGGACGTTGTATCGGGAACAGAACATGGTGGCAAAACGCCCGGCAGAGGGGCTCCTAAAGCTCGGTGAATCATAGCAAATCTCAGAGGGGCGCCGAGGTGGGAGACAAGGGAGACGTGCATGGCATAAGGCTTCTGCCACCGCATTAAAGATCTCCCACCTACCCGACTGGCCGCATTAATGGAGGAATGACTACTGAGAGGATGGGGAACAGCCTGAAGGGCATTAGGGAGCGTTTTCAGGGAAAAGACAGATAGGAATCAGGGATGGGGAGTATAAATAGGGAAAGAAGAATCACTAAGATGGGTTTTTTGGGAGAAGAAAGAAAAAGGAAGAAGGCTCTCTCTCTCTCTCTCCCTTCCTTGAAGAACAGAACGCCAACCAGCACGGAAGCTCCTCGGCTTACGCCCGAGAAGAAAATTAAGCCAATCTATAAGCCAGCCGTCTCTCAGAAGTGGACTTGGACCTTACACCGCGTCCTTCCAAAGCACCAGGAGGTCCAGGCTTTAAGCCCATTCTCTACAAATTCTATTGTAAAGGCCACTTGGGCCGGCCCGGTCACCCATTTGGGCCCAAGGCCAATTTGTGCCTCTACAATTATTATTATTATTATTATTATTATTATTATTATTATTATTATTATTATTATTATTATTATTATTATTATTATTATTATAAGGACCTAATTTTGTGCCTAAGCCTAAAGAAAAAAGGATCTAGACCCAAAAAACCCAATACAATAAATTTGTAAAGAGTGAGTTGGAAAACTAGGCTTTAATGAATCAGATAACAACTGTAGTGAGCTCAAATGAAAAGAAAACAAGAATACAGAGGTTTTGCTCAAAGTAAATCGTCCACTGCACAATCCAAGGAGACTAGATCTTATATTTTTATCTTTTAAATTTGGTTACAAGTCCAGTACTTAGTCCAAGGAGACTAGATCTTATATTTTTATCTTTTAAATTTGGTCACAAGTCCAATTCTTAGTGCTACAATATTTCTCTCTCTCTTTTTAGATACCCCTCTCTATAAGGGGATTCTCTCTCCGTTATATATCCCTCTTTTCTTCAACTCCACCATTTACGTGTAGGTCAAGTTATTGGATTTGATCCTTGTCCCATTAGCACATTCTTGAAATCTTTAAGAGTAGTTGTAAGGTTGCTTACTACTGTTCAGGCATCACCTCCACATTAATGTGGCTAGAGAGTTAACTGCAGAGCATTCAATGCAGTGGTAGCAGTTTACCCTTAAATATTTCTTAGCTTCTCTCTGTCCTATATTTCCTTGATGCTTATCCTTACTAGTAGAACATTTCAAAGTGTTGCCCTTAAGGGCAGACCAATCACTCTGACCTCTGCCTTACTTAGCCAGGGAGGCACTCCTTATCAGACTACCTCCCTAAGCCTTTCCATCAAAAGTTTGTCTTTAGCGCTTGGATTCGTACTTTTTCCCTATTATCTTCTAGTTCTCGGACTAATAGACATCATTGGAGAAGGCCCATAGCCCAATATACACTTATGGGCCCTTTATCCCTACAATTATTAATATTATTTTATTAATCATGTATATACCAAACAATCATTTTTTTTTTTAGAAACACACACACACACACACACACACACACACACACACACACACACACACACATATAGGGGAAGGGAGATGAGATAAGAGAATACACTCACACGCCAATACTAAGGTAGTTAGTGTCGTGGAGTAAGTGATAAATTTCTTCTCAATATCATACCTTACTGATGTGGGATGACTCAACAACACTGAGTATCTTTTTTTTTTTTGAGAAACACACACACACACACACACACACACACACACACATAGGGGAAAAGGGATGAGATAAGGGAATACACTCACACGTCAACACTAAGACAGTTAGTGTTGTGGAGTAAGTGATAAATCCCTTCTTAATGTCACACCTTACCGATGTGGGACAATTTAACAACACTATCTTTTTTTTTTTAGAAACATACACACACACTACCAAACAATCATGGGTTAGCCATGCCATCAAGTTCCATCACTCGACAAGGACCCAAATAAAAATTTTCCAAAACCAAATTGAATGTTTAAAAAAAAAAACCACAAAAAATAGTTTTTAATGTTAATTAAATATTTATTATTATTATTATTATTATTATTATTATTATTATTATTATTATTATTATTATACTAGACAATCATTGGTTAGCCATGCCATCAAGTTCCATCACTCAACAACTACCCAAATAAAAATTTTCTAAAACCAAATTGAATTTTTTAAAACAAAAATGCCAACAAGAATATTCTTTAAAATATAAGGACAAAAAATTAATTTGTTGGACTGTGAGGTGATTGTTTCATCTCAAAACTAATTGGTAATAAGGAAGATACATTCAAATTTTTTATGGCATTCGGCATCGCTTTATGAGCTTATTTTTAGAGTGATTATAGAAAGTTGAATTGTGGTTCCCCGACATAATTTTTGCTTTGTTTTAAAAAAAAATATTTTCTTGTCTTTAGATATTGTCCAATCTAATTGACTTGACCCCAAATAAATTCTTGAGTCATCATTCAAGAAAGCCATAACTAGGTTCCCTGGTACATTTCGCCTACTAAGTATTTGTTTAGATTCATGTTTGCATTTGTGCGCTTGCACGTTTTGCGTTTTCTCATCTTTTTTTGTTTTTTTTTTCAGCACTTATGAACAGTAACCAGTATTGTTCATACACGTGATTACACTGTGCGAGAGACAAAGTTACTGTTTATGCACTGTTCATGGGACCCACAAGTAGTTTATTTAGAAAAAAGGCGAAAACCACATTTTAGTCCCTACATTTTCACCCGATTCCCATTTTGGTCCCTACATTTTTTTTTCACCACTTTTAGTCCCTGTCCTGGAACACGCCTTCTATTTTCGTCCTTTCCGTCAGTGCCTTAACGGTACTGTCCTACGTGGCAAACAGAATCATTAAAATAATAATAAAAAATTTTAATTTATCATTAAAAAATGCCACGTCAGATTTAAATTTAAAAAAATAATTTATTAATTTTAAAAAAATCAAAAACAGAAATAAAAATAAAAAATCACATTTATTGAGATCAAAATGTGTTTGAAATAAGAACAATAAGAACACAATATTGAACTCTAAAAAACACAAACCCAGATTTAAAAACACAAAATTAAAATCTAAAAATCTCAAACCCAAAAACAACCAAACAAACACAAACACAAAAACACAAACCAGACACAAACCAAACACAAACACAAGAACAAGAACAACACAAACAAAAACAAGAACAAGAACAACACAAACCCAGCACAAACCCAGTAGTTATAAAAAAAAATTAAAAAAAAAAAAAAAAACATCAACAACAACAACAACTAAAACAAAAACAAAATAAACACCGCCGACGGCGTCTAGGACGTCGCCTGATCCGAGTCCCACGACTCGCTCCTCGTCGCCGCCGTAGCCAACGGCTCTCTCAAGATCTACGACCTCTCCCTTCCCCTGACCTCCAACCCCATCCGCTCCCTCCACGAACACTCTCGCGAGGTCCAGTCCGTCGACTACAACCCCGTCCGCCGAGACTCCTACGCCGCCATCTGGAACCCCCGCCACACCGACGTCTTCGCCTCCGCCTCCGGCGACTGCACGCTGCGCTTGTTGGACGTGCGCGAGCCCGGTTCGACAATGGTTTATGTGATTTGATTGGCTTTATTTTGTTGTTGTTGTTGATTTTTTTTTTTTTTTTTTTTTTTTTTTTTTTTTTTTTTCTGGGTTTGTGGAACAAGACCGTGTGCGCGTTATGTGATTTGATTGGGTTTATCTTGTTGTTGTTGTTGATGTTTTTTTTTTTTCTGGGTTTGTGGAACAAGACCGTGTGTTATGTGATTTGATTGGATTTATCTTGTTGTTGTTGTTGATGTTTTTTTTTTTTGGGTTTGTGGAACAAGACCGTGTGTTGTTGATGATTTTTTTTTTTTTTTTTTTTTTTTTTTTTTTTTTTTTTTTTTTTTTTTTTTCTGGGTTTCAAAGTGTTGTTGATGATTTTTTTTTTCTGGGTTTGTGGAACAAGGCCGTGTGTTGTTGTTGATATTTTTTTTTTTTTTTTTCTGGGTTTCAAAGTGTTGTTGATGATTTTTTTTTTCTTTTTTTTCTGGGTTTGTGATGTTCTTGTTCTTGTTGATGTTCATGTTCAATACACACTTTGATCTCTATTAATGGGATTTTTTATTTTTATTTCTGTTTTTGATTTTTTTTATTTAATTAAATTTACTAAAATTATTTTTTTAAATTTAAATCTGACGTGGCATTTTTTAATGATAAATTAAAATTTTTTATTATTATTTTAATGATTCTGTTTGCCACGTAGGACAGTGCCGTTAGGGCACTGACGGAAAGGACGAAAATAGAAGGCGTTTTCCAGGACAGGGACTAAAAGTGGTGAAAAAAAAATCTAGGGACCAAAATGGGAATCGGGTGAAAATGTAGGGACGAAAATGTGGTTTTCGCCTAAAAAAAAATATTAAAAATGGGTCTCACGATACTATTTACACATTTAAAAATTATTTTGCTATAGTGTTTTCATTTTTCAATTTTCAACAATAATTCTATCCAAATGGACTCTAACATTTGTAACTTTTAGACCTAAATAATTACGAGTGACAAACATGAATTATTATAAGAGGTTAGAAATTGGATAGGTACATGCAGAACTACCCGCCTGGGTCCAAATTAACAATCTCGATCCAATCTTGAATTCTATTATTTATTGGGAATTGTTAATCCCACAGCCGAAAAGCTCAGATATACATACCCTTATTAAACACTAACAAAAGTTTGTCGGTGCATCCGTTAATTTCAACTCTTTCAGCTGGGTGTTGTAACTAGTAAGCATCTTTTTGTATATTTTTCTTTCTCTATGAATAAGAAATTTTATTACTGAACTTTGAATCATTAAGTAAAGGCTAAAGTCTTCTATAATTTTTGTCGATATACAGTGCAATATATAGAATGTCTTGCATTGTCAAAAATAATTAAGCCACTGTCAAGAGGCTTTGTAGCTCAACTGATGTTGATGCCCTTTTTTTAATATCATGGGCCAGTAAACAAAACCCCAGGCCTGGTGGGAAAAGCCCAAGAGAGCAGGGAAAGAAAGAAGAATCGGCTAATTGGCCTAAAAAGAGGTCTCGTTGCAAAATTCCCCTAGCAGAAGCCTGGTCACGTACAGTTGAGAAAAATGGGAGAAAACATTCTTCACCATGAAGCCCATAACAAAAAGCCGAAGCGGCCCCACGAAAGGCCCAAAATGCATTAAAGAAAGAGGAAGCCCACCAAGAAAAGCCTCTGCAGAATAATCCATGAATTGCAATTAAACTCAATGAGTACCAAACCTTGAGTATAAAAGAAGTGGACATTGTTTTTATTATATACTAGTATACGTTATGCTATGATTTTAATATGGGCTTTTCCTCTTTATGTATATAAAAAAAAAGGTGAAAAATCCTTTTTAGTCCCTACATTTTCACGCAATTTCCACTTTGGTCCATAACTTTTTTTTCCACCGATTTTAGTTTCTGTCCTGAAAAACGCCTCTCGTTTTCGTCCCTGACGTTACATCAGAGACGAAAATTACACAGCTGGCAAACGGTACAGTGCTAAAAGCTGACGTGGCCATTAAAATAATAATAAAAAATACCATGTCAGCATTTAAATTTAAAAAATTAATTTATTAATTTTAACTAAATAAAAAAAATTAAAAACAGAAATTAAAAAAAAAAGAAAAAAAGCTTGAGATCAAACAGTCCAATCTCCAGATCTAAGAACAAAGAAAGCCAGTCCAATCTCTAGATCTAAGATCAACCAAAGCTTAAAAACAAAGCTTGAACAAGAAAAAATAAGAACCCATTCTCGATCCAAGTACAAAGAAAGAAGAAAACACCCACAAAAAATCCATAAACAATCCAATCTAGTGGCGCCGTGGGTCTGGTAGTAGTGTGGAACTGATGATGGGTTGCTCCGATGATGGGTAGTCGTGCGATGGTAGTCGTGCAATGGTCGTGCGGCGATGGTGCGATGGTCGTGCGATGGTAGCCTCCAATCATGGGTTGCTCTAGCGGCGACGATGGCTAGATGTGGCAGTGATCTAGTTTTAGATCTGGGTTTTGTGTGTGTGTGTTTTGATATGGGTTTTGATCTAGAGGCACTGATCTGGGCTTTGTGTGGGTTTTGTGTGTGTGTGTTTTGCAGTGAGACATGGATTGATTTTTTTTCTTTTGAATTCGGATGGGTTGGATGTGGCAGTGATTTGGTGGGGGGTTTTTTGTCGGTGTCTTTTTCTTTCTTTGTTCTTAGATCTGGAATTGGGGTCTTATTTGTTCTTGTTCCAGACACGATTTGATCTCAAAGTTTGGTTTTTTTTTTTTTAATTTCTGTTTTTAATTTTTTTTATTTAGTTAAAATTAATAAATTAATTTTTTTAATTTAAATGCTGACGTGGCATTTTTTATTATTATTTTAATGGCCACGTCAGCTTTTAGCACTGTGCCGTTTGCCAGCTGTGTAATTTCCGTCTCTGATGTAACGTCAGGGACGAAAACGAGAGGCGTTTTCCAGGACAGGGACTAAAATCGGTGGAAAAAAAAGTTAGGGACCAAAGTGAAAATCGCGTGAAAATGTAGGGACTAAAAAGGATTTTTCGCCAAAAAAAAAAAAAAAAACATGGGCTTTTATTAGAAGAACAAGAATTCTCTAGCAAGCTTACGCCCAAAGATTCAACCCGATTTCGTTGCAAAGGTCTTTCATTCCATCTTCCAATCAAATGGCAGATGGATTGAAAACCATGGTAGTAACAAGTGGGACATCATCATTCATCACTGGTGAATCACATAAACCTTCTGCAAATGATTTTTTTTTTTTTAAATTTTTTTTATTTTTTTAACTTTGAAGGATTCAACAAACGAATTATTAAATCTTATCCTATCTTGTCGGGTATGCAAAAAGATACATTAAACACATCAATAGATCAACAATTGTGGGCCATGTCCGGCCTTAAAATAACAATTGCATAGAAGATGCATTCCTCAGATAGATATTGATCCAGGCAAGTATACAAATATGAAAAATGTCAATTGTCAAACTGGGATATGTTCTTCTACAAGTTACGAGTAACCAAAAATATCCGTCTCCTAAAACAGTTTAAGCTACAATAATGGACTTCCTTTTACCACATCTAAACAACAATATTATAGCCGGATTGATTGCCATATTCATCGTTTCCTACTTTATCAACAACAGGATTGGTTCTGCTAAGAGGAAAAAAGCACCAGAAGCTGCTGGAGGATGGCCTCTAATTGGTCACTTGCACCTATTCACTGGATCCCAGCTCCCCCACATAAGTTTAGGAGCCTTAGCAGAAAAGTATGGACCAGTGTACACAATCCGAATTGGGGTTCATCCAGCTTTGGTGGTTAGCAGTTGGGAAATAGCTAAGGAATGTTTCACCACCAATGATGTGGCCACATGTTCTCGCCCCAAATTCATTGGTGCTAATCACTTGAGTTACAACTATGCCATGTTTGGGTTCAGTCCTTATGGTCCTTTTTGGCGTGACATGCGCAAAATAATCGCTTTGGAGCTACTCTCCAATCGCCGGCTTGAGTTACTCAAAGACGTTAGAGCCTCAGAGATGGAGAACTCTTTGAAAGAGCTGTACAAGGTCTGGACCGAGAAGAAGGATATTGGGTCAGGTTCTGTTTCTCTAGAGATGAAGCAATGGTTTGGGGACTTGACACTCAACGTGGTTCTTAGAATGGTTGTTGGAAAGCGATTCTTTGGTGCCATGGCTACAAGTGACGAGAAAGAGGCACCTAAGGCTCGTAGGTGTCAAAAGGCTTTTAGGGACTTCTTTCACCTATCGGGGTTGTCTCTTGTGGGAGATGCTATTCCTTGGCTTGGATGGTTGGATTCATTATTGGGAGGACATGAAAAGGCCATGAAGAAAACAGCGAAGAGATGGACTTTTTGGTTACTGAGTGGTTGGAGGAGCACAAGCAGAGGAGAGCTTCAGGTGAGGGTGAAGGGCATCAAGATTTCATGGATGTCATGCTGTCAATCCTAGAGGGTGTTGACCTTGCTGGCTTTGATGCTTATACCGTCAACAAAGGCACATGTTTGGTACGTATACCTAAGTAATATAAAATGCTAATTGTAACTGAATGAATTATTTAGGAATAATAGGGAGAAATCTAATTTCACATGACCACATCCCATAACATGTTGATGCGTATTCGTGTGATTGTAAGTAGTAGACACTTTTGTCTATTTTATTTATATAGACTTATCACTTTTAATTAATCACCTACAATTGCATAAATTAACAAATTATAAAATTAAATGTAAAAAGTGGTGTGTCTGCAATATTGTTGATTATTTAGGAAACTTTACAACTTTTTGGTTTCTTTTGAGTAATTTTTTTTTTATTTTTCTATATTTGATTGTGGCTTGAAAATGAGAAAAAGAAAAAAAAGAAAAAGGTTTTTGTGAGGAAAACAGATCCCAAATGAAAAGAAAAAGCCTTATGGAAAAGTAGAATCTAATTTTGAAATCTACCTGAAAATTTAGGTGGAACTAGTGACTTGTGTTGTGTGGTGTCATACAGAAAAAAAAAAAGAGTAAAATTTCAAATGCCTGTCTACCCTTGGCCTTTGGAGAGAGAGAGAGAGAGATTATCATTCGAAGATTTTTTTAATGATGATTTGAAGTTTATTTGCGATGGTCTGTCAAGTTTGTAATGTTCTAGTAAACATTTTAAATTTTTTTAAGAGTAAGACAACGTTTTCGGCTCAATTGGGCTTGTTTTTCCTTGATCATTGAAAAAGTTTTCCATTGATGTGTGTTTTTTACTATAATAAATTCTAAAAAAAATGTGGAATTCGCTTTCCACATAGATACCGTGATTTAACAATACTAGCGAGGATAAATTACGTGCACAAGCATATATGTTTAAACAATGACAGTAATCTTAATTATTTACATCAATTATGTTTGATCAAAATTAATGTAAAAAATTCTAAATAAATGATCTCAGCTAAGTAGATTTGTGATTAAGAACCGTTAATTTTGGTTATGAACAACTACCATGCAGAATATGATAGCAGGAGGCAACGACACAACCATGGTTACCTTGACCTGGGCACTCTCACTATTATTGAACAATCGCCACGCTTTGAAGAAAGCCCAAGAGGAATTGGACATCAAAGTTGGTAAAGGAAGACTAGTGAATGAAGCAGATATCAATAACTTGTTCTACCTTCAAGCCATTATCAAAGAGGCACTAAGGATATACCCACCTGGACCACTTTCAGGACCAAGAGAGTTCCATGAAGACTGCACCATTGGTGGCTACCATGTCACAAAAGGCACACGTCTAGTGGTCAATTTGTGGAAGATCCAGACAGACCCTAGTGTGTGGTCTGACCCATTAGAGTTCAAGCCAGAGAGATTTCTCACTACTCACAAAGATGTTGATGTGAGGGGTCAAAATTTTGAGCTCATACCCTTTGGTAGTGGTAGAAGAGCTTGCCCTGGGATATCTTTTGGCCTTCAAATGCTGCACTTAACTCTGGCTAGTCTCATACATGCATTTGAAATCTCAACCCCATCAAATGCACCGGTTGATATGACTGCGACCTTTGGATTAACAAACATCAAATCCACACCACTTGATGTGGTTGTGAAACCACGCTTGCCATCAAATCTTTTTGAATAAAGTTTGCTTGTGGAATATACAATTCACATCAAGATCTGTGGAGTATTGCAATTTGATTTGATGAAATGTTGTCTAGGTATTTTTCTAGCTACTTTCCTATGCATAATATTTGCTGATTTGTAGAATTTGCTCAGTTTGGCTTCTTTTTTGGATAGAGATGCTCACTTTGCTTAATTATCCGTTGTGATAGAGAGTATAAATTTATAGTAAGATTTCACTCTCATTCCTTAAGTGGCACAGATAATCTATGCATGAAACTTCAGCAATCAAAGGAATTAAAGCATGCGTTGTGTATACAATTTGATCAAACTCTTGGTCTAAGAGAGCATGTTTGAAGAGTGGTAACAAAATAAAAGGGTAAACTAAAAGTTTGGTCCTAAACTTTTTTTTATGCTATGTATTAATTTGATCATTAACGTTTTAAATGTGTCAGTTTAGTCCTAAACTTTTTGATATCGTGTTAAAATGGTCTCTGCCGTTAAGTGATGAATGAAAAAGGTTGACATGGCTAACAGTGAATTAAAAATAATATGATATGATGATATGACATATTAAATTGGAGGGTGTAAAATTTGGGTTTTACACCACATCCTTATTAAATTTAATTTCTTAAAAAGATATAATGTGTTAAGCTTTCAATAAAATTATTGACAGCAGAGTTACATGAAATCAGTTTGAACGGCATGTGAGATACGTCATAAATTCAAGAATGTTTTCTAATAAGTTCTATACATGCCACTTCATCCTCTGCAAATTGTGCATGCGTGTCTTGATAAAATGTGAGCGAGAGTATTTGCTTCGCCTTTTTAGTGCGTTTTGTTGATTCTTTATTTGTTGAATGAACTCTAGAGAAGGAGAACTCAAAAATAATTTTTGGGTTAATTATAACTTACCCACCTGTGGTTTGGCCAAAATTTAAGTTGTCTACCCGTGGTTTCCAATAAAATTATTGACAGTAGAGTTACATCAAATCAATTTGAATAGCATGTGAGATACATCATACATTCAAGAATGTCTTCTAATAAGTTCCATCCACGCCACTTCATCCTCTACAAATTGTGCATGCGTGTCTTGATAAAATGTGAGCAAGAGTATTTGCTTCCCCTTTTGAGTGCGCTTTGTTGATTCTTTATTTGTTGAATGAACTCTATAAAAGGAGTACCCAAAAATAATTTTTGGGCTAATTACAACTTATCTACCTGTAGTTTGGCCAAAATTTGAGTTGCCTACCCGTGGTTTGAAATTTGACACTTTACCCACCCGAGGTTAGCCCAGTTAGGATTCTGTAACGTACTTCTGTTGAAAATGGGGCTAAATATGTAATTTTGCACTCATTTTATGTCTCCTCCAAAACATAAAAAACATAAAAGAACAAAGGAAAATAAGATCAAAAAGTGAGGGTTTAGTGAAAATTAAGAACAAGAGCTACCTTCTGAATTCTATAAGACCTGAATGGAATTGTACCCACTGTTTTAGATAAATTCTACAAGTATAAATTCTTGTGGGGTGTGCAGGGCAAGAGTCGGGGTTCAAATCTTTAGGAGGGAGCTTCACACACATATATATTTAGATTATGCTAGAGTAGAAATTTTATCTGTATATATAAAAGAAGAAGAAGATAAAACTGTACAATGCATTTTGCAGAAATCTATAGTCTGTACGATTGAGTCTATGACTAAAACAAAAAGAAAAAAAAAAGGGAACAGAAAGTGAGAAAAAAAAGGTCCCTCAAATCATTGAACACCATGTTATGGAACAGAACAAAAACTCTGAAATCGAAACACATATGGGTAAAGTAAAGATTGAAAGACAGCTTTCTTCGAGAGCTTCATGTGGACTATGGGGTATCAATTCTATCCCAACACATTTCCGTAATTTTGGAATGTGGTTAAAATTCAGGTGCCCAGATTTGGAGCCTTCCAAACGAGCATAATGTGTTTGGATCTTTATAGGCTCCATTATTATAATATGGTGTCTATGCATTTAAAGTCCACTAAGAAGTGAAGGGAAATATTAAAAATGAGACTAATGTCTGTTCTTAATTTTTACTAAACTCTCACTCTTTGATCTTGTTTTACCTTGCTCTTTTTATTTTTTATTATTTTATTTTATTTTTTGGGAGGAGAGAGACATAAACACTACAAAAAACTGGATGTATAGTGGTGTTTGTGAACTGCCACTATAGGCCCATTTGGGCTATAATGAGGTTTGCTATAGTGGCGTTTATGGCGCCACTATAGGTCTGCCCTATAGTGGCATTCTACAAATGCCACTATAGACCGATTTTTTTTTTTATTTTTTTAAAAAATGCTATAGTGGTGTTTGTAGAACGCCACTATAGGGTGGGTCTATTGTGGCGTTTATTAAACGCCACTATAGACCGATTTAAAAAAAAAAATATGCTATAGTGGCGTTTGGGAATGCCACTATAGGTCAGATAATAAACGCCACTATAGACTCACCCTATAGTGGCGTTCTACAAATGCCACTATAGCCCAAAAACCAACAAAAAAAAAAAAAATTGATTACCGAAAATTAATTTTTGGTAATCAAAAGTTTTTTTTTTATTGAATTAAAATTGTAATTAAATTAAAAGATAAAAAAAAAACAAAAAACAAAACATAAAAACAAAATACAAACAACACTATAGCCCAGCAAATTCAAAATGAAACATAAACACACCTAAAAAAAAAAAAAAAAATCAAAATCATAAATGTACAACATGCTCATATCTAAAAAAAAAAAAAAAAAAATAGCAACTCCACCCCAACACATTCAGTCGCCATAGACCAACCTGCAAAAAGAAATCAAATAGATTTGAATTTTTCACTACTTTCTTGGTTTTATTAACATAGATATTATCATACTTGAGATTTCTAAACCTATCAATAATAAAAAGCCAAAGAATTTACAAAAATTAATCAAAAATCTCAGGGACCTACGAAGCAAAGTTGACAGTAGACAAAGAATAGACCAAAACTATTATCCAAAAAGGAATAGACCAAAACAATCATTATTTAAAAAAAAAAAAATACTTACTTGCAACTATACAACCAATGGCATCAAACACAATAGCACTCTTTCTTCAATCACAAATCCCATAATAGTAGCACCATTTACAAATTTGAACAAAATTAACTAGTTACAACACCATCTTCAAATAAGAAACCCACTAATATTAACACCACCACAAATAAAATAGGGGAAATAAAATCAAATAGGAGAGAAAGAGAAAAGAATAAATCCACGTGTTTAGTGAAAGAAGAGTGAAAGAAGGGAAAAAAAAAAAAATAGAAAAGAAGAAAGATGGAGGAGTGGAGATAAGGGAGAAAAGGAAAGAAAGAAAGAAACAAAAGAAAAGAGAAAAGAAGTCTGATGAAGAAGCTACGTGGAGACAAGGGATTGACAAGGTGAGTGGGGGTAGGTGGGGTTAGGTGGGTTTTGGATTTTGAATTTTTTTGTTCAGTTTTGATATATATATATATATATATATATATATATATATATAAAATGTTTACAATATTTTCACAATATTTTTATAACAAATCTTAAGTGATAGGTTGTTACTTGTTATTATTGTTAGGATAAAAATATTGTAATATATATATATATATATGATATGTTCACAATATTTTCACAATATTTTTACAATAAATCTTAAGTGGCAGGTTGTTACTAGTTGTTATTGTCGAGACAAAAAAGTAATGTTAGTGTTAAATTCAAATTTGAATTAATAACAATTAATCATTTATGATTTGTTGTGAAAATGTTATAAAAATGTTGTGGATGTAGTATCTTTCATTTAAATATAAATATATAATAATATATACATTTAAATATATATATATATATATATATATATATATTATTCGAATATTCTAGGCATATTCCTAAAATATGCCATTCTTAATATGATGAATGCCGAATCAATATGGATTTGGTTTTTTTTTTTAAATTTTTTTAACAAAATATTTTGGAATATGCCGAATCAATATTTCTCTTATAGTGGCGTTTGACAGCCACTATAGGTCCCCTTACCGAAAGAACCCAACCGAAAAAAAATAAAATAAAAAAAGTGCCTATAGTTGCGTTTGACAAACGCCACTATAGGAGGGCCTATAGTGGTGTTTCTCAAACGCCACTATAGGTCCCCTTACCAAAAGAACCCAACCAAAAAAAAAAAAAATAAAAAAAAGTGCCTATAGCGGCGTTTGTCAAATGCGACTATAGGTTTTTCTTTTTTTCCCTCTGGCCCTTGCTAAAAAAACACAAAAAAAAAAAAAAAAAAAACTGAAATAAAAAGTGTCTATAGTGGCGGTTGTCAAACGCCACTAAAGGTCCTACTCTTACATGGGCCTATAGTGGCGCTTCTCAAACGCCACTATAGGCCTCTTTTCCTATAGCCCTTATTAAAAAAAAGTCCAACTGAAAAAATAAATAAAATAAAATAAAAAGTGCCTATAGAACGCCACTATAGGTTCTTGTAAGACCAGGACTTATAGTGGCATTTTAAAAACGCTACTATAGGCCCTCGGAAACGCTACTATAGACCTATTATTTTAAAACGCCACTGTAAGACTCTCTGAATGCCACTATAGGGCACCTATAGTGGCGTTCTTGACAAACGCCACTAAAAAAAATGCCACTATAGGCCCGGTTTTTTGTAGTGAAAATGGGAGCAAAATTACATATATAGCCCCATTTTTAATAAAAGTGGGTTATGAAGTCCTAACTGAACTAATCTCAGATGGGTAAAGTGTCAAATTTCAAATCACGTTTAGACAACTTAAATGTCAGCCAAACCACAGGTGGCTAAGTTGCAATTAGCCCATTATTTTTTGATATAGAAGTATAGAACCTCAAAATAAGCTAAAATAAACTCATAAAATGAGTTGTTCATTTGGTTAAAATATTGTTTCTATTCTTTCTACCCCTTTTATTTTAAATGAAGCAAGGACAGGTGGCAATACAAGGTTTAGTCCCTCATGTTTTATATATATATATATATATATATATATATATATTTTAGAAACACCTTTTTTTTAATATGTAACGTGACAATACACTTGACAATTTCAACATAAAAAATATTATTTTAATATCATTGTTAGCCACGTCAATTTTTTTCATCCATCAATTAACGGCAGAGACCATTTTGATACAATGTTAAAAAAATTGGGACTAAACTGACACATTTGAAACATTAAGAATCAAATTAATACATAGCATAAAAAAAAAGTTAAGGACCAAATTGTAGTTTACCCTTTTATTTTTTTACCACCATTCAAACACATTCTCTTAGACCAAGAGTTTGATCAGATTGTATACACAATGCAAGCTTTAATTCCTTTGATTGTTGAAGTTTCATGGATAAATTATCTGTGCCACTTAAGGGAGAAATTATTATTTACACCAAGAGGACTGCTAATGTGGTCCTCCCTAACTAATGAGATGATGTTATTTATGCAAATGTATGTGTGAGCTTCCTAATTAGCACAGGGAATAAAAAATAAAAATGACTAGATGATGTCACATTTGTATAAATAACAGCAATTTTATTGATAGGGAGGTCAGGAAGGACCACGCCAGCAATGCTCTTGGTGGACCTAATAATTTCTCCACTTAAGGAGGGAGAGTGAAATCTTATTATAAATTTTTACTCTTTATCACAACGGATAATTAAGCAAACTGAGCATCTCTATCCAAAAAAAGAAGCCAAACTGAGCATATTCTACAAACCAGCAAATATTATGTAAGGGAACGTAGCTAGAAAAATACCGAGACAACATTTCATCAAATCAAATTGCAATACTCTGAAGATCTTGATGTGAATTGTATATTCCACCTCATCAAAAAAAAAAAAAAAAAAAGAAAAAAGAATTGTATATTCCACAAGCAAACTTTATTAAAAAAGATTTGATGGCAAGCGTGGTTTCACAACCACATCAAGTGGTGTGGATTTGATGTTTCTTAATCCAAAGGTGGCAGTCATATCAACTGGTGCCTTTGATGGGGTTGAGATTTCAAATGCATGTATGAGACTAGCCAGAGTTAAGTGCAGCATTTAAAGGCCAAAAGATATCCTAGGGCAAGCTCTTCTAAAAAAATCATCACTTTACAGCAGGACCTATGTCACTTTTCGGCAAATTCCTTTATTTAGGCTTGCATTTAGTCATTTTTGCTATTTTTGCTCATTTTTCTTTTTGTTATAACTTTTGATTTAAAAGTCAAAATGTGGTCTATTCTAGGACATTTTCTCGAGTATGTAGGAGTTGTTTTTAAGGCGAAAATACACTTTTAGTCTCTACATTTTGGGCCAATTTGCATTTTGGCCCCTAAATTGATTTCGTTCCTATTGTGGTCCCTATTTTTTAAAAATTGTTTCTATTTTAGTCCTTGTCATCATCTAAGTAACGGAACCCTATTACATGGCAGACGGAGTGACCTGGTTGCTGACATGGTGCTGATGTGGGACTGACATGACATTAAATTATTATTAAAAAAATTATTTGGCATTTTTCAATGCCACATCAGCATGATAAAAAAAATTTCAATTTAAACTGAAAAAATTCAAATTTAAAAACAAAAAAAAAAAAAAAAAAACTTTACAGTTTTAAAGGTTGAGAAAAACATTTTAGAGCATTTGTGTGGCATTTGTCTCTCTTTGCCTCTATCTCTCGATTTGAGATGACTTGCTCTCAGATTGGGTTGGTTGAAAAAATTCCCAAACCACGGCTGAGAAAAAAAAAGAGGGAAGAAGATCGGCCCAGAAGAATTAGATAAGGAGATCAGCCTGAGAAAAAAGAAGAAGAAGAGGCAGAGGATGGTGGTTTGTGTTTGTATCATTCTTTTGCTTCTTTCTTTGTCAATCTCTGACTTCTTTTCTCTCTCTAAACCCGAATCCCTCTTCCTCTCTCTTTTTGATCAATGATGGTGGTAGTGGGTTTGGTTTGGTGACTTTGTGGGCGTGGGTTTGTTGATTGATCGGTGGGCATGGGTTTGTTGATGATTTTTCTGGGTTTATAGGTTTGATTATTTGCTAAGAAAACCAATAAAAGAAAAGAAAATATTGATTATTTTAATTTTCTGGGCAAGCTTTCATCTTCTTTTCTGTAGAACATGAAGAACAGTTCTAGGTTCACTTGCATTGTTCTGGGTTTGCATTTGTTCTGGGTTTGTTCTTGTTCTGGGTTTGCTCTTGATTCTGGGTTTTATTTCTTGTTTTTCTGGATTTGATGGAGATTTGATTTGGTTGCTGCATTCGGATTTGGGTTTGCCAGAGATTGGATTGGTTGCTGGGTTTATTTCTTGAATTTGGGAAGAACATGAAGAGCAGGTTTAATGAAAGTAAAAATAATAATATTTGATTTAAGGCCAATAATAATAATAATAATATGAAAGAAAAAATTAAAATGCTAATGTGGCATTGAAAAATGCCAAAGAATTTTTTTAATAATATTTTAATGTCATGTCAGTGCCACGTCAACACTATGTCAGCAACCAGGTCACTTTGTTTGCCACGTGATAGGGTTCCGTTACTTGGATGACAAGAAAGACTAAAATAGAAACGATTTTTTAAAATAGGGATGACAATAGGAACGAAATCAATTTAGGGAACAAAATGCGAATTGACCCAAAATATAGGGACCAAAAGTGCATTTTTGCCATTTTTTAATTTTCCCAAGATTTCCATTTTTTTGGCGATTTTTCCTATTTTCTAGACTAATTTCATTCTTAATACGAATTAAAGTTTTCTAGGGTTTCTTAAGGGTCTCATAGCTTCCTAATGATTTCTTTAGTATTTATATTTTCGTTGTAGCCTCCTAGGCAATTTAGAATTTGTTTAGTAAATTTTTATTTTCTCTTTTCTTTTTGGAGGATTCTAAGAAACCTCCTTATGGGTTCAAATGTTATAATTTCCTTGAAGTAAATGTATTTTGTTTCTTATGATATTTTGTCTGGGATTTGTGCACTGAACTGGAAGATTGCCACTATAATACAAGTTCAATTGGGTATTGGGGTAAGAGTTTAACTGTACGTTGGTATTTCGGAATAAGCCAAAGGGTTTGGTAAGATTCCTTATACTTGTAACCACTTGTGATTGATAATAGTGGATTCTTGGAAGTGGTGACCTGAAATTTACCCGGTGGGGTTTTGCCTCAATGGTTTTTCCCATTAATAAACAAATCACCTGTGTCAAATTTATTTTCTACTACATTTAGGCCCTGTCTATTTGGAATGAAAATAGGAAAGATGGAAAACAAAGGGAGGAAAATAGACATTTTCTACTGTTCGTTTGGAGAGAAAAAATAGGAATGGTGGAAAACAGGGAGGAAAATTTTCCTCTCGAGTCCACAAATATTTTCCTCCCAAATTAAGAGGAAAACATTGGAGAGAAAAGTGGTGGGATGGGGGCTTTTGCACTTTTACTAAAAATTCCCCATCCCACTTGATACTTCTCATTTTTTTTTTCTCAACATTACCTGAACATTTGTTTTTTCAACGTGACCTAATCTAATTTTTACATTATAATAATAAAAATAATAGTATACATTCATATATATGATGTGATAAATTTTATATTATGTAATTAGTACAAATAAATCTATTTTTTTACATATTATGTAACAAGGGTATAGTAGTTAATTTATATAAATTACATTTTCCATCATTCCATTTTTCTCTCCAACTGAATAAAAGAGTTTTCCACTCTCCCACTTTTCCACCCCTCCAACCGGATACACAAGAGGAAAAACTAAATATTTTCTATCCTCCCACTTTTTCACTCCTCCAACCAAACGGACCCTTAGAATAATCGGTGATTTGTTTGTGCTGTCACGCTATTGCATGTAATTTGATTTAATTAATTAATTTGGGTAATTAATTAATTTGCAAGTGATCAATTTGTTTTAACCCAACAAGTGGTATCAGAATATCAGAGCAGGCACACTCTGAATAGGTTTAATCTTTGCTGTGCGATCCATTGACCCCTATTTGTCATGGACAGAGGACAGTCTCTTATTATACCTCATTTATTTGATGGTACTAATTATGCATACTGGAAAGTATGCATAAGAGCTTTCTTGTAGTATTTAGATAAGAAAGTATGGCAAGCTGTAGAGATTGGCTGGACTAAGCCAAAGGAAGTGCCGGCTGATTGGGATGATGCAAAGATCAAAGCGGCAAACTTCAACAGCAGAGCATTGAATGCCATATTTAGTGTGGTCACGAATGAGGAGTTTAAGAAAATATTCTCGACTAAAACTGTAAAGGAAGCAAGGACCATTCTCCAAACGACCTATGAAGCGACTAAGGCTATTAAAGATTCCAAGCTTCAAAGGATAACTACAAGCTTTGAGGAGATCAAGATAGAGGAGAATGAGTCATTCGATGACTTCTATGACAAACTCAAGGACATAGTCAACTTACTCTTTAATCTTATGGAGACTATTCCCGAACCCAAGGTTGTGAGGAATGTTCTCAAATCTCTCCCTAAGAGATTTCATGCCAAGATAATAGCAATTGAAGAATCAAAGGACATTGACTTCATTCATTTGACAGAGCTGATTTGCAACTTGCAAACTTATGAATTGAGTTTGACTAGACTTGGGAAAGGAACTAAAAGTAAGAGTATGGCACTGAAGACCAAAAGTAATGAGATTGATGAGTCTTTAGATGATGAAGATTCCAAGATGAAGTCCTAAATCACTAGGCAGTTTAAGAAGTTCATGAACAATGCCAATGTGAAAGGTTTTGACAAGGATCGTAAGCAATCCAGTTCTTCTCAATTCAAAAGTTAAGACAGAAGGAAGAAGGATATTAAGGATGGCGGACGTATACTATTCCCTCCAGACCAAAGTGATCGAGTGAGATGAGTCAGATTGAGTCAGATGACAGTGATGACGAGGGAATCTTGAGTGCTTTCACTACCACAGTAGATCCTACTAAGGGGATCATAGAAGCAGAGGATGAAGAAGAGGACTTGGTGGAATCCAAATTTGAGAAAATAAACGATCAAGTTGACATCCATACAGCCTATGCTAAGTTATACAAGGTTTCTAAGAAGCATGAGAAACTGTATAGGTTGGCTACCAAGAAGCTGAGTGATGTGGAATTAGATCGAGAGGAGCTCTTTACCAAGGTTGATGAAGCTAATAAACCATTGGAGCACTGCAATTTGAGAACAATTTCTTGGCTGAAAGGACCAAGAAGCTTGAAGCAGTGCTGTTTCAAGTCAGAGCTCAATTGGAGAGGACTTCCTATGCAAAACTAGATGGGATGCTAAGTTTTCAGAAAGCTACTTCTGACAAATCCGGTTTGGGGTATTATTTCTCTTCTCCTAATATTGCCTCCTCTAGTACAACTGTGTTTGTCTCACTAGCTGATAATGTTAATTCTGAGAACAATGAATCTAAAACTGAAATAGCTAGTGAGAACTTAGACAAGGGCAAATCTATTTTAGGAGGACCCCCCAAGGTTGAAAAGAAATAGACTAGAAACCCTAGGAATAAGGACAATAATAAAAAGTCTTAACTAAAGAAGCTGCATTTTTGTTATCACTGTGGAGTTTCGAGACACACTTGTCCAAATTGCTATAAGTTGTTAGCCACTCAACAGAGCAACAGTGTGTTATCATCTGGTGGTCAAGGTCATATCTCACCATCTTTGGGTCCTTTTGGAGATCTTCTCAGGGTCCTCATATTCTTTTCAAACTTGAATGGTTTCAATTCATTTCCCTCTCCTCAGGATCAAAAGTTTGCACAAAAGAAAGGTACTTCCAAGATGTGGAAGGAAAAAGACTCAGTGATTCAGTCACTTTTTCTCTCTCTCCCTTTATGTTTATGCATTACTTGTTTGTTTTGCTTTCTAACTTTTAAGTCAGTCTAGTTTTATGCTTTGTGTGTTTCTTTATGTTTTTGTTTGGTTGCTTTTCAGTGTTTGCTTTTTTTTTTTTTTTTTTTTGGTAAAAATAAAAAAATTGTAAAATCAGAAAAATACAAAAACTGTGTGTATTTGTGTATATTGGTATTTATGCATCTCGGATGGCCATTGAAACAAAATTTCTAAACTTTGTATCTCTTGTAGCTTAGATGAGCACCTCTATACACAACTAAGCAAGTGAGCTTTGTAGCTCGTGTTTGTGATGAGTACTATCAAGTGATCTTTCATTCTTTATACTCTAATCACTCTTTTTTGACGGTAAGGACTAGAAATTCCTAAAAAAAAGGCATAAATAACCATCTCACCACTAAAACCCGCCAATTATGTATAACATCTATATCTTCCGGCATAGCAAAATTGTGATGTTTTTGGCTTACATAATTGAGTATTTCTTTTCTCTCTATATGCCCATGCATGGAATGTTCAAAAAGAAAAATATGCAAAGAACTTGAAAAGCAAAAAGATCAAAATGCTTTTAAAAATGGTTGTAAGTGTGTCTTTAGGAGATGTGAGAGTTATATGATGTACCTCAAAGGTGATAGTCCCCATCAAACGGTTATGATTGTGTGTGAAGTGTATTAGATCACCTTATATCTTGAATCTTCATAATATGAGATACTTGTGCACTCTTGATATGTTTTCACACACAAAATGCATAATCTTTGCTACTTTTGATACATGTGCAGGTACAATGTAATTTGACCATCACAAGGAATATATGTGTTAATATATATTTGCTAAACTATCTTAACTCATTTTTGAAAAATAAAATTTGTTAGACTTGTTTAGTGTGTGTGTGTGTGTGTGTTTTGGATTTATGGATACTTTGCCTTTATGTTGAGAGATGTTTTGAGAGCTTAACATGTTGAGTGGATCTTTGTTTTAGTAGCTTGCTTGTTGCATTCATCTTAATGTGTTTTTCCTCCCTTTAAAAACTCCTTTTCTTCAATCTCAATAGCTTCTCGATAGATCTTTGACAGATTCTCTTTCTGATAGTAGTTTTCTATCGAGATTTCTTTGTTCTTGCTCGACACATTCTCGATAGCTTTTTCGATCCATCGAGCTAAATTTTCGTGCATTTTTTCTACTCGATAGATTCTTAATCCATCGAGACATTCTTTTGCCGTTGACAGATCCTCGATAGCTTCATTTCTGTTGAGATTTAGTGCTCGACAAATGCTCAATAGATCCGCAATCCATCGAGTTGCATTTTATATTTAAAGCTGAGGCGCGATTCAGACTTCACTTTTTCTCACTTCTCTCTTGATAGAAACGTTTCTCTCTTGACCCAAATACTCATTCTCATTCTCAAATCTCTTCACCCACTCCAAGTTCAACCTAATCCAAGCTCCAATCACTTGGTAAGACCTCTCAATGCCTCTTTTTCATGCATTCATTCATTTTTAGACCTAGGTTTTGGTTTTCATTTTGGTTTTGGTTTTGGTTTTATTTTTTTATTTTTTTTTCCGTTTTTGAGATTTTTGTTAAAATTTTGGGTTGTGTTGTGTTGATTTGTTGTTATATATTCATGCATTGCATCCTCATTGCATTATAATAATGACTCGTTCATTTTAGGATTGTGTGCTTGATTAATGTGAGTGCTGTTAGGTTGGATTTGGTTTTTGTCCATAATGCTTTTAATTTTTGAATGTCACATGTTCATGCATTTTTCATTCATATGTTCTTTTCATCCTTCTTTTTGGAACTTGTGTTCTATTTCTTTTCTCTCTCTCTCTCTCTCTCTCTCTCAGATAGACATTTCTATGGTACCCAAACAGAGAAAATCCACTTGGTGCAGAAACCTCTTCGTGGTTTTGGGTCATCCTCTTCTGATCCCCCTGTTCCATCCCATATTCGGTTCTGTAATGAGAAGGCCAAGACGGAATTCTCTAAGAACTTTTAGGACTGTGATGTTCATCTGGAATGCCAGATCATTCTGTTAGATTTCTCCGACACTACTTTACCTTAAGTTATTCAGACTCTGGGATGGGAGTCCCCCTGTGGGAAACTCGAGAGATGTTCGGTTGTGTTCATTTAGGAGTTTTACTCCAATATGCACCCTATTGATACCTTTGTGCCTCAGTTTGCTACGACATTCAGAGGTACACTTATTGTAATTACTCTGGATCTTATATCGGAGGTACTCCATTGTAAGTGTCTTAGGACGGTATCTAGAGACGAGCTTATTTCTCACCTTTGGGAGAAACCTTCTCTTTAGGGTGGTTTCCTAAACACCCTTTACTCAAGCTTTGCAAAAGGTCCGAGATTTTTGAACATGATGATGACCTTCACTCTCACTCCATAATCTCACTATAACTCCATCATTGAGCCTCATGTTTGTTTTCTTCTTTCCTTGATGGAGGATCTTTCTATTGTCTTTCCCTCTCACTTCATCACATTTGTTATAAATGTGTATCAGAATATCGTTACTCATGAGATGCTCATCTTTCCTTTGGCTATCATACGGATCCTTAGCGCTTGCACATTCTTATTCCTCTCTCTCCTTTCTTTACCATCATGGGTGCCATTAGTGCTAGTTCTATTTGTCGAAGTGAGGCTCAGTTTCGACCTAAGCGGCCATGAGTGGAGATAACTGATCTTGTAGCTTTTGGTGTCCCATCCTTTTCCACTCCTTCTTCCTTTGTGGCTGGTGGTGTGACCCTCGAGGCCATCATGGAGTAGCTTCAACAGATGCAGGCTGACTTTGGTGGTCATTGTTAGGACATATGTGGTTAACTTGATATAAACATATGTTGTTCTTTTTATGTAATTGGCTAATCTTTTGATAAAATGCACTTTACTTGTGATTGGGTAGATCTAAGATGTTTTTAATACTTCAAGAAATAAGGTTTCAAGATCAAGTGTTAAAGCCATGCAAGTCTGTCCAAAAAACAAGCTCAGAAGTGCTCATTATTAAAGCTCAACAGCTAGCTCGACAGCTACATCTATTGAGCTTTAAGAAGTTGTTCCAGCCCCGTGGCTCGACAGTTGCTCGACAGCACCTCGACACCTCTATCCATCGAGGTTTAAGAAAAACAGATTTTTAGTTCTGTTTTGATTTCAATCCGTGGATATGTCTTTGGCCCTTTTGTTCTCATAACCCCAGACATATAAAAAGATTATTTTAAGGGCTGTCAAAGTAAGCACAAGTTGCACAAGCATTGAGCAAAGTCTGTTTAAGCAATTTGTGACTAGAGACAAGATTTGCCCTAGTTCATCTCTTTGTGAATAATCTACTGTGTCTTTGCACCGTAGGGTTTTGTAACCAAGCATCTTCTTGTTCTTCATTGTGAGGATGAACTGAAGAACTTTGCAGCCAACATCTTTCTCAAGTTGGTGATTGAAGTTGCGTACTGGGATCTGCACAATTGGTTAGTCACGTACTGGGAGTTGTGCATCAAAAGGAAAGATTGTCATTACAGAATAAGTCCAATTTGGTATTGGGGTAGGGGTTCAACTGAGATTCTTTTACTTGTAACCACTTGTTGTGATAATAGTGGATTCTCTAGAGTAGTGACCTTAAAATCACCCGGTAGGGTTTTTGCCTTGGAGGTTTTCTCCATTCGTAAACAAATCATCGTGTCAATTTATTTTCTGTTGCACTTTAGTTTATTGGTGATTTGTTTGTGCTACCACATGTTTGCATGTTAAATTGGTTAATAAATTGAACTTGACTAATTAATCAATTAATTCATCACAAAGGGTCAATACGTTTTTGGCCTATCAATCGTCTTGACTATCTCACTGATGAGATGTGTTAAATGAACACTTGAGTAGGCCATATTGCCCGCCGGTAGGCTCGCATGGCAGGTGATGACAAGATGACGACCTCTCATTGACTTGCCATTTGTCATTCGTGACAAAAAGGGAGAGTAGCTTCGGGTTTGAGAGTAGTCTTGTACTTAAGGGGAGAGTTAGTATATGACATTTTTTGATAGGGGGAGTGTATATAGTTTTGAGGGATGTAGTGAGGTTTATATGAAGGAAGTTAATTTGGCATTGGAGGCTGTACTGGTTTGGCTAGTGGTACGATATATTTCGAGTACCAGTCAATACCAGTGTATCGTTTTGGGTTTATTGCTGTTATTATTATTATAATTATATATATAGACATGATTATATTATTTATAAATCTATATAAGAATCCTTAAATTTATAATAGCATATTTCTCTAAATTAATTGCTTATTTTTAATATGATTAATTTTTGCTCAAATATCAACCCAATAATGTAAGTTGACATACTAGATTCTAATAATAATAAAAAGATAAAATGATGATATTAATTAATTTAAAAAAAAAAACATAAAACTGCTTACCAAATGTGAGTGGCAGCCAGCCTAAAAGTCAAAGTATATTTGAAATTTGAACTCATTAGAGTTCACGTGGGTGTGTCAGAACTCACACAAAACAATTAAACAAGAGCCACACACACACACACACAACTAAAACAGAAGGCACAAGAAGAGAGTTCAATCTTAGTCAAAATTGAAGAAGAAGAGCCTGGATAAAATAGAAGGAGGAAGGCTAGGGGAATGGCCGACAACATGGGAAAACAACCAGTGAGGATGGTATCGTGAGCGTTTTCTGCTAACTTTTTCCATTTTCTTCAAGTTTTTAGTACCGCCCGATTTCCATTTTTTGGCCGAGATGTCCAATATTAGGTGGTACGTCCAGTATAGTCTGGTAAGGACTGGTATTTTAAGTGGAATGAATCATGGGTGTTTTTGTATAGGTTCACCTACCGGTATGATAAATTTTGGTCGTACCAGCCGGAACGGTATGGAATTAACTCCATTAGTTTATATGTACTTTTCTTTCTTTTTAGTTACATTAGCCTCTTGTATACAGGTCTTGTGACCATTTTTTTTTTATTATGACATACATTGTACTTTATTTTCTTATATATGATGATGATGTATGTTCTTTTTCTTCTCCTACCTTAACATGTGTTGTTTCTTTTCTCTCTTTTACACATGTTTCTTTATGTATGTAATCTTTATTTCTGTTTTACATATGATGCCTTGATGAGTTTTGTTTAAATGTTTCAGAAAGATAGGCTATGAAAGTCTATCTTGTCTTGAACTCTCTTCTTGCAAAGTTTTTCAAGAGTTGGTGGTAGGGACTGATTTATTTTGTAATACAACAAATGGTTATGAGTTTAGTGATTTAAGACTTCTCTCATGATTATTTGTTTTGTTGTGGCTTTGTCACGATTTTTCAAAGGAGGAGATTGTTAGGGACATATTTTATGTAAATTGGCTAATCCTTTGACAAAATGCACTTTACTTGTAATTGGGTAGATCTAGGATGGGTTTAGTATCCCAAGAAACAAGTATTCAAGTTAAGTATTGAAGCCATACAAATCTGACCAAGAAATAAGTGAAGAAGAGCTGTTCATTAAAACTCGACAGATACCTCGACAGAAACAATATCTATTGAGATTTAAGGACAAAGCTCGACAGAAAGTGAATCTATCGAGATCTATGAAATCAGAATTTCTAGGTCTGACTTTTGGCCCTAGATATATATAAGACTTATTTTAAAGGTTGTCATACAAGGAGAACATATGCAAAAAGTGACCCAGTTCATCATTCTTTCTGAAGAAGCTATTGCTTCTTTACGCCAAGGGTTTTGTGACCAAGGAGCTTCTTAATCTTCATTGTTGATGAAGTGAAGAACTTTGCAGCCAACATCTTCTTCAAGTTATTGGTGTTAGTCACGTACTTGGATTTGTGCATCATTGGTTAGTTACGTACTGAGATTCCTGCATTGAACAATTTGAACTGGAAGATTGCTACTATAATATACGTCCAATTGAGTATTGGGGTAAGGGTTCAACTGTGGGTTACTATTTTGGGATAAACCAAAGGGTTTGGTAAGATTTCTTATACTTGTAACTGCTTGTGATTGATAATAGTGGATTCTTAGGAGTGGTGACCTGAAATTCACCCAGTGGGGTGTTGTCTCGGTGGTTTTCCTCATTTGTAAAAAAATCACTTGTGTCAAATTTATTTTCCGCTGCATTTAGAATAATTGGTGATTTTCTATTGCATGTAATTTGATCTAATTAATTAACTTGGATAATTAATTAATTTACAAGGGGTCAATTCATTTTAACCCAACAAAAAGAGAATGGAAAGAGAGATAAGGATAGAGAATCGTTGGGATAGAGAGATAGTGAAGAAAAAAGAAAGTGATAAAATTGATGGGGGTGATGGTCGGTTGAAATGTGTGGTGGGGATAAAGTGAGGAAAAATAGATAGGGAAGTGGGTTGGATTGAATGCTGGGAAATAAAGTGGAGGGGGGGGGGGGTAGAGGTAGAATTATAATGGATTTTATGTAATGAGTGTCAATTATAATGAATTTTTATTTTTATTTTTAAAATATATTTATAAGAAACAATTAATTCTTTTTGTTACTATAGTCATACTAAAAAAATTGGTTGAATGTGAGAAAATGCAATCTGCATAATCTACACTTCTTCAAACTTATTCAACATAATCATTTTTAATAAAAGTTTTAGCATAATACCTTACACAATTTTTTAGAATAACACAAGACAAGGATACATCATTTAAAATGCATTATGTTGAAGCGTTTTTAAGGAATGCACGACAACCTCATTCTTTTGGAAGACATCTATACTATAAGAAATAGGTTAAAAGTAATACACGTTTTACTACATAAAATTTATAAGCTGTTGTGATAATTGTTAGGACATATGTGATAGGATGTTAGGAACATATGTCAACATTTTGTGTAATTGGCTAATCCTTTAACAAGACGCACTTTACTTGTATTTGGGTAGAGCTAGGATATGTTTAATACTTCAAAGAACAAGAGTTCAAGTTTAGTATTGAAGTCATGCAAATCTGTTTAAGAAACAAGTGAAGAAGTACTGATTCATTAAAGCTTGACAGCTGCTCGATAGATAGCTATCTATCGAGGTTTAATGAGGCTTGATAGATACTATCTATCGAGGTATCTATCGAGGTTACGGAAATCAAAAATTTCAGTTCTGATTTTCGGCCCATGCTTATGTATTTGTGTAGGGTTTCTTTTCTCACAACCCTAGATATAAGACTTATTTTAAAGGTCATCAAATAAGAGAATACAAGGAGAACACATGAACAAGGTGGCCAAAGCCTTATTCTCTCTAAAAAAAAAAGCTACTGGGTCTTTGCGCCTAAGGGTTTTGTAACTAAGTGCTTCTCGATCTTCATTGTTGATGAAGTGAAGAACTTTGTAGCCAAAATTATTCTTTCTCAATGATAGGCCTTAAAGGCGTTGACCACTTATGATGAATTAAGTCGATTAATTAGCTAAGTTATTAATTAATCAAATTAACATGAAAATAGCGTGGTAGCACAAATAAATCACCAATAAACTAAAGTATGCAGTGAAAAATAAATTGACACGGTGATTTGTTTATGAATGAGGAAAACCTATATGGAAAAAATCCCACCAGGTGATTTTAAGGTCACCACTCCTGAAATTCTACTATTATCATAACAAGCGGTTACAAGTAAAGGAATCTCAAGTACCTTACCAACCTACAGTTGAACCCTTACCCCAATACCCGATTAGACTTATTCTGTAGTGACAATTTCTCCTTTTGATGCATAGCTCTTAAGTACGTGACTAACCAATTGCACAGATCCCAGTACGCAACTTCAATCACCAACTAGAGGAAGTTGTTGGCTGCAAAATTCTTCAATTCATCCACACGATGAAGATCAAGATGATGCTTGGTTACAAAACTCTACGGTGCACATTACACAACAACTTTTTCACAAGAGATGAACTAGGGCATGAACTTTGTCTCAGGTCACAAATTGCTTGAACAAAGGTTTCTTAATGCTTGTGCAACTTGGTCACATTGAAGGCCCTTAAAATAATCCTTTTATATGTCTAGGGTTAGAAGAAAAAAAGTTCCAAAGACACATGTAGGGATTGGAATAAAAAACAAAACTCAGAATCTGTTTTTTTAAAATCTCGACAGCTAGAGGTGTCGACGTGTTGTCAAGCAGCTGTCAAGCCTTGGGGTTGGAACAGCTTCTTTAAAACTTGATAGATGCAGCTGTCGAGCCAAGTGTCGAGTTTTAAAATCTGGTACTTCTTCAACTTGAATCTTGGACAACTTGCATGGCTTTAACACTTGATCTTGAAACCTTATTTCTTGAAGTATTAAAATCATCCTAGAGCTACCTAAATACAAGCTGAATGCATTTTGTCAAAGTGTTAGGACATATGTGGTTCAAGTTGTTTTGAACATATGTCATTATTTTATATAATTGGCTTATCCTTTGACAAAACGCACTTTACTTGTAATTGGGTAGAATTAGGACGTGTTTAACGCTTCAAGAAACTATGTTTCAAGATCACGTGTTGAAGTCATCAAGTCTGTCCAAGAAACAAGCTAGAAAGTGCAAGTTACTAAAACTGGACACGTAGTCTCGACATATGCATCTATCGAGCTTTAGAAGCTGTTTCAGCCCCAAGGCTCGATAGCTTCTCGACAGATCCTCGACACCTCTATTTTTTGAGATTTATGGAAAACAGATTCTAAGTTCTGTTTTGATTCCAATCTGTGAATGTGTCTTTGGGACTTCTTTTCTCCTAACTCTAGACATATAAAAGGATTATTTTAAGGGCTGCCGAAGGTTGCACAAGTACACAAGTTGCACAAGTATTGAGAAATCCTTGTTCAAGCTATTTGTGATTTAAGACAAAGTTCATGCCCTAATTCATCTCTTTTGTGAAGAAGTTGTTGTGTAATGTGCACTGCAGGGTTTTGTAACCAAGTATCTTCTTGATCTTCATCGCGTGGATGAATTGAAAAACTTTGCAGCCAATAACTCTCTCTCTAGTTGGTGAATTGAATTTGCGTACTGGGATCCGCGTAATTGGTTAGTCACGTACTGGGAGCCGTGCATCAAAAGGAGAAACTGTCACTACAGAACAAGTCCAATTGGGTATTGGGGTAAGGGTTCAGCTGTAGGTTGGTAAGGTACTGGGATTCCTTAACTTGTAACTGCTTGTTGTGATAATAGTGGAGTTTCGGGAGTGGTGACCTTAAATCACCCGGTGGGGTTTTTGCCGTATAGGTTTTCCCCATTCGTAAACACATCACCGTGTCAATTTTATTTCCGCTGCATACTTTAGTTTATTGGTGATTTGTTTGTGCTACCATGTAAATTTGCATGTTAACTTGATTAATTAATAACTTGGCTAATTAATAAATTTAATTCATCACAAGGGGTCTACGCAATTGTGGCCTATCACAAAGGATAAGCCAATTATATAAAAGAATGACATATGTTCAAAACAACTTGAAACATATATGTCCTAACAATCTCCCCCTTTGGCAATTCGTGACAAAACCACAATAACAAATGAACATATGAGAGAAGTCATAAATCACTTAATTCATATTCACTTGTTGAATATAATAAAATCTATCCTAACACAAACTCTTGAAAAACTTTGCAAGAAGAAAGTTTATGGCAAGTAGACTTTGACAATGTGTATTTTTGAAACACTTTTATACAAAACACATCAAGGCATCTTTGTGTGAAGCAGAAATAATAGATTGCATACAAGTAAAGAAATATGTGTAGAAAGATAGAAAAGAAATAACACATGTAGAGGTAGGCGAATGAAACATACATCATCACATATATATATAACAACGATAAGCACAGTGTATGTTGTTAGGACATATGTAGTTGTTCAAGCTTGTGAACATATGTCACTATTTTATGTAGTTGGCTTATCCTTAGACAAAACGCACTTTACTTGTAATTGGGTAGATCTAGGATGGGTTAAACACTTCAAGAAACAGTGGTTCAAGATTAAGTGTTGAAGCCGTCAAAGCCTGTCCAAGATACAAGCAAGGAAGTGCTGGTTTTTAAATCTCGACACCTACCTCGACAGATACATCTATCGAGATTTAAAGAAGCTGTTTTGCCCGAGCCTCGACAGCTGGCTCGACACCTCTCGACACCTCTATCTGTCGAGATTTAAAGAAAACAGAATTCCAAGTCTGTTTCAAGTCCAATCCGTGTGTGTGTCTTTGGGACTTCTTTTCTCCTAACCCTAGACATATAAAAGGATTATTTTAAGGGCCGTCAAAAGCAACAAGCAGAAATCACAAGACACAAGTTGCTTCTTCTCTATTCATGCAAATTGTGATTTGTGAGACAAAGTTCGTGCCCTAGTTCATCTCGATGATTTGAAGAACTTTGCAGCCAACATTCTTTCTTCCTCAAGTTGGTGAGTGAGTCACGTACTTGGATTCGTGCAAAAGGAGTAAGCCGCGTACTGGGATCCGCGCATCACATTGGTTAGTCACGTACTGGGAGCCGTGCATTGAAAAGGAGAAATTGTCACTACAGAACAAGTCCAATTGGGTATTGGGGTAAGAGTTCAACTGTAGGTTGGTGAGGTACTGGGACAGTGGAGTTTCGGGAGTGGTGACCTTAAATCACCATTCGTGAACAAATCACCGTGTTATTTATTTTCCGCTGCATATCTTAGTTTGGTGATTTGTTTGTGCTGCCACGTAAATTTGCATGTTAATTTGATTAATTAATAACTGGGCTAATTTAATTAATCTAAATTATCACAAGGGGTCAACGCGTTTGTGGCCTGTCATATGTAAACAATGGTCACAAGACCTAAGGTACAAGAACAATGTATCTCCAATAAGAAAGAAAAGAAAAGAAAAGAAAAGAAGAAAAGAAATGCATGTAATCATCATTACATCCCTCAAAATAACAACACTCCCCCTATCAAAAAATTTCCTATACAAGCTCTCCCCCTAGGTATGACTACTCTCATATCTAAAACTACTCCCCTTTTTTGTCACGAGTGATAAAGGGTAGAGTGTCAAGTAGACATCCCATCGGTAAAGCTAGCATCTCCATCATCATCATCATCCGAAGCATCATCATCATCCTCAAACTAAAAGGCCACATGAGGGGGTGGAGGAGAAGCCTTAGGTACAGAACCGCCCATGGTCGCCTGTCGTCGAGCAATGCGACCAACACGGACATTCACCTGATACAACTCTGTAGAGAGTGTATCAAGGCGAGCATCCATGTGCTGAAGCTGTGCCATAATGTCTCCTAGTGACACATTGCTCTAGAAAAAGGAGGGTGTAGATGTGGCTCGAGCAGATCTAGATGGAGCTGGATGGGAGGAAGGACCTGCTGAATCTGTCCGTTATGACCTAAACTGCACCTCACTATGTTCTATGGTAGCGGCGTCTATGGCAACCATGACATGGAAGTGATCGGACATGGGAAGAGGGGTGGAGAAATGGCGTTGAATCCTCGTGATAGCAGAAGGAAAAATGAGCTTATCACGAGTAGTCGTATCCCTATAGACATCTATGATAGAGAAAATGAAGTGTGAAGGAAAGTCTATAATGAGGTTCTCAAGAAGAGATAACAGAAACTAAGCACGAGGCTCTGTGATGGAGTTGTAGTGAGAGAGTGGGTGCAGAACAAATGTCATCACCATGTTCATGAAATGAGGACTTTTAATAAAAGGTCGACGTGGTGTAAACTGACGCTTACCCCAATCAGAAGGGCGCTCATAAAAAGCAGACATCATTTCGTCTTTGGACACAGTCCGTAGATGCTCACAACCGGGGTAGTTAGGCCCTCGGAACATGAAGCACATCAGAAACCAACTCCGGTGTGACTACTATGCGCGTACCTCGAATGCGAGTGAGAAAGAGAGGTACTGAAGAATCAATTCCATGCATGTTGGAGTAAAACTCCTATATCAGCACGGAAGGACAAGTGACCGGGACGTCACACAGTGACTCCCAACCCTGACTATGAATGACATTGGGTAGGTCATTGTCCACAAAGTCTGCTGGAATAACTTGGCGTTCCGAATGAACACCTCATTTAGAAAAGTTTTCCATGAAGTCCTTTTGGGCATTCTCATCATGGAACCAAATAGAGGAAGGAGTAGGATCAGAAGATGAAGAGCCCCTAGAACGAAGAAGGTTCTGGGACACAATGGACTTATATTTTGGTGCCATAAACACTACTAACGTAAACAGAAAGAGAGGGGGAAAGAAAGAAACACTCAGAAAAGTCCCAAAACAATTCAAATATAACAAGTATATTGAAAAAAAAAGAACGTATGCATGGGAATGCATGAACATGTGACATGCAACATGAAAAACATTATGGGTTCAGCCCAATCCAAACCTATCAGCACACAAACAGTTTTCACACATCTAAATGCATGAGATTACTATTAGAATGCTAATGTGATGCAATGCATGGAGTTTTTAAGATCAAATCCATAAAACCTATCCCAAAAATTTCAACAATAACTTATCAATTTTTAAAAACCCCAAAATTTTTCAAAAACCCCAAAAACTAGGTTTCAAAACATGAAATGCATGTAAATGAAGGAGAATAGAAGCTTACCAAGAGAAGAAAAACTTGAAAGAAGCTTGAAGAAACCTTGGGTAGAGGTTTGGAGTGAGTGAGAGAGGTTTAGGAGGTGAAAAACCAGAGCTATCGAGAGAGAGATAGAGGGAAATGAGAAACGGATTGAGCAGAAACTATATATAGAGGTTCAGTAATTCTCAACAGATGCAGGTATCGAGAGGTGTCGAGATATCTGTCAAGGTAGGTGTCAAGAAAAACAACGTCGACAGATAGAGCTATCGAGGAGGTGTCGATGATTAAGGATCAGACACAAAAAGAATCACGATCGATCCACCAGCTGTCGAGAAGTTCTAGAGAGGACAGAAAGTTCCTCGATCGATCCACCAAGTGTTAAGAAGCTGTCGGGATTGCGATAAGAAAAAGCTAAGAAGCTCGACAGACAGCCAGGTATCAAGGAGGTGTCGAGGAGGTGTCAAGCCAGCTTTTAAGAGCAGTTTTTCGAGAAGAGAAAAACACAGATATGAATGCAATCACGCATGCAACTCAACCAATGATCCAATCAACATGTTAAGCACTCAAAATCATCTCTCAACAACAATTTAAAGCACATGGATCCCTAAAACACACACACACACACACACACACACACACACACACACACACACACACTAAACAAGTCTAACCAATTTTATGTTTCAAAAAAAAGTTAAGACAGTTTAGTGAGTATACGTTAACACATGTAAACCTTGTGATGACCAAATCATATTGTACCTGCACATGTATCATTAGTAGCAAGGAATATTGCGTGTTGTGTGTGAAAAAACATCAGAAGATTGTACAAGTGTCTCAAAGTTATGACGATTTGAGATAAGAGAACATCTCTTTAACTCATACAAAATCATAACTTTTTGATGGGGACTATCACCTTTGAGGTACATCCTATAACTCCTAGAAAACACGCTTACAATCATATTTTAAAGCATTTGTTTCTTTTTTATTTTAGTTCTTTGCATATTTTCTTTTTATTAAGCAAACCATGCATGAGCATATAAGAGAGAAAAGAAATACCCAATTATGTTAAGCTTTTTGACATTACACCTTTACTATGCCGAAGCATACAGATGTCACTTCATGATTGGCAGGTAACAGTATTGAGATGGTTATTTATGTCTTTCTTTTAGGATTTTCTAGTCCTACCCGTCAAAAAGAGTAATACGAGTGTTAAGTACAAGAGATCACTTAATCTTACTCATCACAAATAAAGAGCCACAAAGCTCACTTGCTTAGTTGTGCATAAGGATGCTCATCTAAGCTACAAGAGATACAAAGTTTAGAAAACTCTGTTTTAATGACCATTTTAAGGTTCATAAGAACCAATGTACACAAATACATACTATTTTTGTATTTTTTAATTTTTTTCATTTTTATTTGAAAAGAAAAATAAAACAAAAACTGAAAACAAACAAACAAAAACATGTTAAACAAAGCCAAAAAAAAAATGCATAAAACTAGACTGACTCAAAATAGTAAAGCAACACACACAAGTAATACAAAAACAAAAAAAAAAAAAACAAGAAGGGGAGAGAGAGAAAACGTGAAACAATCATTTGGAACCCTTTTCCTTCCACACTTTGGAAGAATCTTTCCTTTTTGCAAACCCTTGAACTGGTGATGATGGGGAAGGATTGAAACCGTTCAAGTTCGAAAGGAACATGAGGGTTTTGAGAAGATCTCCAAGAGGAGTAAGAGAGGTTTGAAGCCGATTTTGGTTCTTAGATGCTATCATGTCATTACTCTGTTGAGTGGCTATCCACTTATAGCAATTTGGTTGAGTATGACTGACAATACCACAATGATGACAGAGATGCTGCTTCTTCTGTGTAGGCTTTTGAGAGTTAGCCTTCTTAGTCTTAGGGTTTTTAGCTTCCTTCTTCTCAAGCTTATGGGGTGCTCCTAAGGTGGACTTACCCTTGTTTAGGTTCTCACTAGCTAATTTAGCTTTAACATCATTATTCTCAATTTAATGTTATTAGCAAAAGGAACAAAAACAGTAGTACTAGCAGAAGGAGTATTAGAGGAAGATAATTCATACCCTAATCCTGTTTGATCAGAAGTAGATTTCTGAATTCTGAGCATCTCATCTAGCTTCGCAGTTGATGTCCTCTCTAATTGAGCTCCTACTTGAAACAGTTCTGCTTCAAGTTTCTTGGTCTTCTCAGCCAGGAAATTGTTCTCGAATCTTAGTGCCCCAATAGTCTGATTTGCTTCATCAAACTTAGTGGAAAGCTCCTCACGGTCAAGTTCCACATCACTGTGCTTGGTGGCCAGCCTATAGAGTTTCTCATGCTTTTTAGAAAGCTTATACAATTTCTCATAGGCGGTATGGATGTCATCTTGATCATCCATTGTTTCAAACTTAGCATCCACCAATTCTTTTCCTTCATCTACATCTTTAGTAATCCCTTCAGTAGGATTTACAGTGATAGTGAAGGCATTCAAAATTCTGTCATCATCATTGTCGGAATCATCTTCGGGCTCAGTGTCGCTCAAGATAGCAACAAGTGTCTTGCTCTTCCCAATGCTCTTTAGATACGTGGCACACTCTTGTTTCATGTGACCGAAACCTTGACAGCCGAAGCATTTAGGTCCAGCGGGAACACTGTACTGATCGCCATCTCTAGTATCCTTCTTTCCTTTATCTAGGCTCTTGAACTGAGAAGAACTAGATTGCCTACGGTCCTTGTCGAAGCCTTTTCCATTGGCACTTTTCATGAATTTCTTGAATTGGCTGGTGATGTAGGACTTCATCTTAGAATCTTCATCATCTGAAGACTCATCTGTATCACTGCTCTTAACCTTCAGTGCCATGCTCTTGCCTTTACTTGACTTGCCCATTCTTGTCAACCCTAGCTCGTAGGTTTGCAAATTACCCACCAGCTCAGTCAGAGGAATCTTGTCAATATCCTTTGATTCCTCTATCATCGTGATCATGGCATGGAATCTCTCGGACAGAGATCTGAGCACTTTTCTTACGATCTTGGGTTCAGAAATGGTTTCCCCAAGATTGAAAGCTGAGTTCACTATGTCTTTGAGCTTGGCGTAGAACTCATCGAATGACTCATCCTTCTCCATCTTAATTTCTTCGAAGCTTGTAGTGAGTCTCTGTAGCTTCGAATCCTTGACAGCCTTTGTTCCTTCATAGGTTGTCTGGAGAATGGTCCATGCTTCCTTAGTAGTTTTAGTAGAGGAAATCTTCTTGAACTCCTCATTAGTGACCACATTGAATAGGGCATTCAATGCTCTGCTGTTGAAATTAGCTGCCTTGATCTTGGCATCAACCCAATTGGCCAGCGTAGGCTTGGTCCAGCCTATCTCCACAGCTTGCCACACCTTCTCATCTAGTGACTACAAGAAAACTCTCATGCGTACTTTCCAGTATGCATAGTTAGTACCATCGAACAGTGGAGGTATAATGAGAGAATGACCTCTATCCATGACAAACTGGGGTTAATGGATCACACACAAGGATTAAACCCTAATCAGAGTGTGCCTGCTCTGATTCCACTTGATAGGCCACAAACGCGTTGACTCCTTGTGATGAATTAAGTTGATTAATTAGCCAAGTTATTTGTTAGGACATATGTAGTTCATCTGTGAACATATGTCACTATTTTATGTAATTGGCTTATCCTTAGACAAAACGCACTTTACTTGTAATTGGGTAGATTTAGGATGAGTTTAACACTTCAAGAAACAGTGGTTCAAGGTTAAGTGTTGAAGCCGTCAAAGTCTGTCCAAGAAACAAGCAAGGAAGTGCAAGTTTTTAAAGCTCGACACATACCTCGACAGATACATCTATCGAGCTTTAAAGGAGCTGTTTTGCCCGAGCCTCGATAGCTATCTCGACACCTCTCGACACCTCTATCTGTCGAGAATTAAAGAAAATAGATTTTCAGGTCTGTTTCAAGTCTAATCCGTGAGTGTGTCTTTGGGACTTCTTTTCTCCTAACCCTAGACATATAAAAGGATTATTTTAAGGGCCGTCAAGCAAGAGATCACAAGATACAAGTTGCACATTCATTGAGAACTTGTTGTTCATGCAATTTGTGATCTGACAGACAAAGTTCGTGCCCTAGTTCATCCTTGATGATTTGAAGAACTTTGCAGCCAACTCTCTCTCTCTAGTTGGTATTTGAAGTCGTGTACTGGGATCCGCGCATCTGGTTAGTCACGTACTTGGGAGCCGTGCATTGAAAGGAGAAACTGTCACTACAAAACAAGTCCAATTGGGTATTGGGGTAAGAGTTCAACTGTAGGTTGGTGAGGTACTTGGGATTCCTTACTTGTAACTGCTTGTTGTGATAATAGTGGAGTTTCAGGAGTGGTGACCTTAAATCACCCGGTGGGGTTTTTGCCGTAAGGGTTTTCCCCATTTGTGAACAAATCACCGTATCATTTATTTTTCGCTGCATCACTTAGTTTGGTGATTTTTTTGTGCTACCACGTGATATTGCATGTTAATTTGATTAATTAAGAACTGGGCTAATTAATTAATCTAAGTTATCACAAGGGGTCAACGCATTTGTGGCCTATCATTATTAATTAATCAAATTAACATGCAAATAGTGTGGTAGCACAAACAAATCACCAATAAACTAAAGTATGCAGTAGAAAATAAATTGACACGGTGATTTGTTTACGAATAGGGAAAACCTACACGGCAAAAACCCCACTAGGTGATTTTAAGGTCACTACTCCCGAAATTCCACTATTATTACAACAAGCGGTTACAAATAAAGAAATCCCAAGTACCTTACCAACCTACAGTTGAACCCTTTCCCCAATACCCAATTAGACTTGTTCTGTAGTGACAATTTCTCCTTTTGATGCACGGCTCCCAAGTATGTGACTAACCAATTGCGCGGATCCCAGTACGCGACTTCAATCACCAACTAGAGGAAGTTGTCAGCTACAAAGTTTTTCAATTCATCCACACGATGAAGATCAAGAAGATGCTTGGTTACAAAACCCTACGGTGCACATTACACAGCAATTTCTTCACAAGAGATGAATTAGGGCAAGAACTTTGTCTCAAGTCATAAATTACTTGAACAAAGGTTTCTCAATGCTTTTGCAACTTGTTCACATTGATGGCTCTTAAAATGATCATTTTATATGTCTAGGGTTAGAAGAAAAGAAGTCTCAAAGACACATGTACGGATTGGAGTAAAAAACAAAACTCAAAATCTGTTTTTCTTAAATCTCGACAGCTAGAGGTGTCGAGGTGCTGTCGAGCAGCTGTTGAGCCTCGGGGCTAGAACAGCTTCTTTAAAGTTCGATAGATGCAGCTGTCGAGCCAGGTGTCGAGCTTTAAAATCTGGCACTTCTTCAACTTGAATCTTGGACAACTTGCATGACTTTAACACTTGATCTTGAAACCTTGTTTCTTAAAATATTAAAATCATCCTAGAGCTGCCTAAATACAAGCTGAGTGCATTTTGTCAAAGGATAAGCCAATTACATAAAAGAATGACATATTTTCAAAACAATTTGAAACACATATGTCCTAACACTCAAGTTGGTGAGTGAGTCACGTACTGGGATTTGTGCAAAGGAGTTAGTCATGTACTAGGATCCTTGCATTAAAAGGGTGGCATTCATATATTGAAGAGTTCAGAGGTTTTGAAGCGGTAGAAGGTTTCTGCTGTAAGTTCATCTACGGGGATTGTAAAGTTTAGGGACAAAGATTTTGTACTAGATCTGAAACTTCTCTTTACTATAGTGAATTGTTTTTCGGGAAGGTTTCCTCCCAGGTTTTTTACTGTGAAACTAGTTTGTTTCATTGATTTTCTTGGGTGATCATATCTTGTCCTATTTACTTTTCCGTTACATATGATTTTGACATGATATTGATGTTTATTTGTTTTAACAAGTTTTATTCATAATAAACCTAATTAACAACTTGGGTTTAAAACTTGTTAATTTTATCAACCGAGGTCAAAATTTCCCAATAAATGGTATTAAAGCAGGCACACTCTAATTAGGTTTTAATCATTGCTGTATGATCCATTGACCCTTGTTGTCATGGAAACTCTTGATTGTTTTGATTTGCATGATCTTGTATTGAATGATGATGATAATATCCATGATTCATATTGCAAGCTTTATAATTTTTGTATGAAATCTCTTAAATGTTCTACAAAATTAAAAGCTAAATTTAAAAAGGCTAAACTTGAAAGAGATGATTTGATTGCAAAATTGGATGAAGCCAACAATTTGAATGAGAATTTTAAAAATCAAATTTCATTTTAGGTGGACAAAATTAAGAGTTTGGAAGAGCAACTAGTTAAATTTAAGACTGAAGTTGAAAAATTAACTAGTGCTAAACTTGTTGTTAAGCCTAACTCAAAAGAAAAAGTTTTTATATTCCTCCATTTAAAAGGAATAATAAAGAGCTGAAGGCTAATATTGCTAGGATAGACAAAGGTAAAATTTCTGATGTTAACGCTGAAGTTTCTAAACCTATGTCTAAAACTCCTCCTAGGATGAAAGAAAGATATTTTTTTGTCCCCATTTGTCATTATTGTCATGTTGTTGGTCATATTAGGCCAAACTGTCCTAAGTTGAGGTCTTTGTCAACCTTTAAGGTTAGACCTCCTTCTAGGAAGTTGAGTAGCTCTAAAACTGCTCATGTTTGTCACCATTGTGGTGCTTCTGGTCACACTCGACCGAATTGTTCTAAGTTCTTTCCTTATAAGAGAGTGTCAAATAGGTCTCATCCTTTGTTTAAAGGCTCTGTACCTATTCTTGGTGAGTTATCAAAAACTTTGAGCTTTTTGACTGAATTTCATAAGAATTCTAATTCTTCTGTGTCCTTTAGTAGACATACTAGGACATGTTCCTTTTCATCTTCACGGCTAAAGACTCATGCTGTGTGGGTGAGAAAAGAGCCTAAGACTTAATGGTCTTTTATGTTTGTCCTCTACTTTAATTCTTTCTTTCTATAGTAGGATTCTCTTTGCTTGTTTTCTTATTTGCTTTTGGAATCATGATTTCATGCATCTCTACTTTAATTCATGCTTTCATGTTGTTTGTCTGTTTTTATTTGGTTGTTTAGTTTATATATATATATTTTTTGTTTTCAAAATTAAAAAATAGAAAAATCAGAAAAATACAAAAACAGTATGTATGTGTACATTGGTACTTGTGTACCTTAGATGGCCATTGAAACAAAATTTTCTAAACTTTGTATCTTTTGTAGCTTAGATGAGCATCTTTATGCATAACTAAGCAAGTGAGCTTTGTGGCTCTTGTTTGTGATGACTAAGATTAAGTATTTTCTTGTACTTAACACTCGTATCACTCTTTTTGATGGAAAGGACTAGAAAATAGAAAGGCACAAATAACCATCTCAGTAATGTTACTCACCAATCATGACATGACATTTGTATGCTTCGACATAGCAAAAGTGCAATGTTAATGACATCTGTATGCTTCGGCATGGCAAAAGTGCAATGTCAAAAACTTAACATAATTGGGTATTTCTTTTCTCTCTTTTATATACCCATGCATGGTATGCTTAATAAAAAAAAATTATATATATGCAAAGAAAATAAAAGAAAAAAGAACAAAATGCTTTAAAACATGATTGCAAGTGTGTATTCTAGGAGATGTGGGAGTTATAGGATGTACATCAAAGGTGATAGTCCCCATCAAGCAGTTATGATCGTGTGTGAGTTAAATTGAATTACTCATATCTCAAATCGTCATAACATAGATACACTTATGCAATCTTGCGATGTTTTTCACACACAACACGTAATGTTCTTTGCTACTTTTGATACATGTGTAGGTACAATGTGATTTGACCATCACAAGATTTACAAGTGTTAATGTATGCTCACTAAACTGTTATAACTTGTTTTTGAAATATAATATTGGTTAGACTTGTTTAGTGTGTGTGTATGTTTTTGAATCTAAATACATGACATTTTTCTTGTTAAGAGATGTTTTTGAGAGATTAAAATGTTATTTAAGTCTTTGGTTGAGTAGCATGCTTGATTGCATTCACATCTATATTTTTCTTCTCTTTGAAAAATTGTCTTTAAGCAATCTCAACAGATCCTCAACACCACTTGACAGCTAGGTTATCTATCAAGCTCTTCATCTTTTTCTTATCACAATCTCAATAGCTTCTCGATCCATCGAGAAAATTTCTGTCTGCTCGATAGATCCTTGATACCTTCTCGATCCATCGAGGTTGGCTCGATAGTTGCTTGACACCTCTCTATCGATTGAGATTCTCTTGCATGCATTATTTTTCACATGTTTTGCATATTTCTTTGATTTTGTCATCTATAGCATCTTGTTACATTACATTCATGCATTTTTATGGATTATTTGTGCTCCCTTGATTATCCTTGATCATCTTTATGTTTCTCGGGTGAGGCTTTATAGCTTCTTGTACCCGTTGTCAATCATGACAAAAAGGGGAAGAAATTGTGGAAATATGTGGTTTCTTTTTAAAGATTCTATATGTTATAGGGAGAAATACATACCTTTGTAAGAGGGAGTTGTGTTTCATCTTTTTAGGGGGAGTGTTTACCTCTTTGCTGTTATAGGAGTTTCTTTTAGCTTCTTCTTCTTGTACATCGTTCTTGTGACCATACTTACATACATTGTGTTTATCTTTGATATATGTGATAATTTATATTTTCTTCACCTATTTCCACATGTGTTTTTTCTTTTCTTTCTTTATACACATGTTTCTTTATTTGTATGTAATCTATTATTTTTGCTTCACACAAAGATGCCTTGATGTGTTTTGTTTAAAGTGTTTCAGAAATACAGGTTGTCAAAATCTACTTGTCATGAACTCTCTTCTTGCAAAATTTTTCAAGAGTTTGTGTTAAGATAGATTTTATTATATTCAACAAGTGAGTATGAGTTGAGTGATTTATGACTTCTCTTATATGTTCATTTATTTTTTATGGTTTTGTCACAGATTGCTGAAGGGGGAGATTGTTAGGACATATGTGATTGGTTGTTAGGAACATATGTAAACATTTTATGTAATTGACTAATCATTTGACAAAAAGTACTTTACTTGTATTTGAGTAGATCTAGGATGTGTTTAATACTTCAAAGAACAAGATTTCAAGTTTTGTATTGAAGTCATGCAAATCTGTCCAAGAAACAAGTGAAGAAGTGCTTATTCATTAAAGCTCGACAGATAGCTATCTATCAAGGTTTAAGGAGGATTGACAGATACTATCTATCGAGGTTACGAAAATCAAAATTTTCAGATTTGATTTTTAACCCATGCTTATATTTTTGTGTAGGGTTTCTTTTCTCACAACCTTAGACATATATAAGGCTTATTTTAAAGGCTGTCACATAAGAGAATACAAGGAAAATACATGAAAAAGGTGACCGAGGCCTTATTCTCTCTAAAAAAGAAGCTACTGCGTCTTTGCGCCTTAGGGTTTTGTAACCAAGTGCTTCTTGATTTTCATTGTTGATGAAATGAAGAACTTTGTAGCCAATATTCTTCTTCCTCAAGTTGGTGAGTGAGTCACGTACAGGGATTTGTGCAAAAGAGTTAGTAATGTATTGGGATCCGTGCACTAAAAGGATGGCATTCATATATTGAAGAGTTCAGAGGTTTCGAAGTGGTAGAAGGTTTCGAAGTGGTAGAAGGTTTCAAAGTGGTAGAAGGTTTCTACTGTAAGTTCATCTACGGGGATTGTAGAGTCTAAGGACAAATGTTTTGTACTAGATTTGAAACTTCTCTTTACTATAGTGAATTGTTTTTCGGGAAGGTTTCCCCCCAGATTTTTTACTGTGAAACTAGTTTGTTTCATTGGTTTTCTTAGGGCATCATATCTTGTCTTATTTACTTTTCCGCTGCATATGATTTTGACATGATATTGATGTTTGTTTGTTTTAACAAGTTTTATTCATAATAAATCTAATTAAAAACTTGGGTTTAAAACTTGTTAATTCAATCAATTGGAGTCTAAATTTCCCAAAATAATAAATGTAATTAATAGATTTCAATTACCTTATAACTAAATATTTGAATTGCCTATTATTTATAACTTGTGACACAACAATATATAAGCTTAATGTAAAAAAACTTGTATTACATTTGTAACTACTCATAGAAGTTACCTAAAATAAAAATAGACCACACAAACAAAATATCCTTAATGTTAAAGAAACATCCTAAATCCCCTCCTTGTTTATTGTGTCAATTAAAATAAATGATTACTAAGAAATAACAATATATATGGGAACAAAAATTTCAGCAAGCATTGATAGAGACACAATCACATAAGAGCACCAAATTTTATGTGATAAACCCTTCGATGTAAAGGAAAAAACCATGGGTAGCTCTGAAAAATATCCACTATGAAATAGAAATTACAACTGTGTCAAACTTGAGTTCACAATAAATTGGATATACAACAATTAAATCTCAATGAGTAAAATACAATCTTATTACAAAACCAATAGCAAAGATCTTCCATTGAACAAAAAACTTTAACTGTCTATAATTGTAGTACCCAAAAGCATCCAAGAGAACTTCACAAATTTATCTTCCTTAAGTAGCTTGAGCATAGCTTCAGAAAAGAAAAATTTCTTAATTTTCTTTTTCACTCTCACACGCTCTCATTGTATTTTCTCTCTGTTTCTTTCAAAATACACCTCTCAAAACTCTCTGTGTCTTGCTCTCAATATTTTGGTCTGTATGAGACTGTACCCCACACTCCAACACGAAATGGCTGAATGGCCCTTGTTTTGCTTTAGCCAAAAACCAGCGTGTCCCACACACCTAAAGTCATGTCTCATTTAATGAAGGTTCACTTTTCTACAAGCTTAGAGCATCCACATCAATGGATGCATAATTTACTTCCATTTTGCAAGAAAAAAACATGCTTTTTCTATTTTACACATTCATTTTTTGCAAAACACCCATATTAGTTTGTATATTCTACACATTTATTCAATAAAATATTCATTCTTAACTCAATACCTGGCCACTATCAATGATCAGAGTAGTGGCAATCATCAACCTAGCGGCGATCAAACAACCCACTAATCAAAACCCACCGATCAAACAACATCAAACAACCCACCGATCAAACAACCCATTTATCAAAATCCAACCAACCATGTCATCGTTTCCTGACTTGTTTACTCAACCCAGCAACAACTCTTTCTCCACCGGAGATGACGCGTTCGCGTTGCAACCAGTCTCGGAGATCTACGCCAATGAAGTGATCGAAGAGGACTTTGATGAAGGGTTTCCAGGATTGGACAGACCGATTTTGCCCCCTTCAATGGAGATGGAGCATGAGGAAGGCTTTGCTCTCAGGGAATGGAGGAGGTACGCTTTCGAATTTCACTTTGTTTCTCTGATAGGCTAGAGATTTGATTGGCGAGAGATCAAATGGTTTGATGATTTGATCAAATGAGAAAAAGGGAGAGTCAGGTTCTTCGGTTAGAGTAGCAGAGTGAGGTGAGAGTGAGAGCAATAGAGCCAAGGAGAGAGAAAAAATTACTAAAATATTAAATGCAAGTGCTACAGTAACTGTGCATATATGCACGGTTACTGTAGCAATTGTGTATTTATGCACAATTTTACACCCATTGATGTGGGTGTTTTCTTTTTTGGCAAAATGCGTAAAATGAAGGGTTTTTCCCATTTTGCAAGATTTGGCATCCACTAATGTGGATGCTTTTACAAGATAAGCTTCTTTAGAGCTTTGATAAGGTGTGGGCTGGACCCATGGGGCTATGATGCACTCAACAATGAATAGGTAAATATAAAGGATTATCACAAAAGGTATCCAGAGGAATCCTTGCAACCTTAGCCTAAAATGGATTTTCTTCCACCTTCCCTAAATTCTGCTACAATAGCTGGACTTTTAGCCATAGTTTTTTTCTCCTACTATCTTCTAAAGAGGTCTAGTTGAGCTACTTGAAACTCACTTAATCTAACTTTGAAAAATTAAAAATTTATAAAGTGTGCAATTACCCATCAAATGAAAGAACATAAAAAGGTCAATTGACCCTAGTTGGCCTAACATAGTTTTTTTCTTTCTAAAGCTTCTATCATGTATCATCTTTGTGTGTTATTGTCTTGACCACTCATATGCAAAATGCATTAAGTTGAGCAATTGGGAGATGGCTAAGGAGTGCTTCACCACCAATGACTTGGTAGTGTCCTCGCGGCCCAAACTAGTAGCCACAAAACACTTGTGCTATAACTACGCTATGTTTGGCTTTGCTCCCCATGGTCCCTATTGGCATGAATTGCGTAAAATAACCACTTTAGAGAAACTATTTAATCGCCGGCTTGAGAAGCTTTCCCACATCAGAGTCTCTGAAGTTGAGAATGATATAATAGATTTATACAAACTTTGGATCAAGAAAAGAACGGACAGGCTTGATTTTGGTGGAGTTGAAGTAATGGTTTGGGGATATGAACCTCAGTGTGATTCTTAGGATGATTGTTGGAAAGAGGTACTTTGGCATTAGTGATGGGGTTAATGAAGAAGAGGCTTAGCTTTGCCAAAAGGCCTTGGGGGACTTCTTTCATCTTTTGGGGTTGTTTGTGGTGTTCGATGCTATTCCTTTTCTTGGGTGGTTAGATTTGGGTGGACATGAAAAGGCCATGAAGAAAACTGTAAAGGAATTGGATGGAATTCTTGGGGAATGGTTGGAAGAGCATAAGCGAAAGAGATCTTCATCTGAGAATAAAGGGGAGGAAGATTTCATGGACATAATGCTCTTTGTCCTTGATGGTGCTGAGCTTGAAGGTTACGATGCTGATACAATCAACAAATCCACATGTTTCATACCTTTTCTATTTTCATTTTTTCATGGAGTTTTTGCTCAAGGGGCCTTGCTTGAACATGTTCCAAGCAAAGCGGCTCTCAAATGCAGGGCATACCAAAAATAGTCATCTCAAAACTGACTTTTTAAGACTTAGGGTCTGTTTGAATACCGCTTATTGCTGAAAACTGAAAATTGAAAACATTATAGAAAAATAACTTTTAAATATGTGAATAGTATTGTGGGACCCAGTTTTAAAGTTTTTTTTTTTTTTGAATAAAGTACTTGTGGGTCCCATGAACAATGCACGAGACCCACTGAAAAAAAACATAATTTTGCTATAAATTCTTTTTACTTCCTGCATTGTAGCCGTGGGTTCCACATCTGAAAACATGAAACGCAAATGCAAAAGACTTTCATCGCAATCCAAACGGATACTTAGGGTGCATTTGGACGTGGATTAAAATTATAAATTATTTCACTATTCAGCTTATTTTTGCTATTATTTATGAGTCTCACTGCACTTTTTGGCGCTATTCATGGGCTCCACTATATTATTTCAACTAATTTTTACATTAATTTACAGTACTTTCAGCAATAAATTTTTAGTTTCAGCAAAATAAAAGGTATCTGAATAGATCCTTAAGTGTCTAAAATAGTTTATTTAGCTGAATTTGAAATTTTTTTGCTGAAAGTCCTATAGATAAATCTAAAATGTAGATAAAATGGGGACTTATGAATAGTAGCAAAAATAAGCTGAATAGTAAAAAGAGCTGACTTTTTAAGCTAATGTCATACGCACACTAAATCTTATTAATCATATTCAAACCAAGGGTGCTAGGCAGCTCAATCCTTAACCCATCCTTACAAATGATTAGTCATTTACATTTTTTTTTTGCTGGAAAACCTTCACTTCTATAACGTAGACTAATATACGGCATTTCCTTAAGTAGTGCATGAAGTGTTTGTTTGGCTAACTTATTTTTTGCCAACTTATTTTATTATTCACCTTATTTTTATTACTATTCATGGGTCTCACTACACTTTTTGATACTATTAATAGGTCTCATTGTACTGTTTCAACTAACATTTACCTTTATTTATAGTACTTTTTGTAAAAAGTTTTCAGTTTCAGCAAAATAAGCAATCCCAAACAGATCTGAATAGTTTTTTTTAGGCCTTGCATTGTAAAAAACAAAGAAGTGTATTGCAGATATATATATATATATATATATAGAGAGAGAGAGAGAGAGAGAGAGAGAGAGAGAGAGAGAGAGAGAGAGATGGGTTCAAGTTACAACTGGAGTAACTCTAAAGAGTTACATTTTTTTAAACCATAGGATTTAAGTAGCTCCAACGGTCAAAAAAAGACCCTCATTAATGCTAATATTCTTAATAGTATCTCATTAATTATCCCTTATTTATTGTATTCAATACATATCTCTAAACCCAATAAAAGAAATCGTCTGACTCTCTCTTTACGTTTGGTGTTCAAGCCCTTTGTCTCTCTGTTTGTTTCTCTCTCTTTCTCCATTTGTCTTCGTTTGACTCTCTACAGGTTGCCGCCAAAAATGAAACCAAGCCGAATTGTTTCTATTTGTGAGTACTCTGTTTCTTGGTTCACCATTATTTTAGCTCATAGCAATTGCAAGTTGCTTCTCTCTCAAGGTTAACTATTTTTCCTTTTTTTTTTTGTTTATTTATTTTAATGTAATTCTTTATCTGGGTTTTGCTTTATCGATTCATTTGTTTGCTAAGAAAGTAGAATCCTTTCTTTTTGTGAGTACTCTATTTGGGATCAAAAGAAATCAAGCCGAACTGTTTCTATTAATCTGTTGGGTACTTTGTTTCTATTTTTCCTTTCTTTTCTGTTGATTCATTTGTTTGCTAAGAAAGTAGAATCCTAGAAATTGGTTATTTTGGGTTTTATGTTTTTTAGCTGGTTTGGTATTAAAAGAAATCAGCTTGAAAGATTTAGATGTACTTGGTAAAGTGATTTTATTAGGCTCAGTTTTAGTTTAGTGGGTCTCAAATAATATGAAAAAACAAAGTTTCAAACTTTAAATATTTTTTTTTTAAATTTTCATGCAGTTTTTGGGGAACTAAAAAAAACTTGTTAGTGCCCTTTTGTGATTGTAAAGTTTGGTGGTTGGCTAGTTCTTTTGGTTTTCAATTGTTTTTCTGCAATTTAGTAATGATTGGGTTGTCTATGTTGTTTACACTATGACAATGTTTAGATCATCATTAATAAAATAGATTATGATAGTTTCTTGAATAAGCAATGGAATACCTTTGCAAAACACAAGTTGTAACAAAATTATTGAAAGTGTAGATTAATAGTTATGATTTGAATTGATAGGGAACAAATTTTTTTTATAATCTCTATTCATGTGTTTGAGAAAGCCTAAAAATTTCTTGATTGTAAGATAAGTATTCCAACAAATTTCTCAAGTTGGAAAACCCATGGTGTTCTTTTAAAAATAACAATGGAAAGATGTAAAAATAAGTTGAACCTCTTTTTTTCCTTTTAGATTACAAATTAACAATACAATCAACGTTCCATTAGAGCTCTCTTTCTCTCTTAATGCTTGTGAAATCTCTTCTATGCCAACCTTACTATGGTTATATGCACAATTTTGACAAAGATTACCAGTTAATAATACTCAAGTAAGCTGTTGGAAGTATGAATCTATTAGAATTTAGATAAAACTGATTTTTTATTTTTCCTTTAAGCTATTGTTTGGGCAGGATATGTGATGTTGTGGCTCTAATAAGCTTATTTTATGCTTTATAGGAATTGGATTTAAGAGTGCATTTTTGGTTATCTTTGATTGAATCTTCTCCTTTTGCATGTAGATAATTAAGGAAAATGGTGCTATGCATTCCTTCAACTCCCAAGAAATTGTTGATAACTGTGGCATGCTTTGTCTCTGGTGTTGATCTTTTTGCTGTTGGTGTGCATCTCTCTTTTGTCAACATTGCCCCTCAACAAGCTCAAACTAAATCTTGGAATGATTTCATCAAAGAAAGATTGAGAAAGAAGTATGGGAAATGAAGAGTTCAGCTCACTGCTACTTGTCTAATTCGTACACAATATTACATAGACTAAAATGAATGTGCAGCCATGTGGCCTTCTTGTTCCATGTTATTTTTCATGTATAGAACATGTTGTAGTAAATTATTAATACCCGTTGTAGGAAAGAAGTGCATCAAGATTAAGAAAAATTTCTTTATAAAATTGTAAAGGCAGTTGAGCCAATGAATTTCTCTCTCTCTCTCTTTCTCTCCCTCTTTCTCATCAAAGTTAGATTATGAAGCACACACACCCACAGTAAGTGGATAAAGGCTATCAAGTAGGAAGTAGTTGATCTCAAAACCAAGGATTGCAAGATTATTATGTTATTGTTAAAAAAAAAAAAGTATCAATGGTATGGACATCTTGTAAAAGCAATATCTAGGAGATACTTTTTGGTAACATCTTGTTCAAACCCTTGATTTGGCTTTGCTTTTCCCTACAATTACACCAATAGAAAAAATGCTAAGGACAGTGATTGATGCAAGTCTTGTATTTAAACCTAGGTGTGATTGCCTATTGCTTATCTTTCTTTATTTCGCATTCTACTTACTGTTTTAATACCAAGCAGTCATCAAACATATTCAAGATCCAATCTTTTATTCACCTAAATCCTTAAATATCAAACCCTACTCAAGAATTCCTCAAAATCTCATCAAGAAAGCTAATTTAGTGCTGAGTTCCTAAGGATACTACATCAAAATTTGAATCAGAGTCCATTCAAGCTTCTCTCCTGCATCACAATGACACCAAATCAAACTGTTTACCAAAAAAAGAGGCATTAAAGCAAACTTTTTATTGACACTGAACAAGTTTTCATTCTAAATTAATTAAATAACTGGAGTTAAACAGGTGAAAACTTGAAAAGAGGCTAATGTGTATTTTTGTTAGAAACAATTGTTTGGAGTCTTTGGATAGCACAAAGCAGTTTAACTAGAGAAATAATTGGAATTTTAAGATTGTTGAGATGCCTATTTGAGTAGGTGAGCAGAGGTCTTTCTATGATCCTTATAAGATTGTTGAATTAGCAATTCTAACTTCTATAACAAGTATATATTAAATTGTAACTTCAAGTGGCATTTCCTAACAAAAGAGGATTCAGAGGCAGTAAAGTGTAGTGCAGTAAAGTGTAGTGTAGTGCAGTGCAACTATACTCATGCAGTGTAGTAAACATATGTCCTTAAATAACAGTATTCCAACATAGGTCCTTAAAAACACACTGTTAATGACATTAAGTTGAAGTAGAAATAGTATTCCAACATAGGTACTTAAAAAAAAAAAAAAACAAAAAAAAACTATTTCATCATGATTAACAACATAGGTCCTTAAACATAGTTCCTTCAGCTACTTGGGTTCAATATATATATATATATATATATATAAATTCCACCAAGGAATGCTCATTTTGTGATTCTCTTCAGCCACATGTACCTACAGTAGAACAAAAAAAAGGTATAAGTAAATTTGAAACATGAGATATATATTATTACAATAAAATTTTCTTTAAAAAAAAGACTTGAACAATGTAATGAAAAAATTCACTTTATGCTAAATCATCAATATCATTGTCATTAACCTCTGTAATGTTTTCTTCATCTTGGTAATCACTTCCTTTGCCATTATATTGTTTACAAGTGCGATGATTATGACCATCACAAAGTTGACAAGATTGTCTTCTTGTTGTTGCACGAGCTAAGGATATTTCAAGCCCAACTTTAATTCTCCCACCAGGACCTTGTTTCTCGGTACTTTTCTTTCAACCATTGGTTTGTGATACATATGGATCTGTTATATTCAAAGGAACGATGACAGAGCAGTCTTCTACTTCAACAATGCCAGCTGATCCACCACTTTTGTGCTGCATATCCATTTCATCATCTTCCTTATCTTCAAGCAATTCATTTTCCATTCCAAAAGCTTTCTTAAGGGTGTGGCCTAAGTTTGAGATTATCATTTTATATAAATCTTCAAATTTTTTAGCAAGGTAAGATAATTGACTTACATGTTGACAAACATGGATGCTTTGTAAGGCTCTTGACATATGATGCTCATCCTCAAAGCTTGATTTATATTCTACACTTTTGAGTTCTTTATTTGCTTCTTTTGTCCAACGTTGCAGGATGTAGTGGCTAGGAATCTGGAAAATAATTTTAACCTAGAAGATTAATAACATGTGCCTACAAACAATAACCATAACTCAAAAAGTTGGTAGTCACATTCACAAACTTTTGATTCCAAGTTCAGCTTCACAATAGATGCATCATCTGGATCAAAGGAACTTGTTACTTTGTACCTATAAAAAGTTCCATTTTTCTTAACCTTTTCCTTTGTAAAGTGATTACTACTCACCAATTCTTTTTGGAACTTGCTAAATATGGTTCTCATGTATATAGAAGCAGTTTGATGCTCTATTTTTGAGCCAATTACCAAAGAAGGCGTTTTATGTCTTGAATCAAAGTCTTCTTTCCTTTCTTTCTAATAATGAATTTCCACCTCCTTTGCGAATTTGACCACAAAATCCTTTAATGTAGTTCTTGAGTTAACAAAGGAGTCAAATAACGCATTGATGCTTTCACTTCTCTAGGTAGTGTTCATTCCTGCAAAGAAAGTATTTCTATTGTAAACTGGTGTCCATGGCTCTCGAATATTATATAATCCTTCCAGCCATTCATTTCTCCCCAAGTCATAAGTCAATATTGATAGGCCACAAACGCGTTGACCCCTTGTGATAAATTAAGTTGATTAATTAGCCAAGTTATTAATTAATCAGATTATCATGCAAATAGTGTGGTAGCACAAACAAATCATCAATAATCTAAAGTATGCAGCGAAAAATAAATTGACACGGTGATTTGTTTACGAATGGGGAAAACCTAACGACAAAAACCTCACTGGGTGATTTAAGGTCACCACTCTCGAAACTCCACTATTATCACAACAAGCGGTTACAAGTAAAGAAATCTCAGTACCTTACCAACCTACAGTTGAACCCTTACCCCAATACCCAATTGGACTTGTTCTGTAATGACAGTTTCTCCTTTTGATGCACGGCTTCTAGTACGTGACTAACCAATTGCATGGATCCCAGTACGTGACTTCAATTCACCAACTAGAGAGAGAGTTGTTGGCTGCAAAATTCTTCAATTCATCCACACGATGAAGATCAAGAAGATGCTTGGTTAGAAAACCCTACGGTGCACATTACACAACAACTTCTTCACAAGAAAGATAAACTAAGGCATGAACTTTGTCTTGGATCACAAATAGCTTGAATAAGGATTTCTCAATGCTTGTGCAACTTGTGTACTTGTGCTCCTTCGACGGCCCTTAAAATAATACTTTTATATGTCTAGGGTCAGGAGAAAAGAAGTCCCAAAGACACATTCACGGATTGGAATCAAAACAGAATTTAGAATATGTTTTCCATAAATCTCGACAGATAGAGGTGTCGAGGATTTGTCGAGAAGCTGTCGAGCCTCGGGGCTAAAACAGCTTCTTAAAACTCGATAGATGCATGTGTCGAGACTAGGTGTCGAGCTTTAGTAACTTGCACTTTCCAGCTTGTTTTTTGGACAGACTTGATGACTTCAACACTTGAACATGAAACACAGTTTCTTGAAGCGTTAAACACATCCTAATTCTACCCAATTACAAGTAAAGTGCGTTTTGTCAAAGGATAAGCCAATTTCATAAAATAATGACATATGTTCAAACAAGATGAACCACATATGTCCTAACAAATATTAGGCTCTTCCAAGCCTCCTCAAAATTTTCCACACTAGGTGACTCACGTATGCATCTCATCAACTCATGTTTGAATTTTGACTTCTTATGATATATATGGGAAAGTTTCTCTGGAAATTTCTTCTTAATATGCCAAAGATAAAGACGATGACGAGTTCTTGGGAATACCTTTGCAATAGCTGCACCCATGGCTAAATCTTGATCCGTAATAATAGATTTTGGTTCCTTCCCCCACATTTCTTGAAGCCAAGTTTCAAACAGCCACACAAAATTTTGTTTCATCTCATCTTGCAACAATGCATAACCAAATAAAACTGATTGACAATGATGGTTTAACCCCGTAAAAGGAGCAAATAGCATGTCATACTTGTTTGTTTTGTAAGTTGTGTCAAATGTCACTACATCCCCAACGTATTGATAGGCCATTCTTGATCGCGCATCCACCCCAAAAAAAATTAACCATGTTAGGTTCTAAGACCTTTAGGTTTAAATGTATTAGAATACTAATTTGTAATATTGGCAAACCATAATCAAAATGTTTTAGTCCTGTTTAAACTGCTCAAAGTATTTGTCTTTTATGTAAAGTTGGAATCGAGTTGTTGCAGAATTTACTGTGCAATTCTGGTTGGCTCAATCGATCGAGAATTAGACTCGACCGATCGAAAGTCGTGCAGATTATTTTTTTCTGCAGATTTTTTCAACTCAACCCAAGCTCGTTTTACGTGTAGGGTTTTATGTTTTGCCCTAGGCATATAAGGGAAAACCCTAGCCACGTTTTCAGTAGTTCTATTGCTCACGCTCTGATACCACTTGTACGTTTTAAGGGTTCATCGAAATAGTTCTACTGCTCACGCTCTTTCCTTCCCCGTTTTTATTCACCGGATTCTCTTACATCTTGGTTTAGAGGAGTTTCTCATGTCTGAGCCTGTTCATATTATTGCTCCTATAGGTGCCACCTTTCTTAGGCAGAGGTCTGCTTAGTTGAGAGCATGCTCTAAATGTCCTAGGGTTGAGTCTTCTGGTGTCATACCTCCTCCTCCTCTCTCCCTACAGGTAATACTTCTACTGAGGCGTCTAATGATCCTCTGCTGCTGCTGATAATGTTCCTCCGCCTTCTACTTTGAATGATTGAAACATTCGACGTATGTTGGAGACTGTCATGACCATTTAGCTGGCTCATGGTCATCTTTTGGTAGACATATTTGATGAGCTTTGTGCCTTGTGAGCAGATTTGGAGAGTATTAGACTGCCACCTCCTTTATGATGAGTGAGTGCCCTTTGGCAATTCGTCACAAAAAGGGGAGCGCATATATGGTGTAGATATGAGTTTTTGTAGTTAGGGGGAGATTTTTTTTTTGAGCTGTTTGGAGCTGTGGAGTTTTTTAGATTGTACCTAAGGGCTTCACTCTATATGTATCTTTTTGGCTAATGATGTTTTTGTTGGGTGGTCCATGATAGGGGGAGATATTTTGTTTTGTTTATCTGTTTCTTGTTTCACATTATGCTACATTGCTTAATGATCTATATTGATGTGTTTATTCATGATATATGTCTTGTAGTTTATGTTTTTGTGAAATCAAGAAGTTATATTGTTTTACTTGTATTTTCCACACATGCGTTTATGTGTTTGTTAAGTGTTACAGGAATATACAGGTTGATTCAGTCATGCTGCTGTCTACACTTGCAACTGATGGATAGTACTTAGGTTGAATTTGTTATGTTAGGCTTTGTATTTGTGATGGGCTGTTTATATGTAAACTTTGAGCATTTTGTTATATTTGTGTTGTCATGGATTGCCAAAGAGGGAGTTTGTTAGTTTCTAAGACCTTTAGGTTTAAATGTATTAGAACACTAATTTGTTATATTGGCAATCCATGATCAAAACGTTTTAGTCTTGTTTAGAATACTCAAAGTATGTGTCTTTTATGTAAAGTTAGAATTGAGTTGCTGTAGAATTTACTGTGCAATTTTGCCTAGGTCTATCGATCGAGAATTAGACTCGACCTATCGAAAGTCGTGCAGATTATTTTTTCTGCAGATTTCTCCAACTCAGCCCAAGTCCGTTTTACGTGTAGGGTTTTATGTTTTGCCCTATGTATATAAGGGAAAACCATAGCCACGTTTTCAGTAGTGGTTGATGCTGTGTGTGTGAATCTTTTTGTGAGATATAGAGGTGTTTACCTTTACACATACTTAGGGTTATCAAGGATTAAGATTATGTTAAGAACTTGATGATCATTCAGTTGTTGCATTAAGAGCTTAAATATATACAAGCAAGAGTACATGTGCTGTTGGGAATCCAAAAAGGAAGTAGTCCATGAACTCGAAGCTGTCACGTGGCCGTGGTAGTAAGTTTCCTATTCAAGGTAGCAATAGGATGTTAGTGGTCTAAGTCGTTATTGTGTAAACTTCAATTCTTTCATAGTTGATTCAGTTTTACCTTGAGGATAGCTAGGTTAAATCCTCCCTAGTTTTTTTTATTAGTTTGGTTTCCCTAGGTCATCATATCATTGTTTCTTTATTTTTTTGCTATTTTGCATGATATGATATATTTGTGTTAACCTAGATTTGCATAATTTACCAAAGTTAATAACTTGGCTAAATAACTAGGTGAATCTAATTGTTTTAAGGGGTCTAAAAACGTACAACCATATGGCCAACATCATCACATTGAATTGCATAAAAGAAATTGGAGTTTTTGGCAATAATTAAGGACAGCTGAGATGGAACTATAAGAACTCTTCACGTTTCATTGGAGTTTTTGGCAATAAATAGGATAGCTGAGATGGAAATTGGAACTATAAGGACAGCTGAGATGGAAATTGGAGTTTTTGGCAATAAATAGCTGGGGCATCATATAACTCTTCACGTTCCATTTGCGATTTAGTAACTATAAGAACCAATACAAATAATGAACACAAATAAAAAATATGCAAACATTTTACCAATATTAGGCTCCAAAATGAAACCACAGTGAAAAAAAAAAAAAAAAAAAAAAAAAAAAAACAAGCGTAACTCAATTCTCTAATAAATAAGAACATCTGATCCATGGTATCTAAAGTATTTGGATAAATAGAAAATACTAGGGAAAAAGGAGGGGATTAAGCTAATTCAGAAAGTAGGACTTACTAATTTGAGATTGGAAAAGAGCTGGATAATTTTTTTTTAAAAAATACTTAATTTTGTGATTATATGTAATCTATCAAAGTAGTTCAAATTAAAAGTTTAAATGATTCATAGCAGTATAATTTTGAAGAATTTCACATAAACCAAATATGTCAAAAGAAAGATGCAACATAGTTTGGAAATCAAGTAATTTAACATCAATAAGAAGGAAACATAACTTAGCACGGCTAGTAGCATAAAAGACTACAAGGACTTACCTACAATACCATGCCACTAATCACAACTAGCCTTAGGGAATTAAAATCATTCGCTCAAAGTTCTCATAGTAAATGTGTTTCAAAATTAATCATTCTAAAAGTATTCCAGTACTATCTTTGCAAAATATATACTTTAAAATCATGATACCTTCCAACCACTGAAAAATAATATAAACATCAAATTCCATTTAAAACATCATGAGTACTTAAATAGGAATTTCTCAAATGGCATTCATCTCAATTTACCAATGTCACAAAGTATTCATCATCACCTACTATGCTAATTTCTCAAAGTATCGTGGGTAAAATGAACAATAAATTCCTCATACCAATTCATAGGCAGATTGAACAACAATTCTAGAAACATGTGCATAAATAACTCAGTGTACCCATACATATAAGTTCTGGCTTGTGCCATAAGAATTACTTCTATAAATGAATGTGTGATATGATTTTTTATTACTCAATTGCTAGCTTCTTTTTTAAAATTTAAAAGGGTTAATTTTTTAAATGTGTGATATGATTTTCTTCTATAAATGAATGTAAAAAATTTACATCCTAAAAATTCACAAACAGTTAACTGAAGTAGTGCTTGCTCACAGAAATAAAAGGTACACCTTTAATGCGCAATGCTCATAGAAATAGTGCTTGCGCTTGGTTACAACAGCATCGACAAAAGGTTGCCTACAAACAGAAAAGAAATAGAAACAGAGCACTCACAACAGTTCGGCTTCACATAGAACACATAGAACGTATTCAAGACCATTCGGCTTGCCTTCACACAGAACAAATAGAGTTAGAACTTCTAAACGCATTCACATAGAGCACATAAAGTCAGACCAGAAAAAGAAAAAGAAAACAGAGCACTCACAATAGAAAAGAAAGGAAAACTAGAAACAGAGTACTCACAAATAGAAACAGTTCAGCTTGGTTTTTTTTTTTTTTTTGCCGGCAACCTGTGGAGGTGGAAGTGGAGGACAAATGGCTTAGCATTAATGAGAGTCTTTTTTTAATTGTTGGATCTGCTTAAATCCAATGATTTAGAAAATGTGTAACTTTTTAGAATTACAAAAGGTGTAATTTGAACCCATCTCATACATATATATATATATATATATGTATATATTAATTGTAAAATCCGACCATGTAATGTCTTACTTCAATGTAACAATTTGCCGTGTTACAGTATTCTGTATTGCCTCGTGTATATAATTATGCTTCTTTGCTTTTCAATACAAGCTAAAGCTCTAGAACATAGGACATTTTTTTGCTTAAGAGTTGCATTCTAACAAAATGAATGCACTTTGCAGAGTATGATTGCTGGAGGCAGTGACAATAGCACAGTTACTCTAACTTGGACAATAGAGTTATTGTTAAACAACCGCCATGTGTTGAAGGCCCAAGATGAGCTTGATGTCCAAGTGGGCAGGGAAAGAATATCAATAAGCTAGTCTATCTCCAAGCCATAGTTAAAGAGACATTACGTTTGTACCCAACAGGTCGATTAGCAGCACCACGTGAATTCACTGAAAATTGTATTATAGGTGGTTACCATGTTCGAAAAGGTACTTGATTAATCAGAAACCTATGAAAAATCCAAACAGATCCACGCATATGGTCAGACCCATTAGAGTTCAAGCTGGAAAGATTTCTCACCACCCACAAGAATGTTGATGTTAGGGGTCAAAATTTCGAATTCCTCCCATTTGGAAGTGGTAGAAGAGCATGTCCTGGAATATCTTTTGCCCTTCAAATAGTACAGTCAGCATTGGCTAGTTTTCTACACATGTATGATATCTCAATTCCCTCGGATGCAAAGGTTGATATGACTAAGATAGTTGGTCTCAAACAACAAAGCCACCCCACTTGAAGTTCTCATCAAACCTCGCCTACACCTTCCAAGCTTTATGGATTAAAGACTGTCTAATATACAATTCATGTGCAGGTCTAAGAACTCCGATTTGATCAAAATTTGCCATGATTTGTCTATACTTTGTTAGTGGGGGTGCCATTTTGCAGAACACTATGAGTTTGCTATTGTGAAATGGAAATAACAATGCCTAAAAATTGGGGAAAGTGGTTATTTCTCCACCTTCTTTATGTTGGGTTATTCAGACATAGATAGATTTTAATTTTGTCAATCTCATCCTCCAAAGAGAAATTTTGTCATAAGAAATCGAAATTTCTATACACCATAAAATGTCGAAACTTGGGCTTCACATTTTATGCACAAAAAAAAATCATTAAATGCGATTGTGTTGGTTTTAAAAAAAATTAAGTTAACGCTACCATACAATATGTTGTATCATAATATAACACAAACTAAGAAGATAAAGGTTTTTTTGAAATCAAGGGCAGAGTAGAGCAGGGGGTTATAGGAATAATTGCCTCCTAAACTCAATCACCCTCAAAGAAGCTCATTCCCTCCTAAACTACATGCTTGTGTTGCAAATTTTACCCCATTGATAGGAGAAAGTATGTTAAATTACCGATTGACCTGAAAGTTTAAATTATTAAAATATTATAAATTTAATTATTTAAAGACATACTTCTAACACAAAATATCTTATGAGTCTGACCTCAGAAGTATCTCTCCCTATCTCTCCTTTGTTTCAAATTCCATTTGTTTATGCCCATTTTGGATTCATTAGTTAATTGTAGGGCAGTCAAATTCCTTAATAATTGTCTTCTTTAAGTTGTGTCTTGAACATTTCAATTTGAACTTATCACATTACATGTTTGATTCAAATTATAATGTCATGGAATTTGCCAATCACAAAATATCAACATATAATATAACATTTTTTTTACAAGCGAGATATATATTCATTGCATTCATATGAATCACATGTTCTTTTGATTTAGGGCATAGCCCTCCCACTTTTGTCAAAAGAATAAATTTTGGGGCACAATTTTTTCTACAACTTGCTAAAATGACAGGTTTTAAATAGTAAAATTTAAAATGATATTAGTGACGGGTCCATATATACGTAATATCCACCATTCAGAACTTGCACTCAAAACTATACTGACAGGCCACAAACGCGTTGACCCCTTGTGATAATTTAGATCAATTAAATTAGCCCAGTTATTAATTAATCAAATTAACAGATAATATCACTTGGCAGCACAAACAAATCACCAAACTAAGATATGCAGCAGAAAATAAATAACACGGTGATTTGTTCACGAATGGGGAAAACCCTAAGGCAAAAACCCCACCGGGTGATTTAAGGTCACCACTCCCGAAACTCCACTATTATCACAACAAGCAGTTACAAGTAAGGAATCCCAGTACCTCACCAACCTACAGTTGAACTCTTACCCCAATACCCAATTGGACTTGTTCTGTAGTGACAATTTCTCCAGTTTAATGCACGGCTCCCAGTACGTGACTAACCAATGTGATGCGCGGATCCCAGTACGCGGCTTACTCCTTTGCACGAATCCCAGTACGTGACTCACTCACCAACTTGAGGAAGAAAGAATGTTGGCTGCAAAGTTCTTCAAATCATCAGAGATGAACTAGGGCACGAACTTTGTCTCACAGATCACAATTTGCATGAACAGAGAAGAAGCAACTTGTATCTTGTGACGCACTTTGACGGCCCTTAAAATAATCCTTTTATATGTCTAGGGTTAGGAGAAAAGAAGTCCCAAAGACACACACACGGATTGGACTTGAAACAGACCTGGAAATCTGTTTTCTTTAATTCTCGACAGATAGAGGTGTCGAGAGGTGTCGAGACAGCTGTCGAGGCTCGGGCTAAACAGCTTCTCAATCTCGATAGATGTATCTGTCGAGGTATCTATCGAGCTTTAAAATCTTGCACTTCCTTGCTTGTATCTTGGACAGACTTTGACGGCTTCAACACTTAATCTTGAACTACTGTTTCTTGAAGTGTTTAACACATCCTAGATTTACCCAATTACAAGTAAAGTGCGTTTTGTCTAAGGATAAGCCAATTACATAAAATAGCGACATATGTTCACAAGCTTGAACAACTACATATGTCCTAACATATACATAAAAAGTTTGTGCTCTACTACTCTTTGTAGGGCCACTACAAGAAATCTGAGTTTAGGCGACGTTTATAAAATGTCACTAAAAACCTAAAAAACGTCACTATAGACACAAATGGTCTATAGCGATGTTTTCTTTTGTGACGTTAAAAAACGTGGCAATATCGTGGTCACTATAGGTCTATTGCGACGTTTCTAAAAACGTCGCCATATGTGACTCTTTAACAGCGTTCAGAAACTTTTAGCGACGTTTTCTAAAACGTCACTAAATAATATTATATTTTTGTATATAATGTTGGAAAATACATTTAGCGATGCTTTTAAAACGCCGCAAATAATCAATTCTATAGTGACGTTTTAAAAACGTTGCTAAAAAGGATTTCCTTGTACTTTTTTAGCGACATTTTGAAAACGTCGCTAAAAGCTGCTTTTAAAAATTAAAATTTAAAAATGCTATATAAACTTGCTCAAACTTCAACAATAGTTAACATTAACTTGTAGTATTAAATATGCCTATTGATCATCAATATTCCACAATAAAAAATGCCCAAACTAACATATTAACCATAGATTCAAATATATAATACCAATACATGTATCATCTTGAATTGAACAAAACACTTGTCTACCTACACAAAAAAGAACAACCACCTAAACTATGACAATATTATAAACAAGGTACAATACTTCCAAAATAAATGTGGTTGTAAACCACCACCCAAATTATGACAATATTATAGACAAAGTACAATACAAGTCAAGCAATTATCAAACTACAATCTCAAGCAAACCAATTCCAAAACTCTTAGAGACAATTTATTAAACACTTGGCATGCAACAAGTATAAATTTCACTCTCACATATGTCAAAACCATCCTAATGAAAAGAAAACACATTTTCAAAATCAAGCCACCTCAACACATGCGACAACAAAACTCATATGGTTGTTCTAGGAAACCAAACCTCAAATACCCATTAGTAAAATAGAGAACCAAAACACCCCATCGAAGCAAACACTCCAAAAGGATTGTAATTTTCGGATTTAATAAATCCCTTGCTACCCAAATCCTTATAATCCTCTAATCTTCCAATATTCACCAAACCCATCAAGTATATACCATAAACATTATAAAATAACAAGACCCAATATATTTCATAGAAGAAATTGAGAGAAGACTCATATTTTTACCTTGGCTTTGATCCACTTTGAAATCTCATGGAGTTTGGCTACTAGGAGGATTAATGGAGAGAAATCCTCACTTCATTGGAGGTTTTAACTTGTGAAAGGAAAAATGAGGAAGGATACTAAAATTTAGTGTGCAAAGCACTAAAAATGTTTGAGCTAGGATTTGGTCATGGCAAGGGAAGTAAATGAGAGAATAGAGAAGAGAGTAAAGAGGGGAGGGGTTGCTGTAAAAGATGAGTGGGGGTCTGAGACATGAAGTGAAAAAAAACAAATTTGAAAAAAGTGTGGGAAATGGGCAAAAGTTTCTATGGGAAAAGTAAAAAATGGTGGGAACTTATAGCGACGTTTTGAAAACGTCGCTATAGACCTCTTCCCCTTTTTACATACTGCTAGGGTCTGAGACACGAAGTGAAAAAAAAAAAAAAATATTTGAAAAAAGTGTGGGAAATGGGTAAAAGTTTGTGTGGGAAAAGTAAAAAATGGTGGGAACTTATAGCGACGTTTCCAAAACGTCACTATAGACTTCTTCCCCTTTTTGCTTTCTGCTGGGAGTTTGAGACAGAAGTGGAAAAAAAAAAAAGAAAAAAGTGTGGGAAATGGGCCAAAGTTTGTGCGAGAAAAGTAAAAAATGGTGGGAACTTATAGCGACGTTTCCAGAAACGTCGCTATAGAGTTTTCCCTTTGTTTACTGCTGGAGCCTTCTTTAATATACAATGGTGTTTCTAAAAACGTCACTATAAACCCAAAAAACACTACTAAAACTATACTTTTTGCGATGTTTTTAGAAACGCTGCTATTGTTTTGAGTTACAGCAACGTTTTCTAAAAAATGTCGCTATAGCTCACTATTTAGCAGCGTTTTTTAAAAACGTTGCAGTATACCACTTATAGTGGCGAATTTAAAAACGTCGCTAAAAAAAATGCCGCCTAAAGCCAGATTTCTTGTAGTGGGCCCTCCTTTGCTATTTTACGGTAATTTATTGTTGCTTATGTTTTCTTTCTTCCCCTAGTGGGTTAATAATTTTGTTTCCTTTCATTAAAAAGGGAAAGAAAAACATATTTGACATATATCTTCTTTTTTTTTTTTTTTGACAATCATTGGACATATATCTTTTTTTTAGAAACAAACAAACACCACACACTCAAGAGGGAGGGAATAAATTGACAGGTATCTAACCAGAGGCAAAACACTCTATGATTTAAATATAAGCCAAAAAAGTCTATTAGAAAGAAAATGATATATCATGGAATAATATATATACAGAACAAGATGATGACACAGAAAAGTACTAGAGATTCTTTCAAACAAAAGAAAAAACAAAAAAACAAAAGTGGATGCCCACATACAGTATGGACTTCGTAGGGCCGGCGCTCAGTGTAGACCCCACAATTTCTAGGGCATCACAAAGACAAGGATCTTTGAGGGACATGTTGAAGTTGGGGAAGAGTGTAACAAAAACAGTTCTCGCATTTAAGGCACAGTTGAACTTCAAGCCCCAAATAACACTGTTGCATAAATTATCGCCAAATTTTTTACCCTTTTAATGGCATGGATGATGTAAACTCTAAGCACACCTTGAAAAATTAGCAGAAAAGCTCCCCCCTTTGCAGATTCCCATGGGATTACAAATTCTCCAAAGAGGTCAAACTTGGAGGCCTGAACATATTCTTTGTCAGTAGAAGGATGAGATATATAGCAATTAGTTACTTTGACCCGACTCTCAGTGAAACCATGCCTGATTGGTAGGGACTCTTTGCACAGCGTCCAAAGGTTTAGAAAAAATTCAAAATGAAAAAACAAACACACACTACACACTCAAGAGGGAGAGAAGAAATTGACAGGTATCTAACCAAAGGCAAAACACTCTGTCATTTAAATATAAGCCACAAAAGTCTATTAGAAAGAAAAATGATATATCATTGAATAATATTTATACAGAACAAGAAGATGACTTAGAAAAGTACTAGAGATTGTTTCAAACAAAAGAAAGAAAAAACAAAAATGGATGCCCACATATAGTATGGACTTCGTAGGGCCGGTGATCAGTGCAGACCCCACAATTTCTATCATCATTTGTTTTAGTATATACAGTGATTAGTTACATTGACCCGACTCTTAATGAAACCATGCTTGATTGGTAGCGACTCTTTGCACAGTGTCCAAAGGTTTAGAAAAAATTCATAATGAAAAAACAAAAATGACTGGATCGTGTTGAAATATTTGATTTTAAGAGCTAGTAATTTGTGTTTGGTTAACAGATTTTCTTAGAGCAATTGTTAATAAACTATATTAGAAAATTTTTGATATAATTGTTATGAAAAATGTAAAAAACCGTCAACAAGATTAATTATTTTCTCATTTTCTCATAAAATATTTTTAAAAATAGTTTCTAAACCAATGAACTTAGAACATTCTTTAATGTATTCATAAGTAATCTATCTACTCTTATCTGTCTCCTGCAGCAGCTGTAGAAAATCACAAACAGGAAAAAAAAAAAAATCATATGTAAAGCAAGATTTATGATTGTGACCGACATTATCATGCTTGGGACTTAATGCAATCACATTGGGGTCTCTTGCCAGCTGTTTCTTAAAGTAGAAAAAAAATACTAAAATTCTTTTATTTTTTTTTTAATTTTTATATGTTTTGATAACTGAAATAAAGAAAGGCGGTACATTGAAAAGTAAGAAAAAAATAATGGATAAAATAAATAAATAAAAAATTTTACTAAAGTGAAAAAATAAAGTATAGAATAATGAATATGATACGAGTGTTTAAAAAAATGATTGACTAAAATATAAAAAATAAATAAATTTTTATATTTTTAAACAATATATATATATATATATATATATATGCATTTTTTTTAGAGATACTAATTTAATTGCTCTTTATCTTAGAATCCCTTCTATTGTGTTGTCCATAGAAAATCTTGACGATAAGATTGTGATTTCTACTTGCTACTATATCATTAAACAATCAATTGTGCTTTTCACCGTCTAACAATGGAGAAGAAAATAATGAAAAAAGACAAAAGAAGGAAAAACTGAGGAGATATTTTCTTACCTAATGCAATAAAATCACAAACATATTGCTCTAAGTAAAACTCTACTAACAAATTTTTTGAAATTTACAATACTATTTTGATTAAAACTAAATACGAAAATTTTCAAAAGTTTTTTTTGTCATTATTTATTTTTATAATTTAATATTATAAATTTTGTTTTCAATAATGATATAGATTACATGATTTGCCCCGTGTAACTTGAATTTTTTTTAATATAAAAAATAACCTATTTTATTTTTTAAATTCAATTTCCTTTTCTTAGTTTATATATGAATTTAAATTTATCTTTGCATCACACTAGTTTAATATTAGTATACTATATAATAAAAGTCGTGTTTTACATGACATGATTGAACCAGCTATTTGGCTCCATCTTTTCCTTTATTATTTTCTCTCCTTAGAATTTACACGGCCTTGATTCTCTCATTTCTTTCTCAAGCAAGCTTTGAAATTAAGGTGTCGTCAAATACGTTAGAGTTGAAAGAAAAGGAAAAGTACCACATATATTTAAATTAATTATCAAAGAATAATACAAAGTATCAGTGAGTCAGTGACCTTCACTTTATGGCACTGAGGAGGGACCCCAAACAATGCTAAAAAAAACGCATATCCAAAGGTGTTGAACCAATAGAGTTCATTACAAACAAGGACAAATAACTAGACTTTTTCTAATTGACAGAAATGACAACGCCATCAACTATTGCCCGAACACAATAGCTTATTTGAAGTAAGAATTTGTTGCAACGGAGATGACCAAGACTATGATATCGATCAGCTAATAGAATTAACATATTCAAACACTGCGGAGCGTTGTATATATTATAATTATATATTTCATACTAATATAGATAAGACATGGAACTGGTTTTTTTTTGGTTTCTTAAGTACACTAAACTCATCATTTCAATAAAAAGGTACCCTAAACTGACAAAAGTGTACAAAATTTCAAACTAGATAGTTAAATAAGATAAGGTTAGGTTAATATTGATTTGGCTATTGCAACCTTAAGTCACCCTGATAGCTTAATGGTACCAAAATAAAAGCTAATCCACAAAATGACCTGAACAGCTAAAAATTTGTCTATAAAAGCTTACACATTTCTTTAGAAAGACATCCATGTATAGGACTCCAGCAACCTTAGCCTAAAATGGATTTTCTTTCACCTTCCCTATATTCTGCCATAGCTGGACTTATTGCTATAATTCTTTTCTCCCACTGTCTTCTAAAGAGGTCAAGAGTTGGCTTAGCCAAAACAGTACCTATTGCTCCTGGTGCATGGCCTGTAATTGGTCACCTCCCTCTGTTAGGGGGAATCCAACCTCCTCACCTAACTTTGGGAGCCATGGCTGACAAGTACGGACCACTTTTTACTATCAAGCTTGGATTGCGCCCAGCTTTGGTGGTGAGCAGTTGGGACATGGCCAAAGAGTGCTTCACCACCAACGACTTGGCCGTGTCATCAAGACCCAGTTTAGTAGCCGCAAAACACATGGGCTATAACTATGCCATGTTTAATTTTGCACCCCATGGTCCCTATTGGCGTGAATTGCGTAAAATAATCACGCTAGAGCTACTATCAACCAGTCGGCTTGACCAGCTTGCCTATATTCGAGTCTCTGAAGTTGAGATGTTCTTGAAAGGTCTATACAAACTATGGACCAAGGAAAAGGACGGGTCAGGCCAAATTTTAGTGGAGTTGAAGCAATGGTTTGGGGACATGAGTCTCAACGTGATACTTAGAATGATCGCTGGAAAGCGGTACTTTGGTGTTAATCATGATGTTGTTCATGAAAAAGAGGCACGATGCTGCCAAAAGGCGGTGCGGGATTTCTTTCATTTTCTAGGTTTGTTTGTGATGTCGGATGCAATTCCTTATCTTAGGTGGTTGGATTGGGGTGGACATGAAAAGGCCATGAAGAGAACTGCAAAAGAGATTGACAACATTCTTGGGGAATGGTTAGAAGAGCATAAGCGAAAGAGAGCCTCCGGTGAAACTAAAGAGCAAGATTTCATGGACGTAATGCTTTCAGTCACTGATGGAGCAGACCTAGGAGGTTATGATCCTGATACAGTCAACAAAGCCACATGTTTGGTATGCGTGCTTCCTCTCTTAAAAAGAAGAAAATAATAGGTTGATATGAGTTATGTTCTAAACAATATGTCTAAATACGTAATAAATTTTGTTAGCTTTTTAGATTCCTGTAAATTAGATTGTTTATCTTAATTAATTAACCAAGTGAATACCTAAGTTTATTTGGTTAAAAAAATGAAGTCATATAATGTAAAGTAGCGAAAAATATAAAAAACACAAAGAACTGATGATCCAAGAAAACTAAACCTGTAAAAACCTGGAGAGAATTTGACCTAGTTATTTTTAAGGTAAAAAGCAAATTCACTAAAGAGAATCGAAGTTTACAATAAAACTTATACTGTTAACATCATATTGCTACCACATATAGAACTTACTAACACGATCATGTGCAAGCTCTAAATCCACGAACTCCTTCTCTATTAGGCTTTTGCAACACAAACACGCGCACTTGTGACTATCAACACAAACTCTCCTATTTGTGACTCCAAGGCCACCCTTGAAGGTTTATGCCATCAGCAACTTTGATGATCAGGACCTTTGATGATAAGAGAAGGCAGCAACTTCTACAATACTGAATCTTGAGATTCTTCAAGGAATAACACCGGTAGAAAACATGAGAGAGCTTTTTGAGTACAAAACCATAGATACAAAAGAGGCATATTGTTCTCTTTCTAAAAAGCCTTATAAAAACGTACTTAGGGTTTTCTTTATGTATTGAAAGAAGTAGATCTGAAACCCTAATTCTTTTTGGGCTTGAAATGCTGTTGGGCCGAATTTAAAATTCTGCAGACCTGTATTTTGATCAATCGAGCCTGTATTTCGATCGATCGAACCAGGTAAATTTCGAATTCTCTTTTCTACATCTTGTATGTTCTTGAATTTTGACTTGAATCACCTTAAGCATTGTCTAATAATACCTATAAATTCTAGGATCTATATTTACACAAGTTTGTATTCACAATTTGCCAGTTGTTCTAAATTTTTAGAACCTAACAAATTTCACATGATTGATGTATGATAAAAGAGATATCATAGCAGTCATGAAAATATTTTTGCACTAATCACAATCTATCACATTAAAAATGTGAAAACATTTATGACATTTGTCATACCTAAAGTAATGTAGTGTTTTTAAACCACTAAAACGATATGGATTTCTTTGTTTCACAGTATCCTTTAGACATGAATAACAATTTTCATTTTGCAGAATTTGATTGCAGGTGGAAATGACCCCATTGTAGTAACCTTAACTTGGGCAACATCACTATTGTTGAATAACCGCCATGTATTGAAAAAGGCCCAAGATGAGCTTGACGATCAAGTGGGCAAGGAAAGAATTGTAAACAAGTCGGACATAAATAAGTTGGTGTACCTCCAAGCCATAGTTAAAGAGACTTTACGTTTGTATCCCGGGTCACCACTATCAGGACCACGTGAATTCACCGAGGACTGCACTATAGGTGGTTTCCATGTCCCAAAAGGCACTCGGCTAATCCCAAACCTTTGGAAAATCCAAACTGACCATCACAAATGGTCAGACCCATTAAATTTCAAGCCGGAAAGATTTCTCACCACCCACAGGGATGTTGATTTTAAGGGGCAAAACTTTGAGTTTATCCCATTTGGAAGTGGTAGAAGAATATGCCCTGGAGCATCTTTTGGGGTTCAAATGGTGCACTTAGCACTTGCTAGTTTTTTGCACATGTATGACATTTCTACTCCCTCGAATGTAAAGGTTGATATGACAGAGAGCTTTGGACTCACAAACTTGAAAGCAACCCCACTTGAAGTTCTCATCACACCACGCCTGCACCTCACGAGCTTTATGGGTTAGTCCGTCTAAATAGAAGTATAGAACTAAAGCGTACTTCTAAGTGTTGTTGAATTTTTCTCATGGATTTCGATGATGTAAAATGGAAATTTTAGTGCCTATATAACACTTTTTGTAAAGTTTTTAGACCTCTTAAACACAACCAAATTAACCTAGTTAATTAGCCAAGTAATTACTTAGTCAAATTCAATAGATCTAGGTTAACATAAATATATCATATCATTGTAAAGTGCGAAAAATAAAGAACATAACAATATGATAACCTAGGTAAACTAAACTGGTGAAAACCCTGGGGAGGATTTAACCTAACTATCCTCAAGGTAAAACAAATCCATTATGAAACAATTGAAATTTACACAATGGTGACTTAGACCACTAACATCCTATTGCTACCTCGAGTAGGAAACTTACTATCACGACCACGTGACAGTTTCGAGTCCACGGACTACTTCTTTCTTGAATTCCTAGCAAGCACAAGCACTCCCGCTTGAATATCTTTAAGCTCTTGAATTTTCAATTGAATTGATCACTAAGCTCTTGATATCAATCTAGATCTTGATAACCCTGAGTATATTTGAAGTCAAACGCCTCTAAATCTCATAAAAGATTCACACACACAGCATAAAGAGCAACCTTAAAACGTGGCTAGGGTTTTCTTTTTTATAGTTAAGACAAAACATAAAACCCTACATGTTAAACGGGCTTGGGCTAAGTTGGAAAATTCTGCAGAAAAAAAATTTGCACGAGCTTTGATCGATCGAGTCTAATTTTCGATCAATCGAGCCAAGCAGATTTGCATAGTATATCCTGTAGAACACTCGATTCCAACTTTACACTTAAACATACTTTGAGCAAGTCTAAAACAAGACTAAACATTTTGATCATGATTTGCCAACATTACAAATTGAAGTTTTAATACATTAAACCTAAAGTCTTAGAACCGAACACTTTTGTCAAATATCATGACATGCACTTAATATCATACTTCCAGTGCTCCAATTGGTGTATTGATCCTAATGTTTTTGTACATGCTAAAAGTCAATATAAGAAAACCTTTGAACTAATCAACCAGACTAAACGAATAATAATAATATTCGTGATTGATATACGTATTATGATGATGAATATTATTACGGATTCCATATAAGAGAAACTTAAGCTATTCGTACATGAGGTTCATATCACTCTTTTGACAATCACATTTACTATGTCACCTAATCTCCATTGGGAAGAATGACATGCTCACTTGAAAATTAAATTAAATTATGTCTATAATATAATTTGCATTCTATATGCATATTGTGGCAGAGGCACTCATGGCTCCACTAAATTTCAATGGTTTGTAAATGTTGAAATAAGTATTTTCTTAAAATAGAAAATAAAAAATTTGAATGCGCTCCTTCACATTGATCAAAATTTAATAACCTGATTCAAAATATAAACGTAAACACAATTGTGCAATTCCAAATTGAAGTACAATAGCCAATCAACTACTCTTTTAACACAATGAAAAAAAAAAAAAAAAAAAAAACTGTACAAACCAACATAACTCAACTACTTTGCCTAATGCCCTTCACATTTTTAATTTGAAACATGAATCACCACATTTTTATCATGTAACTTCACAATGAAAGATAGTTTTGTATACTTGCAATTAAGAAAAAGTTTTTGTTCATTTTCCCCTAGTTTCTGAAAAAAGTTAGTTGCATCATTTTTGGGCTCTTTAGGAGTACCATTGTCACTTGAATCTCTAGTTACACAACTGGCTGCTTTGAAAGCAGCATGATAATCTTCTACCGTCTCACTCAAGCCATCCCCATCTAAAGTAGAAAAACAAATAAAAGAAACTTGGTCAAGCCAACCAACAAAAACAAAAAACTTTGCACATGCTTAAACTCACCTCCATTCACCAACAATAAGGATAACTATTTTACAAAAAAGTTATTTAAGTTCACACCAAGTTACAAATATAATGAAAATTTGCAATTTAAAATTAGCTAAAAAACCCCTCCCCAAAAAAAAAAGGCTAAAATGTTCTAACACAAATGCCAAAGAATTTGTGTACCTTTAATCTCAACTTCAGTATATGGTGTTGTTCTGGACCTATTCTAAAGAAAGATGAGCAAAAAAAAAGAGAGAGTATGTTTTGTAATTGTTTTTTTCCCTTATTTTTAATTTTCAAAAACATTTTTTTATTTTTGAGACTAAAAACCTTGTTTGGCAACCCAAAATGGACAGAAAATAAAAACTGTTCTCAAAACTCAATTTGTGAAGAAAACAAAAAACAAGCAAAATGTTGTTTTCAATTTTTAATTTCAAAAGTCAATGAAAATGCGCATTTAATTTAATGATTCTATCTCATTTAATGAGTTAGCATTAGAGTTCAAATCCTAGTAGCAATATATTTTAGCATTTTTAATTTTTTCTTCAAAAAACTATCTTTTAATTTCAACTAACCAAACATGTGTTTTGATTTCAAAAATACAAGAAATTTTTTTTTTCTTTATATTCTCAAAAACAAGTTTTTTAAAATAGAAAATAAAAACTGTTACCAAACATAACCTTAATTTTTTGTAGCTACTGATGTCTCAGCCAATTGCAAGAATGCATGTCCAACATATTAACTTCCCTTGATATGGATCAAACATTATTCATACATGCATCAAACATGAGTATCAAGAAAAGTCATTTGAACTGTAAAGTTGAATTTATTCAACTATATGTTGCCTTTATTCCATGCCAAATTTTCTTGTAATTCAGCATTTAAAAACCCTGTATTTAGGTAGGAATAATGTAAGGGTTGTGTGTGAAAAAGTGTGAAGATTTGATCAAGAGTGTGCAACAAAAAGGTGACTTGTGACTGACTCGCGAGTGGTGACTCATCAAAATGAAGCACATGTGCGAAGCATGTTGGAAGATGAAGAGTTAGGATAGCTGGATCACTACAAGACAAAACATACAGTCTGACCTAGTTTGGTAACTGGCAATTGAAAATCGCGACTCATCCCAGTCTCGAAGTGACTCACCAATGCACCCTATTTTGCTGAAAAAGGACCTTTCACATTCCATCTCATACCTTACTATAAATACCTTTATACCCATAAAATGTAAATAGAAGAGCGAGAGCTTCCAGTGAGAATTTTGTGAGAGAAAATCTAGAGAAAAACAAGACTAATTCATTCATAATCTTATACACTTGATTCTCTAAATTCCTTTACTCTCACCATCTCCATTGTTATACCCTCGAGAGGATTATAAACAAAATCATTATCTCACCAAATTCAGAATAGTGAGAAGGTTCTTAGTATTTGGGAAGCAGTTCAAGAGAGAACCAATTCATATTGGTTGATGCAATGGGCTAATTGTAGGATTCGGAAAGTTAGAGAAGACACGGTTCAGCATAATCTAGTTGGAGCAAGAAGCTTAGAGGGCTTAGGTGCATTAGGGCTTAGGTGATTCATCCACAATCTTATACACTTGATTCTCCAAATTCCTCTACTTTCACCCTCTCCATTGTCATACCCATGAAAGGATTATATACCAAATCCTTACCTCACCAAATTCAAAATAGTGAGAAGGTTCTTCGTGTTTAGGAAGTAGTTCAAGAGAGAATGAATTCATATTGGTTGATGCAATGGGCTAATTGCGAGATTTGGAAAGCTAGAGAAGACACGGTTCGGCATGACCTTGTTGGAGCAAGAAGCTTAGAGGGCTTAGGTGCATTAAGGCTTAGGTGATTCATCCATAATCTTATACACTTGATTCTCCAAATTCATCTACTCTCACCCTCTCCATTGTCATACCCATGAGATGATTATAAACCAAATCCTTACCTCACCAAATAGAATAGTGAGAAGGTTCTTGGTGTTTGGGAAGCAGTTCAAGAGAGAACTAATTCATATTGGTTGATGCAATAGGCTAATTGCGGAATTCGGAAAGCTAAAGAAGACATGGTTCAGCGTAACTTTGTTGGAGCAAGAAGCTTGGAGGGCTCAGGTGCATTGAGTAGATTATGCTTAGAGGGTTTACTGCTATTCATGTATCCCAATTAATTTTCTAGTAGATCATTTATGGTTTGGAGGGCGACGGTGAGGTTTTTCGCCGAATTCTTCGGTTTCCTCTTCGATAACATGTGCTGGTGTTATTTTATGTTTGTATCTCTCTTTCCCTTACTCTTAGCTTTTAATTTCCGCTGGTTGTGATTAATTAATGGCTTGGAGTATTTTGCTAATTTGAGTATTGTTTATATTTTATATTCCGCACATATATCGTTTGAATATGAACTTGTATTGGAAAATTTGTATTTAGGAGTCTAAACATTCACAATTGTTTTATACAGTTAGTGAGTTTTTAATTGGTATCAGAGTGGGTACACCTTGTCAGATTTCTATATCCTTAGTGTGATCCTTGACCCCTAGGATGGATAGGTCTCAATCCCTTAATGCACCTCTCTTCTTTGATGAGAGTAATTACACATTTGGAAAGTGCATATGTATGCATTTTTATGCTCCATTGATGAGAGTGTGTGAGATGCTATAGAAATTGGTTGGACAAGGCCAGAGGCTGCCAAATCTATTTGGGATAAGGCAGCTCTCACGACAGCTAATGCTAATAACAAAGCACTTAATGCTATATTTTGTGGTGTCTCATCGGATGAATTTCACAGGATTTCTCATGTGTCAATTGCCAAGGAGACATGGAAAGTTTTGGAGACTACCTACGAAGGCACCAAGAAGATGAAGGATACCAAGTTTCGAATGCTTACCACTCAATTTGAAGAATTGAAGATGAATCATTTGACTCATTTTATGTAAAGTTGAATGATGTGGTAATCGGAAAATTGAATTTGGGTTAGAAGACTGAAGACTCCAAAGTAGTAAGAAAAATCCTTAGATCATTGCCGGAGAGCTTTCGAACCAAGGTGACTGCCATTGAGGAGAGCAAGGATCTTGATGAGATAAAGGTCCAAGAACTTATTGGCTTTCTTCAAACATATGAGTTCACTCTACCATCTCAAAGGAAGAGAAAATCCCTTACTCTTAAGACAATCAATGAGCTCAAGATTCCTCGGAAGAGGATGATGTTGAAAATGAGGTGGCATTCCTTGCAAATAATTTTCACAAGTTCTTGAAATTCAAAAAGGATGGGAAGTCCTTTGAGAAAGGAAAATTCTCCAATTTCAAGAAAGACAAGAAGGACTTCAAAATGAAGGATTCTAAAGACTCTTCTTCTTCTCAAGGAATCACTTGTTATGAGTGCAATGGGCATGGTCATTTGAAGAAAGAATGCCCAACCTATTTGAAGGGAAAGGGTAGAGCTCTTGCTACAACCTGTAGTGATTCAGATAACTCAAACTCCAATTCTAAAGAAAGCTATGATGGGGAAGGAAACTACACCGCTTTCATGGCCATTACATTTGTAGATTTTTTGGAAGATTTAAGTACTCTAGAGGAAGAGCTTGGTAAGCATACTAAAGTGGAATCTATTGGTGTTGGAGTTGAATCCAATAATGATAAAGAGGAGTGCATTTCTGAAGGAACAAATAGATTGCAAGAATTGTACAATGCACTTCTTGAAAAGAGTGGAGAATATGCAAGAATGGCTAAAGAAGCCATTAGAAAGATGAAGAAAGCCGAAGAGGACTATAAAAGCATCCTTATGCGGTACAAAGAGACCAACTGTGAAGTTGAAGGGTTATATGATGAAGTAGCTCAAACTCTAAAGTGTCAAAGGAAACGAAGTTTGTCAAGGCTAAAGTAGCATCAACTCCTCTTGTTGACAATGTAAAACCTGAAAAGAAGCCAAATGTTGTGAATCAAATGCTTTTGATGAAGTCTCCCAAGCCAATTGTGGCCAAGCCCAAGGCAAGAGGAAAGTCTCTTCCTAAGAGTCAAAGAAGTCCACAAACGTAACACTATTGCCATCATTGGGGAATCCGAGGGCACACTAGACCAAATTGCTACAAGCTCCAAGTATTGAAGAATGCGGATCTTCAAAAGCCAACAAAACAAGGAAAAGGCAATAAGAACCCCAAGAAATCAAAAGAGCAAGAAGGAGAACCTATTATGAGTGATGTGATGAAGATGATTGACACCATCACCTCATGTTTGGCCAACTTTACCTTAAGATTTGAGAATTATGGCTCAAGTACCCAATCCCCAAAGGATATCACCCCAAAAGCAAGTGTCCCGTGGATGAAGAAGAGTACCCATGCATAGGCATTATAACATGCCCATGCATTAATTCTTTCTATATAATGTGACGATGTTGTTTGCTTGTTTATTTTACATTTTGGCATATTTTTAATTTTTTGTTGTTTAAAAGCTTTGGCTGTTTGTTGTTTTTGATCATTCTTTTCTTTGTTTTATGTCAAAAATCCATAAACACATAAAAAGTATAAAATCCAAAAAATTTGATTGGCAGTGTAATGCATTGTCACATGCATGTTTAGCCTTACACCACCGTATTAATGGCCTTGTGCATTAATGAGCTTAGCTTGTTCTCTATGCATTTGTATCTTTTGGGAATCATCTTGATATCCATGTGGTTATTGTAAATAGATCTTCAAACTTGTCATGAATGATTAGCCAATAGTTTTGTTGGTCTTAAGACATGCGTAGACTTGTCCCTATATCTCTTCCTACTCTTTTTTTTTTTTTTTTTTGGTTTAAAAGCTCAACTAATGTCAAATCTCGAAAAGAGATAATGAGCTGAAAAAGCCGTTGCACAAACTAGTATTTGACTAAGAAAAAGGGAAAACAACATGTATTTAAAATGTATGGTGCCAAATGCCAAAGGTTTACTCATTAAATTGAAATATCAAAAAATTCAGGCATTAATCTCATAAAGAGATGCGAAGATTAAAATGAACAAAAGAAAAGAAGCCAAATGAAAAGCTTCCAACTCAATGTAATCAAGTTTATGTGGGAGGTCATATATGTTCATTTTTACAATTGAGATAAGTCGCTCTACTTAGTGCTAGTTGTGTATGACTTGGTTGAATCGATTATTGAAGCTTCACATTAGGCTAAGGACTATCTCATTTTTGATACCCACCCACATCACACATGTCTATGTTCAATGAATGCCTTATTCATTTAGGTGATTGTACTTGATTAAATGTGATTTACATACTCAAGCATTTGTTGATCAAACCCAAAAATATTTTTGAGTATTTTAATTGTTTTTGAAAGTATTTTGATTTGAAACAATTTCACAAAAATCCAAATATGTGCACCTTTGCATTTTGGTGACTCATTTGCGAGTCTCGAGTTTCAAGCTCAAGTCGCGAGTTCAACTTGAGAGTTTTCCGACTCATTAGAATTTTTTTTTAAAATCTAGGTTTAAGGATTTCGCGACTCAACCTGAGGGTTTCAGTTGCAAAATAGACTTAGAATTTTTTTTTAAAAATCTAGGTTTAAGGATTTTTGACAACTCATTTGCGAGTCACAAGCTCAATCCGAGGGTTTCGCGACTCATTGGCAAGTGAAAGTCCCAGTTGAGAAAGAGACTTAGAGAAAATTTTCAAAATCTAGGTTCAAGGGATTTTGGTGACTCACTTGGCGACTCATTCGCAAGTTAGTTGAGTCGCAAAAAACTCGTGTTTTGCAAAAATAGGGTTAAAAATCAAATAGTTTTTCAAAACTTTCAGTTTCCCTCGCATCACGTGCTTGTCTCTTTGTCTTCTCTGCCTCTCCCTCTCTTAAAACCATCTTTTTCACTTCAAAAACCTCAATTTTTTTCTTCAATCTTCACTCCAAATCCAAGAAAAGGTATGTGTTTTCACTCCTTTTTACTTTATTTAAAGTTTAAGACATTCTATTTCATGGATTTGTTGAGATATTGAAATATTGTTGATGAACATGGGTTTTGGTAGTTTTTGATGAAATTGATATATGAGTTTTGTTGAGAATGATGGTATAATGCTTGTTTTTCAAGTTTCTATTACATGCTCATGCATTATAAAATGTTTTGTTTTGTAGTGTGCGTACCATTTTGTTGATAAAATGTCTATTTAGATGTTTTGTGTGTATTTTTGGACTCTGTTGAGTACAAATTTGGGGATAATCATGTTTTCATGTTTGGGACAACCAATGGTTATGTGTTTCAAACTTTACCCCTTGCATGATTTCAAACCTCGTATATGCACACTTTTTCATATGATGCACACACACACACACAATCTTTGACATGTTGTGTGACTAATGCTATGATTATATCGTGCTTTGATGTTGAGCATCTTCACATGTCAATTTTTTAGAATTGCTCTTTAAATTTCAGTTTTTACAGTTTAATTCGTAGTTTTGTTTTTGGTACTAACTTGTGTCTAACCAAGTTTTTTGTCATTCATTGTGCTTTGTTTTTGTGGTCTTTGCTACTATGTTTTATAGATGGCTCCACGAAAAGCTGATGCTCAACATGGTGACAAGAGAAAGTGTAATGATGACAGTTTGTTTCGCTCCCCTCAACATTTTGAGAGATATGCCCTTCAATTCAAAACAACTCCGTTGGAAAATTTAGACCCCGATTGATAGAATTAACAAGTTTTAAATTCAAGTTGTTAATTAGGTTTATTATGAATAAAACTTATTAAAACAAACTAACATTAATATCATGTCAAAATCATGTACAACGGAAAAGTAAATAAAACAAGATATGATGACCTAAGAAAATCAATAAAACAAATTAGTTTCACAGTAAAAAACTTAGGGGTGAAATCTTCCCAAAAAATAATTCATTATATTGAAGAGAAGTTTCAGATCTAGTACAAAACCTTTGTCCATGGACTCTACAATTCTCGTAGATGAACTTAGAGCAAAAACCTTCTACCGCTTCAGAACCTTTGACCTCTTCAATATATGAATGCCACCCTTTTACACGGATCCCAGTATGTGACTCACTCATTAACTTGAGGAAGAAGAATGTTGGCTGTAAAGTTCTTTACTTCATCAACAATGAAGATCAAGAAACACTTGATTACAAAACCTTAAGGCGTAAAGACGCAGTAGCTTCTTTCAGAGAGAATAAGACATTGGTCACTTTTTGCATGTGTTCTCCTTGTATTCTCATATGTGACAGCTTTTAAAATAAGCCTTATATATATCTAGAGTTGTGAGAAAAAAAACCCTACACAAATACATAAACATGAGTCGAAAATCAGATTTGAAAAACTAATTTTCGTAATTCTTGATAGATATTGTTGTCGAGCAGCTATCGAGACCTTGATAAATAGAATTTGTTGAGAGCTGTCGAGACTCATTAAACCTCGATAGATAGCTATCTGTTGAGAGCTGTTGAGCTTCAATGAATCAGCACTTTTTCACTTGTTTCTTGAATAGACTTGCATGACTTTAACACTTGAACTTGAAACCTTATTTCTTAAAGTATTAAGCACATCATAGATCTACCCAATCACAAGTAAAGTGCATTTTGTCAAAGGTTTAGCCAATTCTAAATGACATATGTTCCTAACATAAATCACATATGTCCTGACAAGCTCTAATCATTTAGGAAAGACAAGTGAATCTTGCTAATCTTAAAGATTCTTGCATTCCTAGGTGTTTTGAAGAATGACGCTGGGATAAACTTCTTGGTGAATTCCCTAGAATTTGTAAACCTTTGATCAGAGAGTTTTATGCTAATGCATCACTCAAAGAGGAACACATAGAGTGCTGGGTTAAAGGTCATGCATTCACTCTTGACATTGATGCTATACTTGGACTTGAAGAACAAGATCATGAAGGGTTCACTCCGTTCAAGGATAGAATGCTCTCTCTAAAATCTGTGAAACTTCATATTGGTGGCTGACAGGCCACAAACGCGTTGACCCCTTGTGATAACTTAGATTAATTAATTAGCCTAGTTATTAATTAATCAAATTAACATGCAATATCACGTGACAGCACAAACAAATCACCAAAACTAAGTTATGCAGCAGAAAATAAATGACACGGTGATTTGTTTACGAATGGGGAAAAACCTGACGGCAAAAACCCCACCGGGTGATTTAAGGTCACCACTCCCGAAACTCCACTATTATCACAGCAAGCGATTACAAGCAAGGAATCCCAAGTACCTTACCAACCTACAGTTGAACCCTTACCCCAATACCCAATTGGACTTGCTCTGTAGTGACAGTTTCTCCTTTTTAATGCACGGCTCCCAAGTACGTGACTAACCAGATGCGCGGATCCCAGTACGCGACTTCAAACACCAACTAGAGAGAGAAAGTTGTTGGCTACAAAGTTCTTCAAATCATCAGAGATGAACTAGGGCACGAACTTTGTCGTTCAGATCACAAATTGCATGAACAAGAAGTTCTCAATGATTGTGCAACTTGCATCATCATTTACGGCCCTTAAAACAATCCTTTTATATGTCTAGGGTTAGAAGAAAAGAAGTCCCAAAGACACATTCACGGACTAAACTTGAAATAGAACTGAAAATCTGTTTTCTTTAATTCTCGACAGATAGAGGTCTCGAGGATCTGTCGAGAAGCTGTCGAGGCTCGGGGCAAAATAGCTTCTTAAAGCTCGATAGATGCATGTGTCGAGGTAGGTGTCAAGTTTTAGTAACTTGCACTTCCTTGCTTGTTTCTTGGACAGACTTTGATGGCTTCAACACTGAATCTTGAAACACTGTTTCTTGAGGTGTTAAACACATCCTAGATCTACCCAATTACAAGTAAAGTGCGTTTTGTCTAAGGATAAGCCAATTACATAAAATAGCGACATATGTTCACAAACTTGAACTACATATGTCCTAACAATCTCCCCCTTTGGCAATCCGTGACAAAATCACAACAAACAAATGAAAATATGAGAGAAGTCATAAAATACTTTAACTCATACTTCAATTGTTACATACAGTAAAATCTATCCTAACACAAGCTCTTGAAAAACTTTGCAAGAAGAGAGTTTATGGCAAGTAGACTTTGACAACCTGTGTTTCTGAAACACTTATAACCAAAACACATCAAGGCATCTTTGTGTGAAACAGAAATAAGAGATTGCGTACAAGTAAAGAAACATGTGTATAAAGACAGAAAAGAAACAACACATGTAAAGGTAGGTGAAAGAAAAACATACATCATCATATATATCAAGAAAATAAGTACAATGTATGTCAATGCATGATCAATGTATCTCTAAAAAGATGGAAAAGAAAAAAAATACATATGATCACCTTACTACATCCCTCAAACCACACTCCCCCTATCAAAAATGTCCTATGCTAACACTCCCCCTAAGCATGACTACTCTCATACCAAAACTACCAAACTACTCCCCATTTTTGTCACGAGTGACAAAGGGCAGAGTGTCATGTAGACATCTCAGCAGAAGAGCTCGCATCTCTATCATCATCATCCTTAGAAGCATCATCGTCATCACCATCATCATCAGCCTCAGTCTCAGTCGACACATGAGGTGGCGGAGGAGAAACCTCTAGAGCAAAGCCGCCCATGGTCGCATGTCGCCTGGCGATGCGACCAACACGAACGTTCACCTGATACAACTCCGTGGAGAGTGTATCAAGGCGAGCATCCTTGCGCTGAAGCTGCGCCATGATGTCTCCTAAGGTGACATCGCCCGAGGAAGAAGCAGTAGACACTCGAGCTGATCTGGAGGTAGTCGGACGGGAGGAAGGAGTGGCACCATCGGACTGTCTCGATCGAAACTGTGCCTCGCTACGTTTTACGGTAGCGGCATCTATGGCAGGCATGACATGGTAAGGATCGGACGAAGGGAATGGGATGGAAAAACGGCGAAGAATCCTCGTGATAGCAGAAGGAAAAATGAGCTTATCACGGGTGGCCGTATCTCTATAGACATCGATGATAGAAAAGATAAAGGGTGAAGGAAAGTCTATAGAGAGATCCTCTAGAAGGGACAACAAAAACCGAGCACGAGGCTCTGTGATAGAGTTGTAGTGAGAAAGTGGGTGCAAAACAAAGGTCATCACCATGTTAAGGAAACGAGGACCTTTAGCAAAAGGTCGACATGGTGTATACATATGATCTCCCCAAGAGGAAGGACGCTCACAGAACGCCGAGATCATCTCGTCTTTGGACACAGTCCATAAACGCTCATAGCTAGGGTAATTAGGATGATCAACCCTAGGGACATGAAGCACTTTAGAGACTAACTCCGGAGTGACTGCAAAACGCGTACCTCGAACGCTAGAGTAGAAAAGAGGTACCGAAGAATCGATCCCGTGGATATTGGAGTAAAACTCCTGTATCAGCACGAGTGGACATGTGACCGAGACGTCACACAGTGACTTCCAAGCCTGACTGTGTATGACATCGGGAAGGTCGGTGTCGGCAAAGTCTGCCAGGACAACGTGGCGTTCCAAATGAACACCTCGTTTAGAAAAGTTCTCCGAGAAGTCCTTATGGGCTTTCTCATCATGGAACCGGATAGAAAGTGGAGTAGTATCGGAAGAAGACGATCCCTTAGAATGCAGAGGGTTCTGGGATGGAATGGACTTACGTTTAGGTGCCATAGACACTACTAACGCAAACATAGAGAGGGGGAAGAAGAAGAGACACACAGAAAAGTTCCAAGCAGTTCAATATTGGAAGATAAATATTGAAAAGAAAGAACGTATGCATGAAAAATGCATGAACATGTGACATGTAACATAAAAGCATCATAGGCTCAGTCCAATCCAAACCTAACAGCACACAACAGATAGTACACATCTAAATGCATGAAAATACAATTAGAATGCTAATGTGATGCAATGCATGTGGTTTTGAAGATCAAATCTATAAAACCAACTCAACAATTTCATGAAAACCTCAAACATTTTGAAAAATCCCAAAAATTTTCAAAAACACAAAACCTAGGGTTTTTTAAGACATGAAATGCATGAAAATGAGGGATAAGATGCTTACCAAGTGATGAGGATCGAGAAAAACACTTGAGAAAGCCTTGGAAGAGGTTTGGAGAGAGTGAGAAGTGTTTTGAGAGAGAGAGAAAGTTCTGTCGAGGAAGAGAGATCGAGCAAAGTGATTTAGAAATCGTGAAGAACCCTTTTATACACACTCAGTAATTCTCGACAGATACATGTATCGAGAGGTATCGAGACTGCTATCGAGACAGCTATCGAGAAAAAGCACTTCGACAGATGAAGCTATCCAGGTCATGTCTCGAGAAAGAAGAATCAATCATGAAGGAACCTCAATCGATCCAGAAGCTGTCGAGAAGCTATCGAGCAGACAGAAAGTTTCTTGATCGATCCACCAGGTGTCAAGATATGTGTCGAGATTGCGATAAGAAAAAGTCTAAGAAGCTCGACAGACAGCTAGGTGTCGAGAGGTATCGAGGAGGTGTCGAGATGCCTTTAAAAACAGTTTTTCAAAAGAAGAAAAACATAGACATGAATGCAATCAAGTATGCAACTCATCCAAAGATCCAAGCAATACATTAAGCTCTCAAAAACATCTCTCAACAAGAATTTTGATGCACATGTATCTCAAAACACGCACACACACACACACTAAACAAGTCTAACCAATTTTATATTTCAAAAACAAGTTAAGACAGTTTAGTGAGCACACATTAACACATGTAAACCTTGTGATGGCCAAATCACATTGTACCTGCACATGTATCAAGAATAGCAAAGAATATTGCGTGTTGTGTGTGAAAACTTTGCAAGATTACATAAGTGTCTCAATGTTATGAAGATTTGAGATATGAGAAAATCACTTTAACTCACACACAATCATAACTGTTTGATGGGGACTATCACCTTTGAGGTACATCCTATAACTCCCACATCTCCTAGAAAACACGCTTGCAACCATATTTTAAAGCATTTTTGATCTTTTTGCTTTTTATTTCTTCGCATATTTTCTTTTATTAAGCATATCATGCATGGGCATATAAGAGAAAGAAAAGAAATACCCAATTATGTTAAGCTTTTGACATTGCACTTTTGCTATGCCGAAGCATACAGATGTCATTGACATTGCACTTTTGCTATGCCGAAGCATACAGATGTCATATTATGATTGGCGAGTAACAGTGGTGAGATGGTTATTTATGCCTTTCTCTTAGGATTTTCTAGTTCAACCCGTCAAAAAGAGTGATATGAGTGTTAAGAAGAAGAGATCACTTAACCTTACTCATCACAAACAAAGAGCTACAAAGCTCACTTGCTTAGTTGTGCAGAAGAATGCTCATCTAAGTTACAGGTGATACAAAGTTTAGAAAACTCTGTTTCAATGGCCATTTCAAAAGTTCACATGAACCAATGCACACAAACACACACTGTTTTTGTATTTTTCAATTTTTCAATTTTTTTTTTATTTTTATCAGAAGAGCAAAAAATAAAACACAAAACTGAAAACACAAACAAAAACAAACTAAAGAAAGCAAAACAATGCATAAAACTAGACTGACTCAAAACAGTAAAGAAACACACATTAAATGCAACAAAAAAAACAGGGAGAGAGAAGAAGAAGTGACTGCTATCACTTAGATCTCTTTGCCTTCCACACCTTGGAAGAACCTTTCCTTTTCGTCGACCCTTGAACCGGTGAAGAGGGAGAGGAATATGAACCGTTCAAGTTTGAAAGGAACATGAGGGCTTTAAGAATGTCTCCAAGAGGAGCGAGAGAAGTCTGAAGCTGATTCTAGCTCCCAGATGCTATCATGCCATTGCTTTGTTGAGTGGCAAGCCACTTATAGCAATTTGGTCGAGCATGACCGGCAGCACCACAATGATAACAGAGATGTGGCTTCTTCTGTTTGGGCTTTTGTGAGATAGTCTTCTTAGTCGTAGGGTTTCTTGTTTCCCTCTTCTCAACTTTAGGGGGTGCTCCTAGAATGGACTTGCCCTTGTTTATGTTCTCCCTAGCTAATTCAGTTTTAACATTTTTATCCTCAGTTTTAATGTTATTAGCAGGTGGAACAAATACAGTTGTACTAGCAATAGGAGTATTAGAGAGTGAGAATTCATACCCCAATCCAGTACGATCTAAAGAAAATTTCTGAGCACTCAACATCTTGTCCAGCTTTGCACTTGACGTCCTCTCGAATTGTGCTCTGACTTGAAACAGCTCCACTTCAAGCTTCTTGGTCCTCTCAGTCAAGAAGTTATTTTCGAACCTCAGTGCTCTAATGGTCTGATTTGCTTCATCAACCTTTGTGGACAGCTCCTCACGGTCGAGTTCCACATCACTGAGTTTTTTGGTGGCCAGCCTATAGAGTTTCTCATGCTTCTTTGAAAGCTTGTATAGTTTTTCATAGGCGGTATGGATATCATCTTGATCATCCATAATCTCACACTTGGAATCCACCAGTTCCTTCTCTTCATCCACTTCTTTGGTAACCCCATTAGTAGGATTAATAGTGGCAGTGAAGGCATTCAAAATTCCGTCATCTTCATCTTTGGAATCATCCTCAGGCTCTGTGTCGCTTAAGGTGACAGTAAGTGCCTTGCTCTTCCCTATGCTCTTAAGGTACGTAGGACACTCTTGTTTCATGTGCCCGAAGCCTTGACACCCAAAGCATTTTGGCCCAGCGGGAACAATGTATTGACCGGCATCCTTGACATCTTTCTTCCCTTTATCTGAATTCTTGAATTGTGAAGAACTGGATTGTCTGCGGTCTTTATTGAAGCCATTTCCATTGGTATTCTTCATGAATTTCTTGAATTGCCTTGTGATGTAGGACTTCATCTTGGAATCTTCATCATCTGAAGAATCATCCGTATCACTGCTTTTGGCCTTCAGTGCCAAACTCTTACCCTTGCTTGACTTGCCTAACCTAGTCAGCCTTAACTCATAGGTTTGCAAGTTTCCAACTAGCTCAGTCAGAGGAATTCTGTTAATATCCTTTGATTCCTCGATCACCGTGATTTTAGCATGGAATCTCTCAGGCAGCGATCTGAGCACTTTCTTTACAATCTTAGGTTCAGGGGTGGTTTCCCCAAGATTGAAGGCTGAGTTTACTATGTCCTTGAGCTTGGCATAGAACTCATCAAATGACTCATCCTCTTCCATCTTAATTTCTTCAAAGTGTGTGGTGAGCCTTTGTAGCTTTGAATCTTTGACAGCCTTGGTGCCCTCATAAGTTGTTTGGGGAATGGTCCATGCTTCCTTAGCAGTTTCAGTTGAGGAGATTTTCTTGAACTCCTCATTGGTGACTGCACTGAATAGGGCATTCAATGCTCTACTGTTGAAGTTTGCCGCCTTGATCTTGGCATCATCCCAGTCGGCCGATGCTTCTGTAGGCTTGGTCCAGCCTATCTCCACAGCTTGCCACACTTTCTCATCTAAAGACTGCAAGAAAGCTCTCATGCGTACTTTTCAGTATGCATAGTTAGTGCCATCAAATAAAGGAGGTATAATAAGAGATTGACCTCTATCCATGACAGCAGGGGTCGATGGATCACACACAAAGATTAAACCCTAATCAGAGTGTGCTTGCTCTGATACCACTTGACAGGCCACAAACGCGTTGACCCCTTGTGATAACTTAGATTAATTAATTAGCCCAGTTATTAATTAATCAAATTAACATGCAATATCACGTGGCAGCACAAACAAATCACCAAAACTAAGTTATGCAGCGGAAAATAAATGACACGGTGATTTGTTTACGAATGGGGAAAAACCTGACGGCAAAAACTCCACCGGGTGATTTAAGGTCACCACTCCCGAAACTTCACTATTATCACAGCAAGCGATTACAAGCAAGGAATTCCAAGTACCTTACCAACCTACAGTTGAACCCTTACCCCAATACCCAATTGGACTTGCTCTGTAGTGACAGTTTCTCCTTTTCAATGCATGGCTCCCAAGTACGTGACTAACCAGATGCGCGGATCCCAGTACGCGACTACAAACACCAACTAGAGAGAGAGAGTTGTTGGCTACAAAGTTCTTCAAATCATCAGAGATGAACTAGGGCACGAACTTTATCGTTCAGATCACGAATTGCATGAACAAGAAGTTCTCAATGATTGTGCAACTTGCATCATCATTTATGGCCCTTAAAACAATCCTTTTATATGTCTAGGGTTAGGAGAAAAGAAGTCTCAAAGACACATTCACGGACTGGACTTGAAACAGAACTGAAAATCTGTTTTCTTTAATTCTCAACAGATAGAGGTGTCGAGGATCTATCGAGAAGCTGTCGAGGCTCGGGGCAAAACAGCTTCTTAAAGCTCGATAGATGCATGTGTCGAGGTAGGTGTCGAGCTTTATTAACTTGCACTTCCTTACTTGTTTCTTGGACAGACATTGATGGCTTCAACACTGAATTTTGAAACACTGTTTCTTGAGGTGTTAAACACATCCTAGATCTACCCAATTACAAGTAAAGTGCGTTTTGTCTAAGGATAAGCCAATTACATAAAATAGCGACATATGTTCACAAACTTGAACTACATATGTCCTAACAGTGGCCATAGGGAAGGAAAAAGCCTTAACACAACCTCCTTCCCCCGGATTTGAGATGCCTAGCATATTTCATGACGTTCAACTTGTATCCGGTCAAGAAGTTGTCAAGCATCAACAATACTAGAGCCATATTCCTCATGGAGCTTCGTGAGAGCATCTACATTGACATTAGTGCACACTTGTATAACATCATTGCAGAGTCCACAAAGATAAACTCAAGAGCAAAGCTTGTGTCCCAAATCTTATAATGAGGATTCTTCATGACAATGGTGTGGAGACTCCACAACACATAGGCCTAATGGCTCCATCTTCTTCCATTAACTCTCAAACAATCCTAAGAAGTAGGGTTCAATTTCCTGGAGATGAAAAAGTTGAAGAGACTGAAGAAGGACCTCTTGCTAACACAGGGATTGAAGTGGATGGACAACAACCTCCTCAAAGACATGGTGGTGGTCGAGGTAGGAGAGGAGCATCATCATCGTTATTAGTTCCTCCCGATGCTTTTCAGTTCATACTCGAGAGGATTCATGGTCTTTGTGATGTAGCAGATGAGCATTCCAATAGACTTGTAGCTATCTAGGACCAAATCAACTTGTTGGCAACCAAGTTTGATAGCTTTACTCACCAGCCTTAGCCCTTTGGCCATTTTGGTAAAAAACGGGGAGTAATATGGTAGCTCTTGAGAGGGAGCTTATTTTAAGGGGGAGTCAAAAGCATTGGTTTTAGTTTATGGTTTTATAGTTTTTATTAAGGTTTTCATAGAACTTTGATTTAGTACTCTATGATTTTAGTATTTTGTTTTTAAAATACTTGGATACTTTGTGTTATGGATACTTGGATATTTTAGTCATTTAGACTATGCTTTTATGTAACCTTGCTTATGTAGCTTAGTACTCTTAGTTAATGTATTGCATTTTCTTTAGTAGTCTTGTACCCTTGTTGGATCTTGTATCCTTGATTCAAGTTAAAACCTAATGCTTCTTGCTTTGGTGTTTTTGCATCGGTTAAGTGTTGGACATACAAATGATACTTTGCATTGAGCTTATTTGCTTGCATGTCTGGATGTTCATTCACTGTATGAATGTTCATTGTAGTCACTATTTATAGTGATTGTTCTTGTATGGTCAAGTTATGCTTCATTATCATATTCATACTTGCTTGATCGTACTGTGTTTGCTCCATATGAATTCTAAGGTTTTTGCTTACAATGAACTTAATGAGTGCATTTTGTGATATTGTTTTCAGGAAACTTGTTCATGTGATTCAAAAGCTTCACAGATCTAGAATTAGATGTGAGTGAGTTTTGGCAACTGTTCCCAACTCATATTTTTAAGTCTAGAATCTGTTTTAGGGTTTGGTCACGAAATAGTCAAAAGGGGAGATTGTAAAGTTGAATTCATTCAACAATGTGTTGGCTTTATTTTGTGCCAAATTTGCTTGTACTTCAGCATTTAGAAACCTTGTATTTAGGTGGGAATAATGTAAGGGTTATGTGTGAGAGAGTGTGAAGATTTGATCAAGAGTGTATAACAAAAAAGTGACTCACGACTAGGACTCGCGATTGACTCATGAGTGGTGACTCATCAAAATGAAGCAGACGTGTGAAGCATGCAGGAAGATGAAGAGTTAGGACAGTTGGATCACTATAGGACAAAAAGTACAGTTTGGCCGAGTTTGGTAACTGGCGACTGAAACTCGTAACTCATCCCAGTCGCGAAGTGACTCGCTAGTGCAACCTGCTTTGCTCAAAAATGATCTTTCACATTCCATCTCATACCCTACTATAAATACCCTTATACCCATGAAATGTAAAGAAGAGAGAGAGCATCCGAAAAAAATTTAAGAGAGAAACCCTAGAGAATAACAAGATTGATTTATTCACAATCTTTTACACTTGATTCTCCAAATTCCTCTACTCGCATCCTCTCCATTGTCATACCCATGAGAGGATTTTAAACCAAATACTAACCTCACCAAATTCAGAATAGTGAGAAGGTTCTTGGTGTTTAAGAATCAATTCAAGAGAGAACCAATTCATATTGGTTGATGTAATGGGTTAATTGCGGGATCTGAAAAAGTAGAGAAGACACGATTTAGCATAACCTTGATGGAGAAAGACGTTTGGAGGGCTTAGGTGCATTGGGTAGATTAGGCTTGGAGGGTTTTGTTGCTATTCATGTATCCCAACTAATTTTCTAGTGGACCATTTCCCGCTTAGAGGGCGATGGAAAGGTGTTTCCCCGAGTTCTTTGGTTTCCTCTTCGATAACATGTGTCGGTGTTATCTTGTGCTTGCATCTCTCTTTCCCTTACTCTTAACTTTTAATTTCTGCTGGTTGTGATTAATTAATGGCTTAGAGTAGTTTGCTAATTTGGGTATTGCTTATGTTTCATATTCCGAACATATATTGTTTGAATATATGCTTGTATTGGAAAATTTGTTTTAAGGGGTCTAACATTCACAAGTGGTTTATACACTTAGTGAGTTTTCATGAACAAAAAAGAATAGAAATTCAACTTTGTGTATCAACATTTATGTAAACTTTTTGAAAATGAAATCATGACCTTAATTTACTCATACAAATTTGTTAGGTTCTAAGAAATTAGGAATTAATGTATTAGAACTTCAATATGTATATGTTGGCAAACCATGATCAAATCGTTTAGTCTAGATTTAAGTTGCTTAAAGTATCTGTTTATGTAAAGTTGGAATCAAGTAATTGCAAGAAATTACTATTCAATTTCTACAAGGCTCGATTGATTGAAAATTAGACTCGATCGATCAAAGCTCATGCAGTATGTTTTTTTACAGAATTTTCTAACTTAGCCCAAGCCTAAATGACATGTAGGGTTTTATGTTTTGCCTTAAGTATGAAAGGAAAAATCCTAGCCACATTTTGAGGTTGTTCTTTATGTTGTATGTGTGAATCTCTTGTGAGATCTAGAGGTATTTGCCTTCATACATAGTTAGGGTTATCAAGATCGAGATTGATGTAGAAGCCTGGGTGATCATTTTAGTTGCTGCATAAAGAGCTTAAAGAAAAACAAGTGGTATACTTGTGGATGCTGTGGATCAGAGAAAGAAGTAGTTCTTGGACTCGGAGTTATCACATGGCCGTGGTAGTAAGTTTTCTACTCGAGGTAATAGTAGGATGTTAGTGGTCTAAGTCGCTATTGTAAAACTTCAATTTTTTCATAGTAGATATGTTTTACCTTGAGGATAGCTAGGTTAAATTCTTCCTAGGTTTAATTCTTCCTAGGTTTTTTATCGGTTTGATTTTCCTGGGTTATCATATCGTGTGTTATTTACTTTTCCGCACTCTTTTCATGATATGATTTGTTTGTGTTAACCTAGATCTGAATAATTTATCTAAGTAATCACTTGGCTAAATAACTAGGTTAATCAACTGGTATTTTAAGCGGTCTAAAAACTTTACAAGTGGTATCAGAGCAGGTTAGCTATAGTGTTAATATCATTTCACCTAATAGTTGATCCTTGACCCCTATTGTCATGGAACACGGTCACTCTCTTGTGATCCTACCTCACTTTGATGGGAGCAACTATGCCTACTGGAAAGTAAGGATGAAAGCAGTCCTGAAATTTATTGATGAGAGGGTTTGGAATTCCGTTGAATATGTATGGGAGAAGCCGACTACTCCTGTGAGTGAGTGGTAAACTTCTTAGAAAGAAGCAGTTTCCTTTAATAGTAAAGCCATGAATGCTATTTTTAATGCTGTTTCTATAGAGGAATTTAAGAGGATCTCAAATGTTGAGGTTCTTCATACTGCTTGGAATATTCTCCAAACTGTGCATGATGGCACAAAGGCAGTTAAGATCAATAAGCTACAGCAATTAACAACTAGATTTGAAAGCATTAGGATATCTGATGATGAAAGTTATGATGAATCCTATGCTAAGCTTAATAACATTGTTAATTCTGCTTACAATTTGGGTGAAATCTGCGGTCAACCTAAGATTGTTAGGAAGATTCTTAGACACTTGACTGAGAATTTTAGACCCAAAGTGACTATCATTACTCAAAGCAAAGGTGTGGACTCCATCCCTGTGGATGAACTTGTAGGATCTCTCCAGTCCTATGAGTTAGACCTACCCAAGAGAAATAAATCCAAATCAATGGCTCTTAAGTCAGTTGATGATGTTGATGGAAATGGATTTGATGATGAACTTTTTGCTACAGAGATTGTATATCTTGCCAAGAATTTTAGAAATTTTCTTAGGAACAACAACAATAAAAACAATGTTGAATCTAGAAATTTTAGGAGGAATGATCCCACTAAAGTGAACAATACTAAAGAACTTAAAGAGAAAGTAGGTCAAACCTCTAATAATTCTATGGGTCAACAATGCTTTGGTTGTCAAGGATATGGTCATGTGAAATAAGAATGTCCTACATTCTTGAGATCGAAGGGTAAGGCCATGACTGTAACCCTTAGTGATGATGAAGTTTTTTATCATGAGCCTAGTAGTGATGAGGACGGAAACTTCATTGCTTTCACTACTACTGTTATAGTTGATGAAAGTGTTGTGGTTAATGAGAACCCTTCTGATGGAGAACTCTCTGAGAATGTTGATTTGCAAGAAGCCTATAATATGCTTTGCAAGGTTGTTATAAAGGATGCTATGAATGTTAATTTAGCTTAAAGAAAATTACTTCTCTTGAACTTGATAAGAAGAATTTGCTGTTGAAATTGTTTGATGCTAATGAATTGTTTGATACGGTGAAGACTGAGAACATGCTGTTGCTTGATAAAGTTAAGAACTTGGAACTTGAATTATCTGTTGCTAGAGAACAAACTAATAGGTCTGCTAGTTCTAAACTTGATCACATGTTGAGTGTTCATAAATCTCCTTTAGACAAAACTGGTCTAGGTTTTGTAGAAAGCATCTCTTTGTCTGAAACTTATTCCACAAATTTTGTTCCTTCTTCTAAGTCTCCCATGAGTGAGTGTGTCAAACTTGTAGAAGTTACACCTCCTAGGAAGATTAGGGATGATCTCAAAGAGTCTAAGCCCAAGACTTCTAACCCTCCTAAGGATAAGTTGCATGATAGACTAGTCTGAGTTTGTCATTTTTGTGGAAAGACTGGTCAAATCTGTCAAAATTGTTTTAAGTTGCAAGTTGCCAAACGAACAAATAAGCCAAAAGTACCTGTGCCTTAAGCACAAGACCCTTGGTACTTATTAGTGAGTTGGTAAAGCCTTTGAACCTTTATTCCAATCCTGGATTTGCTCATCATTCTAATCAAAATAATAACTACAATGCTAGAGTTGCATCTAAGAGGTTTTGGATGCAAAGGACTCAATCTAATTGAGTCTTTCTAATATGATCCTTGTGTTTCATTTCTCTAGTCTTTGTGACCATTTTGCTTCTGATGTTTTGGTTTCTTTTTGTTTTTAGGATCTACATTGCATAACATTCACGCATTTCATGTTAGGTTGTTTTTGTTTTTTTTTTTTTAATAAAAAAAATTGGGTAAAAGAAGAAAAAATGTGTTTTGCATTATTGTTTTTGGACTTGAGATTGTATTTTTACATAACATGTTAATGTTCTTTGTTTAACTTGGATGAACTTATTTTATTGCACTCTACTAGTTTTGGCTATGTGGTGCATGTTGTGTGGGAGTTGCTTATAGTTTTTGATTACATAATCTTAATTTTGAAGTCACATCCTTTTGGTTGTAAGGGCTAAAACATCCTAAGAGAAAGGCATAAATAACCATCTCAGCAATATTTCCTAGCCAATCATGAACTCCTTAGTGCATATCATATGATTTAGTGGTCGAGAAAGCGTAGCACATGCACAAAAAGAACATAAGGTGTAGCCTCGGTTATAATGAATTCAAATATAATAAAATTGGTGTGTACATTATTGGACTATAATAAATTCAAATTGACATAAAATTGGTATGTACATAATGAGGCAAATCAAGAAACTTATATGATTGCAAGCTTGTTTTCTAGGAGACGTGGGAGTTATATGATGTAACTCTTTAGGTGATAGTCACATTCAAATTCATGTGATGAATTCTGTAGAAAGTGTGATTGATTTCTATTTACTTATCACCTCACATGTAACTCATGCTTTTGCTAGTTGCACATAATACACAAGTTACTCTTTACTAAACATAGTACATAATATTGTGTGTGATCCTGTTGTGACCATCCAAGAATAAGAGTTCTTTGATTTTAATGCAAAATGTGTTTAAAGTTTGAGATTTAAGGACAAATTGATTGAGAATTTTTTTATCTGGGTTGAATTCAAGGGTTTTTGAAAAACTTTTCATCTCATACACATGCATTTTATTCATAAAACATTGTGCTTTTGGGAGCTTTTGCATTAAATTGTGTTGTTTTGTAAAAATATATTTTTTTAGAATTTTTGATCGATTGAACTTGTTGCTCGACTGATCGAAATTGCATTTAAAAATTTGGTTTGTATCTGTTGGCTTGATCAGTGTTCGATTGGTGCTGGATCGATCGAATGTAATTTTTGATTGATCGAATCTATTTTTCGACCAATTGAAAATTGTTCAGAGAGTTTTTTAACAACAAGCTTTTCCATGTATTCTTCACTTTTTCAAACTTTTCAAAAAGCTTTTCTTTCTCTCTCTTTGACTGATCCATATTCAAGTCAAATTTTTGTCGTTTTCCTTCCAATTTTTTCTCAAGGTTTTTGTCGTCTGGCAACGGTAAGACCATTCTACCTTTTCTTTTTTAGTTTAATCTCATTTTTCATGCATTTTAGGGAAATATTCGGACATAGTAATTTTTGGGATTTTTGATGTTTAAGATGATTTCTTTCAAAATTGATCAATGGGTTTTTCTTATAGGATACTGTAAACATGTTCCTCATGGTTTATTTTGATTAATTTGGTGGATTGGGTAGAATTGGAAATTCTAGGGCTTGAAATTCACGAATTTGGGAATTTTGTTCAATTGAGCTTCATTATATACTGTTATCTAACTTGTGTAATGATATATTGATCAATTTGTTGGGATTTTTTGATATTGGGTTTTTCAAAATTTGGGGTATTTATTCTACTCATGCATCATTTAGACTGTTATTTTTTTGTGCTCTAACCATGTCTGATGCAGTCTACCCTTAGGTTTTTTTTGGTTTTTTTGGTTTTTTCTTTCTTTGGTTCTTTTCTATCTATCCTTGTCAATCCTTAGCATCATGGTTAAAAAGACTAGAGCCAATAAGAAAACCACCTCCTCCTCTACCCTTGATTTCCAGAGTGATAGGTTCCTTAGCTCGAAAAATCAAGAAACCTTTGAGAAGCTGAATGTATATAAGAAGGTGTGGGCTGAGAGGAAAGTGTTTTTAGATGAGGTTGATCCTGAGATATGTAGGAGTTTTGATCGTAGGGGTTGGTTGCCTCTTTTGGATGTAGATCATCCTCCTTCGATAGTTCTGATCAGAAAGTTCTACTCGAACCTCTCTGTTCACTCCACTTTATCTAACATTCAGTTTGTGAAGAGTTGGATACAGGAGAAGAGTATGTCATTATTCCTTAGGTAGTGGCCTCTGCTCTTGGTGTACCTTTGGTACAACAGCCTGTCTATCCTTATGATGAGTCCTCTCTCTTGGATGACATCATGTCCCTCATAACTAGTACTACCATTCAATGGGGTTCTGATCCTCGTATCACCTCACATGAGCTTACTGAGATTCATTACTTGTTTTTCCAAATCTCTTGTCACTCAATCTAGTCTATCTCTCACTTGCACACCATACCTCTTAAGCGTTGTGCATTTTTGTATGCCCTAGTGATTGATGCTCCTTTTGTTTTCAGTCTTTTTTTATTCGATCCTTGGTTGAGGTTCATAGGAGTAGTTCTTAGTCACATGCTCTTTTCTTTTTGGTTTTCATTCATTGACTTTTGTTATATTTGGGTTTAGAGGATTATCTTGCATCCGAGCCTGTTCATATCATTGCCCCCATAAATGCCACCTTTCTTAGGCAAAAGGTAGCTCAGATGAAAGCTAGCTCTAAACGCCCTCATGTAGAGTCTTCTACAGGTGATGCATCTTGGCCTCCTTCATGTGGTGATCCATCTATTGCGGAGTTTGTTGATCCTATTGTAGTAGTTTATCCTTCACCTACTGCTTCGGATGATTCATCCATTCAGAGTATGTTGGATACTGTCGTGATCGTTTAGGCGACGCATGGACAGCTTTTGGTGGACGTGCTTACAAACTTCAAGCTTTGCGTGCAGATTTGGCGAGTCTTTGGTGATCTACTCCACCACCTTATTTTGATGATGATGCAACTTGATTGTCCTTTGGCAATTCGTCATAAAAAGGGGGAATACATATTGATGGTGATAGGGGTAGATTTTGTTGTTTTGATGGTTTTGAGGAGCCTTAAATTGTATTTAGGAGATTCACGATGTATTTTTGTGCTTGGCTCATGATATGAAATGTATATGTTAGGGGGAGACATTTATTTCTTTTATTGTTTCTTGTTTCACATGTGCTACATTGATTATTGGTTTATGTTGTGAGGTTATTTATGATATATGTCTGCAATTTTTTTTTTTTTTTTTTTTTTTGTGAAATCAAGAATTTATTTTGTTTTTACTTTTATTTTCCACACATGTGTTTATATGTTTGTTGAGTGTTAAAGGAATATACAAGTTGATTTAGTCATGCTGCTATCTACACTGGCAACTGATAAATAGTAGTTAGGTTGAATTGTTTTTGGGTATTTTGTTGCAATGGGCTGCTTTGTAACTTTGAGCATTTTTGTTTTGGTATGTGTTTTGTCATGGATTGTCAAAGAGGGAGTTTGTTAGGTTATAAGAAATTAGGAACTAATGTATTAGAACTTCAATATGTATATGTTAGCAAACCATGATCAAAACGTTAAGTCTAGATTTAGGCTGCTCAAATTATGTGTTTATGTAAAGTTGGAATCGAGTAATTGCAAGAAATTACTATTCAATTTCTGCAAGGCTCAATCAATTGAAAATTAGACTCGATCAATCGAAGCTCGTGCAGAATGTTTTTCTGCAGAATTTTCCAACTCAGCCCAACCCCATATGACATGAACGGTTTTACGTTTTGCCTTAAGTGTGAAAGTAAAAACCCTAGCCACGTTTTGAGGTTGTTGTTTATGTTGTATGTGTGAATCTCTTGTGAGATATAGAGGTGTTTGCTTTCATACATACTTAGGGTTATCAAGATCGAGATTGATGTCGAGAGCTTGGTAATGGTTTCATTTGCTGCATAAAGAGCTTAAAGAAAAACAAGTGTTATAGTTGTGGACCTAAGAAAGAAGTAGTCCATAGACTCGGAGCTGTCACATGGTCGTAGTAGTAAGTTTTCTACTTGAGGTAGCAATAGGATTTTAGTGGTTTAAGTTGCTATTGTAAAACTTCAATTCTTTCATAGTTGATCTGTTTTACCTTGATGATAGCTAGGTTAAATCTTCCCCAGGTTTTTTACCGGTTTGGATTTCCTAGGTAATCATATCATGTGTTATTTACTTTTCCGCACTCTTTACACGATATGATTTGTTTGTGTTAATCTACATTTGAATAATTTATCTAAGTAATTACTTAGCTAAATAACTAGGTTAATCAACTGGTGTTTTAAGGGGTCTAAAAACTTTACAAAATTCATATGCCAATCTGCACACATGCCTTGGTTTACTGTAGGTTTCGTTTTATTAAATAATCTAGCCCTAAAAACATAAAAATAAATAAATAAAAAATGATTGTATCATGGACTTAGAGACACTTTTTTTATAATAAGTGAATAATACTATGTTCAAGGACAAAAACACTAACTACCAATTAACTCACTACATGGCTATACAAAAATAGCAGCTGTTATTAACTACCCACCCTACAACAACAACTATCCAATTAATAGTAGTAACAACCACGCTATCAGCTAACAGGAGAGCCTGCATCAGCAGAACAAGTGGGTAACTTGGATGACGCTAATTCAGCCACACTAATGCGCCATTGATCATTAATCAAATAAGACCAAACTATATTGCTCTGAATATAAAATAGGTTCTCTTTATTTTCAGGTTGAGGCATAGACACACAGGCACTCACCATCTATAATGGAAAGCAGGAACTAAGAACTATATAGCACAGAATGATGGAACAACATTAGTGTCCCAAGTTTTACTAAGAATTTTGTTGTTGAGGTTGACAATTTTGAAAGAGCTCTCAAATCCAATTACCTAATTTAAAGAATTGATTATTATAAACATTAGGGAATGAGAATTTCATTCGATCAATCACCCTAACCATCCCCCAAAGGGGTTCCAGGAGTAATAAACCGGTCATTGTTTACTACTCAGCAGTCTTTGTTTGAAAGTCTCTCAAGTCATCAGCATGTTCATTCAAGAAGATCAACCAGAGACATTTTGTTGCCTATCTTAATTAAAGTTCCACTACCACCTAAACCAACGAGAACTACTATTGGAATTATCTTTACCTGAAACTATAAGCATGTGATGTATACATTACCTGAAAGTGTAGTAAAAGGAAGAATAATAAATAACTTGGACAAAGAAACACTCATCTCTTTTTATTCTCAAACCACAATCCCACCTCCCAACTCAGATAAGACCAGGGGGAATTCGGATATGATCTCTTAATTCATTATCATCGATTCAGCCAAGAACGCAATTATAAATCATGAACAAACATAATTGCACCTTAAAAAGAGATATTGCCAATAACAAAGAAGCAAGCATAGCCACCGTTAAAGGTTAAGAGTCAATTATCTGAGGATCGAGACTCAATTTCATGTTTTAATTAACTAGCATTTTCATTGGTCAAGAAAGTAAATATAGATGATACTCTTTGTACATCTTAACTGGGAAAAAATAGAAGCATTTTATAGATTCACATATTAACCATGTATGCATTAGAAACTCACCTTATTTGGATCTTGAAATTCTTTCAAAGGGACAACTTCTAGTACTTAATTCATGACCATGACAATCATTAGATAAAGAGAAATAATTACATATTGCACAAGCTCACACGGTTACAACCATATAAGATCAATGAAAATTCTAACAAACAGCCTATAATTCATTACTTAAATTTCACTTTGCTGAGAGATCCTTTATTAAATTGCCTCCCTAAAAGGGGGTTCACTCTCCTTCTAGTACTTACAACAGCTCACAATTAACTAGTAAGAAAATGTAAAGTCACGGCCACACACACACAAAAGGGGGAAAACAATGTTCCAATAATCAAACCTAGTTGTAGTGAGCTTTAATTCTAGTTGTAAAATGTGTACACGCTGGAAATACCATAGGTTCCACAAGTTTCCTGCAAAAATGAATGAAAATCAAGATATTAATTAAGATCATCATTACCCCTATTAATTTGTTTTACTTCCCACTATATTGTTTCATTTTTCATGAATGAAGTATTATTACTTATCCAATAAAAATTGTTTTACTACCCACCGCTTTATGAATCGGTTCATTAATTAAAACTTAAATGAATCCAGTAGCCACCAATAATGAATTACAATAACACCACCCCTTGTTCAAAGTCTTACTAATCAGTGTTTATGCAACTATGCCCTTCCCAAAAGCACATGGTATAAGACCTCCGCCTTCACCACGTGGAACCGAGTTAAAGAGGCTATAGGCCCACCTTTAACCATAGTTAAATGTGGCCTACGGTATGTTTGCCACTTCTTCCAAATCCAGTTACTTCCATCGGGCACCTTGGATCTTTCTTTCTGAAATTCCCGCCACTTGTAGGGTGCTTAATGGAACGAGGTTTACCTAAGCACCTGTATCCACCAAGGCCGTTTTAATGGGGATTTGATTTATAGATGCGGCTAAGTAAAGAGGCCTCTTGTGGTTGGAGCACCCCACCTCCATATCCTTATTACTAAAAGTGATTTCACTTGATTCTTGTAAGAGAGCTCTATCATCTGTAACTTCCGACGACAAACATTCTACTCCTGCCCTGGAGGCAATGCTCACCAGCGCCTTCGTGGCTATCTTTTGCTCTTTCACTGTAAGACCTAGTTGGTCAAACAGATTTTTGAATTTGGAGCTCTTCTGTAGGGTGGTAATTGCTGCGATAGGCAGGGTTGGATTCTCCTCCTCGTCCTCCCTTGGATTTGCACAAATTACTACTGCTGCTATACCCTTTCCTTTGTGGTTTGGGAGTGGATTTCTTTGAATTTTCTGCTGCGATAGCTCCAAAGTCCCTTCTTTGATCTTGCGGTGTATTAGTCTGCGGAGCGCCCAACATTCTGCGGTAGAATGTTGCACGTAGTTGTGCAAATGGCAGAAGCGTGGGTCCCTCTGCTCTTCTTCTGTGCGCTCCCTAGAGACTTCATTAGGCTTAAAGACTTTGTCTGCTATCCACTTGTCCAAGAGCATATTTAGCTCCTTTGGGGTGCATGGTATTGGTGGAGGGGTATCGTACTCCCTCCCATCAGTTTTCCCTTTTCTCTCGCCAGTGGATGCTGCCATGGCCTATGGGGCATTCCTTTTATCAGAACTTGGCCTTACTGGTTGAGCAATCATTTTGGCATTCTGTAGCAGCTACGCAAACTAGGAGATATCCAAGTTTTCCAGAATAACCTTGTATTCCCTGATCATGTCTGTCATACACATTTCTACCAATGTCTTTTCCTCACAATGGTCATAGCAGTTAAGTGCTATGTCTTTGAATCTCTTGATATACTCCATTAAATCTTCACCATTTCTTTGCTTGGTAGCTTGCAAAGTTGTAAGATTCACTATTTCTTCTCTATGGAAGTACTTAGAGCAAAATACATTCACCATGTCATACCAGGTTGGGATTGATCTTGGTTTTAGACCTATGTACCAGGTGTAGGCATGGTCACATAGTGATTTAGAAAATTCTTGAAAACATAAGTCCTCGTCTGCTGCATAAGGGCCAAAAGTGTCAATGAACTTGCTCACGTGATAAACGGCACTTCCCTTCTTGCCGTCATACTACACGAAAGCTCATGGTTCATACCTCTCAAGGTATGGTTTGCTAAGCACTCTTAATGGATAAGGAGGCCTTCGTGCATAAAATCTCTCTTTTGGCGCTCTGACCCTCTCCTACTCTAGAAGAGCCACTACTTCAGCCATGGTGATGTAACGTTAACCTGCATTCTGCAGAGCACCCCCAACCGGTGTCTCTTCTTTATCTGCTACATGCTCTGGGACATGCTGGCTCCCTTTCTCTTTTGTCTTATTTGTCTTCAACTAACAGATTTCCTCCATCATCTGCTGTTGTGAATGTTGTAGTTCTTGTAGTACTTCAACAAAAGCATTGGCATTGTCAATGGGATTCCTTGCCTGCGGTTAGGGTCCAGCCCCTATTCCTTTAGTGCCTTCCACCTAATGTTGGTGAGGTGTTATTGGCCTAGACTTTGCCTGAGAGGGCACAACACTCATATTTTGCGTTGTCCTAGATTTTGGCGACATTCGTTTGCGAGGATCTTTGTCCTTGTCCGCTTCCCAACTTCCCAGTGGAATTTGCAATGTTAGGCTGGACTGCTTCTTGCCATGCTAGGCCTAAAGTGTTCTGGAACAGGGAGTTGGAATTAGTCCAATTACAACCCACCTTGATTCGGTTTGTGCACAAACTATGCCTTGTTTGCCAAGGCTTTGATCACATACCCATGGCAGGCAGAGCTACTATGGTAATTGCGGTAGGCAGATATAATAAAGATAATAAAAGAGATTCGTTCACTATTTAGATAAAAGTAAATAATGGGTCATTACAAAGAACACATGTTTTATGAATCAGCAACAAAAATAAATACGGAAGAGGTAGTAATAAGCTTATTGAATCAAAAAGAAATATCAGTCTGACATGTCAAGTTATGTTATGAGTTCTAAGTTAAGAAGGAAGCCATTTCCTCAATGTGAATAATCTCTCTGGGAAGAAATTTACTGCTCTAAGGGAACGTGTCTAAATGACTTGTGCCCAGAGAAGTCTCTTGCCTTTAGTAGAGAGCATGGTTTGAAAGGGAGAAAGGGAATCAACCTATCCGGTGCATGCCTGCTATTCTATTCTCTCCTTTTTTTGTTTTTCCTATTCTCCCCATTCTTTCTTTCTTTTCCCTTCGTTTTTATCTCTCGGTGTTTGCTTAGTTGTTGTGATTCTCTTCCTCGAGGTTACCGTTACCGTCCTCCCTTTTGTGCACAGTAAGGGTTCTTTATATAATGCATGTTGTGGCTGGCTTTTACCATTTTAGCCTTTAACCGTCTTTGTTTAGTGTGGGTGTCCTTGTCGACCATTATTGATTGATCAGTTGCCCAGCCAGTACCACTTACCTGTGTTGGCCGCGCCACTCCACATCACCAAATGAAGAAGACTGTTTTGTTTGTTTGCTTGTCGTGGCATTCTTACCTGCCACGATGTGAGTGCTCTCTCTCTCTCCGTCCTTCATGGCATGCACCTAACGGTTCCAACTTAGCCTTACTTCTTTTGGGCGGTATGTCATCCCAGCAGAACACTTCCTCCAAAAAAGCTTGAGCAGGAATCACAAAAATAGATTTTCCCTTCTCCTTACAGCTAGACCATGCCCCCTTACCTCTGATCCATGACCCACCACTTCTTGTATTGGCTGGGTATAGGCTAGTGGTGTCTATGCCTTGCGCGTGCCTCACGTCCCCGTTTGTCCAAAATCTACCTGTTGCTCATGCATTTGCCACAGTCTGGAGGTTTGTCTGTCCATTCTGCCATTCGTCCTTAACTTCTTATAGCATGAGTTATTTCCTGATTTCTCATTCTTTATGACTTGCTCCCTTAAGGGCTGGATCTTGCCTAATTATGGGCTTTCCCTCCTTCAGGCCACTCTTCTTGCTTTATTCCTTCAGTTTTGTTATTACTTCTTGCCGCATCATTCTACTATTCTTTCCGTGATGTTATTTGACCCAGAATTGCTGGGCCTCTTTGGGCTTGCTGGTTATTTCTTTTTGATGACCCAATAAGCTCATTGGGCCTTTTACTATATTACTTGCAGGCTCCCATGTCCCATTTAATTCCTTTTGGGCATCCTTGGCCCATTTTCTTTCTTGGGGCATCCTTGGCCTTTTCCAATTTCGTGTTTCCCATGGGCTTTTATTATATCTTTAGGCTTTCTTGGTCCAATTACTTTATCCTTCATCCTTGGGGCTTATGGACTCTCCATCGCCCCTTACTTTCTTTTCCTGCATCACTTCGAGCTTGCTACGGCTACTGTGACCCATTCTCACTTTTTATATCACATACTACCCATGGGTTTGCTACTTCTCTCTTTTCGGGCGTTTTTAAGCCCATTTGCTTCCTCAAAGTCTATTTGTTTGCTTTATGGATCTATAATCCATTATTCCTGTTGCTTGAGCTTAATGACTTTTCTATCCAATTTTCTAACTTTCTTCTGCCCACATTGTTGGGCTTCTTCTTCCTATTGAACTTCCTAAAAAATGAGCATCTATAACAGGTTAATATCAAAGCCATGAAAAAAATAAAAACAGAAAATACGTTTTAGCGACGAATTTTTTCATCACAAATATAGCAACAAAAAATTTTTTTAGTGACGTAATATTTTGTCACTAAATGTAGCACAATTTTGTAAGAAATGGTTTTAGTGATGAAAATTTTCGTCTCTATATATGCTTGGATTTTCTTAAAAATAGTTTTAGTGTCGAACGTTTTTGTCACTTTATGTACCTGAACATGGTTTTAGTGACGAAATTATTCGTCACTAAATATGATTTAATAAACTAAAGTGTTTTTAGTGACGAAATCTTTTCGTCACTAAATAATGTTTTTAGCAAGGAAAACATTTAGCGATGAAACGTTTTTTGTAGCTAAAAGTTTTTTTTTTTTTTAAATCAAATCAGAGTTTTAGTGACTAAATTTATCGTTGTCAGGACTTTTAGTGATGAGGTTTCAGCAAGAGTTTCATCACTAAAAGTCTAATTTCGTCGCTAAAAGTCCTTAGCGACAAAAAACTAGACTTTTAGTGACGAATTTTTTTGGTCACTGAAAATACATTTTGTTGTACAAATTCATAAACTACTGCTCAGATCTTCAGTACAAGTTACATATTTCACCATTCAATTCAACGAAGCAAGTCAAATTCTCAAACTCTAAGCATTCACTCAAAAGAAAGCAAAATAATTCAGATAACCATAATTGGCACTGAAACTGCCATTTTTCGGTCAGCCAAATCGGTTCTAAGTTGTAGAAAAAAAAATTAAACAAAACTATAACCACAAACAATGAATGAAGAATCAAAAAAACCATTATGCTTTTCACAAACAATGAATAAATTGCAGATTGTGTAGAAAAGTACCCGAGGCTTATGTGTAGAAGAGAGAGAACCAATTCGTACCTAATCAGAGGAGCTGAGACGACTGCGCCGAGAGACGAAGAGGTATGCAATTGCCATGATCGCCAAGAGAGACGAACAACTATTTGTTTTGGAATTTCTGAGTGTGACTATTAGTTTCTCCCTTTTCTTTTCGTGTGTATTAAAAATACTTCTTCAAATCTTAAGTTGGTCCCAAAAAAAGTTGGTAAAAAAAAAAAAAAATGCAGCCCATTTTTGGCCTATATCTCCCCTGTGAACTTGTGGTATGGGTATGAGACTCTCCCGATTGTTAGGACATATGTGGTTCAAGTTGTTTTGAATATATGTCATTGTTTTATGTAATTGGTTTATCCTTTGAAAAACGCACTTTACTTGTAATTGGGTAGATTTAAGATGTGTTTAACGCTTCAAGAAACTGTGTTGCAAGATCAAGTGTTGAAGTCATCAAGTCTGTCCAAGAAACAAGCTGGAAAGTGCAAGTTATTAAAACTCGACACCTAGGCTCGACACATGCATCTATCGAGTTTTAATAAGCTGTTTCAGCCCTGAGGCTTGACAGCTTCTCGACACCTCTAGCTGTCGAGTTTTAAGGAAAACAGATTCTAAGTTTTATTTTGATTCCAATCCATGAGTATGCCTTTAGGACTTCTTTTCTTCTAACCCTAGACATATAAAAGGATTATTTTAAGGACCATTAATGAAAACATAAGTTGCACAAGCATTGAGAAATCCTTGTTCAAGCAATTTGTGATCCGAGACAAAGTTCATGCCCTAGTTCATCTTTCTTGTGAAGAAGTTGCTGTGTAATGTGCACCGTAGGATTTTGTAACCAAGCATCTTCTTGATCTTCATATTGTTGATGAATTGAAGAACTTTGCAGCCAACAACTCTCTTTCTATTTGGTGAATTGAAGTCGCATACTGGGAGCCATTCATCAAAAGGAGAAACTGTCACTACAGAACAAGTTCAATTGGGTATTGAGGTAAGGGTTCAACTGTAGGTTGGTAAGGTACTAAGATTCCTTTACTTGTAACCGCTTGTTGTGATAATAGTGGAGTTTCGGGAGTGGTGACCTTAAATCATCCGGTGGAGTTTTTTCTGTATAGGTTGTTTTCCCCATTCGTAAACAAATCATCGTGTTAATTTAATTTCCGCTGCATACTTTAGTTTATTAGTGATTTGTTTGTGCTACCACACTACTTGAATGTTATCTTGATTAATTAATAACTTGGCTAATTAATCAATTTAATTCATCATAAGGGGTTTACGTATTTGTGGCCTATCACCTATGTTTTGATTTTTCTTTTTTTTTTTGGCTAATTCTGCTAACGTTTTGATAGAGTAAAAGTCGTTTGGCACTTTGATTATGGAAAATAGAGTAAGTAAAGATAATTGATTTTGTGATTTAAATTAAACCACCAGTAGACTTGATACTTGATAGGTTTAATTTAATTTTATTTTTTTGAAAACCTTTAATTTTATTATTTAAGTTTGTGCTTGATTTTTTTATTTATTTTTTGCTGAGATAAGTTTGTACTAGATTAGACTTTATCGACTGTAGTAGTATCATTATCATAGCATTAGCTGCGAATGTTTTATTGCTTAAATTGATTATAACTTGATTAATTAGACAATAATTTGGTATAGAAAATATATATATATATATATATATATTTTTTTTTTGGAAAATGGATCATTCATTCATTAATCATAATAATACAACATCCTTAATCAAGGCCTCCATAGCCGGTAGAGAAGAATCCTCCATCCAATACACATCATTATATAGAGTATTCCTAGCATGTTGAGCAAGAACATGTGCAACCTTCTTCCCGCCCCTCCTAGGTAGGCTAACTCTAGCCCACTCTAAACAATGAACCAAGTGACGAATATCATCCACCACATAGCCTAACAATGAGGAATTGATTCATGATGAAGAAATAGCTTGCATGACATTTACATTGTCTCCCTCTATGCTCAGCTTAGTGAAACTGGCATCCACAGCAAATTCAATTGATCGTTTACATGCTAACAGTTATGCTTCCTCACTAGAGTTCACCTTCGGTCTAGTTGCTGTCATTGCCACCATAACCTGACCTTGCTCATTATGAATAATTGCTCCAACTCCAGTCCTGTCCAAATTTGAAAAAATAGCTGCATCAAAATTTAACTTGTAAGCAGATGGTGGTGGAGGTTGCCAAGTTTCAATGCAATGTTGCTCTGTCCGTGTCATAATCAGCTGAGTTTGGGCTGCCCTATATTCTTCATTGTACTCTGCAGCTCTCTTGTTCAGGGTCCTCGGGTCCATCAGATTTCCTCCATACACCACATGGTTGCGCTGGTTCCACGTAAGCCAAGCTTGAATCTAGAACAGCTCCAACTCCTCTCTTGTCAACCTATCAATCAAATACTCCATAAGCTACATCATGTCCGTATGAGTTAAGCTTCGCTTCTGCAACTTCCTAATGCTTCCTGCCCATATATCTTGCACCGCAGCACACTCCCAAATTGCGTGAATGGTGGACTCTGATTCCCTTATGCATATCGAACATTTCTCATCAGTTATTATTCTTCTCCTTGAAAAATTAACTCTAGTAGGCAAAATATCATGACGGGCCCTCCACCCGAAGACTTTAATTTTATTGGGGATTTTGAGATTCCACAATGCATTCCAGACCTTCTTTCTTGCGCTTCCACCTGATGATTCTGCCCTGTCTTCCCCTTGAATCTTCCTTGCCACCTTGTAAGCCGACTTAACAGAATAGCTTCCATTTTTCTTATAGATCCATATAATAGATTCAGCAACATATCTTCGGCTAAGCTAAATCCTGCATATTGACCCCGATGAAAAATTGAAGTAATCAGCTCACTCCTTCATGCTTGTATCTTCGGGTTAATCAACTTTGACACAACCATCTTATCCAATATTTCATGATTAGGATGCAAGACCTTATTTGTAGGATGACTAGGGATCCACCTATCCCCTATCACACTAATTGAGCTCCCATTGCTGACCCTCCAACAATACCCAGCTTAAAGAACAGGTAAGGCTGCCACCAAGCTTCTCCAAACGTAATAGCATCCAGGTGATTCTTTAGCATCAAGAAAAGATGATCGGGGAAAATACCGTGCTTTCAAACGCTTATATAATAAAGAATCATTATCTTGAATCATCCTCCAACCTTGTTTAGCCATCATAGCTAAATTAAATACTCTTAAATCTCGGAACCATACCACCCTCCATTTTTGAAGTTGATAATTTATCCCAACTTTTCCAATGATTTTTTCTTTCATTGCCTACTTGACCCCACCAAAACTTAGCACATAAATTATTCAATTCATCACACAGTTTCAAGGGAAGTTGGAATACACTCATCGTGTATGTGGATATAGTTTGAGCAACAACCTTTATAAGAATCTCTTTGTCAGCTCTTGATAAAAGCATGCTTTTCCATCCTTGCAGTTTCTTCCATACTCTATTTTTCAAATAAGTAAAAGTGTGATATTTAGCCCTTCCAATCAAAGTTGGCATCCCTAATAAGAATAAAACTTCACCACCTCCTTGACCTGCAGAATCTGCAACATCTATTGTTTCTGAATATCTGTAGCATTGCTACTAAAGTTAGCTAAAGACTTCTCCAAATTTATACTTTGACTTGAAGCCCTTTCATAGATTTGAAGAATTTCTACAACCACTTCCCCTTCCTTTGGTGTTGCTTGACAGAACAACAAAGAATCATCTGCAAACAATAAATTAGTAACTCTGGGTGCTCCTCTACAAATTGACATACCTCTAATCCTCCCTTCCAATTCGGCTTTGGTCGACAGAGTAGTGAAACCTTCTGCACATAAAAGAAAAAAGTATGGTGACAATGGATCTCCTTGATGTATTCTTCTAAAGGGATGTATCATGCCATGAGGTTCTCCATTCACCAAAATGGAAAAAGATGGAGTAGTGACACAGCTCATCACTCTTTCTATCCACCCCTCTAGGAAACCCATCTTCTCGATGATTTTTTGCAAGAACTGCCATTATACCCGGTCATACGCCTTGCTAATGTCTAACTTCATAGCCATAGTCCCTTTCTTGCCCTTTTTCCTCGAATGCATGGTATGTATAGTCTCATAAGCCACCAAAACATTATCTGTGATCAATCTCCCTGGTACAAATGCACTTTGGGTAGGAGAAATAACGTATGAAAGTACCAGTTTCAATTTATTTGCCAATACTTTGGAAATAATTTTATAAATCACATTACATAAACTAATTGGTCTAAACTCAGACATTTTCTGTAAATTTTTCACTTTAGGAATAAGGACTATGTTAATTGGTATAGACAATAATTTAAGTAAACTAGACTAGGATCTATTTTATTTTGTTTTATTTTATTAAGCTTGTGGTTTCCAAAAAGCTAGATTAGACATTGTGGATCGTAGTAGTATCATTATCATAAAGTTAGGTGTGAAAGTTTTATTACTTAAATTTATTATAATTTGATAAAATAGATTTTTTTTTTAATTTTTTGTGTAATTGATAATAGTGGCTTAAAAAATTAAATTAAATTATGGTTATAGACTTGTTTATTAGACCGAATTGAGTAATTGAAATTATATAATTTATTTCAGAATTTCAAATTGTGAATCATTTATGGAACATCCATCTGTAATATTCAAGTTTCGTAATAAGATAAACATTAGTTCTTGAATGATTGTTTAATTGTGTGCATATATATATATATATATATACACACACACATAGAAAAAAATATTGCTAAGAAATTTAGTTAAAAAATAATTTTAATGCTTTGAAAGAATGTAGGACACACCTTTGTTGAGTTAATTAAAGTTAAATTGTGAAATAAAGTATTGTTTTAGTAATTTTTATTTTATTATATTTATTTTTTTACTTGGAGAACTTCATTCTAGTTACCATGGCCGGCCTTAGGAAAAATTTCTAACCCCGCTACTAGTCAAAGTAGTTTACCCTGCCATGTGGGACTAGGTGGGGACAGTGTAAAATAAAACCATCCCTAATCCTACCATTCTAGAATAACTCATTAAAAATTTATTCTTTTTTTTTCTTAATTAACTCATTAAACATATGTTTTTGTGTTAATTAACACTGTTAAACATGTTTCTCATAAAAAAAATAATAAATAAATAAAAAAAACCTCTGCTATATTGGTATTGCATTTTAAATAACAGTTTCAAATAACAAGGGCCTATTTGGTATTGCATTTTAAATAACAGTTTCAAATATTTAAATACTAAAAGATGTTTTTAGGAATGTTGGAGTTATGTTATTCAAAATATGGTGATTAAATACTGATTTTAAGAAGCTCCTCGTACTAGTTTTTAAGATGCAACAATGTTGTTTAGTGACATTACTGTAAATAAGTTAAAAACTATGGGACCCGCTAATTGTCTCTTTCACGTTTTCTCTTCATCTCTCTCTCTCCATTTCGTTGTCCTCTAACTCTCACAAAGGAACAAAGTCAAGATCATTGTAGCCAAAAAAAAAAAAAAAAAGAGGCAAAAATACACTTTTGATCCCTACATTTTGAGCATATTCTCGATTTGGTTCCTAAATTGATTTAGCTCCTAGGTCAGTCCTTGATTTTTAAAAATCATTTTTAAAATAATCCCTACTGTCAACCTAGTGATAGAAAATGCTGAGGTGGCAAACGAAATGCACTGTGTGCACAGTAAATGCTGACCTAACTAATAAAATAATAATATATAGAAAAAATTATTTAGCTTTTAAAAAATAACACATCAGCATTTTAATAATAAAAAATCCATGCCAAAAATTTTAAAAATAAAATAAAATAAAAAACAAAATCTTAAATCTCATTAAATTAAATAATTAAATTTGTATTTTTTTTTTTATTGCTTTTCATTATTTTTTTGGAAGAACATAAGAGCATGTTCTTCCCTAACATATCTAACACAATCAAACTCAACAAATTCTAACACAATGAACACCAAATTCTACAGCAAATCAAACCCATAAACTCAGTAAACAAACTAATCTCCAACAAACCCAAACCTAGAAATTTTCTTGAGAAACAAACACAAAAAAAAAAAAAAAACCCAAAAAATTCAACAAAGAGCCATGCCTGAATCTCCATAGTTTTCTTGTTCTCCATAGCTTTTCATTATTTTTTTTTTGGAAGAAAATAAGAACGTGTTCTTCCCCAACATATCTAATTGGCCAACCCATTTGGACAATCAAACTCAACAAATTCTAACACAATTAACACTGAATTCTACAGCAAATCAAACCCATAAACACAGTAAACAAACTAATCTCCAACAAACCCAAACCTAGAGATTTTCTTGGGAAACGAACACACAAAAAAAAAAAAAAAAAAAAAAAAAAAAAAAACCCAAAAAACTCAACAAAGACTCATGCCCAAATCTCCATAGCTTTCTTGTTCTTCTTCCCTAAGGCCATGGCTGAAAACCCATCTTCCCCACCGGCCCATGGCTAAAGAGTGAAGACCCAAGGCCACACCCCACCGATCTGATGAGCCCAAATTAAACCCACAACCACCGATCTCCACCTCAACAATCACCACCGCCAATCTAAAAGAGAGAGCTTTAGAGATTTTCGTTTGGGTAAGCAAAACATCAGTCTGTCGAGCTTTAGAGCTTTAGAGATTTGATCTGAGGTCCAGTCCATCGTCTACCACTTCGTCTGCCGCTACTCATTCATGGCTTCATCATAGGATGACCAACCAATTCAAATGCGACCCCAGCCACCAGCCATCGAAACTGAAGCCCAAGCACCACTAAAACAACCTAACCCACACCGATTCAAACAAGCTCCAACCATCGAAACTTTCTAGCACCACCGAAACAACCAACCCACGTTGAAACATCCTAGCTTCACTGAAACAACCAACCCACACAGATTCAAAGAAGCCCTAGCCACCGAAACAACATAGCACCGATGAAAACCCACACTGATTCAAAATCAAACAAGCCCCAACCACCAAAACTAACCCAGCACCACCGAAATCAAGCCAAACCACATCGATTCAAACCAACCCCTCACTGATTCAAGCAAGCCCTAGGCATCAAAACCAAATCAGCACCACCAAAAACAAACTAGACCAGTACTGGTTCAAACCCATAATCACCGATTCAACATCTACTCACAACTTTAAACCCAAAACGCAACAAATTGGAACCAAAGCAACCCACAATGGCAAACATGCCACTATCTGAACTTGCTTTTGAAGAGAGAGGTAGAGTCAAATTGAAAAATAAAATAAAAATACTAAGATGAGCTTGAGAGAGCTTGAGATCTGAATTTCCTTTTTTTCTTTTTTGAATTAAATTAAAATTGAAAAATAAAAATTATTTTTATTCTTAATTTAGAAAATACTGATGTGGCTATTTTTAATTTAGAAAATGTTGATGTGGCATTGAAAGATGTCAAATAAAATATTTTATTAGTCACGTTAGCATTTACAATGCACACAGTGCATTCCGTCTGTCACCTCAGCATTTTCTGTCACTGGGCTGACGGTAAGGACTATTTTAAAAACGATTTTTAAAAATCAGGGACTGGTCTAGGAGCTAAATCAATTTAAGGACCAAATCGAGAATATGCACAAAATGTAAGGACTAAAAATGCATTTTCGCCAATAAAAAAAAAAAAAGAGGAAAAAACTGCCAACCCAGAAAAAAAATAATATAAAAATCAAAAAAGAAAACGCCAAACCTGTGGGGCTCTTTCTCATTCTCATGTGGGTACTAGTTTTGGTTGAATGATTTGGGTGTAATTTTATGACTTGCAAAATATGTCTTTGGAAATGGGTGGAAAGAAAAGGAGGAAGAAGATGGGAAGAAGAAAATGAAGAAGGAGATGAGAAGAAGACGGGGGGAAAAAGAGGAAGAAGAAGATGGGAAGAATGTGTGTGGCTGTGGGAATGGGTGGGCCGTGGGTAAAAAATTAAAAAACTTAAAAGTACTATTATTATCACAAAAAGTAAAAATTTTACCACTTTGTTTTTGAACAAAAAACACATAAACATGCTAAGCATATTTTTTACACTATGAGTACTATAAATATGTGTTTTTACAATATTTATTAAACCACAATTTTCACATAATTTAAACAACAATGTTTGAAAATTGCTACTAAACTGGCCTTTAATCATGCCAAACATAATCAGGAAAAAGTAGATTTTTAAGAATTATTATTATTTTTCATAATTACATTTTAATAAATACTTTTTTACAATTAGATTTTTAAGACTTAAATCAAATCCTATTAAGACCAAATTAGGGGTGGGTAGTCCAATTCTACCCGTCCTTATATATGAATGAATGTTGCTTCACACTTGTACGTACAGGTATATTTCTTACGCATAATATCCAATAATTTCACATTTGACATCCACCTTTTTAAGAGTGTGAGATATGCAATGCCTTTCCTTTAAGAGGTTGAGGAAGTTAGAAGACAAAATTACATAGTTAGTCTCTAAAATTTACTTTGTTAACATATTTGGTCTTTTAAATTTCAAGTGAGCTTTATTAGTTCTTGGAAGTTTAAAAAATGAATATTATTAGCCCTTCTGTTAACTTTTATAAACTTTATTACTTATGTGTTTGACATAACAATAACCTGTCAACTTTTAAGTGATGGATCATATTTTTTATTATTAAAAAATTACACATGACCACCAACTTACAATTTGATTTGTCAAAAAAGTTTTAATAAATTAGACTTATTCTAATCCCCATACAACTCAAATTCGTTTCGCCAGAAACTCAACCATGGCCTCCATTGCAATACCAACAACCAAGCCATAAGTGTCGCAGACCTCATCTTGAAATCAAAATCTCATTCTAGTCTCCAGAAGGGCAACAAATATTGACAAATCTCAAATGTGTCAAGAAGAAAATTCTATATAGGTGTTGACTCCAAATCTTAAATGTGTCTAGAAGAAAATTGATTTGCTTATTCTTTTGTTATTTATTTTTACCAGCTATTTGTAAAGATCCAGTTAGACTCTTTCGATTATGCATGCCTATGGAATCTAGAAACATTTTAAGCTTTTGTTTTTTTTCTCTTTATTTGAATGATTAGTGCTTAGCTTATATAAAACGCATTGGTTATTACATGTGTAAGTTATGGATATTAATATTTGTTACAGTTCTCATAAAAAAAAATGGTTGCCACTAAAAATCTTAACTCTTTTTTAAATTTATTTCTTATATAAAATAAAAATTCTACTCTAATTCAACTTAAGTGTATATGTGTGAATTTTTCTTCTTGAGACTTGAAACTTGGTCCTTACTTTTTTATCCCACAAGAATTTTGTACTTGTGGAGTAACAATTGCACTAATTGTGCGTGATAGTACAATCTTAACTTCTAAGTGTTTGTGATTATCTATGAGATCTTGTAATTCTGATGAACCATACAATTTCTATTTTAAAAAATATTGTTTTTTATTTTAGTTATATTTTTGGTGATTTTGATAGTTTTTATTTTTATTTTTTTATACAAGATTGAATTTCTACTCTAGCCTAAGTCAAGTGTATATGTGTGTGAAGCTCCATCCTAGAGACTTGAATTCTGGTCCTTGCTTCCTACACCCTACAAGCATTTATATTTGTGGAGTGACCACGACATCAAGGGTGCAAGGGTGCGCAGTGGAGTGATTTTGATAGTTGTTATTAGTTTGTATAGCTTATAATAAATATAAATTTTGATTAATAAAATTTATTTAAATATATAGTAATTAAATTTCAAATATTGATCATATCTATAATTTGTAATCTATAATATTCACATAAACTTGATGACATTCAACTTTTGGTTGATCTCATAATATTGTGTTATGTAAGCTTTGAGATCTCATAAATTCACACATCATTATTCTCATACATAATATATTATATGTTCTTTAAATAGTAAAATATATATTTGCTTCACAAACATGATATTAATAGATATCTATTAATAATTATTATATTTATCAAATTTCATAATTTTTTAAAAATTGTATTATATTAATTTTTCTTGTACATTGCACGCAAGTGATAGCATAATTTCTCAAAAATTGTTTTGTTGTATAGTAATTAGTACGTACGTACTATTGGGTATACATTTCCTTGCATGGGTCCTTGCTTTTCATAGCTATCATGATCTCACAAGTTAAACTAAAAAAACACGATTGTTTGGCGTCATGTGTCCGTGTAAATATGCTTCCTTGCTTCACAGCTTCATGATCTCACAAGTTAAGCTATAAAGTACAAGATGCCAAGATTGTTTGCTTCAGAGCCTCATTCTAACCCCACCACCCCCCCCCCCCCCCCCCCCCCCAAAAAAAAAAAAAAAAAAAAAAAAAAAAAAAAAAAAACAAGCAAAATGTACCTTGCAGATTATGACTGCAGGACGAAGTGACACTACCACGATTACCCTAACTTGGGTAATAGCGCTACTGCTAAACAACTGCCATTTGTTGAAGAATGCACAAGATGAGCTTGATGTCCAAGCAGGAAAGGAAAGAATTGTAAATGAATCAGACATCAGTAAGCTAGTCTATCTCCAAGCCATAGTTAAAGAGACATTACGTTTATATCCCCCAGGTCGATTATCAGCACCGCGCCTATTTTCTGAGAATTGCATTATAGGTGATACATTGTTCCAAATTTCCAAAAGGAACTCGATTAATCACAAACCTTTGGAAAATCTAAACAGATCCACGCATATAGCCAGACCCATTAGAGTTTAAGCCCGTAAGATTACTCACTACCCACCAGAATGTTTGATGAAACGAAATGTTCGTCAGTCAAAATAGAAGATAAACTTGAATTGAGCCAAACCTGTGTTCCTCCTCTGCTAGTATCCAGGGGGGGGCGACAGCTCCGACTTATCAACACGGTCACCGGTGTGGTGCCTGCCAAAGCACCTCCGATGCTTAAGTTAGCTTCTCGAAAATGGTATCTGAAGAAATTAAGATAGGAGAAGAGTCAAGTGTTTTCTGTATATCATACCTCCGTATCGTGTCCTTTGGCTGATTTATATATGTTCCTTTTGTTTCTTTAGCCGTTGCGGCAGTTACTGTGGTGTTTAATGCTGCCCTACGTTGCGCTCTTTGCTTTATGGTGGGGCTTTAAATCATCCAACGGGCCGTACAGCTGTCTTCGTCCAGCCTGGGCATTTATTGGCGACACTGAATGTTCCCGCCGTTTTGTCCTCGCCTTCGTCTTTAGTGATAAATCCGTCAACGATGCTTTATTCGTCAGTGATTACTTCGTCAGTCCCGTCAATGTTGATGTTAGGAGTCAAATTTTCGAATTGCTCCCATTTGGAAATGGTAGAAGAGCATGCCCTGGAATATCTTTTGCCCTTCAAATGGTTCCCTTAGCACTGGCTAGTTTTCTACACGTGTATGATATCTCAATGCCCTCGGATGCAAAGGTTGATATGACCGAGACAATTGGACTCACAAACCACAAAGCCACCTCACTTGAAGTTCTCATCAAACCTCGCCTACACCCTCCAAGCTCTATGGATTAAAGACTGTCTAATAGAATTCATGTGCAGCCCTACTTGCATGTCTAAGAATTGTGTTTTGATCAAAATTTTCCATGATTTGACTGTAACTAGTTGGTAGGTGTGCCAAATTTTAGGACACTATGAGTTTAGTGTAGTAAATGGAAATAACAATGCCTAATTGGAGAATGTGGTTATTTCTCCGCCTTCATTATGTTGGGTTAGCTTTTCTTGCCAAAACGTGTGCTATGGCATTGCCGATAAGTTTAATGTTGTTGAGTGAAGATAACCTAAACCCAGATAAGAGAAATTTGCAATCATTGATTATTTTCTTTAAATATGATGGGCTAAGATTTTTGTGGAGATTGTAATTATGAAATTAATAGAATTTAAACTCAATTTAAAATTATATCTGAGAAAAATGATGAGTACAATTGTGATTCTTCAAAAACTTATATGACCGAGAATAAATAAAAAACAAATATAATTGATTTATATATTATATATTTAATTCACGACTTCCGTGGCGATCATCACCTTTTGATGAAGATGTCTCCCTAGAAGCACTTGCACCTACTGCAATTATGTATAAATATAAATATATATATATATATATATATATATATATGTATTGCAGAGTCTATTCCAAGTTTCCAACTATATAGATGGGGGTGATTGGGATTTACCAATCAAGCACCTGGTGAATCAGTGAAGAAAGAAAAATAAATAAATAAAGGGGAAAGAGATTGAAGAGAAATAGTGAAAAAGGAAAAAGAGAGTGGAAAGAGAGATAGAGATCGAGAATAGTTGGGATAGAGAGAGTGAAGAAAAAAGAAAGGGATAAAATTGAAGGGGGTGATGGTAAGTTGAATGTGTGGCGGGAATAAAGTGAAGTGGGTTGGATTGAATGGTGGGAAATAAATTGGGGGGAAAAATAATTAAAAACAAAAAAGAGATAGAAGGAAAAGTATTTCAATTATAAGAATGTAATGAATATTAATAAAAACAATATTTTATTTTGGGATTGTATGTAATGAATATCAATTATAATGAATTTTTATATTTATTTGTACAATATATTTATAAGAAACAATTAATTCTTTTTGTCACTATAGCCTTACTAATAATATAGTCATACTAATAAAATTGGTTGAATGTGAGAAAATGCATTCTACAGAATCTACACTTCTTCAAACTTATTCAACATAATCATTTTTTAATAAAAGTTTCGGCAAAATACCTTACACAATTTTTTAGAATAACACATGACAAGGATGCATCATTCAAAATGCATTATGTTGAAGCATTTTTAAGGAATGCACGACGGCCTCATTCTTTTGAAAGATATCTATACTAGAAGGAAAATGTTAAAAGTAGTACATGTTTTACTATATAAAATTTATAAGCTTTTGAGATAATAAATGTAATTAATAGATTTCAATCACCTAATAACTAAATATTTGAATTGCCTATTATTTATAACTGATGGCACAAGAAGTTATAAGCTTAATGTAAAAAAAAACTTGTATTACATGTATCACTAATCATAGAAGTTACCTAAAATAAAAACAGACCACACAAACAAAATGTCCTTAATGTTAAAGAAAAATCCCAAATCCCCTCCATGTTTATGTTTGAATTAAAATAAATGATTACTACGCAATAACAATATATATATATATATATATATATGGGAACAAAAATTTCAGCAAGCATCAATAGAAACACAATCACGTAAAAACACCCAATTTTATGTGGAAAACACCCCTCGGTGTAGAGAATAAAACCATGGATAGCTCCGAAAATTATCCACTATAAAATAAAAATTACAATTCTGCCAAACTTGAGTCCACAATAAATTGGATATACAATAAATAAATTTCAACAAGTAAAATACAATCTCACCTCAAAACCAATAGCAAAGATCTTCCCTTTGAACTTTTCAACTCTCTATAATTTCCCAAAAAAACATCCAAGAGAACTTCACAAATTTATCTTCCTTATGCAGCTTGAGCATAGCTTTAGAAAAGAAAAATGTCTTAATTTTCTTTTTCACTCTCACACGCTCTCACTATATTTTCTCTCCGTTTCTTTCAAAATACACCTTTCAAAACTCTCCGTGTCTTGCTCTCAATAATTTGGTATGTTGTAAAAGTGGAAACTTTAATACCAATTTGTTGAGAATAGTGGAAACATAAATATTTATTTGTTGTGTGTATCCAAATAATAGTAAGTTTATGCAAAATAGAAATAGAAAGGCAAAAGAAACAATCACGGGAACATAATAATTTACGTGGTTCGGCTTTTGGCCTACGTCCATGGACCAGACTCTCACTCACCAAAAACACGTGACTAAATAAACTTGAAAATCCTTATAACAAAGTCACGCCTTAGAAACCTATACAAAATACCAAGGAATAGAAAAACCTATTCTAATATTGGGGCACTCATAACACTAAACAATAGCCTCCTAACTAGTGTATAGGCGAGTTTGGTTTGGCTTTTTAAAACTAAGTTTTTTGAAAAAATGAGGTTTTTAAAAAGTACAGTATGAAAAAGTGCTTTTTGAAAGAGCTGAGTATTTAATAAAAGCTGTTAAAAAATGTTTTTTGAAAAAGCTAAGTGTTTGGCTAGCACTTATAAAAGTGGTAGTTTTAAAAGTAAATTACTAAAAAGGACAATGTATATATAAAGAGAATTTTTGTTTTAATTACCTCTCTTAATGTAAGTTATGAACACAATATTTTCACAAAAATTTCACAATAAAGTCTATATGACAAGTTGTTAATAGTAGGAAAAAAAATCAATATATATATAAAAGCAGAGACTTCATGTGAGAGTGCATGAGGTCCTGCCACGTGGCATACTAATATTTTATTTAACATTTTTTTACCTTTTTTCATAAAATTTTTTTTTACTGTTACCTAATAAATCATAATAACTTATTTTTACTATTATATAAATCTAGCATTTTTTACCTCTTTTTATTAAGTCTTTTTAAATTTTTTTTTTTTTTTTTTTACTGTTACTCAATAGATCATATTAACTTATTGCATTTAACCCTTTTTTACCTTTTTTTCATTAAGTTTTTTTTACTGTTACCCAATAAATTATAGTAACTTATTTTTACTATTATATAAATTTAGCATTTTTTATCTCTTTTTATTAAGTTTTTTTTTTTTTTTTTACTGTTACCCAATAGATAATAGTAACTTATTTTTACTATTATATTGGTATGAGCTATTCTTGACAATTAGACGAATTAGACCAAAATTTATTCAGTATAAAATTGATTACCTATTAAAAGTAAACCAAACCTTATGAAAAACTCAGGCTCATTTCTTACCTTATACTTTATGACTCAAGTTTGACCATCCCACGTGTAAATCAAAGCAAAAACTCTTACCCTCTTACAAACTCTCTTCTTCCTCCCCCACATATAGATGATACTTCTAGAAAATCCCATTCTCATGAAATATGTCTTCATTTTTCCCCAATTTCAATTCAATATGCCTTTGTCTAATAATAATATTCTATGCAATTTATGCAGATAAATTCTCTGTCATCGACCAGTGCAACAAAAATCATTATATATATAAAAGCAAAGACCTCATGCAGTAGTGTATGAGGTCTTGCCAAGTGGCGCTCAAACTTTGCATTTAGCTTTTTTTTACCTCTTTCATTCAGTTTTTCTATATTAATATGTACTGTGATGGTCCCAAGCATTTTTACATTTTAGATTTCTATTAAAAAGTGAGAATACATAATTTGATCGATTCATCAATATTTCATACTTTTTTTTTTCTTTTTTAATGAAGTTTCATACTTTTCTCACAACCCATAATTTTGAGAAAAGTTTGTGTTCTAAAACTTCTTAGCACAATCCTTCAGACAGTCCTATTATTTTTTCAAAGAAGACCTTTCTTTTGAAGAAATTGTTTAATGCAATCCTTCTATGTACAACTCTCTCTTCTTCCTTTTCCCTTCCCTTACTTTTTCCTCCTTTCTTTCCTTTTCATCTCCCTTACAACCAAATAGGATATTAGTGTCAAAATTCAACTATTAAAAAAAAATGTTTTGAGGATATTAATAAAAAGAGTTTGAATTTGGTAAGAATGGGGTGTAAAATTCATGTTTTACACCATCTAATAAGAGATGTTACATCAGCTTTTTACTTAAAACTCAGTACATCATATCACACTGAATAACATCTTAATAAACTCCCAATTGGGTTGAATTTTCAGATGAGCATAATAATTGATTGAGTGTGGTTGTTCTTATTCTTTAATACAATATAAGATGATGTGGCATGTTGGAATTGGATGGTGTAAAACTTGGGTTTTAAACCACATCTTTATAGAATTTAATCTTTAATAAAAATATGTAAAAACATGCTTAATTACTGTTTTAGTCTTTAACACTTGTACTTTGTATCAAAATGGTTTTTAACATCTTAAACGTGTCAAAGATTAATATCAAAATAATATTAAGCGGTACATGAAAAGAATTGATGTATCTAAGATTAATATCAAAATAATATTTTTAAACCATCTAAGTTATCCTTTGAATTATCACATATCCTTAATTAGAAAATAAAATAAAATATTTGAAAATATATTAATTGCATCTCCATAAATAAATGAGATGTCATTTTATTAGAAGAAATTGGAAATTTCTTTTCTTTTCTTTTCCTTTGCTTTCTTGGCAACCAAATGAGGTCTAAGTCATGAATTTTTAGTTAAAGTTCTCATGAACATCATCTAAAAAAATAATATTTACCTAATTTTAAAATGAAAATTAAAAAAAAAAAAAAGGTATATAATGTCAAATTCCATAGTCTCCTATTACATCAAATGAGTGTTTAATTTTTCTCGCAAAGTATTGAATGATTAAGCTTCTGGGCCATAGTCTCAATTACAACTCTTAATCATGTTGGACTTAGATGACACCAATCAACAATGTATCATTATGAGATGCAGAAAAAATTTAATGTGTACACAATGTTTAGTGTGGATGGGAAGAAATTTAATAATATTTTAATTAATTAGGTTAGTAAGGGACCTATTCCAATTTAATGATCCTAGAATTTTTTATACAAGTAACAATCAAGGAAACTTCCACCTAAAATAAGTCAGACTTTTGGCAAGAAAGAAAATTGATATCTAGACAAATCAAGCTAAGGCTAGCCAAAATGGACCAGGTAATGAATATAATTAGTGTCATGTTAACAAGGTAAGAAATCAATTTCCTAATTATTTTTCTATTTTGTGTTTAAAAATTGATACATTCATTTAATAAAAGTAGTGTGTAACCCTGTGCATATGCACATGTACATTTAAAAACAATTACAATTATTTATATATATATATATATATATATATATTATTTAGAATTTAATTGGATCTAGACTCCACACTTGCATCGCAACTACTTTAGCTCAAGGAAAATAGTACATATCTCTATATCTTTTTTTTTTTTTTATTTAGAAATAATTACAATATGCTGCTAACCCTGCAACTTGAAATTTTTTCCCATGACTCCTGCAATTTGAACTTTTTTTCCCTTCAACTCCAGACACTTTGTGTATGGGGAGGTGCCAATTCAGCTACATGGCCCTCAACATATATATCTCATTTAATAAATACAAAACTTCTTTAAAAAAATATATATATGTTTATCATAATTAAGGAAAATTCTAATGGGTAATTTAGTTGAGCATTTGTGAAAAAGGCATATACATACCACAAATGGTAAAGGAGAAATAAAAAGTTGCTAATCTCTTTTAATATGGTTAATTACTTTGTCTCAATCAGTCGCCCAAACAACAAACCGCTTATTCATACTATAACCACAAATGACTATGCAACATTAGCCATCTGTAATTGCTAAACTGAAAGTACAGATTTCTTTAAAAGCTCTATCTTCGTTTCTTTTGGCTAATATGTCTTTACTGAATCAAAATCAAACCACAAAAATCATATAAAAATCACCAAATTAGAGTTTAAAATTATAATTAAATTTTTAAAAGAAATCTAAGCACATTTGCACAAAAATTCCATGTAACTAAGTCACACTTAGGAATATTGGACCTTTTTTCTTTTTTATAAATAGGGGGGTCCCATGGGATGAGGGGACTAACAATTTACTCTCCAAAACATTTATTGTAGGAACACAAAAATTTTCCATTGTAGAATTTTCATGATTATAAAACATGAATTGCCAACTAATCAAATTAGAGTTTTTAGAACCTATCTCAATTTCACAACATCAAGAACAAACCTCAATGTATACAATGTCAAATTCCATAGTCTCCTATTACATCAAATGAGTGTATAATTTTTCTTGTAAAGTATTGAATGGTAAAGCTTCTGGGCCATAGTCTCAATTACAACTCTCAATCATGTTGGACTTGGATAACACCAATCAACAACGTATCATTATGAGATGCAGAAAAAATTTGGTGTGTACACAATATTTAGTGTGGATGGGAAGAAATTTCATAATATTCTAATTGGTTAGGTTAGTGAGGGACCTAATCCAATTTAATGATCCTGGAATTTTTTATACAAGTAATAATCAAGGAGACTTCCACCTAAAATAAGTTGGACTTTTGGCAAGAGAGAAAATTGATGTCTAGACAAATCAAGCTAAAGCCGACCAAAATGGAACAAGTAATGAATATAATTAGTGTCATGTCAACAAGGTAAGAAATCAATTTCCTAATTATTTTTCTATTTTGTGTTTAAAAATTGATACATTCATTTAATAAAAGTAGTATGTAACCCTGTGCACATGCACATGTACATTTAAAAAACAATAACAATTATATATATATATATATATATGATTTAGAGTTTAATTGGATCTAGACTCTTCGATTTTTGTATGAAATAATTCACTTGCTACAAAAATTAAAATATTAGATGGAATACATGGCGTAAAATTGAACTCCAATTAAAATTCAATTGAGAATCTAATTGAATTTAGATTCTTTGATTTGTGCACCTAATAATTCATTTGACACACAAATTTAAAAATTAGATGAGACATGTGGCGCACAATTAGACTCCAATTTAGAATTTAATTAAATTTTCTCTTAGTTTTAGCTATATATATATATATATATGTATGTATGTATGTATGTATGTATGTATTTATGTATAGCAACCTACCATCAATCTATTTAAGAATTACATGTTGTTCATGAAATCACAGTCCCATATATGGCCCTTTTTTAGGAGCTACTATTTCATCAAAAAAACTATCTCATAAATAAAAAAATAAAAGTTAGTATATTGAAATGTATTTGGAATGGTGAGTCTATCGGTACTTGGAATCAATGTTTTAAAAAAAAAAAAAAAAAAAAAAAAACCTTAAATTGGACACATGACACAAAATTAGACAACAATTAGAATCTAATTTAGAATTTAATTGGATTTTCTTTCAGTTTTGGCTTTAATTATATATATAGACTGGTTATTGGCCTATGCGTTGCACGATTTTTTTTGGTATGATCTTTTTGGGTAAATATTATGACTGGAGAAGTTTTTTTGGGAAACAAACTTCTTTCATTTTTATGTGGTGATTTTAAAAAATACAATGAAGGGTTTTATGATAAATTTTGTTAATTTTATGAAATACATTTATATAAAATAAAACTCATAAAATGTATAAGATATACGTAAAATTATAATTCACAACTACGCATGAAAGTTATTGTATTTTTTACATTTCTATTAGCTAGATCACATTTCTTAAATAAACTGAACAACCATTTCATCACCCCGTTACACACGTAATGATTGGAATGTTGTTAGTTAGTACATGATTGCTTGATAAACAATATTGAGTAAAAATTATTTTAATTCTATTTAAGGAATTTTTTTTATGAAATTTTCATTTTCATGTCCAATTTTTTAATATGGAGAGTGCCAATTCACCTACATGAGACATATACATATATCATTTAATAAATATAAAACTTCTTTTAAAAAAAATTAATATGTTTATCATAATTAAGGGAAATCCTAATGGATACTTCAGTTGAATATATCTGAAAAAAGGCATGTACATACCACAAATAGTAAAGGAGAAATAAAAAGTTGCTAATCCCTTTTAATATGGTTAATTGTTTTGCCTCAATCAGTCGCCTAAACAACATATCGCTTATTCATAGTATAACCACAAAATGACAATGCAACATTAGCCATCTGTAATTGTTAATTTGAAAGTACGGATTTCGTTAATAGCTCTACCTTCATTTCTTTTAGCTAATATGTCTTTACTGAATCAAAACCAAACCAAAAAAATAATATAAAAATCACCAAATTAGAGTTTAAAATTATAATTAAATTTCTAAAAGAAATCTAGGCACATTTGCACAAAAATTCCATGTAACTAAGTCACACTTAGGAATATTGAACCTTTTTCCTTTGTATAAATAGGGGGGTCCTAATGGGATGAGGGGACTAACAAATTTCTCTCCAAACATTTATTGTAGGAACACAAAAGTTTTCCATTGTAGACTTTTCACTATTAAGGAACATGACTTGCCAGCTAATCAAACTAGAGTTTTTAGTACCTACAACGATATCACAACATTAAGAACAAACCCCAATGTATACAATGTCAAATTCCATAGTCTCCTATTACATTAAATGAGTGTTTAATTTTTCTCACAAGGTATTGAATAGTAAAGCTTCTGGGCAATATTCTCAATTACAACTCTGACATGCATAACACCTATCAACAACATATCATTATGAGATGTAGAAACAATTTGGAGTGTACACAATGTTTAGTGCGGATGGGAAGAAATTTCATACTATTCCAATTGGTTAGGTTAGGAAGGGACCTATTCTAATTTAATGATCCTAGAATTTTGTATACAAGTAATAATCAAAGAAACTTCAACCTAAATTAAATAAGTTGGACTTTTGGCAAAAGAGAAAATTGATGTCTAGACAAATCAAGCTAAGGCCGACCAAAATGGACTAGGTAATGAATATAATTAGGGCCATGTCAACAAGGCAAGAAATAAATTTCCTAATTATTTTTCTATTTTGTGTTTAAAAATTAATACATTCATTTAATAAAAGTAGCGTGTAACCCAATGTATATGCACATATACATTTAAAAACAATCACAATTATATATATATATATATATATATATATATGATTGTTTTTATAAATGATTTAGAATCTAATTGGATCTAGACTCTTCGGTTTTTGTACGAAATAATTCACTTGCTACAAAAATCAAAATATTAGATGGGATACATGGCGTAAAATTGAACTCCATTTAAAATTCAATTTAGAATCTATTTGAATTTAGACTCTTTGATTTTTGCACCTAATAATTCACTTGACACACAAATTTAAAAATTAGATGAGAAATGTGGCACAAAATTAGACTCTAATTTAGAAGCAGAGATCTAATGCACTAATTTTGCATTTAGTATTTTTTTTACCTCTTTCATTAAGTTTTTTTTTACTATTGCCCAAAAGTGTACATTAACTTATTTTACTGTTATCTCATTAGTCTCTCATTAATTGCCTAAGCTTACATCACACATTTCTCTCTTTTTCATGTCTTTTAGCACACCCACCATATTATTAAATATGTGAATACAACACAAATATGTGAGAGAGTTGAACGTACTTTTATTTCATAGTATTAAATATGTGAACAGAACACAAATTATTTGATTTTCATGGTCCTATTACTCTTTTGCATTTATTTTTGGTTTCATGATTTAAAAAATAATAATCTTACCTTTTTTTTAAGGTGAAAAATTTATCTTACCTTGAGAAGGCTATAAATATGTAGTGAAACAACAGTTATAAATTGCACATACATAACCATGATAATTATTCAGTTCAAAGAATGATTAAAAAAAAAAAAAATTTGGAGGAATATTGTAGAATAAAAGCTGTTACAAAATGTCACTCCCTCTCAGAGACCTCATGCAAGAGTGCAGTGCATGAGATCCTGCCAAGTGGCATTTTAATTTTGCATTTAGCCTTTTTTTCTACCTCTCTCGTTAATTTTTTTTTTTTTATTGTTACCCAAAAGTTCACATTATCTTATTTTACTGTTATCTCATTAATTGCCTAAGCTAACACCACACCTTTCACTATTATTCATGTATTTTAGCATACCTACTATTTTAGTGTTTTTAAAAGAAAAAAGAAAAAAAGAAGTAAGGGCTAATAGTAACAACTAACGAGATAAGACTCTAGAGAGAGATAAAGAGACACAAAAATGTTATAGATTGTTAAATAAAAGGCACTATTTCACTATATATTACCATAATAAAAGACCTAAGACTAACAGATTCCAAAAAAAAAAAAAAAAAAAAAAAGACCTAAGACTAACAAAATATTTGAAAAAGAGAGAAAGAGGAATCTGAGAGTCACCACCTCCATTATACTGGCCTCCCACCACCATTAAGACACCGAACCCCTACGAGTAATCTTTTTATCTTTTTAAATTAGGGGCTTAAATATGATTTAGGTTCGGTAATTTGGTTAGTTAGTTTTTGTTTTGGGTATATAAGTAGATGGAATATTTGGTTTGCAATGTAAAGTCATATTCTACCATGGTTTAATTTTAAATCATCTATAAGACACCTGCATACATATTTGTCCACACCATATTTTAATGTCTCACTATTGATGAGTGGAAGATAGTCAGAGAGTTGTGTATACTTTTATTTCATAGTATGAAATATGTGATCACAACACAAATTAGTTTATTTCATGGTCCCGTTACTCTTTTGCATTTATTTTTGGTTTCATGATTTTAAAAAAATAATAATCTTACCTTAAGAAGACTACAAATATGCAGTGAAGCTACTAAACCAATTTTTAATATCTCAAAATGTATATGTTTTTTTTACTCTAATTTAGTTTACTTTTTCTTTATAATTTATGTAGAACATTATTCAAAACTGTTTTACATAAAATATCACAAAATTATCCGTGCATCACACGAGTAACTTACTAGTGTCATTAATAGATCGAGATGAGAACTAATAATAACTTACTATATAAACTTTATTATAAAATTACTACAAAAATATTCTGTCAATAGTACTATTTTTTCTAAAGAAAAATAGTACTAATTTATAAAATTTAAAGATATAATAAAATGTCACAATTTTTTCACAGTACTAATTTAAAATTAATCTTTGTAAAATAAAATTTTATTAAAATTACAGTTATAAAAAAAAAATTGTGAAATAATATGAGTTCTATCCCTCTATATATCCTTCCACTTTACTTTACACAAATCCAAAAACTCTTTCGAACTTTTTTTTTTTTTTTTTCTTTCACTTTTTGTCCCATCCACTCATTCACTTCTTCCTTATCTTCTTATTTTCCTTGTCTTTGACTTTCTTCCCCATAAAGCCCCACACACTCCACCATATATTAGTAAAGGACTTCAAGATTTTCAGAGCAAGATCTTCAACCAGGGCTGCCTTCTTGTTGTTGTTGTTGTCGTTGTCTCCAGCTAACTTATTAAGCAAAGAGCGTAGCTAATTTGCAATATCACGGCCTTGAACAAGCTATTCTGTTGCCTTTTTCTAGCTAGAAGGTAAGCTCTCAGGCCAAGTACACTCCATTGTTTTTTGTGTGAGTTTCAGTGTGTTTTAAGACTTTTGTGTTTTGTGTATATGAGTCTGTCTTTTGAGCTTTGAGTCCCTTTTGTGTGGACTGGACCCATGGGGCTATGATGCACCCAACAATGAATAGGTAAACACAAAGGATTCTCACAAAAGGTATCCAGAGGAGTCCCTGCAACTTTATCCTAAATGGATTTTCTTCCACCTTCCCTAAATTCTGCTACCATAGCTGGAATTTTAGCCATAATTCTTTTCTCCTACTATCTTCTCAAGAGGTCCAGAGTTGGCCTAGCCAAAACAGCACCAATTCCTGCTGGTGCATGGCCTGTAATTGGTCACCTTCCTCTGTTGGCAGCAACTCAGACTCCACACATCACTTTGGGAGCCATGGCCGACAAGTATGGACCACTTTTTACAATCAAGCTTGGATTGCACCCTGCTTTGGTGTTGAGCAGTTGGGAGATGGCTAAGGAGTGCTTCACCACCAATGACTTGGCCGTGTCCTCGCGGCCCAAACTTGTTGCCATGAAACACTTGTGCTATAACTACGCTGTGTTTGGCTTTGCACCCCATGGTCCCTATTGGCGTGAATTGCGTAAAATAACCGCTTTAGAGTTACTATCTAATCGTCGGCTTGAGATGCTTTCCCACATTAGAGTCTCCGAAGTTGAGAACGATATAAAAGATTTATACAAACTTTGGATCAAGAAAAAGAACGGGTCAGGCTTGATTTTGGTGGAGTTGAAGCAATGGTTTGGGGATATGAACCTCAACGTGATTCTTAGGATGGTTGCTGGAAAGAGGTACTTTGGTACCAGTGATGGGGTTAATGAAGAAAAGGCTCGGCTTTGCCAAAAGGCCTTGGGGGACTTCTTTCATCTTTTGGGGTTGTTTGTGGTGTCCGATGCTATTCCTTTTCTGGGGTGGTTAGATTTGGGTGGACATGAAAAGACCATGAAGAGAACTGCAAAGGAATTGGATGGAATTCTTGGGGAATGGTTGGAAGAGCATAAGCGAAAGAGAGCTTCTTCTGAGAATAAAGGGGACGAAGATTTCATGGATATAATGCTCTCTGTCCTTGATGGTGCTGCGCTTGAAGGTTTCGATGCTGATACAATCAACAAAGCCACATGTTTGGTACGTTTTCTCTTTTCACTTCTTCATGGATTTTTGCTGAAGGGACTCAAATGCAGGGCATTACCAAAAATAATCATCTCAAAACTTACTTTTTAAGACTTGAGTGTCGTTTATAGTATAACTCATTTATAGTACAAAAAGGTATGATATCCTTAAATAATAGCAAAAATTAATTAAATAGTTAAAAAAAGCTTGCATTTTAAGCCAATGCAAGGCGCTGGCTGACCAATCTTTTACCCATTTTTACAAATGATTAGTCATTTACACTCGGTATGCTTCGCTAGAAAACCATCACTTCTATACCGTAGGCTAATATACGACATTTTCTTAAATAGTGGATGAATAGTTTATTTTATTTTTTTATTTTAGGTCTTGCACTTTAAAAAACAAAGTGTATTGCAAATATCACCATATATATATATATAGTAAAATCCAACCATGTAATGTCTTACTTCAATGTAACAATTTGCCGTGTTACACTGTTACAGTATTCTGTATTGCCTCGTGTATATAATTATGCTTCTTTGCTTTTCCTTACAAGCTAAAGCTCCAAAACACAGGACATTTTTTGCTTTAGAGTTGCATTCTAACAAAAGGTTTGCACTTTGCAGAGTATGATTGCTGGAGGCAGTGACACTAGCACAGTTACTCTAACTTGGACAATAGCGTTATTGCTAAACAACCGCCATGTGTTGAAGAAGGCCCAAGATGAGCTTGATGTCCAAGTGGGCAGGGAAAGAATTGTAAACGAATCAGACATCAGTAAGCTAGTCTATCTCCAAGCTATAGTTAAAGAGACGTTACGTTTGTATCCCGCAGGTCGACTAGCAGGACCACGTGAATTTACTGAGAATTGCATTATAGGTGGTTACCATGTTCCAAAAGGCACTCGATTAATCACAAACGTATGGAAAATTCAAACAGATCCACGCATATGGTCAGACCCACTAGAGTTCAAGCCCGAAAGATTTCTCACCACCCACAAGAATGTTGATGTTAGGGGTCAAAATTTCGAATTGCTCCCATTTGGAAGTGGTAGAAGAGCATGTCCTGGAATATCTTTTGCCCTTCAAATGGTACAGTTAGCATTGGCTAGTTTTCTACACATGTATGATATCTCAATTCCATCGGATGCAAAGGTTGATATGACTGAGACAGCTGGTCTCACAAACAACAAAGCCACCCCACTTGAAGTTCTCATCAAACCTCGCCTACAGCTTCCAAGCTTTATGGATTAAAGACTGTCTAATATGCAATTCATGTACAGGTCTAAGAATTGTGATTTGACCAAAATTTGCCATGATTTGTCTGTACTTTGTTAGTGGGCGTGCCATGTTGCAGGACACTATGAGTTTGCTATTGTGAATTGAAATAACAATGCCTAAAAATTGGGGGGGAAATGGTTATTTCTCCACCTTTATTATGTTAGGTTATTCAGACATAAATAGATTTGAATTTTGTCAATCTCATCCTCCAAAGAGAAATTTTGTCATAAGAAATTGAAATTTCTATATATTATTGAAATTTCTATATACCATAAAATGTCGACTATGCACGATAAAATAATTAACTGTGATCGTGTTGTTTTTCAATTAAATTAAGTTAGCACTACCATACAATATGTTGTAACATAGTCTAACACAAACTAAGAAGATTTTTCTCAAAAAAAGAAATAAGAAAAAGTTTTGTTTTTGTTTTTTGAAATCGAGGGTAGAGTAGAGCGGGGGGTTGCAGGACTAATTGCCTCCTAAACTCTATCACCCTACAAGAAGCTCATTCCCTTCTAAACTACATGCTTGTGTTGCAAGTTTTACCCCATTGACAGGAGAAAGTATATTAAATTACTGATTATCCTTAAAGTTTACACTATTGGAATATTGTAAATTTAATTATTTAAACACATACTTCTAATAAAGTATCTAATGAATTTGACCTCCGAAGTATCTCTCCTTGTCTCTCCTTTGTTTTATATTCTATTTTTTATGGCCGTTTTGGATTCATTAGTTAATTGTAGGGTAGTCAAATTCCTTAATAATTGTCTTCTTTAAGTTGCATATTGGACATTTCAATTTGAACATGTCACATTACAAACTTGATTCAAATTATAATGTCACGGAATTTGCCAATCACAAAACATCAACATATAATATAATATTTTTTTACATACGAGACATATGTTCATTGAGTTCACATGAATCACATGTTCTTTTGATTTAGGGCATAGCCCTTCCACTTTTGTCAAAAGAATAAATTTAGAGACACAATTTTTTTTTTACAACTTGCTAAAATGACAAGTTATGAGTGGTGAAATTAAAAATGATATTAGTGATGGGTCCATATATACATATGATATCTACTGCTCAAAAGTTGCACTCAAAACTATACATGAAATGTTTGTGCTCTCCTAGTCTTTGGAGGCCCTCCTTTGTTGTTTTACAGTAATTTAATTGTTGCTTATGTTTTCTTTCTACCCCTAGTGGGTTAATAATTTTGTTTCCTTTCATTAAGAAGGAAAAGACCAAAAATTTGACATATATCCTTTTTTTTTTTTTTTTTGAAGCAAACACACACTCAGGAGTAGGGGTGGCAAACGGGCAGGTTGGGTCATAAATAGGTTGGATGTGTAATTACTCATTTGTCCATTTATAACCCGTTTATATATAAATTAATTATCTATTACTAACCCAACCCATTTAATTAGTAACCCACCCATTTATCCAATATGACGCAAATACCTCTAAAACTACTTGAATACCCTCTTAACCTCCAAAATTACCAAAATACCCTTAAATACTTATAATGACTCAAATACCCCTACAGTTACAAAATTACCAATATACCCTTGGTCATCCAAATTATCCCAAAAATCTCAAAAATAAGCAAAATATAGCCAAAATCTCATAAATGAGCAAAAAACCCTCGAACCCTCTAAAATGATCAAAATACCCTTGATATCTCTAAAATTATCAAATATGCTAAAAAACTGCTATAATGACCAAAATATCCCCAAAATCTCAAAAAGGAGCAAAATACCCATAAATCCTCGAAAATCACCAAAATAACCCCAATATCTCCAAAATGACCAAATATGCTTAAAAACAACTAAAATGACCAAAATGCCTCCAAAATCTCTAATATTAGCAAAATACCCCCCAAACATAGAACGTCTAAAATATCCCCAAAACTTAAAAAATTACCAAAATACCCTTAAAACCTAAAAATGACCAAAATACCCTCTAAACCTAAAAAATGACCGAAATACCCCCGAAACATAAAATTACCAAAATACCCTTGAAACCTAAAAACATGCCAAATTACCCTGTAACCTAAAATAAACCTAAAAAATCACCGAAATACCATGAAACCTAAAAAATGACTAAAATACTCCTAAAACCTATAAAATAACCAAAATACTCTCAAAACCTTTAAAATGACTAAAATACCCCTTAAGCCTAAAAATTGATCGAAATACCCTTGAAACCAAAAAATTACCAAAATACCCCATAAACCTAAAAATTGTCCAAAATACCTCCTATACCTAAAAAAATGACTAAAATACCCTTAAAACCTAAAAATTACCAAAATACCCCGAAATCTAAAAGATGACCAAAATACCCCTAAATCCTAAAAAGTTACCAAATTATCCCGTAACCTAAAAATTGACCGAAATACCCCTGAAACTTGTAAAATTACCAAAGTATCTCCTAAACCTAAAAAATGACCGAAATACCCTGAAACCTAAAAAATAATTGAAATACTCCCAGAACTTATAAAATGATTAGAATACCCTCAAAATCTTTAAAATGACAAAAATACACCCTCAAAACCTAAAAGATGATTGAAATACCCCTCGAAACCAAAAATTACCAAAATACCACTAAACCTAAAAAATGATACCCTCGAAACCAAAAAGTTACCAACATACCCCCTAAATAAATAAAAAAAATTTAAAAAAAGAAGAAGATCGAAATACTTCCAAAACCTAAAAAATGACTGAAATACCCCTGAAACCTAAAAAATGACTAAAAACCTCCATAACATAAGAAATGACCAATAAATACCCCTGAAACCTAAAGAATGGTCAAAATACCCCTAAACATGTAATATGACCAAAATACACCTAAAAAACCTAAAATTACCAAAGTAGAGGTTTGGGATATTTTGGATGTTTCAGTATACAAATTAAAGGTTATAAGATTATTTCTATCATTTTATAGGTTTTGAGGAAATTTGGATAATTTTTTAGGTTTCAGGGTTATTTTAGTCATTTTTTATATTCCAAGGGTATTTTGGTCATTTTAAGAATTTTGGACTATTTCGGTAAATTTATAAGTTTTAGAGGTATTTTGGTAATTTTTAAGTTTTGGGTTTTTTTATTTTTTTATTTTTAGGTTTGGAGGGTATTTTAGTCATTTTTGAGGTTTTGGGGGTATTTTGGACATTTTTTAGGTTTCGAGGGTATTTTGGTAATTGTCTTGTTGCAGAGGTATTTCGGTCATTTTTTAGTTTTTGGGGGCATTTTAGTCATTTTAAGGTTTCAGGGGTATTTCAATCATTTTATTGGATTCGGAGGTATTTTAGTAATTTTATAGGTTTATGGGGTATTTTGGTCATTTTTAAGGTTTAGTGAGTGCTTTGGTCATTTTTTTTGTTTATGGGGTATTTTGGTATGTTAAGGACATATGTTATGTAGTTGACTAATCCTTTAACGAAACACACTTGTATTTGGATAGATCTAGAATTTGTTTAATACTTCAAAGAACATATTGTTCAAATCTAGTATTAAAGCAATGAAGATTGGACCAAGAAGAAAGTGAAGAAAAAGTGTTCACAGCTGCTCGACAACTGCTCAATAGATAGCTATCTATCAAGATTTAATGAATGAAGCTCGACAAATTCTCGATCGATCAAGCAGCTCGAGGTTATGGAAATTCAGATTTTCAAATTTGATTTTCGGCCCATGTTTATGTATTTGTGTAGGGTTTCTTTTCTCACAACCCTAGACATATATAAGGCTTATTTTAGAGACCGTCATATAAGAGAATACAAGGAGAACATATGCAAAAGGTGACCGAAGCCTTATTCTCTCTGAAAGAAGCTACTGCGTCTTTGCGCCTTAAGGTTTTGTAACCAAGTACTTCTTGATCTTCATTATTGATAAAGAGAAGAACTTTGCAGCCAACATTCTTCTTCCTCAAGTTGGTGAGTGAGTCACGTACTAGGATTCGTGTAAAGGAGTTAGTCACGTACTGGGATCCGTGCATTAAAGGGTGGCATTCATATTTTGAAGAGTTTAGAAGTTCTGAAGCAGTAGAAGGTTTCTGCTGTGAGTTCATTTATGAGGATTGTAGAGTATAGGGACAAAGGTTTTGTACTAGATCTGAAACTTCTATTTACTATAGTGGGTTGCTTTTCGGGAAGGTTTCCTCCCAGGTTTTTACTGTGAAACTGGTTGGTTTCATTGGTTTTCCTAGGTCATCATATCTTGTCTTATTTATTTTTCCGCTGTACTTAGTTTTGACACGATATTAATGTTTGTTTGTTTTAACAAGTTTTATTCATAATAAATCTAATTAACAACTTGGGTTTCAAACTTGTTAATTTTATCAACCGGGGTCTAAATTTCCCAACATGGTCAACATCTCTTCTTCTTCTTTTTCTTTTTCTTCTTTTTCTTCTTCTTCTTCTTCTGAATTGCTAGCTATGCTTGCAACGTTAAGTTTGGAAGTACGAATGCCCAAAAGTCTGTTTAGCTTGTTTTCAGAGTCCAAAACTTGAATCATAAGCTCCCCCTGCTTCTCCCTCGTTTCCTCAAGCCAAAACTGTTCTATCACCTCCTTAAGGGGCAAGCGCAAGGAAGCTGTCCCTTCTCTCGGAACTGTTGCTTCATGGGGAGAATGGTGGGAAGGCAGTTTAAATTGCACAGTGCCTTCTCGAGTTAGGAATCCAAGCGCCGAGATGTCAACCCGAGCCAGCCATGGATCACTAGCTTTGGTTGTGTTGCTCTCGTCTTGGAACTTGTAGGACAGAGGTTGGAAGTCAAGGATGAGATGGACAACTCGCAGTCGCTTGTCCTCGCTTACAAACATCTTAGATCTCAACACTCTGTTGAGATCGGGAACATTGACAAAGTTGATATTGGAGGCTACGTATCTTTTATCTGCAAAAAGGCCGAGAAACAAAGTTTTAGTTAGAAAGTCAAGTCATTAGTCAGAAAGAAACCAATTACTAATGAAATAAAGAAGCAAACTACAAAGTTGATTCCACTACTATAGGACTTAAACTTAGGGTACCCCACCTAGTGCTCCCTCTTGGGTTGGGTAGTGAAGACCGTCATGCTATTCACCTGAGACGATTAAAAAGTCATCCTTCATGCCCTTGATGGACTTGGGTAGACACGAGATGAGCCTAACAACAAAAGATCTAGACTTAAGGTAATAGCCCGCATCTGCGAGCAGATGGTACTCTTACATCCAAACCACATCGTGCTAGGTAAAACCTAACCCTATGTGCTAGTTAAGAGCGTGCACGCTACCCAAGACCGTAAACAGGTTGGGCACGCATTGGTGAGGGTATATCCTATGGGCAATCAGGTAGTCCCTAGTCACTCTACCTATGGGAAACCTCACTCCCTCTTCTATGAAGGGGATCATGGGAATGACGACCTCCCCTTCCTTTCTAAAGATATGTCAATCACCCAGAGGGCAATACTGCAAAGAGACTCCCTAGGGAATGCGATACAAGGCCCTAAACCCCTCTATGCCTGTGGGGGTATCTACTAAATGAGCAAACCTACCCATCTAAACAAACTAAGGAGAAGAGAAAGAAATTTGTGAGGAAAGAAATAGAAAACAGAGGGCCAAGGAGAAGATAAGCCTAAGAATAAGTGAACTTACGAAAATAAGGGCAAGGTTCACTTCAGGAGCTTCTTGAAAGTTTGAAGATTTGGAGAGTCTTGTAATTTCAAATATTTGGAAAGTGGGAGAAATGAATCCCCTAGGCAGGAGGCAGAGTTGGGCAAGAGTTATCCCGCTCCAAATTTCGAGGAGAAATCCTAGCTGTAGGATCTCCATCTTATTGTAAAACGTGGGAGACAAGGCACCACCTGGAGCATTAAATGAGACATTGCAGACTCTGAAGCACCAGGAGCGGTTATAAGGCATGCGATGTGACACTCTCACATGGGAAATTCAAAGAAGCATGTGGAAGCAATTACTCTAGGTCAAAATCCCATTTTTCTCCTTGGACAAGAGCGAAAAAACTAGTGTTTTGAGGGGCTATTAGAGGGTACAACAATTTAATAAGATGGCAATGCCACGTGTCATATCTGCGGCCGAAGAGTGCAGTGCAGTTCCGAGGAGACCATCTCTTCAGGCAGTGAGGCTAGGGAGGAGAGTTATGGCCACGTCAATGGCACATCATTAGAGGAGGCCACACCGTAGGTGAAGAACTCTAAGGAGGGGGTTAAGCTTGTCTTGTTTGAAGGGATGGAAGCTACCTCCACATTAATTGCACCCCACCAAATCATCTGATCGCATTTATGTGGAGAAGACCCCTGAAGAATGCTGTCTTGGTTGTCGCAACTCACAGAAAACTTAGGAAGGTGTTTGATGGGATAATTGCTCAAGTAGTGGCCTACATGATCAACAAATGGAGGGCTAAGATTAGTGGAAAGAGGCTATATAATGTAAGAGATCTTCCAGGGGAAGGATCATTTGAAAATTGTGGAAGAAGACACTGTAGCAGCCAAGAACTGAAATTGTAACCAAGTCTAAAGAAATATATTCAAGAACTATTCTCCTCGGACTTTGTCGAGGAGGGATTTTCTTTGCACACAACTTAATTTTCTTCGCTTCCCTACTATCCTTAATCCACTATGCGAGTTGATCAATCTATTGAAGCCTAGTTTTTAAGCCCACTCTCTACAAATTCATAGTGTTGGGCTCTTTGAACCCTAATCTAGTCATTTCTTGGGCTTAGGACATAAAACTTGCCCTCACAATATATATATATATATATGTGTGTGTGTGTGTGGGTTAGGTTTAAGTTATACCTAGTATAACTTTAAGTATTAGTTTGGATACAAACGAGTTTGCATTTGTGCTGGTGGCTGCGTTTTTGTATGGGTCCCATGCACTGTTCACGGGACCACAAGTACGAATTTTAGAAAATTTTTCTTTTAAATTAGGTTACACGGCACTATTCACACATTTAAAAATTATTTTGCTACAGTGTTTTCAATTTTCAGCAACAAGCAGTATTCAGACAGACCCTATGTAATATTTACATCATCTAATATTTTTTACTTAGATGTGAATTTTAATAAATCGACCGCTGGATTACATTATCTTCTTATATTCTTCATGCTTACAAAATTTAAAGATGATCAAATATTAATAACCATGTTATCAATCAATTATTTAAATTCAAGTTTTTGTAATTTAAAATAATGTATAAAAGATGTGTTTAAGGATCAAATAGTAAATTACATAAGATTGGCATGCAAATTGGTATGTATGTTAAAAACATATAGAACATGTAATTGAACAGTTGATTTTCAAAATATAAATTCAATAACAAATTATTAGGTGATGTAACATTACTTTTATTAGTAACAACTAATCGAAAACCTGTGCAATGCACGGGAACCTACCTAATTATAATAGGCTAAAATAATTTTATAAAATCTTAAATTGATTATGAAACTATACTATTGCATAAATTGCTCCTATCTTTTTGGCTTACAATTTGATAAATATATCATAACATGCAACGGGTTGCAAAAAATCTAGCTAACAGATTTAGATATTGCAAAAAAAATAACTAAAAAATTCCGATGTTAAAACTTCCAAAAGGAAAAAAAAAATCAGAAAATTCATTGGCACTGCCTAAAAATTATTGAAAAAAATATATGACTACCAAATAGAGAAATATAAGAGAAAGATAGGTTACCTTCAAGGGAATAATCCACAGTTATAACTGTTGAAATTTGCCAAACAGTTTCAGATATTGCAAAAAATTGAACCCAAAATTTCAGATGGTCAAACTTCCAAAAGGCAATAAAATTAAAAAATCAAAAGATTTAGAACTTGCAAATTATAGAAACAAAACAAATAAAATGTAGTCAATATTGCGAGACAATTTTAGTAAGGATGGAAAGCTTTTCTAAGTTTTTTTTATCCAATTCCTCCTAATTGATGTAAAATTTGGTTCAAACATTTTCGAACACTTTGAAGGTGCAAATAATATAGGCTTCCAACATAATCTTTAATTTATAAACAAAGAAGCATGGCACCATAAGAGAAAACATAAGATAACATATAGTGCATAGACCTTACTCCACAACTGTGAAAAAATATCTACATGAAAGGAATTGAAAACTTTGTACAACAAATGCAATAAGCTACTTTTGATGTGAGACAACCTAATATACGTCTCCAATATGTAAAGCTTAAGGTTATATAATCTAAAATAACATAGAGTATAGCATCTTTGAACCACACAAAAAGTTAGCAAACTTACTACAATACTTGTAGTTATACTATATAATGTAAAGTACTGCTTCATCTTCAATGAGAGTCATGTAAACTCTCATAAGGCCTGGAAGAACAGACAGTTGCAATATTAAGGATATTAAGATCTCTCTTTTGGAACATTTTTCAAGCGGACGAGAAGAAAAGAGTGTCAAGTAGTAACGATATTAAGATCTTAATAAAGAGTTGTGCTTTGAAAGTGTTTGATCTGCTAAGGAATTTAAGATATTTGTAACTTCAAAGACAACTCCTTGTACTCATCAAAAAGAGATTCATGGTATGAACAAACTTCTACGATGATTGCAATTTGTACATATCAAAGATTAGTTTAAAAAGAAGGAAATTTTGGCAAGACTTTGATTTGGATATGGGCATCAAAACCTTTTTTTAGGGAGTTAAAATGGCAATTTTATTGTATGGCTAAACAGAGTTTCAGTGACAACTTGGGACCATCTTCAATTTACATAGAGTTTTAGTAAATTTTTTAAAAAAACAGAGTTTTTCTCTCTTAATGGAGACGGACAAAGAGAATTTTTGTTTTTTTTTTTTTGTTTTTAATTAATGTTGACATGGAAAATTGTAGGAGCTTCAAAGGCTTCAATTTTATATATACTAGCGTATGACCCACACAATGCGCGGGCTATGTATAGTATCCGAAAATTATAAATTTTTTTATTAGCATGGTATTACAATTTTCATTAATTATTAAAACCTGCCATTATCATAGTCTAATAATATAAAACATGATATGATAAAAAAAAAAAAAAAAAAAACCAAAGATAAACAACTCCATAAATAAGCTGAACTTATTTTTTCTTCAACGGTGAGATTCTCCTGTATAATTTTATTACTGTTGGACATGTAGTTGAAGCAACTATATGTGCATGAGGTAGTCTTCTCTTTTGAAATAGGCTTTGGTCTTCTTTTTTGTGAGAAAGGCATGAAAGAAGTACCCGAAGGGATCTACAGAAATCATTCGGGGTCACGATCATTGGTGCATAAATTAATTCGGGCTGGATATTACTGGTCGACCATGCAGAAGGACGCCTAGACGTATGTCAAAACCTGCGACAAATGCCAAAGGTTTAGTAGCATAGGCAGGCAACCAACAGAAGAACTGACCCCAATAACCGCTCCGTGGCCATTCGCCCAATGGGGACTAGACATCATGGCCCCATTCCCAATAACAACGAGGCAGCTGAAGTTCCTAGTCGGCATCGACTACTTCACCAAATGGGTAGAAGCTGAAGCCCTAGCCATAATCATTGAGAAGAACGTATGGAGCTTTGTTTGGAGGAACATCATTTGCAGGTACAGAATTCCAAGGGTTTTGATCTCGAACAACGGTAAGCAATTCGACAATGACTTCTTCCGAGACTTCACAGTTAGGAATCAAGAACCACTGCTAGGCGTACAAGACGATAGTTAGGACACCTACAGGAGAAACTCTGTTCCGACTAACATACATGAGCGAGGCGGTCATCCAAGTTGAAATTGGACTCACGAGCTACAGGGTGGACAATCACGAAGAGGGGAGAAATAACGAGGCCATATGTCTACAGCTTGATTTAGTTGATGAGGTCAGGGTGACAGCTGAACTGAGACTCGCGCGATACCACGACCTCATGGCCAAACACTACAACTCCTGAGTCAAATATTGTGATTTCAAATTTAGAGACCTCGTCTTGAGGAAAGTGATGGGCGCTGCCAGAGACCCCACGCAAGGAAAGCTCGGCCTAAACTGGAAAGGACCCTACAGAATAACGTCATGGCTAAGAAAGGGCACCTACCACTTAGAAACGCTCGATGGGCAGAAGCTACACCACCCATGGAACGCTGAACATCTCAGGATGTACTACTAATAGAAGACAACATGAAGAACGCTACTCCTCATTCTCAGTCTATTTTCTTTTAGTCATTTATGTCAGTTTACTTTTGTCGACAAAACATTTAAGCCCGAAGGGTTGAAGTTCATTCTTTTTTGGAACATTTTTTTACTTATGCATGCATTCATCATAATAAGAGGAGTTTATTCAAAAAAGACTATAGTATTTACTGTGTAGAAGAATCTATTGCCAATTAGACGACCTTATTATTAAAAGTCCACAAAGTGGACAAACCTACTTCTCGGCCCACAAAGTGGACAAAATGGACAGATCTATTATGAAGTAGATGACCCTACCAAGTCCAAGTGGATGACCTTACTAATGGACGATTCTACTGCTAAAGTCCACAAAGTGGACGACCTTGTCATTAAGTTCACAAAGTGGACGAGTCTACTTCTAAAGTCTACAAAGTGAACGAGTCTACTTCTAAAGTCTACAAAGTGGACGAGTCTACTATTAAAGTCCACAAAGTGGACAACCTTATTACTAAGTCCACAAAGTAGACGACCTCTTTACTAAGTTCATAAAATGGACAAATCCACAGCTACGTCCACAAAGTGAATGGGTTGACTACTAAGTCCAAGAGAATAATTTTATTATAAATTCCAAATGGACGACCTTTTTACTAAATCCACAAAGTGGACGAGCCTACAGCTATGTCCACAAAGTGGACAGATTTGTTGCAAAGCCCGCAAAGTAAACGGGTCCGTTGTCCATAAAAGTGGACGGGCTCATGGAGTTTGTTACAAAACATACAAAATGAGTAAATTTAGACGGATAGTCAGCTAAAAGAAAGCCGACGTCGTAATTCATAAGTTATCCATAAGCCAAAACAAAGTCGACGCTGCCATCCAAGAAGCTGACAGATCTATACCTATAATAACAGGGAAAGATCTGTATAGAAGGCAAGCCTAAGGTCACCTAAGTAGACAGTTTCACCTCAATTCACTAGGTAACCTGGCATTCAGGTACAAAAGAAAGATATACAAATATATAGCAACACATTAAAAGTAACGGATGTAAAACACTACAAATAAAGTTTTTTTTTTACAAAGGCCCAAACCAATGGGCGTTAAACATTAAATTTCATTTACAAAAAGGAAATGCTTAAAGTTCATGAAGTTGGGGGGTCTTGAGACTTCTCGTCACCCTTAGCTTAAGTAGGCTGAACGCTAGGAATAGAAGGGTTTTCAACATTATGGTCGTCGCCATGAGGATTTGCTAATGGGGTCAAACTGACAGACTTGTCCACAGCTGACTAACCAAGAGCGACGCTATCATCATTTTGCTCTGCCTCTAGTTTGTTAGGGCCGTCACTTTCTTCATAGATAGTGTCGCCCCTTAGAGTTGACGGAAGAGGCTCGTCCATGTTAACCTTGGATAAATCCAAATCAGGGTAGATGGACTTTACCTGCTTTAAATAGTCCCCGAACCCGTCACCGTAGTAAATGGCACAAGCGTCTATGAAGGACTGCGATTCTTTGAACTCCATCACAGCATCGCTCCTGGTCATTTCCACCTAGCTTAAAAGAGCCTTTAGCTCTTTTAGCTTCCTCTTCCAGCGCCCACTGACGACCTTCCTCTGCCAGCTGTTCCTTTAACGCCTTCACCTCCTTGCCAAGAATACGGTTCGCATCTTTGTATTGTTCTTACCCGTCAATCAAATTCTTGATACGTGTATGCAGACGGGCAACCACTCCCTCTTTAGCAACGCATCTCTCTTGCAGGGCCTTCACACGAACCATAGCCTACACGACATAAAAATGACGTCAGCCTATTAAATCCTATCGGGTATTGATATAAATAAAGGAACATACCCTAGCGAGATCAAAAAGTCCTAACGCCCCCAACTCCTCTGTCGCTTGCTCAGCACAAAGGGTCTATCTCTTCACTTTTAAGAACAGACTCCATCACCTCGAGAGCATAGTCCTTATGGGTTAGAAGGCGATGATGACCCTGAGTGACGAGGCCTAATGAAGTCATTAAACCCTTACCTGCCCCTTGCTTCGGCTTGAGGGGCAACGGCTTCTTAGACTATTTATCCCCAAGAGCGATAATAGCCTTCTTAGGAGGGTGATCACCTTTTTCGTCAACCTTCCTCTTAGTAGCCTTCTTCCTAACGACCTTGGGGGCTGACGAGGACATCCCCTCCCCCTTTGTTTTCTTCTCCTCTTCCTTCCTCTTGGCGGCAGTTGCCCGAACCCTTTACTTGGCTGCTTCCATTTCTATAAAAGACAAGAAGCAAGAATCATGATAGGAGAAAACGACGAAAACAAAAGAGACAGGAGAGATTAAGGGATGCTTACATTGACGAGAGTAGGCGTTTAGCTTGCAAGCTTCTGGCGTCGGCTCCAGACCACCGCAGTATAAATGTAAGGCATTAAGAGTAATCAGATCTCAACACCTTCGCTAATCCAAAGAGATGGCTATCACTTGACGTATAAAGTCTTCTTGTTCCGCGGTAATACGTGGACGAACACTAGCTGAAAAGAAAAGCATACGAGGTTAAGGGCTAAACAAATGAACTGAATAAAGAAGCAGACGAATTCAACTTGAGTCCCTGACATATGCCCAAGTGTTATCAAAACCGTGAGGCATCGACTCCCACTCCTCTTGACGGCATACCTAGTTCATCCTCTCTACAAAAAAGTATCTGCCTTTCCACTTCCTATTCGAATCGGGCATATCGGACACCAACTTTAACTCCTTCTTCTTTACTGCAAAATGATATATCCCTTGGGACGAGAAAATGTACTGGGGACGGTAGCACCAAAAGAACTTGTCTAGGGTTAACTGACGGTTTCCACCACTTAGGCGACCCCACAGTATCTCGACACTAATGAATATCCGCCAAGCATTGGGAGAAACTATCTAACGAATATTCCCAAAAAGTTAGCGAGCTGACGATGTAGCATCGTCAGTGGCAGCCTCAATCCTGCCGCGAACATAGCATCATACATGCCGACATCCACAGTTCGTCCTGAATAACATCTCTCACCCTCCTCAGGAAGACGGATTAGGACGTCATCCGGTATTTGATAGCAGGCACGTAGATTATTAAAGACATTAACTGACATTGACGGTAAGAATTCATTAACGATCCAATTCTTGGGTAGAATGAAAGGACGGTCATCCCTGGGGACACTTGAGATGCTCCCTAAGACCTCCTTACTGCCGACATCATCACCTCTGTCACCAGATCTCTCCCCCTCTTCACCAATCTTTTTGTCTTCATCACCTATCCTTTCTTCCGCTCTCTCGTCGTCCTCGTTTTTGCCCTCACTAACCTCACCTTTACTACAACTCTCCACTTCCTTGTCAGAAGAGTGGGCTAACGTTTCCCTCTCTGATGACTAGGAGAAGCCCTCCTCGGGCTCACAACTTGATTGAAAGACTTCGTCATAACCCGCTCCCTCGTGGATCGACAATTGTTCACTCGTCACTTCTCTAGACATCTGACTACCTACAAGCAACGAATTCATTCTAAAAACCTAAGACGATGACCTCGATATAGAGACTACAAGGTAGAAAGATGAAAATAAAAAAGGAAGAATAAAAGGAAAGAGAGCTTACTGATGGATGATTCCTCGAATGAAGTGACGATCCTGCGAAGTTGATAGCAATAAAGGTGACGAGGCCAGCAAGTAGACGAACGAAAGGAGTTCAGAAGGTGATGGTCTCTCTCTATCAAAGTCAATAAAGGATGAAAAGTTTCAAAATAAGAAAGGAGGTGAAATATATATAGACAAGGGGCGCACGAAAGAAAGCGACATACTCGTCCAGACACGGAGCCAATTAGCCCGTGCCACGTGTTATAGCATTTAATGAAAGCGGCTCGAGGCACCATGCATGAATGGCCTTTTGACGATATTAACTCCATGACCCATCAGCTAGAGTTGATGACATCAAGGAGTAGGGGGCAGCTGATGAGGATAATTCTATGGCGAGCCCATAATGAAGCCAAAGGCGACGGATATAGCATGGCCGTCAGCCTCATTAATTTGACTACCTTTACGTAAAATCTATAAACTCCATTCATACCTGACGGTGTCATCTTTGACATTGAAGGCTGAAGGCGACAAGCTGACGACCTCAAGCTGAAGGCAATAAGCTGACAAACCTAATAATGGACGATGCTGCAGGATGACGAGATTAAGCTGAAGAGGTTAAACAAGCCTCCATCCATAGCTTTACTTGATCCCCACACATACGTGTATAAGGAGAGTTCTTATGCTACATGCTTGGCCTTAATTAAAGAGACTCCTATAAGGAAAAGAACTCTAAGGGATACTCTCCTAAAAGGAAAGAACTTCTTGGCCAAAGCATAAATTTCGGACCTACGCTACTATAAATACCCTAAAATCCTCACAAATCAAGGTATGCATTATTCACCCCAGCTCTAGCATTCTAGAGTTGCGAACAAGAGATTTCTCTAACTTGACCGTTGAAGGGTATTTGGTCGGTACCACATTGGTACTCCTCTTAAGGTCTTCAGCTTTTGTGTTGTGCAGGTATTGTATCGGGAGCATGTGAGGACCGTGTGGCTTACTGGCGATTTTCGGCATCATCAAAAACCAAAGAGAACCCAATAATGCAACTTTTTTTGCATTTATTATATGTATATGATGAGACGACGTCAGCTAATATCCATTTTAATGACCTTCATGAAATACTAACATTGTGAATTTGTGATGCTCCAAACAGCAAGATTAAAGATGGTTAGTCACTGTGGTTCTCTTGTGAATCACAGTAACCGGGTGCTATGTAAACTACTTAGCCCCTTAGGGGGGTGAAAAGGCCTTGGATTAAACATCTCATATGAATTAAAGTATATGCAGCCAATTATTGTAATTTAACCAATAGAGCAAGTTGTTAAACAATTGTTTTTCTTTTTTTTTTTTTTAAAATAAATAATTTTCCTTTGAAACTCAGTTAGCAAATATTTGATCTCGGGAAAATGGCAAGATGTAGATGTAATGGAAGATGTAGCCCACTTTATCAATGAAGAAAAGCCAAAAGGAATTGGTGTGTGCAAACGTGATTTTATCAAAAATTTCTAACTGCCATTAGTCATAACAGCTTACTAAATTCCTAATCAAGAGTATAGTCAAAATAGTCAAAATAGACAACACAATAGTTACAGTTCCAAAGCCCAAAAAACAAAATGCTGTTTCAAATTCTTTCAAAATCATCTATGTTTGTATATGCAACCAAGGAAGACTCTATTTAGCCTTGCAATAATAAGTGCAAGAAAATATCCAATAATGAAAACCCAATATGCACTTTAAGATATTTCATCAACATAAAAGTAACATTCTAGGCAGCAAAAATCCAGACACTACAAAAAAACAACAAATGAAACATGACAAACAGCAATTGTCCTACCATAATTCAAAATAAGGAGCACAAAAACAAATACCCAATTGAAATTAGAAGAAAGAAAAGTTCCATGTACCTAGCTTATGTCTTCTTAGTTGAAAGTTCATGTTGTCCTTCCCACATTGCTTGTTGAATTTGCACATCCTTGTTATTCTCAAAATTCATTCTTACTTGGAAAATTTAAGTGATTCCAACCAAAACAAAAAAATATATGTATGAAATTCAAAAAATATATGCCGCAAACAAAAGCTATCTGCAAAGCAACAGCTACAGCCTAACTGGAAAATATGATTAATCAAATGTATTATACTATCTACAAAGGAAAAAAAGAAAAAAGATGACTCATTTCACATCTCTTGAAAATTGTAAATGCTTATGCCAGGCGACAAATGCGTTGACCCCTTGTGATAACTTAGATTAATTAATTAGCCCAGTTTTTAATTAATCAAATTAACATGCAATATCACGTGGCAGCACAAACAAATCACCAAACTAAGTTAAGCAGCGGAAAATAAATAACACGGTGATTTGTTCACGAATGGGGAAAACCCTTACGGCAAAAACCCCACTGGGTGATTTAAGGTCACCACTCCCGAAACTCCACTATTATCACAACAAGCAGTTACAAGTAAGGAATCCCAGTACCTCACCAATCTACAGTTGAACTCTTACCCCAATACCCAATTGGACTTGTTCTGTAGTGACAGTTTCTCCTTTCAATGCACGGCTCCCAAGTACGTGACTAACCAGATGCGCGGATCCCAGTACGCGATTTCAAATACCAACTAGAGAGAGAGAGTTGGCTGCAAAGTTCTTCAAATCATCAGAGATGAACTAGGGCACGAACTTTGTCTTTCTGATCACAAATTGCATGAACAACAAGTTCTCAAAGAATGTGCAACTTGTATCTTCTGCTTCCTTTTCTTGACGGCCCTTAAAATAATCATTTTATATGTCTAGGGTTAGGAGAAAAGAAGTCCCAAAGACACACTCACGGATTAGACTTGAAACAGACTTGGAAATCTGTTTTCTTTAATTCTCGACAGATAGAGGTGTCGAGAGGTGTCAAGAAGCTGTCGAGGCTCGGGCAAAACAGCTTCTTTAAAGCTCGATAGATGCATCTGTCGAGGTATGTGTCGAGCTTTAAAAACCTGCACTTCCTTGCTTGTTTCTTAGACAGACTTTGACGGTTTCAACACTTAACCTTGAACCACTGTTTCTTGAAGTGTTAAACTCATCCTAAATCTACCCAATTACAAGTAAAGCGCGTTTTGTCTAAGGATAAGCCAATTACATAAAATAGCGACATATGTTCACAGACTTGAACTACATATGTCCTAACAGCTTATTAAACTTGCATGGTTTCAACATAGAAATCCAAATGTTCAAAGGTTCTATACATTCATTTTGTCACTTTTTTAACCCATGGTACTAACAAAAATAGAAAATACCAAACATAGAATTTCATAAATTTAAAATATCACAAAAATAATACATATACAATTTCATAGACTTGATAGAGTGTCTTATCCTTTGGATTAATACATATAGGATGTAACAAAGACACATTTTTAACCCCAACCAACATTTCTTGTGATTTGTGACAACTGTATAACTACCACATGCAATTCGTCAATATTTATCTATAAGTTGATTTGGCTGAAAATACAAAACCATAATATTAGTTAGAATGCCAGAAAGATGTAATATTAGCCCAACAAAGATGTAATGGTTTAGAGGATATTAGCACTATGATTTAAGTCATTGGTGTTTCAGATACAATCTAATAGTAAAAGCATAAAGTAAACTTAGAACAAACAATTATCAATAGAAATCTACCAAGAAAGCCACTAAATATGTTTTTCTTTTTTAGTGTGCTACTAAAATATAATATAGGTTCTGCTAATGATTAAATTCCTTGTAATTCTTAAAATATCATTTATTGGAGTAATATCAAGACACATAAAATACTTCTAGGACTTATAAATGTGATGAATGACAAACCACTGAACTTTTATGATAGTGGGTTATAGTTCATAAAAAAAAAAAAAAAATAGAGGTTTATAGTTACATATCTTTTAAGAAAATCAAACACAAAAAATAACTTTGTTGTAAGCATATAGCACTGCTAACAAATGTTGAAACACCAATGTAACACACACACACAAAGATAAATAAAGAATTTGAATAATGTTCAATATTCACCTAGTGTGAGTAGCAACACTTAAAGCTTTGGTGTGATTCCTAATTGACCAAGTCATCTATTAAATCTAATGCTTTTCTAACATAAATCATGCATGCCAATTTTTAAGTCAATTACCAATCTTTTGATACTATTTTTGCTAAAATAACTCAAGTTTCATTATAATACGTTATGAATTATTATCTACCAAGAATTTAGGAACATACCTATTTTGCAATGAATTGCCTACGTCTTCATTTCCTTTACCTTTGCCCTTAACTTCACCCACTTCATCTTTCTACATAAAAGAGAGAACTGATTGTGGTAGAATATAGATGCAAAAATAAAAAGTACAATGGAAAAAAAAAAATTAAAGTATTAACCGTACGTATGAGGATTCTGTAAAGTGTAAATAATTGGTACATAACATGATAGAGTTGAAATATTAAATAAAGCTGAAAAGTTTATATGCAAAAGAAATGAAGTTATTGTAATACCAATCCATTAAAACTACAAACTTTGAAACACAAATTGAAAGAGATTTCAATAAAGGGAAAAATAGACCTAACTGTACCCATTCTTCTTAGACTTTGGGTTGCCTCAAAGGCTTGGCCTTTCCACCTACAAACCCAAAAATAAATAAAGAAACATAAACAAAGAGTGCAGTCGAGATCGCAGAGTGAATCTATACTTGAAATAAATCAACCGAGAGTCAAAGGAACCTACCCAATAACGGCTTTGGTGGTGTGACGGCAGAAGAAATAAAGTTTCTTTGTGGTTGGAGGCCGACGGTAGTGCCGGCCCTAAGATAGACGTCTTTCTCCCTTTAGGTTACCAGTGTCGGTTCCGATGGTCTAAGTTTGGCAAGGGATGGTGATGAGACCAAAGAGAGAGGGGGAATTGTCAAATGGTTAGGAAAGGGGGAATTCTCTTTTCTCTTGATCTCTCTCTCCTTTCTCCTTGAAACGTGTCGACATTGTTGGGTTCTCTTACTCTAGCTCCCGGTCTCTCTGTGTGTTAGGGTCTTCGGCATGCCTCATCTCAAGTTTTCAAGAAAATAAAACTTACTGACAGCTTTGTGGAACCCAAAGATGAAGGAAGACCGGTTTGACAATAGTGACTCTCCCTCAGATCTCTCTCTCCAACCCTCTCTGCATCTCATCAGATTTCTATCTCTGTGTCTCACGGTCATAGGTGGTTTCTAATCTCTCTCTCTCTATATTAGAAGATTTTTCATACAATATTTATGAGAAATATAAAAAGTTATCAACAAAATTAATTATTTTCTTATTTTCCTATAAAATATTTCTAAAAAAATAATTTTTAAACCAATGCACCTAGAATATTCTCTAACATATCCATAAGTAATTTATCTACTCTTATCTGTCTCCTGCAGCAATTGTAGAAAATCACAAATAGGAAAAAAAATCGTATGTAAAGCAAGATTTATGATTGTGATTGACGTTATCATGCTCAGTGGTGGTTCTAGGAATTTTTCTTAGGTCGGTCACTAAAAAAAATTAAACTATACAAAATCTAATAATGAAAGAATTTGGATGTATGTCACCGAAAAAAAAAAAAAAAGCACAAATAAACGAAGTATTAATATTTCTTTCTACTAACAAAGAGAATGTTGTAGATGTAGCATTGCTCTTATTTTTGTTGGACTAATTTTTATTGTTGTTATTTATTATTATTATAATTTTTTTTTTTTTGTTTTTTAAAGAGGTTAATGATTATATTTGGAGGATCAAAATTATTTATGAAGTAATGCTATGTTCATAACATTTTCATAATAAATCTTATGCGACTAGCTGTTATATATTGATGGGTAAAAAAATGATGTTAGTATTAGATTCAAATTAGAATTAATAACAACTTACCATAATATTGTTTCTCAAGTTAGAAGCTGCAATTTGTAGTGAAATTATTGTGAAAATATTATGGATGCAGTATAACTTTTATTTTTATTGAACCCAAATTCTTGTGATTCTCAAGTCAAAGTGTTCAATATTATTATTAGGTTGGTCAAAATATGTTACTTTAGTATATAGGATTTTTAATTTCAAGTATATATATACATATTTGGCAAGTAAGGGTGGTCCTGTGACCACCCTGAAATATATGTGAAGCCGCCACTGATCATGCTTGGGACTTAATGCAATCACATTGGGGTCTCTTGCTAGTTGTTTCTTAAAGTAGAAAAATGTTACCAAAATTCTTAGGTTATATTTGGTAACAATTTTTGTTTTCTATTTTCAAAAAAATTGTTTTTGGGAATTAAAAAAACACAACTTTCTTGTATTTTTAAAATAAATAAAAATTTTTGGTTAGTTGAAATTAAAATAAAAAGTAGTTTTTTGAATAAAAAATAGAAAATACTAAAATATGCTGTTACTAGGATTTAAACTCTAATGCTAATTCATTAAATAAGACAGATTCATTAAATCAAATGCATGTTGTTATCAACTTTTGAAAATTAGTAACTAAAAACAGTTTTTGCATGTTTTCAGTTTTCTTCACAAATTGAGTTTTGAGAATTTTTTTTAGTCCATTTTGGGTTGCTAAACAAGTTTTTTAGTCTAAAAAAATAGAAAATTGTTTTTAGAATCAGAAAATAAGGAGAAAAAATTGTTACCAAACATATTATTATTATTATTATTATTATTAGGGAAAATTACATTTTACCCATCTGCGGTTTGCCCAAAAAAAACTTTACCCACCTATGGTTTAAAAAATGGCACTTTGCCTACCTGTGGTCTAATCTATTAACCAAACGTTATCCACCTCTGTCCCTACCATTACTCTAACACTATTCCACTCAAAAAAACAGTAGCAATTGAATCAAAACACGTTCCTGAGGAAAAAAAAAAGCTTCCCTTTACCTGTCCCCCCTCTATTTGAGATTGTGATCCACTCCATCAAGATCAACTTGTGAAACTCTGAGCATCAAGAGAAGAAGGAAGTCCTATCAAAACCCATGTAAAGGATATTGAAGATTTTCTCTCTTGATTTAAACAATAGGTACGATTTTGATAGTTAGGGTTCTTGATTTCTTTTTCAAAAATTGCTGGTAGATTTTTATTTATTTATTTATTGCTAGTAGGTTACTTGATAGATTGCTGGTAGATTACTTGATTTCTTAGTTCCTATTGCACCACATAAACCAAACATTCATAAGCTCCTTCATATTTGTCTTGTAAATAAGTCGAAGACCAATTACTGAATTGCTTTCTCATAAGGCTCTTGCATTGGTCTATTTGCAGCTGTTTTCTTGTAGAATTTTTCAATTTATATAATAACAAAAAAAGACATTGGTCCATTTCCATGTGGTTGCCTCCTAAATACAAAACAAATACTTTTTTTTAATATGCATATTCAGTTAGGAACCTGTAGAAATTTTCAACTGTTGAAATTTATATATTGTTTAATGAGCTAAAAGTTGCTAGTAATTTGGTACTTTGCTATGTTGTTTTCTGTGTAGACCCTAAGAATCTTTTTGTATTGAGAAAAAAATGCGTAAATGTGGTCCATTCTCATGTGGTTGTCTCCTAAAAACAGAACAAACACTTTTGTTAGTTTCTGCTATGTTTGTGTTTTATTCTTTTGTCAAATTACATTTTTATTTAAGCATTTATTTTTATGCAGATGGCAGATTTGAAGTTGACTTTTGAGATTAATTATGGTGGCAAGTTTGTGTGGAACCCAAACCTAGAATATATAGGTGGCAACATAGCATATGAAGATGTTGACCCTGATTGTCTAAGTTTTTTTGAAATACAAGGACTGTATGAGAAGTATGGTGCACCCCGTACAAGTTCATATCATTACCTAATTCCTGGAGGTAATTTGGAGGAAGGCTTAAGAATGATAACTAAGGATGCTGAGGTGCTGTATATGTGTGAAATTCACATAGTATGGCCTATAGATAGGTTGGTATTATATGTGGAAGGTGGTAAGCAGCCACTTGCTATTGAAGTACCTGGTTAGAATGTTGATGGTATGGAGGGAGAGGTGGTAGAAGGTGGTAATGTAGAGTATGAAGATAATGGTGATGGTGAAGGAGATGAAGTGCTAGAAACTGAGCAAAATGACAATGTGAACTTTGATTGGTTGGAGGAAGGGCTAGAAGGGCCAGATTTTAATGACGATGTATTTGGGGAGACTGCAACCCCACAAAGGAGTAATGTATTTGGATTGAGTTTTAATTTTAAATTTTTGGCAGGGGAAGGGGGAGAATATTGTTTTTTTATTTATTTTTTTTATCCTAACCTTTGAATTTTAATTATATATATATATATATACTGATTAATAATAATGATAGGTCAAGAATGTATTGACCCCTTTGGTAAATTTAATCAATTAATTAGCCAAGTAAATTAATTAGATTAAATTATATGTAATACCTATGGTAGCACAAACAAATTACCAACTAAGTTAAATGCAGCGGAAAATAAATTTGGCACAAATGATTTGTTTACGAATGGAGAAAACCACCGAGGCAAAACCCCACCAGGTGAATTTAAGGTTACCATTCCCGAGAATCTACTATTATCAAAACAAACGGTTATAAGTAAAGGAATCCTAGCACCTTATACCAAACTACAGTTGAACCCATACCCCGATACACAATTGGACTTGCAATGTAGTGATAATCTCTCCTTTCAATGCATGGCTCCCATTACGTGACTAGCTAATCGATGCGCGGATTCCAGTACGCGGCTTACACACCAACTTGAGAAAGGTATTGGTTACAAAGTTTTTCAGTTCATCCACACGATGAAGATCAAGAAGCTCTTTAGTTACAAAACCCTATGGCGTACAATCGCAACAGTTTCTTCAAGAGAAAGATGAACTAGGGTAAATTGCCTCCGGTTACAATATGCATGTAACAACAAGTGCAACAATCTGTGCATTCCCTGAGACGTCCCTTAAAATTATCCTTATATATGTCTAGGGTTGTGAAAAAAAAAAACCTAACACAAATACATTTAAATATGCTTGAAAACAGATCTGAAAATCTGAATTTCATAAACCTCCATAGATAGGCTATTTATCGAGTTGCTGTCGAGTTTCAGGCAAAAAGCTTCTTTTAAATATCGATAGATTCAATCTGTCGAGTTCTAAAATACAGCAATTCTTCACTTTTTTATTGAACAGATTTGCATGACTCTAACTCTTGACTTGAACACAAAGTTGCTTGAAGACTTAAACCATCCTAGATTTATCCAATTACAAATAAAGTGCATTTTGTCAAAGGATTAACCAATTCTAAATGACATATGTACATAGCAATTTCCACATATGTCCTAACAATCTCCTCCTTTGGCAATCTATGACAAAACCACAACAAATAAATGAAATATGGGAGAAGTCATAAATCACTCAACTCATACTCGTTGGATACAATAAAGTCTAATCCTAACACAAACTCTTGAAAAACTTTGCAAAAAGAGAGTTCATGGCATGATAGATTTTGAAAATCTGTATTTCTGAAATAATTTAAACAAAACTCATCAACGCATCTTAGTGTGAAACAGAAATTAAAAGATTGCATACATAAATAAGAAGCATGATTATAAAGAGAGAAAAGAAACAACACATGGAGAGATTGGTGATAATGTAATAACAACCTCATCAAATATATATATTTATATATATATGTTTATCAATAAAGAATACAAGGTTTGCAATCACAAAGTATTCACAAGACCAATGTACAAGAACAACATATCTAAAAGATAAAGAAAAGAAAAGTTACATAAGTTCTAGCAACATCCCTAAAAAAAAAAAAAAAAAATCCCCCAAACAAATAGGTCTTATGCTAACTCTCCTCTTAGATACATAACTACTCTCATACCCAAAACTGCTCCTTCCTTTTGTCAAGAATGACAAAGGGCAAGTCACTATGAAGCAGTCATCTACTCATCATTGGAAGGGCATCCTCATCCTCATCCTCATCATCATCATCATCACTGGAGCCATCATCATTGCCTACATCCTCTGAAGCCTGTGGAGATAGAGATGGAGAAGTGGTGAAACCACCCATAACAGCATTTCGTCGTGTGATACGACCAACACGGGCGCTCACCTGACACAACTCATCACTGAGAGTGTTAACGCAAGCATCCATGCGCTCAAGCTAAGTTACGATGGCCTTGACAGTCACACCACCCATGGAAGAGGAAGTAGAATGGGCTAGAGGAGTCGCAGTCTCGGTCTGTGGCCGCTTCGATCGAAGCTAAGCCTCACTCCGTCGAATAGTCCCAACGTCAATGGCACGCATGATGGGGAAATGATCAGACTCAGGATAGGAGATAGAAAAGTGGTGAATGATCCTCGTGATAGCAGAAGGAAAGATAAGCATATCACAGATCACCATATCCTTATAGACATCTATAAGGGAGAGGATGAAATGAAAGGGAAAGTCTATAGTAAGGTCCTCTAAGAGGGATAACAAAAAGCGAGTACGAGGCTCAGTAATAGAATTCTAGTGAGACAAGGGAAATAGAATAAATGTCATCACCATATTTAGGAACATCGGACCTTTTACAAAGCCTGAGCATGAAGTGTTTTGACGCCCACCCCATGAAGAAGGTGTCTCACAAAAGAGAGACAGAAGTTCGTCCTTGGACACAATCCTCATACATGGACAACTGGGTAATCAGGGTGTGATTCCCTTGGAACGTGTAGTACTTCGGAGATAAGGTCCGGAGTCACTACTATACAAGTACCTCTAACAAGAGTGGAAAACTGAGGTACCGAAGAATCGAAACCATGCATATTGGAGTAAAACTTCGTATGAGCACGGAGGGATAGCTCAAGAACATCTCACACAGAGATTCCCAACCCCATATATGTATGACATTTGGGAGAGCAGTATCGGAGAAGTTTGATAGGATAATGTGGTGTTCTGAATGAATGCAATGTTTGGAGAAGTTCTCTGAGAAGTCCTTACAAGCCTTCTCATCACGAAACCCAACATGGTGAGGAGTGGAGTCAGAAGATGGTTCTCTAGAACGAAAAGGGTTCCGGGACAGAATAGACTTGTGCTTTGGTGCCATTGCGCAAACTATCCGAGAGAGAGAGAGAGAGAGAGAAAGAAAGGAAGAAAAGCATCAATCAACAGATATACCAAAAAAAAGAAGAAAAGAAAGGTACGTATGCATGAAAAATGCAGGATCATGTGACTCGCAACAAGAATATCATCATAGGTATAGCCCAATCTAAACCTACCAGCACACAAGGTTCCAACAAAGAAATCACACATCTATAATGCATGAAACATTAGGAAAATGCAAATGTGATGCAATGAATGATCACATGTCATAAATAACTCATCAGTTTTGAAAAACACTAAAAATTTTCAAAAACCCAAAACCTAGGTCTAAATATATGAAATGCATGAAGAAAGAGTGAAAACAAGATCATACCAGTGAAAAGAAGATCATTCTAGGCCGAAACAAAACTGGGTGAAGAGACAGTTTCTGTCGAGCGAGAATGAGAGAAATGAAATCTGATTTTGGGTTGAAGCAATTTAAAGAAATCGTGTCTCAATGGATCGAAAGGTATCGAGAATTTGTCAAGAAATAATTCTCAATAGATAAATCTGTTGAGGTGTTGTTGAGAATTTGTCGACGGCAAAGAACCTCGATGGATCGAACAGCTATCAAGAAGTTATTGACCAGACAGAAACTTTTTCGATGGATCAAAAATCTCTCAAGAAGCTATTGAGACAAATTCTAAAATAGCTTGATGGATCGAAGATGCAATACGATCTATCGAGAAAAAGAAGTTCAGGGGGCTTGATGGATAGCTAGCTGTTGAGAGTTGTCGAGAAGCTGTCAAGCTTGATAAAAATAGATTTTTCAAGGAGGAGAAAAACACACAAATGAATGCAATCAAGCAAGCTACTCAAAGAAAGATCCAATCAATATGTTAAGCTTTCAAAAAACTCTCAACAACAAGAATGTCAAGCATTCAAGATCCAAAAACACACATACACACTAAACAAGTCTAACCAATTTTATATTTCAAAAATAAGTCAAGACAGTTTAGTGAGCATATATTAACACATGTATTCCTTGTGATGGCCAAATCACATTGTACTTACACATGTATTAGAAGTAACAAAGAATTTGTGCATGTTGTGTGAAAATATTGCAAGATTGCACAAGTTTCTTATGTTATGACGATTTGAGATATGAGAAAATCAATTTGACTCACACACAATCATAACTGCTTGATGGGGACTATCACCTTCGAGGTACATCCTATAACTCCCACATCTCCTAGAAACACATTTGCAACCATATTTAAAAGCATTTTGATTCTTTGCATATTTTTCTTTTGAGTATAGTATGCATGGGAATATAAGAGAGAAGAGAAAATACCCAATTATGTTAAGCTTTTGACATTGCACTTTTGCTTTGTCGAAGCATACAAATGTCATTTCATGATTGGTGGGCATTAGTGATGAGATGGTTATTTATGCCTTTTTTTTAGGAGTTTTTAGTCCGTCTCGTCAACAAGAGTGATATGAGTGTTAAGTATAAAAGATTACTTAATCTTAGTCATCACAAACACAAGCCACAAAGCTCACTTACTTAGTTATGCATTGAGATGCTCATCTAAGCTATAAATGATACAAAGTTTAGAAAACTTTATTTCAATGGTCATCCAAGGTACATAAGTACCAAAGTACACAAAACACACATTGTTTTTGTATTTTTCTTATTTTTCAATTTTTTTAAAAAAACAAACAAAAACATATAAAAAAAAGCATAGCATAAAACTAGACTAACTCAAAAACAAGAAAGCAAAACACACAAGTAAGGCATAAACAAAAAGAGATGGAGAGAGAAAAAGTGACTAAATCACTTTGAGTCTTTTTCCTTCTACACCTTGGAAGAACCTTTCCTTTGTGCGAACCCTTGAACCAGAAGTAAGGGGGAAGAGTTAAAATCGTTCAAGTTCGAAAGGAACATGAGAGCCTTGAAAAGATCTCCAAAAGGGGCAAAAAAGGACGGAAACTGATTCTAGTTTCTAGATGAGATCATACTTTTGCTCATTGAGTGGCTAACCACTTATAGCAATTAAGTTGAGTATGTCTTGTAGCTCCACAGTGATGATAGAGATGCTGTTTCTTTTATTTAGACTTTTGGTTATTACCCTTCTTAGTCCCAAAGTTTTTAGTCTCTTTCGTTTCAAGTTTAGGGGGTGCTCCTAAAATAGATTTACCCTTGTCTACATTTTCATTAGCTAAAATAGTTTTAATATAATTGTTCTCGGAATTAACATTATTTGCAGGTGGAACAAACACAATAGTACTAGAAGAAGTAATATTAGGTGAAGAGAAATCATACCCCAAACCGGATCTATCAGAAGCAGATTTCTAAAAGTTAAGCATCTCATCAAGCTTTGCACTGGAAGTCCTCTCCAATCAAGCTCTGGCCTGGCATAACTCTTCTTCAAGCTTTTTGGTCCTTTCAGCCAAGAAGTTGTTCTCAAACCGTAGTGCTCCAATGGTCTGATTAGTCTCATCAACCTTTGTGGAAAGCTTTTCTCGATCGAGTTCCACATCACTCAACTTCTTAGTGGTCAGCCTATATAGTTTCTCATGCTTCTCGAAAACCTTGTACAACTTAGCATAGGCAGCATGGATGTCATCTTGTTCATCCATTTTCTCAAATTTAGATTCCACCAAGTTCTCTTCTTCATCCATATCTTCAACTATCCCCTCAATAGGATTTATTGTGGCAGTAAAGGAATTCAAGATTCCCTTGTCATCATTATCTGAATCATCCTCTGGTTCGGTGTCACTCAAGGTGGTAGCAACAGCTTTGCTTTTCCCAGTGGTCTTGAGATAAGTTGGACATTCTTGTTTCATGTGTCCAAAACCTTGACAACTGAAATACTTAGGTCCGGAGGGAACGATGTACTAGCTGCCATCCCTAGCATCATTATTCCCTTTATCTTGGCTCTTGAACTAAGAAGAACTGGATTACTTTTGGTTCTTGTCAAATCCTTTCGCATTAGCATTCTTCATAAACTTTTCAAACTGCCTTGTGATATAGGATTTCATCTTAAAATCTTCATCCAGCCTATACAGTTTCTCGTGCTTCTCGGAAACCATGTACAACTTAGCATAGGCAGCATGGATGACATCTTATTCATCCATTTTCTCAAATTTAGATTCCACCAAGTTCTCTTCTTCATCCACATTTTCAACTATCCCCTCAATAGGATTTACTGTGGCAGTGAAGACATTCAAGATTCCCTCGTCATCATAGCTGAACCATACGTGAACAGTACATGAACAGTGTGTGAACAGTAACTTTGTTTCTTAAGCTGAAATGCATGCAAAAAAAAAAAAAAAATGAGAGGCTGAAACGCATCTTGACTTAAACGTGAGCGTAATAATATTTATCCAAACATTATCTAAGTCACCCTGATAGCTTAATGGTACCAAAATAAATGCCCTAAACCGCCAAATATTTGTCTATAAAAGCTTACAGATTTCATTAAGAAGATATCCATATATAGGACTCCAGCAACCTTAACCTAAAATGGATTTTCTTTCACCTTCCCTATATTCTGCCATAGCTGGACTTACTGCTATAATTCTTTTCTCCCATTATCTTCTAAAGAGGTCAAGAGTTGGCTTAGCCAAAACAGTACCTATAGCTCCTGGTGCATGGCCTGTAGTTGGTCACCTCCCTCTTTTAGGGGGAACCCAACCTCCTCACCTAACTTTGGGAGCCATGGCTGACAAGTACGGACCACTTTTTACCATCAAGCTTGGATTGCACCCAGCTTTGGTGGTGAGCAGTTGGGACATGGCCAAAGAGTGCTTCACCACCAACGACTTGGCCGTGTCATCGCGACCCAATTTAGTAGCCGCAAAACACATGGGCTATAACTATGCCATGTTTGGATTTGCACCCCATGGTCCCTATTGGCGTGAATTGCGTAAAATAATCACGTTAGAACTACTATTAACCCGTCGGCTGGACCAGCTTGCCTATATTCGAGTCTCTGAAGTTGAGATGTTCTTGAAAGGTCTATACAAATTATGGACCAAGGAAAAGAATGGGTGAGGCCAAATTTTAGTGGAGTTGATGCAACGGTTTGGGGACATGAGTCTCAACGTGATTCTTAGAACGATCGCCGGAAAGCGGTACTTTGGTGTTAATCATGATGCTGTTCATGAAAAAGAGGCACGGTGCTGCCAAAAGGCAGTGCGGGATTTCTTTAATTTACTGGGTTTGTTTGTGGTGTCGGATGCAATTCCATATCTTAGGTGGTTAGATTTGGGTGGACATTAAAAGGCCATGAAGAGAACTGCAAAAGAGATTGACAACATTCTTGGGGACTGGTTGGAAGAGCATAAGCGAAACAGAGCCTTCGGTGAAATTAAAGAGCAAGATTTCATGGACGTAATGCTTTCAGTCACTGATGGAGCAGACCTAGGAGGTTATGATCCTGACATAGTCAACAAATCCACATGTTTGGTATGCGTGCTTCCTCTCTTAAAAAAGGAGAAAATCATAAGTTGATACGAGTTTTGTTCTTAACAATATGTCTAAATACACAATAAATTTCACATGATTGATGTATGATAAAACAGATATCATAGTAGTCATGAGAGTATTTTTCTACTAATCACAATCTGTCACATTAAATAATATGAAAACATTTATGAAATTTCTCATGCCTACAGTATTGTTTTGTTTTTAAACCACTAAAACGGTATGGATCACTTTGATTCAGGGTATCATTTGGACTTGAATAACAAATTTCATTTTGCAGAATTTGTTTACTGGTGGAAATGACACTATTGTAGTAACCTTAACTTGGGCAATGTCATTATTGCTCAATAACCGCCATGTATTGAAAAAGGCCCAAGATGAGCTTGACGACCAAGTGGGCAAGGAAAGAATTGTAAACGAGTCGGACATAAAGAAGTTGGTGTACCTCCAAGCCATAGTTAAAGAGACTTTACGTTTGTATCCTGGGGCACCACTGTCTGGACCACGTGAATTCATCGAGGATTGCACAATAGGTGGTTACCATGTCCCAAAAGGTACTCGGCTAATCCCAAACCTTTGGAAAATCCAAACAGACCATCACAAATGGTCAGACCCATTAAAGTTCAAGCCGGAAAGATTTCTCACCACCCACAAGGATGTTGATTATATGGGGCAAAACTTTGAGTTTATTCCATTTGGAAGTGGTAGAAGAATATGCCCTGGAGCATCTTTTGGAGTTCAAATGGTTCACTCAGCACTTGCAAGTTTTTTACACGTGTGACATTTCTACTCCCTCGAATGCACAGGTTGATATGACTGAGAGTTTTGGACTCACAAACTTGAAAGCCACCCCACTTGAAGTTCTCATCACACCACGCCTACACCTCACGAGCTTTATGGATTAGTCCGTCTAAATAGAAGTCTGTTACTCAAGTGTACTTGTACATGTTGAATTTTTCTTATGGAATTTGCTGATGTAAAATGAAAATTTCACTGCCTATATAACACTCTTGTCAAATATCATGACATTCACTTAATAACATACTTCCCCTGCTCCAATTGGTGCATTGATTCTAATGTTTTGGTACATGCTAAAAGTCAATATAGGAAAACCTTTAACTAGTCAATAGACTAAACGAATAATAATAATAATATTCGTGATTTATATACGTATATGATGATGAATATTATTATGGATTCCATATAAGAGAAATTTAAGCTATTCATACATGACGTCCATATCACACTCTTTTGACAATCACATTTACTATGTCACCTAATCTTGATTGGGAAGAATGACATGCTTGCTTGAAAATTAAATTATGTCTATAATATAATCTGCATTCTATATGCATATTGTGGTAGAGGCACTCATGACCCCACTAAATTTCAACGGTTTGTAAACATTGAAATAGGTATTTTCTTAAAATAAAAAAATAAAAATAAAAAAGGCTCTTTCACATTGATTAAAATTTAATAACCGATTCAAAAAATATACGTAAACACAATTGTGCAATTCCAAATTGAATTACAACAGCCAATCAACTGCACTTTTAACATAATGAAAAAAAAAAAAAATTGCACAAACCAACATAACTCAACTACTTTGTCTAATGCCCTTTACATTTTTAATTTGAAACATAAATCACTACATGTTTATGATGTAACTTCACAATGAAAGACAGCTTTGTATAATTGCAATCAAGAAAAAGTTTTTGTTCATTATCCCCTAGTTTCTGAAAAAAGTTAGCTGCATCATTGTTGGGCTCTTTAGGAGTACCATCGCCACTCGAATCTCTAGCTACACAACTGGCTGCTTTGAAAGCTGCATGATAATCTTCTACCATCTCACTCAAGCCATCCCTATCTATAGTAGAAATACAAATAAAATAAACTTGGCCAAGCCTAGCAACAAAAACAAATAACTGTGCACATGCTTAAACTCATCTTCATTCCCCCAACGATAACAACAACTATTTTACAAAAAAGTTAATTAAGTTCACACCAAATTACAAATATAATGGAAACTTGCAGTTTAAAATTAACTAAAAAAAAAAACCCTCCCCCAAAAAAGGGCTAAAATGGTCTAGCACAAATGCCAAGGAATTTGAGTACCTTAGGGGCTGTTTGGATTTTGTCTTTCTATCACCCATAACTCAAAATATGTGGGTCTCATGGTTGAGAAGTGTGTTTGGCATTGTTTCCAGTTTTTGTTTCCATCACTCAATTCTTTGATTTTTGAATGATGAGTTATAGAAACTGAAAACGTGTTTTCAAATTATGAAAACAGAGTTATAATGGCATTTTTGTAAATACACACATTAAGGAACCCACCAGCCGCAAATTTTGACCTCACTCTCCTCTTTTTTTTTTTTCTTCTCCACTGTTCTTCAGTTCGTTCTTTCTTTTTTCTTTTTCTTTTTTTTTCTTCCTTTACGCTAGAAATCTTGTCGGTTTTTTTTTTTTTTTTTTTTTTTCTACATCACAGAACAAACATGAATGGGTTTCAAAATACCCATTCCTTGAACAAACATAAATGGATTTCAAAATAACCATTACTTGTTTAGATTTCTTTATTGTACTTCTCAAAACCCAAGAATAAGAAGAAGAACAAGAATAATCCAGCTCCTCACACACGCAATCACTGATTGGACATTGCGGTGAGCCTCGCTGCAAATGTTTTCGTCAAGTGGGCGGCGGGGTTTGGAGACTGAGATGGGTTTTGGCTGTTGTTGCGGTGGAGGAGATGGGTTTGTGGAGGCTTTGATGAAATGGGGTTTTGGGAAATGGGGTTTTGTGTTTGATAGAGGAGGAGGTAGATGAAGAAGAAGAACAAGAATCATCAGCTCCTCACGAGTAGGCTAACAGAATTCACTGAGTGAGAAGTCAAGCATGGGTCCCACAAAAAGTAGAAAAAATTGAGTGATTAGAAGTTGAAAAAATGTGCCAAATGGGTGGGTGCAAGAAATTGAAGTATTTTAAGTGATGAGTGATGAAAATTGAGTAAGGAGTGATGAAAAAAAAAAAAAAACAAAACAAAAAAACAAAACAAATAGCCCCTTAATCTCATCTTCAGTATATGGTAATTGTTTGGTAATTGTTTTTTCCTTTTATTTTCTGTTTCCAAAAATAATTTTATAATTTTGAGACTAAAAATCTTATTTGGCAACCCAAAACAGACAGAAAACAAAAACTATTCTCAAGTCCAAGCTCAATTTGTGAAGGAAACTAAAAACATATAATAGACTGTTTTCAATTTCTAATTTTCAAAATTCAATGAAAACATGCATTTAATTTAATGAATCTGTCTCATTCAATGAGTTAACATTAGAATTCAAATCCTACTAGCAACATATTTTAGTATTTTTTATTTTTTTTTTCTTCAAAAAACTATCTTTTCAATTTCAACTAACCAAACATCTTTTTGATTTTAAAAATATAAGAAATTTTTTTTTCTTTATATTCCCAAAAACAAGTTTTTGAAAACAGAAAACAAAAAGTGTTACCAAACATAACCTTATTTTTTGTAGCGACCGATGTCTCAGTCAATTGCAAGAATGCATGTCCAACATATTAACTTCCCTTGATATGGATCAAACATTATTCATACCTGCATCAAACATGAGTATTAAGAAAAGTCATTTGAACCAAAAAAAAAAAAAGAAGAGAAATTCAACTTTGTGTATCAACATTCATGTAAACTTTTTGAAAAAGAAACCATGACTTTAATCTACTCATACAAATTCATATGGCAATCTGCTGCCAAACACACATGCCTTGGTTTACTGTAGGTTTCTTTTTATTAAATAATCTAGACCTAAAAACATAAAAATAAATAATACAAAAATGATTGTATCATGGATTTAGAGACACTTTTTAAAAAAAAAAAAAAAAAAACAAAAAAAAATTATTATAAGTGAAAAACACTGTTCAAGTACAAAAACACTAACTACCAATTAACTAACTACACGGCTATACAAAAATGACAGCTGTTATTAACCAACTACCCTACAACAGCAACTATCCAATTAATAGTAGTTAACAACCACACTCATTCAGCTAACAGGAGAGCCTGCATCAGCTGAACAAGTGCGTAACTTGGATGTGACTAATTCAGCCACACTAATGCGCCATCGATCATTAATCAAATAAGACCAAACTATATTGCTCTGAATATAGAATAGGTTTTCTCTTTATTTTCAGCTTGGGGTTACACACAGACACTCACCATCTATAAGGGAAAGCAGGAACTAAGAACTATATAGCGCAGAATGAAGATTAGTGTCCCAAGTTTCACTAAGAATTTTGCTGTTGAGGTTGACCCCTTTGAAAGAGCTCTCAAAACCAGTTACCTAATTTAAAGAAGTGATTATAATAAACATTAGGGAATGAGAATTTCATTCGATCAATCACCCTAACCATCCCCCAAAGGGGGTCCAGGAGTAATAAACCGGTCATTGTTTACTACTCACCAGTCTTTGTTTGAAAGTCTCTCAAGTCATCAGCATGTTCATTCAAGAAGATCGACCAGAGACATTTTGTTGCCCATCTTAATTAAAGTTCCACTACCACCTAAACTAACGAGAACTACTATTGGAATTATCTTTACCTGTGACTATAAGCATGTGATATACACATTACCTGAAAGTGTAGTAAAAGAAAGAATACTAAATAACTTGGACAAAGAAACACTCATCTCTTTTTATTCTCAAACCACAATCCCACCTCCCAACTCAGATCAGACCAGGGGGAATTGGGATATGACCTCTAAATTCATTGTCATCGATTCACCCAAGAATGCAATTATAAATCATGAACAAAACATAATTGCACCTTAAAAAGAGATATTGCCAATAACAAAGAAGCAAGTATAGCCACTGTTAATGTTAAGGAACTAGTTAATTGTATAGCATTTAGTAGCTGGGTTGCACCGACACGGCATTTTTGCCAACGTACCAGTGTCCGACACGTGTCCGACACCGGTACCGGTACGACTCGCCGGACTCCGGTGTCCGAGCGGTGTCGTTTTTTTTTTTTCGTTTCTCTGACACGGCACCGACGCGGCGCGGACACGGCCCCGACGCAGTGGACACGCCAGCAGTGGGAAAAAAAAAAAAAAAAAAAAACTCACACAGCCCAACCGTTGATCTCCCTCTGCCCGCCGCCCTCTGACCCTCGCCGGAGCTACATCAGGCCGATCGGCGAGTCGGCGAGCTCCCTCTGTTCCTTCCGATCTCTCTCTCTCTCGGCGTGGACAGATCTGAGCTTCTCTTCTCTCCCTCTCTGTTTCGCGATTTTTTTTTTTTTTTTCTTTTCTGCTGACCGCTTAGGACCTACTGACTGGACCTAGAAAATGTTGGTCCCAAGTGGGTCCTTATTCCACTGTGGCGTGTTATATTTATAACACCCAAACTACTTTTTTTTTTTTTTTTTTTTCCACTCACTGTGTGTGTTATACCGTATCTATATATATATATATATATATATATATATTTTTTTTTTTTTTTTTTTTTCTTCTTTACTCAACCTTGTCCTATAAATTATAATGTTTATTATGAATTTAGTGAATTTTGTTTTTGTGTGTCTGCTTATTTCCTTTTATGTTTTTAGTTTGATATTGAATGTAGTCTATTTAAACTTTTGGTTTGTACTCTAAAAATTTTATGTGTGTTATTGTACTATGTTGGGTGTTAGTTTACTTATATGTAGTTAGTACATAATTTAAATTCTAGGTATAAACAGATTTTATGTCTAAAAATATTTAAAAATATGCCTAAATATAAAATTTAATTAATTATTTAATTGCCGTGTCCACGCCGTGTTGTGTCCTTGTTTTTCAAAAATTGCCGTATCGCCGTATCCGTGTCCGTGTCGTGTCCGTGTCCGTGTCCGTGTCTGTGCATCATAGTTTAGTAGTTAATTGTATAGCATTTAGCTAATTGAATAGCATTGTAAGGGTGTGTGACTGACTGTGCTAAGTGAGTTAGTTGTGACAGTTTTGTTAGTTAGAGCAGTTGGGTTGTTATGAGTTAGTTTGTTAGTTTGGCAGGAAGACTTGTGACTTGTATAAAGATGTGGAATGATATGAGAAAGGGTAAGAAGAGAATTAGATCAACTTCCTCTATTCTATTTCTGTCTTTCTCTCCCTCTCTTTCTGCTTGGAGGCAGTTACCTTCAAAGTAACTAGAAATTCCCAAAATTCTGTTTTCCTTTTCCTTTCTCTGTTTTCCATTCTTTCCTTCCTAATTTTCTGATTAGCCAAACACTTAACAATTGGTATCAGAGCCTACCTTCCTGCAACCATGACTGAGACTAGATCTTCTTCTTACATCAACGAATCCTTGTCTCTTCTCAAAACTACCACAGACCACCATGCTCGTTCACTACAAGAGATCAATCAACAGTTGAATGCTAACACTCAACAATTGAATGCCAACACTCAACAATTGAATGCAATTAGCCTAGCCCTACAGAAACTCATTGAAGCAGAGGAACAGAGGCAACAAGTCGCATCATTAAAGTCTTCATCTCAAACCCCAAGAACTCCAGTATCACATGTTGTTACTCTGCCTATCTCGAATTTGTCAAAGAGTGTGAAACTTGATTTTCCACGATTCAAGGAAGATGACCCTGCGTCTTGGTTGTATAAGGCTAATCAATATTTCAATTTTTATCAAACACCGAGTGAAAGGTTGTTAATGGCTTCCTTCGACATGGATGGAGATGCCCTGATCTGGTTCCAAGATAGTGATGAGACTGGGATTTTTGCAACTTGGGAGGGATTTGTAGAAGCTTTGTTGACAAGGTTTGGGAGTACTGCGTATGAAGATCCTATTGAATCACTCACAAGATTGAAGCAGTCAAGTAGTGTGGTGGTATACAAAGGGCAATTTGAAGCCTTATCAAACAAGATTAGAGGTCTGTCAGATAGCCATAAACTGAGTTGTTTTTTAAGTGATCTCAAAGATGAGGTGAGATTACCTGCAAAGATGCTTAATCCCAAGAATCTTAATGAAGCATTTGGATGAGCCAAAATCCAAGAAGAATACCTGAACAGTAGCCGCGGAAGTCAGAGACCTACAATTGATTACACTAAGCCTTCCATTTTAGGTCCAAAACCTGATGTGAAGTTGGATTCTAGATATAAGCTTGCCTTACAAAGGTTGTCACCTATTCAGATGAAGGAGAGAAGAAGAAAAGGGCTTTGTTTCAACTATGATGAGAAGTTTCAACCTGGACACCAATGTAAGTCAGCCAAACTCTTCTTGTTAGAAGGTTTATTTCCTTTCAAGAGTCTAGTTCAAATGTCCAGATAGTTGAATGTGATGATTCTAAGGCTACCTTATTACCATTGTATGGAGATAATTCTGAAGATAATAAATCTGATATTGAGAAGGATGTGGCTGATTTACTTTATATGCTTTATTGGGTAGTCCTTTACCTAGTACCACGAGAGTTAAGGGTAAGATCAATGGTCACTGGGTTACTATCTAAATTGACATTTGTGGCACACAAAATTTCTTGGATACTACCATTCTAGCGATTTTACAACTATCATTAGATCATACCTTAGCATTTGAGGTGAAAGTGGCTAATGGTGCTACCATTTAGACTCAAGGTGTGTGTGCCAATGTTAGAGTTTCAGTGCAAGGGCATGCTTTTGCAGTGGATTTGAATGTGTTGCCTCTTGGTGATTGTGAATTGGTTTTTGGCACTCAATGGCTTAATCCAATGGGATTTTAGGGCTATGTTTATGAAGTTCCAACACTTGGGTGCCACAGTGACTTTGGTAGGTCTGCACCATACTGATCACTCTCTACAAGAAGGTGACCAATTTTTTAGAAAGCCTGTCAGAAAAGGCATTCTGTTGCAAATTGTGTCTTTGGGGTCTGCTACTTCATCTGCACAGCCATGCGACCCTGCTATTGAGTAACTCTTATCTAAGTTTACTTCAGTATTTGATACCCCAATTGGTTTACCTCCTTGTAGAGGGCATGAGCATCAAATTCTCTTGAAGGATGGTACTGACCCTATTTGTCAAAGACCCTATAGGTATCCACATTTTCTGAAATCTGAGATTGAAAAGATAGTTGCTGAATTGTTGGAGGTTGGTTCTATAAGACCTAGTCAAAGTCCAATTTCTTCCCCAGTGTTGTTGGTGAGGAAGGCAGATGGCTCTTGGAGAATGTGTGTGGATTATAGGGCTTTGAATCAAGGTACTATTAAGGACAAGTTTCCTATTCCAGTGGTGGATGAATTGCTTGATGAGCTTGCTGGTTCTATCATCTTTTCTAAGTTGGACTTAAGGTCTGGCTATCACCAAATCAGGATGAGAGAGGAGGATGTTCCTAAAACTGCTTTTAGGACACATGATGGACATTATGAGTTCTTGGTTATGCTCTTTGGCTTGACCAATGCTCCATCAACATTTCAATCTTTAATGAATGATGTGTTCAGACCTTACTTAAGGAAATTTGTGTTGGTCTTCTTTGATGATATTATGATTTTCAGTCCATCTTTGGAGTCCCATCTTAAGCATATCAGACTTGTATTGGAGTTGCTGTTGAAACACCAGTTGTTTGCTAAGAGAACTAAGTGTGTTTTTGGATGTTCAGAGGTAGAGTATCTTGGTCACATCATTTCTTGGAAGGGTGTGAGTACTGATCCTAAAAAAACTGATGTCATGGTGTCTTGGCCTGTTCTTACATCTGTTAAAGCCTTGAATAGGTTACTATAGGAAGTTCTTAAGGCACTATGGACAGATTGTTGCCCCTCTCACTGTCCTTTCGAAGAAGAATTCCTTTGTGTGGACTCCTCAGGCTGAGGCTGCCGTCCAACACCTGAAGCTTGCAGTGAGTTAGCCCCCAGTTTTGGTCTTACCTGACTTTAATCTTCCTTTTACTATAGAATGTGATGCTTCTAGGTTGGAATTAAGGGCTATCCTAATGCAAAATCAGAGGCCTATAGCCTTTCATAGCCAGGTGCTTAAGGGAAAAGCTTTACAACTATCTACCTATGAGACGAAGCTACTTGCTTTAGTCACTGCTGTCCACAAGTGGAGACCTTATCTCTAGGGAAGACCTTTTATTATCAAAATAGACCAAAAAAGTTTGAAGTACATTCTAGAGCAAAGGATTGCTACTCCTGCTCAACAAAGGTGGTTAACAAAGCTTTTGGGGTATTTGTTCGTGGTGGAATACAATCAAGGAAGTGAGAATAAAGTGGCTGATGCTTTATCTAGGAGATCTGATTTAGTTGCTATGGATCAATCCATTACCAGTGCAGCACCTCCTTCTTCATTGTGCTTGATATCCTTCCTTTATCTCTCTTGGATTGATGAGCTTAAGGCTAGCTATCATTCAGATCCAACTATGCAGTCCTAGTTCCAGCAATTGCAGGTTGATTCTACTAAGCCTAAGTTCTTTTCTCTGCATAATGGGTTGATCTTGTTTAAGGGCAGGGTGTATCTGAGCCCTTCTTGTGGATTGAAGCCTAAGGTTTTATAGTTGGTCCATGATAGTCCCTTGGGTGGCCATTCTAGATTTTTGAAGTCTTACCACAGATTGATTGAAGCATGATTTTTATTGGGTTGGTATGAGGGCTGATTTGAATAGGCATAGGCATATCAAGGAGTGTGAAGTGTGTCAGCAAATGAAGTATGAAACTTGCCATCCTGCTGGTTTGCTTCAACCCTTGCCCATACCTGATAAGCCTTGGACTATAGTGAGCATGAATTTTGTGGTGGGCTTGCCTAAATCACAGAGATTGGATGTGCTTATGGCTGTGGTGGACAGGTTAACCAAGTATGTTCATTCTATAGGCTTGTCTCATCCTTATTCAGCTGCTAAGGTAGCTACCCTATTTGCTCAGCATGTCCTAAAGTTACATGGCATGCCTACCTCAATTGTATCTGATAGAGACCCTGTGTTTACTGCTAAATTTTGGGCTGAGTTGTTTAAAGTTCAAGGTGTCCAGCTTACTATGTCATCTGCATACTATCCTCAATTAGATGGGCAAACTGAAGTGGTCAATAGGAGTTTGGAGCATCATTTGAGGACATTCTCTACTGACAGGCCTACTAAATGGGCTGAATGGTTGTACTTAGCTGAGTTTTGGTTCAACACTAATTACCATACTGCTACAAAGATGACTCCTTATGAGGCTTTGTATGGTTTTAGTCCACCTAGATTTATTGATTATGTTCCTGGCACTACTCAGGTTGCAGCAGTGGACTCCATATTGCAGTCTAGACAGCAAATACTTACCTTGTTGAAACAGAATTAAGTGGATGCTCAAGCTAGGATGAAGCAGCAGAGTGATCTTCATAGGACTGAGAGGGTTTTTCAGGTTGGAGATTGGGTTTATCTCATATTGCAGCCTTATAAGCAGCAGTCTCTTGTTGCTAGGGGGTTTAACAAGCTGTCTCCAAGGATTTTTTGGTCCTTATAAGGTTTTGGAGAGGATTGGAGAGGTTGCTTACAGATTGGATCTACCTCCTGAGTCAGCTATACACCCTGTGTTCCATGTCTCATACTTGAAGGCCAAATTGGGGTAATCACAACATTACCATCTCTATGTTGCCTTCTGTAAACTCTCAAGGCATCCTCACTCCTGAACCTACACCTGTACTTCAGGCCAGCTCTCATCAGCTTTGGAAGAGGACCATTACTCAGCTACTCATCCAGTGGCAAGGTGGTTCAGTTGAAGATGCCACTTGGGAGGATCTCTTTTGCCTTCAGCAGCAGTTTCCCCATCTTGTGGGCAAGCTGTTCTAATGGGGGGAAGTATGTTAAGGACCTAGTTAATTGTAAAGCATTTAGTAGTTAATTGTATAGCATTTAGCTAATTAAATAGCATTGTAAGGGTGTGTGACTGACTGTGCTAAGTGAGTTAGTTGTGACAGTTTTGTTAGAGCAGTTGGGTTGTTATGAGTTAGTTTGTTAGTTTGGTGGGAAGACTTGTGACTTGTATAAAGATGTGGAATGATATGAGGAAGGGTAAGAAGAGAATTAGATCAACTTCCTCTATTCTATTTCTGTCTTTCTCTCCCTCTCTTTCTGCTTGGAGGCAGTTACCCTCGAAGTAACAAGAAATTCCCAAATTCTGTTTTCCTTTTCCTTTCTCTGTTTTTCATTCTTTCCTTCCTAATTTTCTGATTAGCCAAACACTTAACAGTTGAAGGTTGAGAGTCAATTATCTGAGGATCAAGATTCAATTTCATGTTTTAACTAGCATTTTCATTGGTCAAGAAAGTAAATAAGGATGATACTCTTTGTACATCTTAACTGGGCAAAAATAGAAGCATTTTATAGATTCACATATTAACCATGTATGCATAAGAAACTCACCTTATTTGGATCTTGAAATTCTTTAAAAGGGACAACTTCTAGTACTTAATTCATGACCATGACAATCATTAGATAAAGAGAAATAATTACATAACGCACAAGCTAACAAGTTTACAACCATATAAGATCAATAAAAATTCTAACAAAAAGCCTATAATTCATTAGTTAAATTTCACTTTGCTGAGAGATCCTTTATTAAATTGCCTCCCTAAAAGGGGGTTCACTCTCCTTCTAGTACTTACAACAGCCCACAATTAACTAGTAAGAGAATGTAAAGTCACAGCCACAAAAAAAATGGGGGGAAAACAATGTTCTGATAATCAAACCTAGTTGTAGTGAGCTTTAATTCTAGTTGTTAAGTGTGTAGATGCTGGAAATACCATAGGTTCCACAAGTTTCCTGCAAAAATGAAAGAAAATCAAGGTATTACTTAAGATTATCAGTACTCCTATTAATTTGTTTTACCACCCACTATATTGTTCATCTTTCATGAATGAAGTATTATTACTTATCCAAAAAATATTGTTTCAGTACCCACTGCTTTATGAGTCCGTTCATTAATTAAAGTTAAATGAATCCAGTAGCCACCAATAATGAATTTACAATAACACCACCCTTTGTTCAAAGTCTTACTATTCTCATTTGTTAAATCCCAATACCCAAAAACCTTCACAAATACATCTGTAAACCAGTTAGAATAGAAGAATAATTCAAATCAGCAACCACTTACTTGCTAAGTGCTTGGAATAGGGCCTACCCAAACAATCTTCAAGGAGCCTTTCTTTTTTCTCTTAATAATCAGCCAAAATTTTTCATTTCCCTACAGTCAAGAGTGCAAATTTCACATCATGCAATCACTTAAAAAATGGATTAGGAGGTTAATGAAAAAACTTGTACGATTTAGGTTTAGGGTGGCTGATTTGTGCTAGCCAGGCCTACTAAGAAATGAGAGAGATTAGAAACGTATAGAAGATTAGAAAGAGAGAAAATAGTTATTCCTTTTGTTGTTCATTCGATTACAGCAATTACAATCTTTATACAACAAGCTGAATGTAACTTCCATAGCAACTAACAGTTAGTAAACTAACTTGACTCTAACAACTCACATGCCAATTCTACAAGACAGAAACTCATCTTGGGGGTGGCATAGTATTGAGAGGAAAAAGATCAAACAACAGGAGAATCCAAGTTAGTGAGTTGTTCCATGCACAAGACTTTGGGTTGGATTCACATATTGTGAAATAAGGAGGCTCTTTTTTCAGCTAAGATAGTAGCGGGCTAGCAGCTCCTAGAGAGCATTTTCGAGGCCATCATTCCCACCACAGATTGGTTTGGGCAGTTGGTTTTATGTTAGTATTCTAGTTTAGCCTATTTGTTTGGTTTAATGATGGAATGCATGATGTGTATAAACGATTTACACTAACAAGTGTGCAATAATAGGTACCCTTAACATAAACTCTAGGTCCTTTAGTTATGCAAAGTCAGTAGTACCATGCATTACTAACATGGCCCAATCTAGTTCCTTTTTGTTGCTTGCAGAATCCTTAGGCCCTTGGCAAATGTTTCTGTTTAAGCCCACCAATATCAGCCTGCTTATTATACCTTAGAAATGCCATCCGCTCTGGCAGGCCATCTGTTACCAATAACCAATTAACCATTCTATTTAGATGGACTCAACCCCAGCCCCCTATGATCAATGGCCCAAGCAAATGAGCTGGGAATTAGTCAGATTAAGGTCTTGTTTAGTACATCAACTTAAACACATGTTTTCGGTTTTTAAATAACATTACACATATTTGTACACACTTTTCATTCACATGTATTTTCAAAAAAACTGAAAACTATTGTTTAAACACACTTACCAAACGGGCCCTAAGTGTCCATTGGCATGATTAATTTTGCCAACTTATTTTATTATTCATCTTATTTGCTACTATTTATGGGTCTCACTGCAATTTTCGGTACTATTCATAGGTTTCTCTATACTATTTCAGCTAACTTTTACCTTTATCTACAAGACTTTCAGCAAAAAGTTTTCAATTTCAGCAAAATAAACAAATCACAAACTAATTGTGACTAATTAGCGTGACTACAACTTCGGTGAGAGGTATTCAATTACTCGTGTCTGGAAAATGAGCCATGAGAAATCTAGTCTAGTCATATAAACAGAAAGACCACTATTCATGAATACTAATTCAGAGTTTGCAGCAAATGCATTGAGAAATAACAATTATTAACTAAATTGAATTAAGTCATTAACAGCATGGGACTTAGGCATCAAAAAACACATTACTTTACAAGAAGCCCATACACGATCTACACAAAAAACACTTAGCATATCTGGATAAATAACCAATAAACACCTAAACCTATTGGCGACCTAACAAAAAACCAACAATATATCATATATACAAAACACAAATCCGCATCATCGACATTACATGAGAAATACAATCCTGTTTAGATCAAGTGCCCACTCTCAAACTTTCAAACAAACCAAAAAAGAAAGAGAATTCCATGTTGAACGTACGAATTCATAAACTACTGCACAGATCTTCAGTACAAGTTACATATTTCACCATTCAATTCAACGAAGCAAGTCAAATTCTCAAACTCTAAGCATTCACTCAAAAGAAAGCAGTAGAATTCAGAAAACCGTAATTGGCGCCAAAACCGCCATTTTCCGGTCACGCAAATCGGTTCCAAGTTGCAGAAAAAAAAAATTTAAACAAAACTGTAACCACAAACAATGAATGAAGAATCAAAAAAACCATTATGCTTTTCACAAACAATGAATAAAATCGCAGATTGTGTAGAAAAGTACCCGAGGCTTAGGCGTAGAAGAAAGAGAACCAATTCGTACCTAATCGAGACCGCCGCGCCGAGAGACGAAGAGATATGCGATTGCCATGATCGCCAAGAGAGACGAACAGCCATTTGTTTTGGAATTTCTGAATGTGACTGAGTGCTATCAAAAAATTGTATAAATCACTGTCAGTTTCTCCCCTTTTTTTTTTTTTTTCTGTGTATTAAAAATACTTCTTCAAATCTTAAGTTGGTCCAAAAAATAGTTGGTAAAAAATAAAAACGCAGCCCATTTTTGGCCTATATCTCCCCCTGTCAACGTGTGGTATGGGTAGGGGTCTCTCTCTATGTTCTGATTTTTTTTATTTTTGGCTAATTCTGCTAACGTTTTGATAGAGTAAAAGCCGTTTGGCACTTTGATTATGGAAAGTAGAGTAAGTAAAGATAATTGATTTTGTGATTTAAATTAAACCACCAGTAGACTTGGTAGGTTTAATTTTATTATTTAAGTTTGTGCTTGATTTATTTACTTATTTTTTGCTGAGATAAGTTTGTACTAGATTAGACTTTGTCGACTTTAGTAGTATCTATCATGGCATTAGCTGCGGATGTTTTATTGCTTAAATTTATTATAATTTGATAAAATAGTTTTTTTTTTTAATTGTTTGTTTAATTGATAATAATGGTTTGAAAAATTAAATTAAATTATTGGTATAGACAATAATTTAAGTAAACTAGACTAGGATTTATTTTATATTATACTAGTTGCTAACCCATGCAATGCACGAAAAAACTATTAACTCTAGAAAAAAATTCGAACAATGCGTAAATAGACATTCTGGAAAAAATAATAATTGAAATTAATTCAAACAAATAATTAATCAACCAAAAATATAGCTTTAATAAGAAAACAATAAATTCACATGAACCTAAATAAAAAAGCATTTAAGATGAAGAATTAAGATCAACTTACTGAGACGCAAATACCAAAAACCTCAAGACTTAAAACTTCAAAATTTATAGAATTCCCAAATTCTACTTTAAAACCAAACTAAATTCAACAAATTTATATATAACATACTAGATAAAAATTTATCATTCCCTAGACTAGAATACATAGGTTACATATTTGATATTTCTTCGAAAAAAATAAAGATGTTTTATCTACTGTATACAATAAAAAAAAATAATTAGTAGAAATTTCAACCCAAAACCAAACCTACAATTATCAACGTTGTTGGGCTTTTGTGGAGCCTAGTTGTATTTGATTCATTTGACGACCTGACCCAATCCGAAATAATGTTGCGTGTTTTTTAATGAGAGATTTTTTGAGATTTAGTCCATGGAGTAGAGGCTTGGGCTGATAGGCCCAAGCCGTAGCCCATTGTGAATCCTATGCATAAGATATGGAAACCTCTTTTTTGGTGATCAGGGTTTTCTGGTTGTTGTTTGAAAGAGTGAAAATTGTATGGCCGCACTTGTGTTTTTCCCTAATAATAGTGAAATCCTTGTAACTCCGTGAACGTAGGCAAATTGCATAATCATGTAAATACTGTCTTGTGCATGTGATTATTATTCTTTGGTGCGTATTTTCTCTATTTTTGTTTCTCACAGGTTTGGAAAGTTCGTGTTAATTCCTTACAATTGGTATCAGAGCCTAGAGTTAGGTTTGAGTAGGAGCAATGACAGAGGAAGCAAGAAAGATGTCTGGAATAGAAAATTTCAATGACACAGACTTTGGATTCTGGAGGATGCAAATCAAGGATTATCTTTCTAGGGGAAAAACATGCGACTATGAAGGATGAGGAATGGGCTCTTCTTGACAGACAGGTACTAGGAGTTATTAGGTTAACTCTGTCTAAGTCTGTTGCACACAATGTTGTAAATGAGAAGACCATAGTAGATCTAATGAAGGCTTTGTCTGGCATTTATGAAAAGCCATCAACAAACAACAAGGTGCATCTGATAAAGAAACTATTCAATCTAAAGATGGCAGAGAACGCATCAGTAGCATAACATCTGAATGAATTTAACACTATCATAAATCAATTGTCCTCTGTTGAAATTAATTTTGATGACGAGATTTGTGCACTGATCGTTTTGGCTTCTTTGCCAAACAGTTGGGAGGCAATGAGGATGGCAACTAGCAATTCTACAGGAAAAGAAAAGCTGAAGTACAATGATATACGAGATTTAATTCTGGCTGAGGAGATTCGTAGAAGAGATGTAGGTGAAACCTCAGGATCTGGTTCTGCCCCAAACCTTATGACAAGAGGCAGAGGTAATGATAGAAATTCAAATCAAGGCAGATTAAAATCTAGAAATTTTAATCAAAACAAAAGCAAATCTAGATCAGGCCAACAAGTACAATGTTGGAATTGTGGGAAAACATGTCACTTTAGGAGGCAATGCAAAAGTCCTAAGAAGAATAATGAAGATGATTCTGCTAATGCTGTTACAGTAGAGGTACAAGATACATTACTTCTTGCAGTAGACAGTCCATTTGATGATTGGGTTTTGGACCCAGGAGCTTTGTTTCATACCATTCCACACCAAGAAATCATATAGAATTATGTTGCAGGTGATTTTGGTAAGGTATATTTGACTAATGGTGCAGCCTTGGATGTTGTGGGTATGGGAGAAGTCCGGATACTGTTGCCCAATGGGTCTGTTTAGTTACTGAAGAAAGTTTGACATATTCCTGACCGGAAAAGGAATCTGATTTCTGTTGGAAAACTTGATGATGAAGGACATGCAATACTCTTTGTTGGTGGTACTTGGAAGGTTACAAAGGGAGCCAGAGTATTGGCTCGTGGAAAGAAGAATGATACTCTATATATGACCTCAAGTCCAAGAGACACAATTGCAGTTGCTAAAACAAGTACTAATACAAGCCTATGGCACCGAAGGCTTGGTCACTTGAGTGAGAAAGGGATGAAGATGCTGCTGTCAAGAGGAAAACTACCAGAATTGAAGTCCATATATTTTGACATGTGTGAAAGTTGCATCTTAGGAAAACAAAAAAAATGTGAGCTTCTTGAAAACTGGCAGGACACCGAAGGTTGAAAAATTGGAGTTAGTACACACTGATTTGTAGGGGCCTTCTCCAGTTGCATCCCTTAGAGGTTCAAGGTACTACATCACTTTCATTCCTAGAAACCAATTTTCTTTTTTATCTTTGGAAGTTGTTAGGAGTCCATCCCTGGCTTGGACGAAGCCCCCATGTTTTTTCGTAGTTGGGGAGTTCCCATGTCTGGTGCATCTTCCTTGTCTTTTTAGTTGTTTTTCCCTTTTTCTAGGAGTGACGGTGATAGGTGACTTACTCGTATTCTTGTTTTGCAATTGTCCAGTGTACTTGTCTAAAGAAGAGATACCGTCTTCACTTTGAAAAAGTAAGGGAATATTTGGAGGCCGTTAAGGATTTTGATGAGCTCATCTCTCCCTAATCTTTATTTCTTCATTTCTAGGGACCAAAATCATCTACTAAGGTTCGGAAATACTTGGAAGTTGTGAAAAAGAGTAAGTGTTTTTTTTAAAAAAAAAAAACCTTTTCTTCGTCATTTCAGGAATGACGACTAGGTTTAGTAAGCAATAGTTAGCTGAAGTTCAAGAGAAGAAAGCCAAGGGCAGAACCGTCAATGGCCTTTTGTCCAAGAAGAAAGCTAGTGACATCTTTAAGAAAGATCCATTGAAAACGCCTCCTACTGCTAAGCGCCCTGCCTCTCCCACTTCGTCACTAAAGATGATTGCCTCTAGTGGGAGGAGATTAGGAAGAAGAAGAAATCAGGTGGTAAATCTTTCCTTCCTACCTTCTAAGACGATGCTAATGCAGCGGATTTGAAGGCCCACAAGACACTTTTTGTGGACGATCTTTGTCCTTTGATGGCGAAGTCGTCCAGCGAGGTGATGTCATCTCACATTCAGAAGCTTGTGCAGGTAAGCGTTGTAGGCCATCTTTGCTTCTTTCTTTTCCTTTGCTTTATTTCTGCTAAGGGAGGTTCTTTACAGGATTTGGGGGACTCTTTATTCATCTCTGGGAAGTTCTTGGACTTGGAAAAGAAGGTGGCTACGTTTGAGCCTCTGAACAAGTCTCTATCTGCTAAGAATGAGACGTTTAAGAATAAGGTTACCATCCTCGCTATCGAAGCTGAGAATGACAAGAAGCATGTGGCAACTCTGGAGAAAAGCCTACAAGTGGAGAAGGACTTCTACAAGTTGTAGGAAAAGTAGATTGGTGACCTGGAGTTGAAGCTACAGAATGTTGGGGCTAAGGCGGTATAGGATTTTAAGGACTCTGACGAGTACTCTGATGAACTATGCAAGTACTACATGGAGGGCTTTGATCTTCTTGTGAAGTGGATGGCAAAGCATCACCCCGGCTTGGACCTTTCTAGCTTGATTGTTGAGGACGTTGAAAAAGAGCTTATGTCTGATCATCCTTTTGAGGTTACAAGAGAGAATGTGATGAAGGAAGCCACAGACCCTATCCCTGACGATCAGTAATCTTTTATTTTTTCTAATTTCTTTTTTATTTCCTTTCAAGGCAAGAACAATGTTTCTCTTTGGGCCCATTGTTTTGGGCAACTAAGCAATTCCTTTGGGCCCGTTGTCTTGGGCAACTAAACAATTAGTTTGACGATGATAGATAGGTTTATGGATTTCCTGCTTTTAGTTGTAGTAAACAAATCTTTTATACTGGGACAGCCCTTTAAGACAATGTTTAGCTGTGTTTGAACAACTTAGTATTTTTAGCTGTGTTTGAATAGCTATTTATTGAGTCAGGTTGGAATGACGATTTTAGTTGTGTTTGAACAACTTAGTATTTTTAGCTATGTTTGTACAGCTTTTTATTGAGTCATGTTTGAATGATGATGTTAGTTGTGTTTGAACGACTTAGTATTTTTAGCTGTGTTTGAACAGTTTTTTATTGAGTCAAGTTGGAATGACGATTTTAGTTATGTTTGAACAACTTATTATTTTTTGCTGTGTTTGTATAACTTTTTATTGAGTCATGTTTGAATGACAATATTAGTGGTGTTTGAACAGTTTAGTATTTTTAGCTGTGTTTGAATATTTTTTATTGAGTCATGTTTGAATGAAGATGTTAGTTGTGTTTGAACAACTTAGTAATTTTAGCTGTGTTTGAACAGCTTTTTATTGAGTCATGTTGGAATGACGATGTTAGTTATGTTTGAACAACTTAGTATTTTTAGCTATGTTTGAACAGCTTTTCATTGAGCCATGCTTGAATGACGGTGTTGAGCTCTACTCATGACATAGGGTTGTGGTATTGGAGCGCCTTTTAGGTCAACCATTTTTTGTTTTGTCTTGAATGACGATTATGCTAGTTGTGTTTAAACAACTCTGATTTAGTCGACTTTGGTAGTTGTGTATGAACAACTTCAATGGCTATGATGCCGTTGATTGTGTGCAAATAGCTTTTAATTTGAAATTTTAAAGACGGAGATCCTTGAGATGTCTCCCAAGGACCACTCCTAAGCTTTGTACACGTTTTGATAGTGATAGATCATGGATAATTATTGTTAAATATGTATTGACAAGTCATGGATAATCATTGATGAATATGCATGGATAAAGCTTTCATGTATTATTGATCTTATGAATGATGAAAGTAATGGTTTTCATACATAATGATATGAAGATTAAGCAGCTTGCAAATGTAAAGCATTCCTTACTGGTAGCATTTCTTTAAGTGTTTTATGTTCCATGGTCGAGGCAATTCTTGGCCGTCTATAGACCTCAGGTAGTAGGAGCCTTCTTTAGAATGACGAATTACTTCATAGGGGCCTTCCTAGGTTGGTCCCAGTTTCCCCCTTGTTGCCTGTGACACCTTCCTAAAGATGAGGTTTCCTGTGTTGAACCTTCTTACCCTGACCTATCTATTGTAGTACCTGGCCATTACTTCTTTGTGTTGGCCATTCACTTCATAGCTTCTTCTCTGACTTCGTCAATTAGGTCTAGAATGTTGTTAAGCTCCTGTTGATTCTTATGGTCTTCATATGTTTTGACTCAGAAGTTCGTTAGTCCTACTTCCACTAGTATGGCGGCCTCAATGCCAAATATTAGTCTGAATGGTGTTTCTCATGTTGGGACTCTTGTGGTCGTACTATATGCCCAAAGGACATTTTGTAGCTCTTAAGGCCATGCCCTTTTTGCCCCCTCAAGCCTAGTTTTGATAATTTTGAACAAGCTTCTGTTCATCACTTTTGTCTAGTCGTTGGCCTGAGGGTGTCTTGGAGAAGAGTAGTAATTCTTGATTCCTAAGTTTTGGCAAAATTTTCGAAACTTGGGGTTGTCGAATTGGCTTCCATTGTTTGATATTATGATGTGTGGGACTCTAAACCTGCCAATGATGTTTTTCCATACAAAGCTTGTGACTTTAGCCTTTGTTATCGTCGTCACTAGCTCTGCTTCTACCCATTTTGTGAAATAATTAATTGCGACAGTCAGAAACTTGAATTGTTTCTTCCCTAGAGGGAAGGGACCAATGATATCAATTCCCCATTGGGCGAAGGTCCATGGTGAGGATATGGGTATCATCATCTCTCTTGGTCTCGTTTGGACATTTGTGAAGTGTCGACACTTATTGCGTGCTTTGTCGATGATGTATGAGTCTTTTTGTAGGGTTGGCCAGTAATATCCTACTCTGAGCACCTTCTTGCTAAGGATCTTGCCCCAGAATGATTTCCACAAATTCCCTTGTGTACCTCGTGGAGCACATAATCTACTTCTTCAGTATAGGCTCATCTTAGATATGGGAGTGAATATCCTCGTTTGTAGAGCACATCGTCAATAATGACGAAGCGAGCTGCTCTGATCTATATCTTCCTTGCTTCCATCTTGTCTTCAGGGAGCCATCCTTCTTTCAGATAACCGATGATGGGAGTCATCCACATCTTGTTCTTTTATCTTTAAAACTTGCCCACCTTCTGCTCTTGGTTGCCCCTTCATTTCTACACATAGTTCAGAGGTTGCATTGTAATCGTCTGACAAGGCCAATCTTGCTAGGAAATCAGCTTCTGCATTTTTGTTTCTTGGGATTTGCACAAAGTCTAGGATGTCGAAGTGCTATGAGATTTGCTGGACAATCTTCAAGTACTTCTGCATCCTTTCTTCTTTGGCTTCGTAATCTCCCTTCACTTGTCCAATTATTATCTGAGAATCAGCTTGGACAATAAGATTCTTTGCCCCTAGAGCTCTTGCTAGGCTTAACCTTGTTAGCAATGCTTCATATTCTGTCTCGTTATTCATTGCTGGGAACTGTAATTTGACAGCATACTTCAATGTTTCTTTTTCTGGACATATGACCACTACTCTTGCTCCTCCTACTTTCCTCGTTGCAGACCCATTCGTTTGGACCGTCCATGTTTCCATAGGAGGTTCTTCTTCCTTATAGGGGTAAGTGAACTCTACAATGAAGTTTGTTAGCACCTGGGCTTTAATTACTGCTCAGGGTCGATATCCAATGTCGAATTGGCCTAACTCAATTGCTCATTGAATGAATCATCCTGTTGCATCCATCTTGTTCGTCATCTTTCTTATGGGCTGATCTGTTATGATGATGATGGGGTGTGATTGGAAATAAGGACGAAGCTTTCTAGAGGCGACGAACAATGCGAAAGCTATCTTTTCCATCCTTGGGTAACTTGCCTCTACACCTTGAAATGCTTGGCTAGTGTAATAGACGGGCTTCTGCACATTCTCTTCTTCTTTGATTAGTGCCGAACTTACTGCAGTGTTGGACACTGCCAAGTAGAGGTACAACTTTTCTCCCATCACTGAGGAGCTTAGCAGGGGTGGCTTTGTCAAGTACTCTTTTAACTTGTCAAGGGCTTCCTCGCATTAGTCAGTCCATCGAATAGCTTTTTTCAATACCTTGAAGAATGGCATGCACTTGTCTATTGCCCTAGAGACGATACTGTTTAAGGCTGCAACCTTTCCTGTCAGGCTATGTACCTCCTTCACCGTCTTTGGTGATTTAACCTCAATTATTACTTTTACTTTGTCTGGATTTGCCTTTATACCTCGTTGGGACACCATGATCCCAAGAATTTTCTTAAAGCAACAACAAAAACACACTTTGTGGGGGTTTAATTTCATATTGTACTTGCGTAGTGTGCTAAAGGTTTCTTTGAGATTGTCCAAGTGGTTGGCTTTGTCCTTGCTTTTTACCAGTATATCGTTTACGTACACGTCCACATTCCTTCCAATCTGATGAGAGAACATGCAGTTCACCAACCTTTGGTAGGTGGCTCCTGTGTTCTTCAGTCTACAGGGCATAACTTTGTAGCTGTACAACTCTTGGCTAGTAATGAAAAAGGTCTTCTCTTGATTGTCTTCATTCATGAGAATCTGGTTGTATCTAGAAAATGTACCCATGAACCTCAAGAGCTTGTGTCCAGCAATCGAGTCTACCAGTTTATTCAATCCTTGAAAAAGAGAAGCTATCCTTTGGGCAAGCCTTCTTCAAGTCTATGAAGTCGAAGCACATCCTCCACTTGCCATTACTCTTCTTCACCATAACCACGTTTGAAGCCAATTTGGATAGAATACTTCCCTGATGAAATCAGCTTCTAATAGTTTCTCTACTTCTTTGGTTACAGCTTTGTTGCGTTCTGGTGCAAACACTCTCCGCTTCTGCTATACAGGTATGTATTTTGGATTGACGTTAAGACGATGTTGTATGATCTTCCTATCAATCCGAGGCATATCTTCATGTTTCCAAGCAAAAACATCTTGGTTTACCCTTAAGAAGGAGATCATTTTCTCTTTCTTAGGGGATGGAAGTGCTATTTCGATCTTCAATATCTTCGTCGAGTCTCCTGGGACGATCTCCACTTCTTGTGGTGTTTTTGACAGTTTAGGAATCGGCTCTGGTTCGTTGATCACCCATGTGTGATTCTCTCTAAATGTTAAGGCAGTTGATAGCGCTCTCTTGCTAAAACTTGGTCTCCTTTGATTTCTCCTACCCCATGGGCTATTGGAAACTTCACTTTCAAGTAATATGTTGACATTGTTGCTCGTAGTCTATTAAGCGCAAGTCTTCCCAAGATGATGTTGTATGTTAAAGGACAATTAACTAAAAGGAAATCAATCTCCTTGGTGACCTATGCTGGATAAGTTCTTGCAATCACAGTTAGAGTGACAATGCCTCTAGGAACGATCCTATCCCCCGTGAAGCATACCAGAGGCGAGGTGAAAGGCCTAATCTTTTTCTTATCCAGCTTCATTTGCTGAAATGCGGGCAAGTAGATGATATCTGCTAAGCTTCCATTGTTAATGAGCACCTGGTGGATGTTGAACTCTTCTACTCTGAGCATGATTACAAGTGGATTGTCATGGGGTTGCCTGATGCCACAACCGTCTCTTTCTAAGAAGACAATATCAGGTTCGTTTTTCCTTGGCATCTTCGTTGGAGGGAGCCATGAATGGACATTGTTTATCTCCCTTCCCTGTGCCTTTTACAGGGATTTCAACGTTCCACTAGCTATTATTCCTCCCGAGATCATCTTTATTTTTCCTGCATACGCTGACATTTCTAGTTGGAGTATGAAAGGTATACTTGCATGTCCATGTTGCATGTATAATACCGAGTCTCGTTACCTTAAACATGGCTGGAAAGTTTGTTACATGGAACATAGGTGATGGTTGGATAACGAGCATGAGTTCCATGAAGATGATATATGTTTTGATGTGAATAAGGAGTTTAGATTGGCTCTAGTGACACCATCAGGCTCAAACATCATGCAGCAAAGAGAGAAGTTAGTTGGACGTTGACTTAGGAAGAAGCATCAAACTCTTTATTACAAAAGAAAGAGGGGGGAGGAAGACGTGTATGTCTAAAAGAAGAGAAGCATTTCGTTCACCTTGCCCTACTGGGCTGATCAGAAGTTGCGACACAATATAGATGTGATGCATACAAAGAAGAATGTAACTGATAATATAATGGCCACGTTGCTAGGCTTGGATGGCAAGACAAAGGACACCTACCAGGCACACCTTAACTTAAAGGCCATGGGTATACGGAGTGAACTTCATCTAGTCCACAAGGGTATTGATACGGTTGAGATGCTAGCCGCTTGTTATAATATGACTATAGGTGAGAAAAACGGTTTCCTACAAGTTTTGAAGGATGTAAAAGTGCCTAATGGGTATGCTTCAAATATCTCATGTCGTGTCCATTTCAAAGAACTCAAGATTTCTAGTTTAAAGAGCCATGATGACTACATCTTGATGCAGCAACTCCTTCCAATAGCTTTGCACAGATTGTTGCCTACTCAAACAACAAGGCCTTTGATCAAGTTATCATGTCATTTCTGTGAAATCTATTCCAAAACACTGATTGTGCCAGATCTTGAAAACCTCGAGAAAGATATCGTAGTCATGTTGTGTGAATTGGAGAAGATATTTCCTCCATCATTTTTCACGGTTATGGTACATTTAGTCATACATTTGGCAAGGGAAGCAAAGCTTGGTGGACTAGTTCATTATTGTTGGATGTATCCTATTGAGAGGTAATCCTAATATTTGGCCTATGACTGAGTTGGTATTTTAATGTATGGTACGCTGTTCAATTGTTGAGTTCGGTATTATGCCTAGGTACCTATGACGACCTAAGTCTTATGTGCAAAATAAAGTCGTTCCAGAAGGATCTATAGTTGAGGGATACATAGTTGAAGAGTGCTTATCATTTTGTTCAAGGTACATGCATGGCATTGAAACAATTTTCACACGACCTATCAAAACAATGGAAAATTCTATCGGTGTAGTGTCTTACTTCACCCTAGGTCAAACAGAATTAATTCAAGCTTAACATTACATTCTTTTCAACTGTGCTGATGTTGGACATTTTCGCGAGTAAGTTATAGTTGATTCAATTAGTTTAAGTTTGTAGTCCATTACTAGAAATAATGTTTTATTATGACTAACACAATTGCATGCACAGTATGCACAAACATGTGATCGAGGATGAACTAAGAAATTCCCGCCGTCGTATAACTGATCGTCTCATTCATAAGCAGCACATGGAGAGGTTTTGTGGTTGGTTTAGAGATCTTGTAAGTATGAATGCTAGGTTATTTATTCATGGTTGTATATGTGAAGTAAAAAAACTTAATTATAATATGTACATATAAACGTGTTAGGTTATGTCCATGAATGATGATGACAGGCAGAAACTTAGCATTACTCTTAGTACAATTGGGGCATGTCCATTTACCAGAGCCAAGTGGATGAAGCACTATGTCACCAATGGTTTAAAATTTCAAACTAAAGATTCCGAGAAGAATAAGAAAACTCAAAACGGTGGAGTAAGTGTCGTGACTGACGATGGCGTTGCTTACCATGGTATTGTAACAGATATTATTGAGTTGAATTATTCGGATAAAATAAGACGTGCTATTCAAATGTAAATGGGTCAACATTCATAGTAGGCAGGGGTACCAGATTGATGAGTTGGGGTTTCCACTTGTGAATTTTACCCACTTGATACACGTGGGGGATGAATTGATGGATGAGCCATATGTATTGGCATCTGAAGCTTCACAAGTATTTTATGTAGAGAACAAGAGGGACAAGTATTGGTGTGTAGTTGTTAAAACTAAAGCAAGGGATGTGTTTGACGCTGGCAGTGGTCCCTTGGGTGATGATGATGATGATGATGGTGATACTTATTGCGAGAATGATCCCTACAATATCACTGCTGACAATGCGATTTCCAACAACATTGGTTTGGCTCGAGTTGATGTCCAAGGAACCACAATTGATGCAATGCTCATTGCTAAGAACGAAAAGCAAGAAGAGGACTTCATAGATGATAATGACTTTATTGATGACGAAGTCAGCGATGAGGACTAGAGTGACAATAAGTACAATGAAGATTAGTAGTGTAATGTAGTAAGACCATAGTTTGAACTACTACGTTCTTGTTATAACACTTTAGATTAGAATATGCATTTTCATTGTCGCCTATGTTGTATTTCGACTTAAGTAAATGGAAACTCAATTTCTTCCATATGTGTGGCCTGGTAATGTGCTTGTTAAGTGCTGCATGTGTAAAGCGTTTGTTAGAGATTATACACACACACACACACACACACACACACACACACATATATATATATATAGACATATGTATATGTAACATTATGTTTTTTATAACTAACAAGCTTGCATTGTTTAGGTACTGCACACAGGAATGGGGAGGAAGCAGCGACTTGAGTTCGTTGAGCCTGGTGAGAGCTCCTCACGTGTGGGGTCAAATGAAGTACAATCACGGCAACATGCTCCTCCAAATAATGATGATAGACGACATTCCCAAGGGAGTGATAACGAGACACAACCAGCAGGTTGGTGTATTTTTGTACATGGCTGGAGAGTTGAGATTCAGGCCCACTTGACCCTCATTTTCCTTCTTCTTTTTCTTTTCTGTTTTATACTTCCTTTATAGAAGATAGGAGACAATTTTAATGTGGCATTCACCATTAGATGAAGGACATATTCATCTAGGACCTAACCACCACACACACCATCTGCATATAATAAAAGGAAAAACTATGAATCATTTAAAAAACGAATGAATTTAGTAATTATTCAGTAGAAATCAACATTATGTTTTTTTATAACTAACAAGATTTGAATCCAAGTTCTTTGCCTAATGTTCAAACACATGAAATAACTACAATTTCTTGGGAAAGCTAGAGCTTCACCTAATGTTCAAATGATGATATGGGATTCTGTTGTTTTTTTTTTTTTTTTCCTACATGATTTATTAATAACATTTGAAGAACAAATGTTATTAATTTTTTATTTGAATCTAACCACACAAAATGATTTGAACTTTGGGGAGTTTGCTCTATTAATAAAAAGACTTGTACTGTATGCATTGCATCTAATTATTTCGAATACACTTATTCTTTTTTTGAGTCCCAAATACACATATTAATAAAGTTAAAGCTAAAATTAGCATCCAAATGAACCACAAGAGATAAAAGTACCAGTTCTAGTTAACACACTAGTACTGCAAATCCCTAAAAATCATATGTTAGGGCCTTAGCTTTTAGTCCTTTGCTTTTACCTTTTGATGCATAAAAAATTAGTTGGAAGTTTTGAAATAACGCAAAATGCACTAAAAGTATTACAAAATTATAGAATATTCTTTCATAAATTTATAACACGTAAAATATGTTGATAGAGAATGACTACACGTTTAAAATAATTAACGTAATTGTGACATAGAAATTACATTGTAGATTTTTTAAGAGAATCCGTAAAGTACTATTACAAGTAATTTTACTCGTGGGAAAGAGGTTGCTTCAAGTCATGGTTGTAACTTTTTTTTCCTTTGTTGAGCAAAAGTCATGGTTGTAACTTGTGTTGAATTGTGAAGAAGTTTATATTTAATTAATGTTATCTTTATTTGCCCCAATGCCACGTTAATGTAAAAAAAGGGGGTTACTTGTTAGGAAGTCTTTTAGCCTGGGTTTCTTTCTCTTTCCACGCAATTAAAAAAGTTTAGATGTTTGAGAAAACCTAAAAAGTTCATTAACATTCTGTAACAAAGTCATCACCTAATTTTATAGAATAATATTAAATATATTTATTATCTTCTTTTTTTTTGGTGAAAAAATATATTTATTATCAATCGTTACTATTACATGCAAGATTACTTTAAAGATGGAAGTTGCTATGTGTGTATAATAATAATAATAATAATAATAATAATAATAACTACACCAAAGTGGAGAGGTGTGTACCCTTGTTTTTGCCATGGGATTACAAACTCTCTGTGAAGGGCACTGGAATATTATACTGATCAAACTTGGAGGCCTGGACATATTCTTTGACATTAGAAGGATGAGAAGGACCTAAAAACCTTTTTATGGATTTTTTTGAAGGAATTTTGAGGTTTATCATACACAGTGTAAGGATTTACAATAGGGAAATCTGTAATAGGAATCTTACTATCTTTAGGTACGTGGGAGATTTCATACAAGTAGTCTAACCTATTTGCAGTAGACTTACGAAGAGAAAGGTCACAAGTAGGTATAGTGGTATCAATAACTGCTTCAGATAAACTAGCCATGATAGCTTCTTGAGGGAAGAACTGTTTACCTAAGACCTAACAGGACACAAACGCCACTTCTAGGCTTACACGTCCACAAGATAACTCAAGAAAATTGGGTTCTTTAAAACATTAAGAGCATCTCCTTAGTGTTCTACTTGATTATCAAATCTAGTGTTATGATGTGATGAATACAGAGGAACCACTTATAGTGGCAACTATAAATCATAGAGCATACTAATCAGGATAATAATCAAAGTATACTAATCAAAGAAGGAGAAACTAGATTCTGGTGCCAACTAGGCTCTGATACCAACTATAATTAATAAGGAACGAAGAGATCGAACAAAGGGGGTGTAAGAAGATTATGATAAAGTTACTAGAATTGGTTTATGGCATATATTACTAAGAATGTATAAAAGAAAACATGAACATAAGGACTGGAACACAGAACAAGATACAACAAGCTAAGGGATATTATTAGGTTCAACAACTCTATTTGGAGAATTTACAAGTGGTTTCGTGGTGTCTTATGAATAAAAAGTAGAATAGCTTGATGAAAGACTAAGACATTACATTTTTATATTAGTTAAACTATATATATATATATATATTTTTTTTTTTTGCACACATAGATGCATTATGGATACTCAAAACTGAATGAAACAATAGTTTAGAGTCTTTAGACTACAATACAAATATGTAAACATCATAAATAAAATAAATAGAATAAAACTACTGGTTTATCATGTATGTACTTAAATGGTACATGTCCTTTTTCTCTTAAAGACAAATTCTAATAATTGAATGCAATAATCAAACCTCATCATCCTAGAGTCTGGTGCAACCTCATGAACTGGATGCCCATATCGTTCTCCCTATCAGGCAATCACCCACACCTTATAGTAGTTGTCTTTTGTCTCATACTATTACTTTTCTTTTTTACCTAATCTTGTCATTGCTGTTGTTTTTGTTTTTGATTTTCCTCTCCTTTTTGTTCATGCCCAAACGTACCATTAGTTTCACAACGAAAACAACTTTTATTCCCAATCAGAGATCATTTGGAACCTTCTCAATTCTATAGGAATCATTTGAGAAATCTTCAATGAAAATGTTTTCACTACAAAAAAAACTGGCCTATTGCGGCGTACCTATTGCGGCGGGTGCAAAAAACGACGCTATAAGTCGCCTATTGCGGCGCTTTTTTGGCCTGTCGTAATAGACTTGCTATAGCGGCCTTCGGCTTATTGACCTGCCGCAATAGACCTTGAAATTGCAATGGGCCTATTGCGGCGGGTGTACAAACCGCCGCTATATGTCGCCTATTACAGCGCGTTTTTGGCCCGCCGCTATAGATGAGATCTATTGCGGCGTTTTTTGTGACCGCCGCTATAGGTAAGGTTTTTGTATAAAATCAAGTTTTTGTAGTTTATAATAACACATAAAGATGAGTTTAAAGATCAAATTGTAAATTACACCCGATTAGCATGAAAATTGGCATGCACGTTAAGAACATATAAAATATGTAATCCAACGGTTAAATTTTCAAAATATGAATTCAATAATAAGTTATTAGTTGGTGTAATATTTTTTAGAATTACATCAGATGTAACTTGAACCCAACCTTATATTTCTTAATTCAATGTGAATTTTGATAAATTTACTATTAGATTACATTATCTTCATATATTTTTCATGCTTAAAAAATTTCAAGGTGATCAAAGATTAATAGCCATGTCATCAATCAATTGTTTAAATTCAAGTTTTTGTAGTTTAAAGTAACGCATAAAAGATGTGTTTAAATATCAAATGGTAAATTATATCCGATTGGCATGAAAATTGGCATGCAGGTTAAGAACATATAGAAAATGTGATATTGTTGGAATAAAAATCTGATTTTGTATCTCATACAAAACACATAGCGGATGCAACAAACAAGGATCTATTTCATTCATGATTGACAACATGCACTCTGTAAATTTCAGAATTTAAGAACAAGATAGCGTACCTTGGTATGGAGAATTTCAAAACAAAGATTAGAAGCACTTGAGAAAACTTTTGATCTTCACTCCAATTCCACTTTACGCCCAAGATGTGTGGTCTCTCAATCAGTTTCCAAAGGGAGAATAAAAGTGTGTCTCACACTCTTTCTTTTTCTCTACGAAAAATCACATTAAAAAATTCTGTATGTTTCTCCCTTTATAACTAACTGATTATCTAATTGGGCCGGCCTATTGGGCCTTTCCAATTGGGCTTTAGTGTGTGGCTTGGAATGGGACCAAAAGGGACCAATAAGACACTAGCTCCAATGGGCCTTGGGCTTTTCCGTCAACTCTTGACAAGTCCAAAGTTACCATTAATTATATTTAATACCACTATATAAATATAATTGCACTCTAGGTCTTATTAATAAATTATATCCCAAGACTTTATTTTGCACGCAACCCCTTCATAAAATATTCGTAGTAATACAAAGTCATAAATGTAGACTGCCACTTTGTAAATTACTACATCTTATCCTTGAGTACCCGGTTTAATCCTTTAAAGTTATTCATCATATATTTATGAAATCCAATTTCATAAATATATACTTTAGTAATTTCTTACCAAAGTGGTTAGGCCTAACTCTCTGAATAACCAAACCCATTAAACTTATCTCAAGAGAATATTTTGTATTTCTATTAAGAGACTATGAATTCCATCTTAAGAATATATGTTCCATCAACACTAAATGTGGTTGCCCAACATACTGAGGTTTTGACCGTTACTTTAGATCTCACTCCTGATATATCAAAGCAACCTACATCTCATGATCAGGTCCATTATTCTCTCAGGATTAAGAGTTCATGCAAATAGAAGTCGTGAGATTTATTATTCATTTGACAGTCGTTAGGAGAATAATAAATCTCACAGCGGTCCAGTTCAATATGTTTTAACTCTTAAAACATATCAACATATCAACTAGAAGTCACCACTTCCAAGATCAAGACAAATCATCTTAGTTGATACGTTATAGTCTTCGCAGATGAAATGCCCAATTTCATCACCGACTACGAACTATAAATTTTGAGTTTATAAAGAACTTGTGATTTATATCTTCTGTGACTTTTCACATAAATCACATACTATGCATCTCATGAACTATATGATAATGTCCAAATATTCATGTTACCATTATTTTAAATAAGAAATAAACAACTTTATTAAACACAACATTAAGTCATACATAATGTTATACATAGCATCATACAATAGGATTTAAGGGCACATATTCTAACAGATCCAACGGTTGGATTTTCAAAATATGAATTCAACAATAAGTTAATGGTTGATGAAATATTTTTTAGAGTTATATCAAATGTAACTTGAACCCAGCTTTATATTTCTTAATTTAATGTGAATTTTGACAAATCTACCGTTAGATTACAATATCTTCATATATGTTTCATGATTAAAAAATTTCAAGGTGATTAAAGATTAATAGCCATGTCATCAATCAATTGTTTAAATTCAAGTTTTTGTAGTTTATAGTAACGCATAAAAGATGAGTTTAAAGATCAAATGGTAAATTACATTTGATTGGCATGAAAATTAGCATGAATGTTAAGAACATATAGAAAATGTGATCCAATGGTTGGATTTTCAAAATATGAATTCAACAATAAATTATTGGTTGGTGTAACATATTTTAGAGTTACATCAAGTGTAACTTGAATCCAACCTTATATTTCTTAATTCAATGTCAATTTTGACAAATCTACCATTAGATTACATTATTTTCATATATTTTCATGCTTAAAAAATTTCAAGGTGATCAAAGATTAATAGCAATGTCATCAATCAATTGTTTAAATTCAAGTTGTTGTAGTTTAAAGTAACGCATAAAAGATGTGTTTAAAGATCAAATGGTAAATTATATCTGATTGGCATGAAAATTGGCATGCATGTTAAGAACATATAGAACATGTGATCCAACGGTTGGATTTTCAAAATATGAATTCAACAATAAGTTATTGGTTGGTGTAATTGTTTTAGAGTTACATCAAGTGTGACTTGAACCTAGCTTTATATTTCTTAATTTAATGTGAATTTTGAAAAATCTACCATTAGATTACATTATCTTCATATATTTTTCATGATTAAAAAATTTCAAGGTGATCAAAGATTAACAGCTATGTCATCAATCAATTGTTTAAATTCAAATTTTTGCAGTTTATAGTAACGCATAAAAAATAAGTTTAAAGATCCAATGGAAAATTACATCTGATTGGCATGAAAATTAGCATGCATGTTAGGAACATATAGAAAATGTAATCCAATGGTTAAATTTTCAAAATATGAATTTAACAATAAGTTATTGGTTGGTGTAACATATTTTAGAGTTACATCAAGTGTAACTTGAACCCAACCTTATATTTCTTAATTCAATGTGAATTTTGACAAATCTACTGTTAGATTACATTATTTTCATATATTTTCATGCTTAAAAAATTTCAAGGTGATCAAAGATTAATAGTCATGTCATCAATTAATTGTTTAAATTCAAGTTGTTGTAGTTTAAAGTAACGCATAAAAGATGTGTTTAAATATCAAATGGTAAATTATATCCGATTGGCATGAAAATTGGCATGCATGTTAAGAACATATAGAAAATGTGATCCAACGGTTGGATTTTCAAAATATGAATTCAACAATAAGTTATTGGTTGGTTTAATATTTTTTAGAGTTACATCAAGTGTAACTTAAACCCAATCTTATATTTCTTAATTTAATGTAAATTTTGACAAATTTATCGTTAAATTACATTATCTTCATATATTTTTCATGTTTAAAAAATTTCAATGTTATCAAAGATTAATAGCCATATCATCAATCAATTGTTTAAATTCAAGTTATTGTAGTTTAAAGTAACCCATAAAACATGAGTTTAAAGATCAAATGGTAAATTACATCCGATTGGCATAAAAATTGGCATGCATGTTAAGAACATAGAGAAAATGTGATCCAAAGGTTGGATTTTCAAAATATGAATTCAACAAAAAGTTATTGGTGTAGTGTAATATTTTTTAGAGTTACATTAAGTGTAACTTCAACCCAACCCTATGTTTCTTAATTCAATGTGAATTTTGACAAATCTACCGTTAGATTACATTATTTTCATATATTTTCATGCTTAAAAAATTTCAAGGTGATCAAAGATTAGTAGCCATGTTATCAATCAATTGTTTAAATTCAAGTTGTTGTAGTTTAAAGTAACGCATAAAAGATGTGTTTAAAGATTAAATGGTAAATTATATCTGATTGACATCAAAATTGGCATGCATGTTAAGAACATATAGAAAATGTGAACCAACGGTTGGATTTTTAAAATAAGAATTCAACAATAAGTTATTGGTTGGTGTAACATTTTTTAGGGTTACATCAAGTGTAACTTGAATCCAACCCTATATTTCTTAATTCAATGTGAATTCACACAAATCTACTGTTAGATTACATTATCTTCATATATTTTTCATGCTTAAAAAATTTCAAAGTGATCAAAGATTAATAGTCATGTCATCAATTAATTGTTTAAATTCAAGTTTCTGTAGTTTAAAGTAACGCATAAAAATGAGTTTAAAAATCAAATAGCAAATTACATCCGATTGGCATGAAAATTGGCATGCATGTTAAGAACATATAGAAAATGTGATCCAACGATTGGATTTTTAAAATATGAATTCAACAATAAGTTATTGGTTGGCATAGCATTTTTTAGAATTACATCAAGTGTAACTTGAACCCAACCCTATGTTTCTTAATTCAATGTGAATTTTGGCAAAGCTACCGTTAGATTACATTATCTTCATATATTTTTCATGTTTAAAAAATTTCAAAGTGATCAAAGATTAATAGCTATGTCATCAATCAATTGTTTAAATTCAAGTTTTTGTAGTTTATAGTATCACATAAAAGATGAGCTTAAATTACATCCAATTGGCATGAAAATTGACATGCTTATTAAGAATATATAGAACATATAATTCAACGGTTGGATTTTCAAAATATGAATTCAATAATTACTTATTAGTTGGTGTAACATTTTTTAGAATTACATTAGATGTAACTTAAACTCAACCCTATATTTCTTAATTCAATGTGAATTTTGAAAAATCTATCGTTAAATTGTATTATCTTCATATATTTTTCATGCATACAAAATTTCAAGGTGATCAAAAATTAATAGTCATGTCATAAATTTAATATATAATAGCTATGATCATTTTTTTTTTAATTTTTAATAAGATAGAACATGTGATAATTTTTGTTGTGTGGTATTTTTTTTTTTTAGAAAGTTGGGTGGTGATTTTTATTAAGTTTATGTGATTTTTTTTGTTTTTAAATTTTCTTTCATAGCTCATTAATATTAGATTTTTAATATTTTGCATTCATTAACTCACTTAGATATATAGATATGTTTGATTCATGCACAATTACAAAATGCATGACAAAATGGTAATTGCGAGTAAAAAATGGTAACTTATTTACTATAATAATTTATATATTTATTATTATATTTTATATAAATTAAAAAATATATAATTTATATAAATTGTTATAATATATATAAATTATAATTATAATAATATATAATTTATATATATATTTATTATAATAATTCATATAATAATAATTATATATTTTAAATTATATTTATTTAAATTGTAATAAAATATGTATATAAGTTATTATAATATAATAAAATATATTTATTATATATTTATTTATGTAGCTTCAAGTAATTCTTTTATCACTAGTTTAGTGGTGTTTAGCCCGTGTTTTGCCCAAATGGTCTCTAGTTCGAGACTTGACTTTGCTTATAATTTTTTAAAAATTTTAAAACTCTTATTTCAGATTTTAAAACCCTAGATAGCATCATATAAATATGTCTTTTCTTTTCTCTCTAGCCTCTTTGCCTCATAAAAGAAAAAAAAGAAAAAAAAATTCTCTTCTCCCTTTAAATCCCTCTTCAAAACCCTCGCCGTCTCCTCCGCCGCCACTGTCCTTTTCCACCTCCGCTCCCTTCCCTATCCCTTCTCCAAAGGTGGTGGTGGCGGCTCCAACGGCGGCAACGGTGGTGGATTTGGAGGCAACGGCGGCGGCGAGACCGGAAGCGATGGTTTCAACGATTTCTGGAACAAACTCTTGTCTCTGGCGACAGCCAACGCCGACGAGCCCAAAAACCAAGACTGGGACGCTCATGGCCTTCCCGCCAACATCGTCGTTCAGCTCAACAAGCTCAGTGGCTTCAAGATGTACAAAGTCTCCGAGATCCTCTTCTTCGATCGCTCAACCAGATTGGAAATGTTGTTGAAGGGAACACCCAAGTTGCTGTGGTGAAAAGAGAGATGCCCAGACAGGTATTTACATTTTTTTTGTTCTGTACTTCTGATTTAGATATGTAATGGGTATTTGCCTAATTGGTTGTTTTCTTGGATTTTAGTATGAAAACTATGCAATTAGAATTGGTGATTTTTTTTTATTTGTTTATATATTTCTGTGTAATGAGTAATTGCCTAATTGTTGGTTTTAGATTATATATGTGTGTTTCGATTAGCCAATGAACGGCAATGCACTCACCCGTGGTTCTATTCAAAATGATTAATTTTGAATGGTAAAAAAGTGAGATTTTAAATAATGGGAAAATTGGGTATTTCAAAGTTTCCTTATTGTGTGAAGTCTGTGTTGTGTTAATGAGTTCGTGCAAGTTTCTTGTATGAAGGATGTTTGTGCTCTATCTGATGAAATGGTTTAAAAATGTGTAACGAATGTTTGTGGACATTGGTTTGGTTTTTGTATTGGATACATGGTCAGTTTTATTTTCTTGTGTTTTTTTATTGTGCTTTATAGGATAAATTTGTCTTGCTTGTGTAATGGTGAGTGACTAGGAATAATTGGAAATTGCTTTTGGTTGCAATCCAACATGGTTTATCAAGTTATGAAAATTATATAATTTTTAATGCTTTATATCCAATCTAACGTCAATCAGTTGCTGAAGTCATGGAATTTAAATATATTATTATTGTCATACTTTCTTGCTTATGAAATATATTCTATTTTAAAGTTAAAAAAAAAAAATTATTGTTCAAATTTTTTCCTATTGTTTATGCCAATTTAGGTAAAAAAATTTCTTTAGGGAAAGATTAAAGACCAAAAGCACACTGTATGAAATATTTTCCTAAATATTTACAAAAGAAAATTTGAAAGATTTTAAGAAATCAATCAAAGAAGTGAAATGGACGCTGGCTAATGCAGTCATCCAATCATGCAATGATATTAAAGATAAAGGCTCAATCCAACTTTAATATTCGCATGACAACCAACTGTCCCTTGCCAACTTTCAAGCAGGTCAGCATAATCTAAGAGACTAAATAGGGAAAAAAAACACAAACGATCAAATCTCTTTTGGAATTGAGCAATATAGTAAAAGATGATCAATAGTCTCTAGTAATCTAAAAAATGATTAATTACCTTCTGTTTGGTTCCCGAGAAACTTGGGGAAAAAAGTGTGAATGTTTTGTATATTTAAGCAATAGTGAGAAAGGAGAATGGTTACTACATACACACACACTAAATGAGCAGTATGCCTATTTCAATGCATGGATTAAGTAATAAAATAATTGTTAAATTAACAATTTATATTAACAAAGTTTCCTAAATATGAATTTGATTGATCTAGAAATCGTAATAAATAAAAAGAGAAATTTAGCAAGATTGGCAGTAGGACTTATTCCGCTCACATCCATCTACGTTTTGAGTCAAGACATTAGGACAAGAAGTGAAATTTAGACTAATAGGGGAATGTGGCCATTTTTAAATGGTATGTGTAGAGAAGTTTCCTACTTGTGAACTAATAAACTGTGTGGCCCCAATAATATTATTAGCTAGCCAAATTTTATATATATATATATATATATATATATATATATGTATGTATATATGTATGTATATATGTATATATATATATATATACACACAAAAAGTTTGTCATTTTCATCCTCTTCCCCAAGACGGCACCCGAAAATAAGAGGAGTGCAATCTTCATCATTTTTCTTCTTAAAAAATACTAGTAGTTATAATAACAATCTCTCCACATCATATAAGGCTGTGATGCGGCATATCTACTAGATATTATCTAGGAATAATACCAGGCATCTACCATATGTTTTTCGGCATTTCCAAGAGAAAGAAAACCATGCACACCCCACTTTCTGTCTTTCACTATGCATTGCATGCAATGCAAACACCAACTAGGCTCAAGTTACGTCCCCTTCTTTAAATAGTAAGGGTGTAATATCCTCTTTTTTCATAGGGATCACCAGTATCTCAATATATATATGCTCGACTCAACACTAATATTGTTTCCTATTCTAGCTGTAAATTGTAAGTATGATTGCCCTTTTCTTTTCTTTAACTGAAAGTTGGATCAATACTAGTATTTAATGGAGCATTTATGGAGTTTGGCTGCAAGTAATTAATAACACTGTTTGCATATACCGGTTGATACCTTTTGATGTTTTCAAGAATAATGGAAAGTTATTGAGCTAACTGAGAAACCAACAGGTTGAGCTTACATAAAAGCCAAAAGAGTGCAGGAGAAAAATTTATCAAGGCATCCAAGCATTGCAGAAAATGGGAAGCAATGGAAAGCATGCAGCAGAAAGGTACAGTACTTTTTAAAAATTTTTTATATTGAGCTTTTTAAAAAAATCTTGTGCATATAGTAGACTGTTTATTGTAACTTTTAAGTTCTAAGAGTTTTAAAAAAAAAAAAAGAAAATTAAATGGGTTCTTGTGATTTGCGAACCTTGACTTTATGCTGTTGTAGAACACAAGCTAGAGTACTAGTTCATAAAAAAGTTGTCGAAAAAGGTTGTTCTTATTTATCCCAAAAAATAAAAAATAAATAAAAATGTTTGTTTCTTTGAGATTTAATTTCTCAGTTAAAATGTTTTTGTTAAACTAGTTAGTTAGTTTGCGTGTGTCTTTTGAGACATGTGGAGCTTATGGGTGGGAGGTAGAAAGTGTAAACGCAAAGTGCATCAGAAAACTTCTACTTTTTGGATTTATTGTCTTTGTTTTTAAGATTGAAAGATATTTGTTGTTGTATATGTGTGGGGACATATAGTTTTGAGTATGGAACTTATGTGTTTGGAAGACCCTTTAAACTTTAGAAATAGTTACAGTTGATCTTAGTCCACATAATTTAAAAGTTTGTGGTGGCTATTGTTATAAAATTTTAGCCTATATAAATGATCAAAATTGAGAAGAAAGGCTGAGAGCCACATGTTCCATGGAAACAGAAAATAAAATGGCTTCATATTAGGCATTAGGAATTGCTATGAATTTGAAGTCATTGGAAACTGCTGAAATGTGGGCAAGGCTAGGATACATCCTACAATTACTACCTTGATGAAAGATCTACACTTGAATGTGTTGAAGGATTTGTGACTTCCTTTGCTTCATATTTTAGTTTCAGCTCAAAGCATAATGAAGCATCCTATCTATAATAACTGAATTTCCTGCATATAAGATTGAATTATCTTGCAGGGTATTCCCTGTTTCAGTAAATATGGCCTTTTATGTTTCTCTGCATTAGAAAGTTGCTGGTTTAGTTAAATTTATGAGTGAATGACTTCTTTTATAGATTATTGAAATAGGTTGGAGTCATCCACAAGGTCTTATTACAGGTTATTTGTAATAGAAAGGTGGTTTTAGAATCCAGGGGGAAAAAAAAAAACCTATAGTGGCAGGCAAAAACCGCCGCTGAATGACTAAAATTATGAAACCTATAGTGGCATTTATTGCCCACCGCTAAAGCTTCAAACATATAGCGGTGGGTGAAACCGCTGCTAAAAGGTACATAGGGCAAGTTGTACATGAAGCCCTATAGCGGCGCTTGTTGACCGCCGCTAAAAGGCCACTTAACCCGAATTGCAATCTCATATAGTGGCGGTTTTTAGCCTGCCGCAATAGACTAAAAGTGCCAATAAATGGCAGATATATTGCGGCGTTTTTTGTTACCGCCGAAATAGAGCTATTGCGGCGCTGCAATGCTGGTGGGTAGAACTGCCGCAATAGGCCACATGGACCTTTAACAGCGGTTTTGGCCCGCCGCAATAGTCCAGTTTTTTTCTAGTGTTTCCCAAGCGAACTATCCTCCAAAGGAATCGCTATCCATTGGTCTTATTCTGTTAAATCTAATCCAAATGACCAATACATAAAGGTCCTTCACAACTGCTCCACAATTCAATCATTGCATCACAGTCCCTCTTGACAAGTAATTTATTTATCTTTTGCTTACCTTCACACATATCTTTCTTTCATGAAGTATTTTGACATGATATTCCACCACAATAAATACAAATTATTTAATACAAAAAATATGATATAAACTCAAAAAAAAAAAAATGTAAAAAGTAAATTATTATTAGGGGTGAACACATGCTATTTTTATTATGTACATAAAAAGTAAAATCTCTTTAATAGTTTGAGAAAGTTAATTCTTATGTTAAATGAGTGTGTATTTATTAGGGTGAGATACTCCTCACTTGAATTGTGTTATGTAAGTACTATTTTTATTACGTACTAATTATAATAAGTCATCTTTAATAGATTTTGAAAAAAGTTAATTCTTTTAATAGGTGGATTGTATTTATTAGGGTGCACAAAATACACAGCAACTATATTCTATGAATACTATGTTTATTATGTACCAATTATAGTAATTCATTTTTAAAGGTTTGGAAGAAAGTCCATTCTTATATTTGGTAGTTTGTATATATTAGGATGGAGTACAACTCAGTTGTATTCGAGGAATACGTACTAATTATAATAAATCATCTTTAACAAGTTGTGGAAAAAGTTAGTAATTCTTTTCTTAAGTGGATCTTGTACTTATTAGGGTAGAAAACACAAATGAAAAAAAAAAATATATATCAATTATTTTATTTAAAAACCATAAGGGGACCCTCTAATTATGATGGCCAGCCATCATATTTGGATTTCATGGGTTTGGAATACTTAAACTTCATAGTCTTCATTTGAGAGTGTTGCACTGAAACTACTGACTATTAATGATTGAAGAATCAGAGTAGCAATGAGTGATGACATATGGTCTTTTGAATTATAGGTCATAATTTTAGAAGTTTTAAAACTTGTTGTCTTGAGGACATGAAAATTAGACAATTATTCATATATAGTTCTATCTAAATGGTTCTATTAGGCAATTATATATTACACAATACTAATACTACTTACGTTGAGTACACTATATAGAAGATGTTTGGATTTTGGAATCTCAAAGTAGGGCTCATATTGCTTGTGCATTCTTGCCTTACATTTCTCTTCATGTCTTTTGAAGTGCGGTCTATTCAAAGTAATGTATTTTCAACAACACATAACACCAAAAAAAAAAAAAAAAAAAAGGAACCAAACCAAAAACAAAAACCATAAATGGCTAGAGAGAATATCAATTATATAAAACAGGTTGTTGTTTTTATATAAAATCAGTTTGTGTCTCACATTAAATCACACAATTATTGAATAACAATGAATGGAAAAAATGAAAAAGCCATTTAGACAAGAGAAAATCAAACTTTTCTGTCATTGGTTTTTGCAATTGCATGCATGATGCATCTATAATTTAGTAAAGTAAGTTATTATTTTTAAGCTAAAATTTTTAATTACACCCGAAGTTCAATCTCATTTTCATTTCACCTCCTTAAATTTAAAATTTTAGATTTTCATCCCTTACATTATAAGTAGTTATCATAAAATCCCATAGTTTAGATGGTTAAGGTAATGTGGATTATGAATATATCTACACTTTGCAACGAAGTTCTGAAATCTGCCTTTTCTTTGGCACCTAAAGGTCAATTTGCCCCTTCAATCTCGATATGAAATGTAATCATTCAATTAGTATAGGAGGCTAGATAACTAAAAAATTTCTTCCATGGTCAATAATCATTTTGTGAATAATAATAATAATCGTCACATCAACACACTTCAAAGGCACATAGAGTAAACTTGCCGCCAACCAATAATGATAATATCATTGGTGAAGATTGGTCTGGTTTGGCAGCAAGGGCTTTTCCTTGTTCTTGACCTTTATTGGCTTCCTGGTGATGCAAATACGATGCTGCTGACTTGGTTGACTAGCACTCTAGCAGAGAAAATTGCATCCAAAATTCATTAACAATGTTACATTTATATTCCATTGGTCAATAATTTCAATGAGTATTAATAAGTTCATAGAAATATTTTGTCAGAAGGAATCTTGATTTATTTATTACGAATGTGCCTTCCTGTCTCTCATCCTTGCTGGCTTCATCAGGCAACCTCCCCACATTTTTCCATACCATTAAAGGGAGAATTATAGTACACAAGTGCATTACAAAAAACTAGCTAGAAACCGGTAGTAATAGTATTATGGCAACTATGCTGGCACTTTACCTACAGACCAAATGTCTTTCACAATAACATGAGGAACCCAAAAAATATCACAAAACAATCCATTTTGATTTAGAAAGCAATAGGTTGCAAGCCGGGTGCTATCCATCCAATCCATGACACATTCCTTCTTGATGGTTTGCATTAGTCCTTTGCTATCCATGATGAACAAAACATTTTGAAAACCTTGTGCTTTGGCAGCCAATCTAGCTTCAATAATAGCCTCCAAAAGAGCTCCAATGGCTATTCTAGAAGTAGTGCTTGCTACTCCAAAAAACACCTTTTCTCCCTACAAAGTTAGTGCTTCATATAAAATACCATATCTACATTGTCTCCTATTCCTAGCTGTTGCAACTTTGATGATTAAGTTCCAGTCCCTTGCTGCAGGCTGCTGCCTTGTGGTGGGACTTCTGCTATCGCTTCTTCTCAGAGGCTGACTGCTTGAGAGAGAGGCCTTATACTTGCAAGAGAAATTTTGAGCAAATAGCCCATAGAGTGATAAAGGCATCCTACAAATAAGACATAGAGTCCAAATCCCTCAATTCCTTGAAATAATTTGTTTCAGCCAAATTGGAATAGACAGGTTAGTAAAATCTGAAGTATGGATGGCTAGAGTGGTTCCATGCCAACAGGCCCTTGTGAATGGACGAAGAAGGAAGAGATGGGTTAGACTTTCCTCCTCCTCATTACACATTGGGCATAGATTTCCATTGGATATACCCCTAACATGAAGATTATGAAAAGTTAGCAGACAATTGTTTAAGAGTTTCAAAATAAAATTACTGATCTTCAATGGAACCTTAATTTTCCAAAAAGATCTCCAACAACCCAAATGAGCTTGAGAAAAACTATATTGGCCAGCATTCTTCCTACTTAAAATGTCACAGGCTTTGTGCACTTGATACTCCCCATTATTGGAGAATTTCCAACAGAGTTTATCTTGTACAATATTCGTCTTGGAGATAGGGATTTGAAGGATTTTTGAAGCTTGATGAAATGGATATAAACTCCTAACCAAATCAGCCTTCCAAGTCCCATAATCATGATCAATCAAATCTCCCACAGTGCCTGTAGTGAGTTGAGGCTGGTGTGCACTCAAACTTGAATGGGAAACCAATCCTTATGGTTTAAAGGGATGTTATACCCATTCCCAACCCTCCATTTTCCTTCTCTCATGAAAGGATATTCAGCTTTGATGATATTTCTCCAAACCCATGAATGGTGGGGCTTTACCCTATACTCTTGAATAGAACTAGTAGGAAAATATCTAGCCTTAACAGTTTTAGCAAGGAGAGAGTTAGGATTCTGACGTAACCTCCAATATTGCTTGTTTAGCATAGCCTGGTTCATGTATTTGAATTTCTTAAGCCCCAATCCACCCAATTTCTTAGGCTGGCTAATCCTATCCCAATTAATGAGGTGCAATTTCTTTTCTCCATAATCATGACCCCACCAAAAAGCACGAATAATAGAGTCCATTTTACTACAAACAACATTTGAAACTTTAAAGCAAGAAAAAGAGTATAAAGGTAAAGATTGAAGAACAGAAACAATTAAGGTTTTTCTACCAGCTTGAGACAACAACTTAGTTTTCCAACCTTGTAATTTTGCTTGCAATTTGTCAATAAGAAATTGAAAGTCAGCAATCCTTTTACCTCTCAGTTTGAACTGAACACCAAGATATTTGCTAGGTTGTTGAACTAGATTGACCTTGAGGGAATTAGCAAGTCCTACCTACTCATGTTTGGAGAACAAAACACATCAGACTTAGCCAAATTTATAGATTGACCAGAGATGGAACAATACCATTCTAGGATGCTTTGGAGGTTTTGAATAGAATTCTTATCTTTCCTGAAAAAAAGCAAATAGTCATTAGCAAACAATAAGTGGGAGAAAAACAAGCCATTTTTGCCAACTTTGATGCCTCTGATTTTCTTTAGGACCTCAGCATGGGTTAAAGAAATGGATAAAATATTTGCACATATGAGGAATAGATAAGGTGACAAAGGGTCTCCTTGTCTTAGAACTTGAGATGGTTTGAAGAACTTAGTCATACTTCCATTGATCAACAAGGTATATTCAACTGATGTAACACACTCCATGATCCACTTAATCCACTTGGGATCAAACCTCATAATAGTTAGAACAGCCTTTAAAAAACTCCAGTTAACCCTATCATAGGCTTTAGACATGTCAATTTTCAAAACCCCATATTTATCCCTCTTCCCCCTTTTTTTCCTAATCACATCAATAATCTCGTGGGCCAACAGAATATTATCAGTGATATTCCTACCCTTTTTGAAGGCATTTTGATAAGGAGTAATAATACTATCCGTAATAGGCTTCAGTCTATTGACAAGAACCTTTGAAATGGTTTTATAAAACACATTGCAAAGACTAATAGGCCTAAAATGTGACACTTCTTCAGGGTTAGGAAGTTTTGGGATGAGAGTAATAAAGGTGTGATTAAAAACCTTACGAAGGGAACCAGAATGGAAGAAAGCTTGAATAGTTCTATAAAAAAAAATAATAATAAATAAATGGGGATAGACTAAAGTAATAAATAGAAGTTCACCATCGGTTTCAAATCTGCCTCATTCTTATGTGCAAAATTAGCTACAAATTTGACCTATCTACTTACTTCTACCTACAAAATATATTTATGTAGGTTCTTATTCGTTGTGCAGAAAAGTATTTCTTATAATATTATAATTACAACAACCTAAAAAAAATTAGTTTTACCTATTATCTAATTTATGGATTTTTTTTTACCTTCTTAATATATATCATCACCTTTCATACATTTTGAGGATTATGACAGAATATATTTTAATAATGTCATTAAATATCCTTATACTAATAAGGATACAATATAAATTTACTTATATGTTTTTTGGAATATCTAAGCATCTCAATGGCTAGTTTCTTGACATTTCATAATTTTGTGTTTCATTGTAATTTGATGCAACTTGTTGGTGGTTTAATAGATCCTGAGGATGTACCCGAAGCTGGAGAGGATAATGTACCCAATAAACGTGGGCCTAACCGGTTTGACGATATTTGGAATATGCCACCGGGGAGTAGAATAAACCATTCTTGCAAGTAAATAAAGCGGGTCAGCCGGTTGGGAAAAATGATAGGTCTTGGGCATGGTGGCTGGGAACTGTAGCAAGAAGGCATGACATGTTCCCAATCAATTATGTTCATTGGCCTTCAGTGGCACAATAATACAAGAATCGGTGTTGGGAAGCCATTCAGGTTTTAGGCAAAAAGCTACAGTAAAAAGGGTTTCTTTATTACTTGTTTAAAGCTTTATGCAAGTTTGTTATTATGTTGAAAATGTGACATTTGTTAATTCAACTTTACACATGGTATATACTCAAGGAAAATATTACTTGCAAAATGCAAAAGTAATAATGGGGATGTGAGAGAGAGAGAGAGAGAGAGAGAGAGAGAGAGAGAGAGAGAGAGCTGAGAGCTGAGTTGGGCAAGTGTAGCCATGAGCTCAGGAGAGTCAAACAAATCCAAGTAAGGAGGAGTATCAGAGTTGACAGGCTTGTGAAGAAACATTTCTTGGGAGTTGGGAAAGGAACGGGTCTTTAGGGTTGAATGGGGGAATGGGGATTTTGGATTTGTTTTGGGCATTAATGGCACAAAGGGTAGTCCTCAAATTTCTGAAACTACCCATTGTGCTTCTTCTTCTAAGAAACTGTGATAAGGAAGTTGAAGTTGAGGGAAGTGAAGAGGCCATTGGAAAGTGTAGAGGAGTGGTGGCCATGGTGTGTTTTTTTGGGTTTGTGTTTTTGTTTTTTGTGTGGTGAAAATCAGATAAATTATATGGTTCTTTTTTTATTTTTTGTTTTGAGATGGGATGCACGGACGCGGCAAAATGGGCACCGCACCCGCGTCCGACACGGGGTGTAGTTGGTGAGGTCGTTGCCCGCGTGTCAGCTCCGTGTCTAGTTGTTTTTTTTTTTTTTTTTTCCCTTTTCCCAACATACGACAACTCGGGCTGATTTGCATCGAATCGGGCCAATTTGTTCTGTATCGGTTAAAACCGCTAAAACACACTGAGTTAGGCTGTACCAGCACCGAACTAACGTGGCTGAGCGCGGTGCGGATGGCGACAGAGGTCTTCCTGGAGCCGAACCAATCATCGATCTTTAGCTTTCGCTTCCTAGTTTCCTTGTTAGTAATGAGATCGAAATCCAAGTTCAAGTGCTTGAAATTTCTGACAAGCTTGCCACGTGGGCCTACCACCTTGATAACCTTAGCGTTCACCTTAATCTTGACCCCACTTGGAATGTCAATGATCTCTAATGACAAGATGGTCTTCATTTTTTTGGCTCTGTTTGTCTCTAGCTGAGGCACTGAGAAAGAAGAATGGTCGAGGAAGCAGCCAAATACCCTAAATGAAATGTTTATATATATTTATATAGAGAGAGAAAGTAAACCTAAACGACTAAACCCTTTGGGCTTGTATTCATTATCTATCGGCTAATTTTTGTTGAGATAGTGGAAAAACAATCTAAGCTACTTGGGTTAGTAGTTCTAAAAATTAGCCCAAAAAGTATGCTTAGCAATATATTAAAAATATAAATAAAAATATTTTTAGAAAATTTTTAATTGCCCTACCTCGCCACATTCGCACCATACTTTTTCAAAAATTGCCGAGTCCCACACTCGCACCCGAATCTGAAAACGCACTTGTGCTACATAGATTTTGAGAAGCAAAAAGAAATGGAGTAGTGAGGAAGATTGTGGATGGTGGGTCGGATTGTGGATTTGTCTGAATGGGTCAATCTAAACACACTATATACATGGACGGTTGTTTATCAAATATCAAAATTAGATTTTTTTTTGGGATAAGTATTTTTATATATGGCTTGATTATATTTAGTTTTAAAAGTGCTATTATTTTGCTAGTAACATATCCAAACAAATTAAGTTTGTTATTATGTTGAAAATGTGACATTTGTTAATTCAACTTTACACATGGTAGGCATGGTGGATAATTCCTGCACTGTCATGAGTTGGAAAGTTGTGGAGGGGCCACAAAGCAGAGTTAAAGGAGAAGTACTGCAAGTCGGGATTCCTAAAGAAGCTTTACTTGAGCTATCACTGCCGGAAGTTAATGACAATCAATTTCATGTCTTGGTGTAATACTATTTTTTGAGAAAGGCATGATAGTAATAGTTATAGTATTATAGATGTTTTGCTTTTATAGGTTCCACACTCAACCGTATTATATATTATCTTGTTATTGTAATTGGTAGTGACTTTGTTGAAATGTTCGTAGGAACTATCTAAAGATAACAAAGAGCGGCGCGGGAAGCAGACGGAGCTGCATATGTTGGGATCTAGAACCTATGCCTTGATGGCAGATACCATTGTAAGAACAACCTTATATGTATATTAATAACATGCAAAAATTAACAAAGCTTATAATATGTTGTGTTCTATAGTAGAAATAAATGTGATTTGACACCATTGAATTGACACCCTTGCTTTAATATGCTGAATGTACTGACCATGTTGAAGGCAAACAAGGAAGGTAGGCAACTAGAGAGAGGTGATATGTATGAAGTGGCGTATTCTCACCATGATGGTACTGCTGTGAATGCAATTGCAGAAGCGAACATTGTAAGTTTGTAACAAACTATATTAGTATCTTGAATGTATTATATTTTGAGTTGGAAAAAAGTTCTTTGATGGCGGAGAACTATTTGAGATTGAAGCTGCTGGTTCATATTATCATTACAGGTGCTATAACATATGACCATGTGCATCTTCATTATTTGTAATGACCATGTGCTTGGTTTTGCATGGCTTATGAATTGTATGTAAGGTACATATGCAGGAACTAGAGTATGCTATGTGCTCCATAGAGGTTTAATATAGTAAGATGCATGTATTGGTGTAGATGATAAATTAAGGTCTTAAAGTTAAATTTTTTTGGGAGTGATAGGCCACAAATGCGTTGACCCCTTGTGATGAATTAAGTTGATTAATTAGCCAAATTATTAATTAATCAAATTAACATGCAAATAGCGTGGTAGCACAAACAAATCACCGATAAACTAAAGTATGCAGCGGAAATTAAATTGATACGGTGATTTGTTTACGAATGAAAAAAAACCTACCTAACAAAAATCTCACCGGGTGATTTAAGGTCACCACTCTCAAAACTCCACTATTATCACAACAAGTGGTTACAAATAAAGGAATTCCAAGTACCTTACCAACCTACAGTTGAACCCTTACCTCAATACTCAATTGGACTTGTTCTGTAGCGACAGTTTCTCCTTTTGATGCATGGCTCCCAGTATTTGACTAACCAATTGCGCAAATCCCAGTACATGACTTTAATCACCAACTAGAGAGAGAGTTGTTGGCTGCAAAGTTCTTCAATTTATCCACACGATGAACATCAAGAAGATGCTTGGTTACAAAACCCTACGGTGCACATTACACAGCAACTTCTTCATAAGAGAGATGAACTAGGGCACGAACTTTGTCTCAGATCACAAATTGCTTGAATAAGGATTTCTCAATGCTTGTGCAACTTGTGTACACTTTGACGGTCCTAAAAATAATCATTTTATATGTCTAGGGTTAGAAGAAAAGAAGTCTCAAAGACATATGTACGGATTGGAATCAAAACAGAACTTAAAATATGTTTTTCTTAAATCTCAACAGTTAGATGTGTCGAGGTGTTGTCGAGCAGCTGTCGAGCCTTCTGGCTGAATAGTTTTTTAAAGCTCGACAAATGCAGCTGTTGAGTTCGGTGTCAAGCTTTAAAATCTGACACTTGTTCAACTTGAATCTGGGACAACTTGCATAGCTTTAACACTTGATCTTGAAACCTTGTTTCTTGAAGTATTAAAATCATCCTAGAGCTACCCAAATACAAGCTGAGTGCGTTTTGTCAAAGGATAAGCCAATTACATAAAACAATGACATATGGTCAAAACACAATGAACCACATATGTCCTAACAGGGAGCTTCTATCAAAACACTAGTTGTATTTATTAAATATTTGCAAGCCCTTTGTTTATTTGGGAACTTCTAGATTCTTGGGGCTAAAAATTATCCATAAAAAATAAAGAAAATTTAATTGTCTAAAGGCCCCATTTTTGGGCTATGTTTATAAAACTGTTTCTTAAATGTGTTTGTATATGAACTAGAAAACTTCTAGGTTCAAAACATTGTAGTTCTTCAGATGTTGGTTTCGCTATTCTAACATGCTTAGATATTTGATGGAAACTCTTAAGGACAAAATATATATGGTTTGGGTTCTAAGTACACATGGTATAACTCTAACCCAACTTTTTTTTTTTCTTTATAATAACTCCAACCCAACTTATATATATATATAGAAGCATATTACTCATGTTGGCATGTGTATTATTTCCCTTGTTGCTAATATGTTGTCTTGTTTATTTGTGAGTACTAGGTGAACATGAGAGAGCTTATGGCAATGGGGTCATAGTTGCAGGGAGACAAAAATTGAGGTTGACATACTTTAGTAGCCTGATGATGCATTTGGACATGTCATTAGTCCAAAGAGAGGTGGTCGTGTCAGAGGGTTAGGCTTTGGTCCAACTCCCTCTAGCAATTGTGCAAGTTCAATGGATGATAAAACACCACCTCCAACCTCTACTACAACCGACCAAAGGGTTAAAGAGTTGTCTACTCAAGTAGAAGCAATGAAGGAGAAATGCACTCGTTATGACGTCATTGAAGCTGAAGTGAGGTTAATGGGGAGGATGTTGACCTAACTGTACTCATCGTTTCCCACTATGTCTATGGTAAGAAGTTTGAATTACAAAGTATGTTGTGTGTCATATTTATTAGATATATGCATGTGCGTGTTTATCAAATTTGGTAATGTAGATTGTAGCTCCATGATAACGGCAAACACCATGCTTTCCTTTCCTTCAAAACACAGTAACATCTTTAATAATCCAAAATCTGTACCATGTAAGTGGAATGCCTCATTGAACAACTCATTGAAGATTATATCCATTAGGGTTAGATATAGTACAATTGTGTCTCTTGTTTAGTGCAATCTCTATCTATGCCTATTATTTATGTATGTCTTAGTTTTACTTAGGTTTCAAATGGATCAACGGCTCTCATGTAAAATAAGTTGATGTCGTCTTTGTTGTGGTTAGTAGCAGAGTTTCACTGTGTCACAAATTTCATTCAAAGATGCAATCTTGTTGAGATATTATAGAGCAAATGGGTTTTTAGAAGTTATCTTGAATTTAAAGTCACCCCATAATTTTTATTTAATTTTTTATGTTTATTAAATTTTCATTTTAACTTATTTTAGTTATTAACTTTATTGTGGTTTTGTGACTGGGAGCTTGGAAAACATTTTCCTTTTCTATATTTTGATAGTTGTTTGGTACTTATTTGTAACTGATCACTTATTGAATCTTTTGCATAAATTGCTCACTAATAACTTTTTGAGAAATTTATTGAGACTAATACCAAGAAAATTTTGATGAATAAGATTTTTTTTTTTTTTTAATTTGTATGTGAAAATATTCATAAAATTCTCAAACGGAAATTCATTTTGAGTATAATTTTGATTGGCTACCTACCTTCAAATCTCCCTTGAGAACTCAAGTGGGTGGCTAGCTATGGACACAACAGAGGAGATACCTTTTTCCCAAAACCAAGTGTCGACTGTCTTGGAGCTATAGCTTTGATAATTGCCATACAGCCGCTCAGGAATTAGTTTCCTTTTAGCAAAATAAGACAATTGGGTTTATTTGAATTTGAGAACGAAGTAGAAGAGAGGGGAAGGAAGGATGGATAGACATAAAATATTGTGATTTTTAAGGCATAGTAATTGATTGATACTAGGGAAGTTTGCTTTTATGTACTGGTTGAAGAATGGTGTCACTTTTGCTAAGTAGTTTTTAGTTTGTTAATTATGAGTGACTTTATGAGTAAACTGAATAAGTTGGATAAGGCAACATGAGAGTGCCCACTTGAAGGAAATAAGTTTGAAAGATGTAACTTATTTAATTGAACTTATTTAAGGGTTCTGGTAATATAGAATGTGATATCTAAAACATTTTTCTCATATAACTTAATGTATTGCTTGGTTCTTTTTTAGGAGAGTTAAAGTTAAGGTTTGAACTTTTCCTCTACACTGTTATATATATGTTTGCCATAGTGTATTTTTTAGTCCACTTGGCTTATGTAAAATATGGACTCTTTTTGTTAATTGCAGTTATACTTTTATCTAAGTTGGTCATATTTAGCCTGACAAATAAATAAAAATAAATTCTCTCCTTAAACAAGCACTAGTCTAAAGACTTGTTTTACTTTGTGGGGAGCTACTCTGGCTTGTCTTTTATGAACCATTTGGAGGGAAATAAATTTGAGAGTTTTTGAAGGAACAGAATGTTTGAATGCTTAACTGAAATCTCAAATTTTGAGTGTGTTTTAATTGCTAATGTGGCACTTGGTAGTAATACTAGTGATATTGTGTCATTCAGCTACTAACTTTGTTGTTTAGTACACTAATCTATTGTGTGTTTCTTAATTCATAGGATGGTGACGGCAATTCTGCAGTGGATGTCCAGTTTCCCGATGCTCAGCGCTTATCATTTGATGATACGTAGTAGGCGATACTTTGGGCCCTATTTCAAAGTAGTTATTGTGACATTTTGATATTTATAATAAAGTTTCAAACTTTGATATATATACATGTCATAGTTGGAAACTTTATTATAACATTCTAGACAATTGGAATGTATTCTTTTGTATATAGTTAGAATGTAGTCTTTTGTGTAGGACATTCTACATAGTTGTGTAGAATGTATTACTTTATTCATAACATTCTAGACATTTGGGATGTATTATTTTGTGTATAGCATTCTAAACATTTGAGATGTAAATATTGATATGGTGTAATTAAATATATTTAGTATGTTAGTCTAATGTGGTATTGTATTGTTATTGGAGAATATGAATTGTGGTTCATTATAGTTTCCATAAAATATGTATTGGAAAATATGTATTGCAGGTACATTATAGGTGCTAAAAAAATATAAATTTTTTTTTAAAAATGACCTATTGTGGCGCTTTAAAAACCGTTGGAATAAGATATGGGCATATGCCCTATACCGGCAGTTCTCAAAGCGCTAGTATAGGCAAAGCCTATTGTGGCGCTTTCAAAAGCGTTGGTATAGGCCTTTTTAATTATATTCATTGAAGACCTATACCAACGCTTTTGAGACTACTGGAATAGGTACTGCCTATGCTAGCACTTTTAAAAGCACTAGTATAGGTTGTATTTATATTTCCGTAATTACCCTACAGGGGCGGTTATGAAACTGCTGGTATAGATAGACCTATATCAGCGCTTTTTAATTAAAAAAAAAAAGTGCTGGTATAGGCCCTGAAATCTGCCAATACAAGCTTTCAAAGCTATTGATAAGAGTTGTCCTAGCATAAATAAAAACGTCGGAACATGGTCTGAAAAGTGCTAGGACCTATCCTGACGCTTTTGAAAAGCACTGGTATAGGTTCGACAACTCTATACCGACTGTCACTATATGGCAGTTTGAAGCACTGGGAGAAAAAATGCTAGGATAAGAATTTTGACCATATTCTGGCGCTTTTTGGGGCTATCCCAGTGGTTTTGCAAATGTTGGGATAGCCCCATTTTTTTGTAGTGCTGGTATGAAGCTTCAATGATTAATTCAAGCAAGTCATATACAACTAGTACGAAATCAAGTGATCTATCTCACTTGTAGAAACGAATATATATGACTCCTCACTAATGTGATTAATTAATTGAAAGCTTTTCATTTGGCTTCCAATTTTCATACTTTTGATAAAAAACAACTCAGATTTTTGAGAAGTGATGCCATAAACTTTTTGATAGAACTTTGACGGATTAGCCTTTGGCTTTGGCATCACACATTTCAATACAAGTTGTTTTCCCTTTTTTCTAGTCAAATACTAGTGTGTGTGACGCTCAATATCTCTTTTCGAGATTTGATAATGATTCACCTATAGGCGAAAACATAAAAGTAAATGTGAGGAGATATATAAGCACAAGTCTATGCAAGTTTCAAGATCAAACAAGACTATTGAATAGTCATTCATGTCAAGCTTGAAAATCTATTTACAACAATCAAAACGTATGATAGGCCAAAAATGTATTGAGCCCTTGTGATGAATTAATTGATTAATTACCCAAGTTAATTAATTAATCAAATTAGAATGCAATGTACGTGGCAGCACAAATAAATCACCAACTAACATATAATGTAGTGCAAAATAAAGTTGACGCTGTGATTTGTTTACGAATGGGGAAAACCTTCGAGGCAAAAACCCTACTGGGTGATTTTAAGGTCACTACTCCCAAGAATTCATTATTATCACAACAAGCGGTTACAAGTAAAGGAATCTCAGTACCTTATACTAACCTACAGTTGAACCCTTACCCTAATACCCAATTGGACTTATTTTGTAGTGACAATTGCTCTTTTTAATGCACGACTCCCAATAAGTGACTAACCAATAGATGCGGGAATCTCAGTATGCGACTTAATCACCAACTTGAGACGGATGTTGGCTGTAAAGTCCTTCAGTTCATCATACGATGAAGATCATGAAGCTCCTTGGTTACAAAACCCTACGGTGTACAAACACAGCAGCTTCTTCAAGATGAACTAAGGCAAACTAGGTTTTCGGTTACAATTTGCATTAATACAGCTTTGCTTCACACTTGCGCAACTGTGCTTACTATAATGGCCCTTAAAATAATCCTTATATATGTTTAGGGTTGTAAAAAAAGAAAGCCCAAACACATACTCACGGATTGGAATGAAATCAAAATTGAAAATTTGATTTTCATAATTCTCGATAGATACCCTATCTACGAGCAGCTGTCGAGTTTCAAGCTGAAATAGTTTTTTAAGCCTCGATAAATACTAGCTGTTGAGCTTTAATGAATAGCACTTCTTCACTTGTTTCTTGAACAAACTTGCATGACTTTAACACTTGAACTTGAAACCTTGTTTCTTGAAACATAAAACACATCCTAGATCTACCTAATTACAAGTAAAGTGCGTTTTGTCAAAGGATTAGTCAATGACATAAAATATTGACATATGTTCCTAACATGATTCACATATGTCCTAACAACATGGATTTCTAGATGTCGCTCACACTTAGAAAATGTGCATACATAACAAGTTAAGCTCTTAAATGTACTATATCATTAGTACTGAGGTACTAAGCCTAACTCACATGTGATATATACAACACAAGTGATTAAACTTTTTGAGATTTTTCACTTTTTATGGGTTTTTGAAATTTTTAACACACTAAAAAACAGAATAAGCAAAGTAAGATCAACAAAACAACAATCAAAAACTTGAAAAAGAAACACACTACAAACCGGAAGCAATGACACATGAAGATTGCATATGTCATGATGCATGAACCTATAACCCTAAAACATTGGAAGAATTAATGCATGGACATAGAGAGTGATCATACATGAGTACCTTTCTTCACCCACACTATACGAGTGTTTTGGGTGAGATCCTTAGCTGGAGGGGTGCAATTGACATAACTTTCAAACCTCGGGGTGAAGCTAGTAAGGCATAATGAAATATTCTTCAACATCTCCAGTGAGTTTTCCCTCATTTTCTCCTTTAGCTTGTGCTCCCTTTGGCATCCTTTTTGAATTTTCTTGGCCATGCATAAAATCAGCCATTTTGAGTGCTTGAAGCTTGAAGCAATTTGGCCTTGTGTGCCCTTGCACGCCACAATGATGACAAAAGTGATTCACTTGAGGTCCCCTTTGATTTTTGGGTAATGACTTCCCTTTATCCTTTGGTTTTGTACCAATGGTTCTCTTTGCAACAGCAGGGGTCTCAATCTCGGGCTTCTCCATTTTGGGTTTCTCTATATTTTTGGCTGATACAAACCTCACTTCCTTTTTGGATTCGCTACTTGAGCTTCCTTCGCCGGTATAGCCTAGACCGATCTTGTCATGTGAAAAGTTTTGAGAAGAAAGCACGCTGTCAAGTTTCTTGGTGGAAATGCACTCCACTTTGACATTAGCTTAAATAATTTCAAGTTCAAGAAACTTGATTTTTGAATAGGCTTCCATCAATTCTCCCTTTAGCCCTTCAACTTCACACTTTGCCTCCTTAAGTTGCACAAGTGTGCACTTATGCTCTTATTCAATTTTCTTCATCTTCTTAACGGCGTTGTTTGCAACCTTGGCATATTTGCCACAATCTTCTAGTAGTGCACTTTATACTTCTTGAAGGTTCTTCTCACCTTCGTTGAGGCATACATCCTCATTTTCCAAACCTTCAACTTCCTCACCTTCCAAATGCACACCAAGCTCATTAACGAAATTGCTCAATTCTTCACTAGAGTCAACTGCAATGATTGCCATGAAGGCTGAAGTTTCCCTCACTATCACACTTTCCTTCCGTAACGAAATTTGAGCTTTCAGAATCACTAATGGTAGTGGCAAACACTTTACGCGTTCCTCTCAAGTAGTTTGGACATTCCTTCTTGAGATATGCATGGCCATTGCATTCATAGCACATGAGTGTTTGAGTGAATGTAGAATCCTTCTTAAACTCCCTTTTGTCATTCTTTAAGGATGAGAACTTTCCTTTGCCAAATGACTTCCCATTGTTCTTCATTTTGAGAAATTTCTAGAAGTTCTTCGCAAGAAATGCCACCTCCTTTTCTATGTTTTCTTCATCGAAAGAATCACTCACTCTCTCATTTATAGTTTTAAGAGCAAGTGATTTGCTGGACTTGTGAAAAGGTAGTCTGAGCTCATATGTTTGGAGAGATCCAATGAGTTCTTGAATCTTTATCTCATCCAAATCTTTACTCTCCTCAATAGCTGTGACCTTAGCTCAGAAGCTTTTGGGTAAGGATTTTAAAATCTTTCTCACCACCTTAGCATATTTAATCTTCTCCCCAAGATTAAGCTTGGCAATCACTATCTCGTTCAGTCTCCCATAGAAGGAATTAAACGACTCATCGTCGCTCATCTTAACTTCCTCAAATTGAGTAGTGAGCATTTGAAGCTTGGTGTCCTTGACCTTCTTGGTACCTTTGTAGGTTGTTTCAAGAATGGTCCACGCCTCCTTGGAGGTCTTCACATGCGGAATCCTATGGAACTCATCAGTAGAAACACTACAGAAAATAGCGTTAATTGCTTTGCTATTGGCATTTGCCAAAGCAAGAACAGCCTTATCCCACTCCGATTTGGTAGTAGTGGGTCTTACATAACCATTTTCAATAGAATCCAATACCGTTTCATCAATAGCACAAAGAAAAGCACACATTGTACTTTCCAAATAGCATAATTGCTCCCATCAATGAATGGAGGAGCATTAAGAGATTGGGATCTATCCATCTCACTTGGGGTTTAGGATCACACAAGGATAATGAAATCCAATAAGTGTACCCGTTCTGATACCAATTGAAAGCTCAAATTTGTGTAAAAACACAAGAGCTTGTTTAAATCCCCAAATAAAAAATACGGCTAGATTGCTTTTACTCTAACTTAAACTAAATGCGAAATAGGAGTAAATGAGCACAAACAACCGATACAACTACCCTAAGCCATATTCATGCAATATCAACAATAAAAGATAAGCTTAAAGAGTAGGGAAGAGATATGCAAACACAAGATAACACCGCGATATTTTATCGAAGAGGAAACCCAAGAACTCCATGAAAAACCTCTTTGCCTCCCTCCAAGCGGTAAATCGATCCACTTGAAAATAAGTCAGAGTACAAGAATAACAAAAGACCCTCCAAGCCTAGTCTACCCAATGTACTTAAGCCCTGTAAGCTCCTGCTACCAACTAGCTTTTCAGAACATTGTCTTCTCTAGCTTTCTCGGATCCTGTAATTTAGCCTGATTGAATCTGCCAATGAATGACTCCTTCCAATTTATCCCAACATCACAAAAATCTCACTTGACACTCAGATTAGGTGTGATAAGTGTTTGGACTATCAACCTCTCATGGATTTAGAGATGGAGAGATAGGATTAAAGGAAAACAACAGGAAAATGTGTAGATGATTATGGGTATAACAATCTCTAATTCTTAAGTGTATTTTCTAGGGTTTTCTCTTTGAAAAGCATTTCTTACAATATGTGGGTAATGAAGGTATATATGGTGTGGGTAAAGGCTTGGCAAAACAAAACATAGCAAATTAACCAAACAGAATATTTTGCGAGTATTTCACGGGAAGGCCTTGCTTGCGAGACATTCGCGAAAACTCTAGGCTGGCATGACTCTTCGCATTTCAGTCATGTGCTCTACACATGGCTTTTTCACTGGATAGCTTCTCACAAGACACTCACGAAATCCACTTTTTCATCGTTTTAAGCTTGAGTCTTCACACTCTCTCACACTCATCTCTTACAATTAAAAACTCACATAAATACAGGGAAATGGTTGAAGAAATTACAATCAAGTTTGGCACGGAATTAAAGCCAATATAAAATAGTTGTAAATTACAACTTTACATAAACTATTGGAATATTGTAAATTTAATCATTTAAACATAGACTTCTAATAAAGCATCTTATGAATTTGACCTCCGAAGTATCTCTCCTTGTCTCTCCTTTGTTTTATATTCCATTTTTTATGGTCGTTTTGGATTCATTAGTTAATTGTAGGGTAGTCAAATTCCTTAATAATTGTCTTCTTTAAGTTGCATCTTGGACATTTCAATTTGAACTTATCACATCACAAACTTGATTCAAATTATAATGTCACGAAATTTGCCAATCACAAAACATCAACATATAATATAGCATTTTTTTTTTTTACATGCGATGCAAGATTTATATTCATTCCATTCACATAAATTACATGTTCTTTTGATTTAGGGCGTAGCCCTCACACTTTTGTCAAAAGAATAAATTTAGAGACAATTTTTTTTACAACTTGCTAAAGTGATAGGTTCTAAGTGGTGAAATTAAAAATGATATTAGTGATGATCCATATATACATATGATATCTGCCACTCAGAAGTTGCACTCAAAACTATACACGAAATGGTTGTGCTCTCCTAGTCTTTGGAGGGCCCTCCTTCATAGTTTTACGGTAATTTAATTGTTGCTTATGTTTTCTTTCTTCCACCTAGTGGGTTAATAATTTTGTTTCTTTCATTAAAAAGGGAAAGAAAAAAAATTTGACATATATCTTTTTTAAAAACAAACACACACAACACACTCAAGAGAGAAAGAAGAAATTGACAGGCGTCTAACCAAAGGCAAAACACTCCTGTCATTTAAATATAAGCCACACAAGTCTATTAGAAAGAAAATGATATATCATGGAGTAATATTTATATAGAACAAGAAGATGACTCAGAAAACTACTAGAGATTGTTTCAAACAAAAGAAAGATAAAACGAAAATGGATGCCCAGATACAGTATGGACTTTGTAGGGTTAGCGATCAGTGTATACCCCACAATATCTATCATCATTTTTTTGAAATATATATATATATATATATATATATATATATATATATAGTGATTAGTTACTTTGACCCGACTCCCACTGAAAGCATGCGTGATTGTGATTGGTAGGTTTGCACAGCATCCAAAGGTTTAGAAAAAATTCAAAATGAGAAAACAAAGATGATTGGATCGTATTGAAAGATTTGATTTTTAGAGCTAGTAATTTGTGTTGAGGTAACAGATTTTCTTAGGATGATTGTTAAAAAATTATATTAAAATATTTTTGATACAATTTTTATGAAAAATATAAACCATTGTTAACAAAATTCATTATTTTTTAATTTTCTCATAAAATAATTTCTAAAATTAATTTCTAAACTAATACACTTAGAATGTTCTTTAACATATACGTAAGTAATTTATCTACTCTCATATACCTATCTCCTCAGTAGTAGTAGTAGAAAATCACGAACGAGGAAAAAAAAAAAAAAATCATATGTAAAGCAAGATTTATGATTGCGATTGACGCTATCACGCTTGGGACTTAGTGCAATCACATCGGGGTCCCTTGCTAGCTGTTTCTTAAAGTAAAAAAATGATACCAAAATTCTTATTTTTTTTATGTTTTGATAACTGAAATAAAGAAAAGCGGTAAATTGAAAAGTAAGAAAAAAATTAATAGATAAAATAAATAAAAAATATTTTACTACAATGAAAAAAGAAAGTATAGAATAATGAATATGATTAGAGTGTTTAAAAAGTGATCGACTAAAATACAAAATAAAAAAAAAAAATTTATCTTAAAATAATATATATATATATATATATATATATATATTTTAGAGAGACTAATTTAATTGCTCTTTATCTTAGAATCCTTTCTACTGTGGTCCATAGAAAATCTTTTTAGGCTACTAGTATGTAGCTATCACAATCTTATCGTCAAGATTTTCTATGGACAATCAGTTGTGCTTTTCATCGCCTAATAATGGTGAAGAAAATAATGGCCAAAGACAAAAGAAGGAAAAACTGAGGAGATATTTTCTTACCTAATCTATCATATTAGTCAGACAGGTGTTGTATATTTTTTTATTTTTTATTTAGCTTAGGTGTTGTATATCTTATCTTATCTTATCTTATCGAGTTGTACGTTGAATATTCTCGTAACTTAAAAACGGGGTTCTTCTAGTACTACAGAAAATGGCATAAAAAAAATTATAATTCAACGCATGGCAAGTTGTGGTTGATAGTATGGTGGCGGCGGTGAGTTGTGGCTCTTTTTGTGCCACTTTTTGTGACACAAGACTTTTCTTTAAAAAGACCCAAAATACACAAACAAAAGCTTGAAACTCCTTATCCTCAACATTATCTATACTATTATTGAAATGGCATCCTAGATTCCTCATTTTTTTTATTAAAAAATGTTCGTACAGTCCTGTATTTAAATAGAGAAAAAATTAAAGGACACTCCAGTAAAAATAGAACTTTAATTCCCACTAAAATATTGCCTTAAAAATAGAATCACTCTCTTACTAATTTTCAAATTGCTTTATCCACGTATAAATTAGATTTTCAAAATAAAAATTATATATATAATATAAGAAAACACACTTTTTTTTTTCTACAAAATGGACCACTAAAAAAAAAGCCTCATTGCACACACGAAGCGTGTGTGATAAGGCTAGTATGCTCTAATTTGTCTAATATCCTTTCATCATATTTCTATCCAAATGATTCATTTTTAGGTAGATTTGAAATTGTTTCTCAAATAACTAAAGGTCATTTTATATATTTATGACTTGAATTCAAGTTAGACCTGGTGTAACTTTAAGTAATATTTACACCACCTAATATTTTTTTACTTAGATGTGAATTTTGATAAATCGGTCGCTGGATTACATTATCTTCTTATATTCTTTATGTTTACAAAATTTAAAGATGATCAAAGATTAATAACCATATTATCAATTAATTGTTTAAATTCAAGTTTTTGTGGTTTAAACTAATACATAAAAGATGCATTTAAGGATCAAATGGTAAATTACATAAGATTGACATGCAAATTGGTATACATGTTAAAAACATATAGAATATATAATTCAATAGTTGGATTTTCAAAATATAAATTCAATAACAAGTTATTGAATGGTGTAACATTACTTTTATTAGTAACACTTAGAGAGATTTGTTACGTAAAAATGTGTTTTTGTTTTGGAAAGGATCATTGGACGCCGGAATAGGTTATGTGATCTATTTATTTTTTGGGTTCTTTGGATCGAGTTTTAATTTTAAATTTTTGGCAGGGGAAGGGGGAGAATAGTGTTTTTTATTTTTTATCCTAACCTTTGAATTTTATATATCTCTATATATTGTTTAAAAATAAAATTAAACTTTAAGGGGGGCCATGGTCTTTTAATTATTAAAAATTAGTATGTAACCTCATGCATATGCACGGGTACATTTAAACCCAATCAAATTAAGCTTGGTTTAAGAATGACAACATACACATTTTTTAAGCCATGAATTTCTAAAATATGTAATAATTTCTTATTATATATATATATATATATGATTTAGAATATAATTGGATATAGACTTTTCAGTTTTTGAACCCAATAATATACTTGCCACAAAAATTAAAAAATTAGATGGGACACATGGCACAAGGCACAGAATTGAACTTAAATTAAAATTCAATTTAGAATCTAATTGAATTTAGACTCTTTGATTTTTACACCTAATAATTCACTTGACATACAAATTTAAAAATTAGATGAGACACGTGGCTCAAAATTAGACTCCAATTTAGAATTTAATTGGATTTTCACTTAGCTTAAACTATATATATATATATATATAGATGATTTAGAGTCTAATTGGATCTAGACTCTTCGGATTTTGCACTCAATAATTCACTTGCCACAAAAATTAAAAAATTAGATGGTACACATGGCACAAAATTGAACTTCAATTAAAATTCAATTTAGAATCTAATTGAATTTAGAATCTTTGATTTTTACACCTAATAATTCACTTGACACAAAAATTTAAAAATTAGATGAGACAAGTGGTGCAAAATTAGACTCCAATTTAGAATTTAATTGGAGTTCCTCTCAATTTTGGCTATTAATACACACACACACACACACACATAAATGATTTAGAATCTAATTAGATCTAAACTTTTCAGATTTTGCACCCAATAATTCACTTTCAATTAAAATTCAATTTAGAATCTAACTGAATTTAGGCTCTTGAATTTTTACACTTAATAATTCACTTGATACACAAATTTAAAAATTAGATGAGACACACGACATAAAATTAGACGTGATTTAGGATCTAATTGGATATAGACTTTTAGATTTTCGCACTCAACAATTCACTTGTCACAAAAATTAAAAAATTAGATGGGACACATGCCATAAAATCAAACTTCAATTAAAATTCTATTTAGAATCTTTAAATTTAGACTCTTTGATTTTTCCACCTAATAATTCAATTGATAAAAAAAATTAAAAATTAGATGAGACACACGATGCAAAATTAGACATAATTTAGAATCTAATTGGATAAAGATTTTTAGGTTTTTGTCCTCAATAATTTACTTGCCACAAAAATTAAAAAATTAGATAGGACATATGGCACAAAATCGAACTTCAATTAAAATTCAATTTAGAATCTTTATATTTAGACTATTTGATTTTCGCACTTAAAAATTCAATTGACAAACAAAATTAAAAATTAAGTAAGACACGTGGCGCAAAATTAGATTCCAATTTAGAATTTAATTGGATTTTCTTGCAGTTTTGGTTATATATATATATTCCGTCCATAGTACACACCAGATATACTATATAACAAAAGTTAGGTATTGCAAACCATGATTGGATTTAGTAATTTTTTTTTTTATACAAAATAAAAATTCTACTTTAACCTAATCTAAGTAACTATATTCTCTTTACACCAAGTGACATGCAACAATGCAATAAAATCACAAAAGCCCCCACTTGGGTCCATCCTTGCCCTAATGCTAATGGCCTATTTGGATGGAGAGGAGAATGAGGGAGAGTCAATGAGAGCAGAGTAGAGTAGAGTAGAGTTTGTTAAAAATAAGTAAATTTTGTGCTAAATTTACTCTATTCTACTTTACTCCTCCTCTTTCCACCTCAATCCAAACAGATCATAAAGCTTATTAGAAGTAAGAATTTGTTGCAACGGGGATAAACAAGACTGATATCGATCAGCAAATAGAATCAAAACATTCGAACACTGTGGAGAGTTGTATGTATTATAATTACGTATTTCATAGTATGGATAAGACACGGAACTCTTTTTTTTTTTTTTTTTTTTCGTTCTCTCAAGTACACTTCGGCTTGGAACTGACGACGTATACAGAATTCCAGACTAGGCAGTTAAATACGATAAGTTAGGTTAATTTGGATTCGGCTATTGCAACCTTAAGTCACCCTGTTACCGTAACAGTACCAAAATAAAAGCAAATCTTCAAAATGCCCTGAATAGCTAAATATTTGTCCATAAAAGCTTACACATCATTAGAAAGATATCCATGTATAGGACTCCAACAACATTAATTAGCCTAAAATGGATTTTCTTTCACCTTCCCTGTATTCTGCCATAGCTGGACTTCTTGGTATAATTCTTTTCTCCCACTATCTTCTAAAGAGGTCAAGAGTTGGCTTAGCCAAAACAGTACCTATTGCTCCTGGTGCATGGCCTGTAATTGGTCACCTTCCCCTGTTAGGGGGAACCCAACCTCCTCACCTAACTTTGGGAGCCATGGCTGACAAGTACGGACCACTTTTTACTATCAAGCTTGGATTGCACCCAGCTTTGGTGGTGAGCAGTTGGGACATGGCCAAAGAGTGCTTCACCACCAACGACTTGGCAGTGTCATCGCGACCCAATTTAGTAGCCGCAAAACACATGGCCTATAACTATGCCATGGTTGGATTTACACCCCATGGTCCCTATTGGCGTGAATTACGTAAAATAATCACGTTAGAGCTACTATCAACCCGTCGGCTTGACCAGCTTGCCTATATTCGAGTCACTGAAGTTGAGATGTTCTTGAAAGGTCTATACAAATTATGGACCAAGGAAAAGGATGGGTCAGGCCCAATTTTAGTGGAGTTGAAGCAATGGTTTGGGGACATGAGTCTCAACGTAATTCTTAGAATGATCGCTGGAAAGCGGTATTTTGGTGTTGATCATGATGTTTTTCATGAAAAAGAGGCACGATGCTGCCAAAAGGCAGTGCGGGATTTCTTTCATTTTCTGGGTTTGTTTGTGGTGTCGGATGCAATTCCATATCTTAGGTGGTTGGATTTGGGTGGACATGAAAAGGCCATGAAGAGAGCTGCAAAAGAGATTGACGACATTCTTGGGGAATGGTTGGAAGAGCATAAGCGAAAGAGAGCCTCCGGTGAAACTAAAGAGCGAGATTTCATGGACGTAATGCTTTCAGTCACTGATGGAGCAGACCCAGGAGGTTATGATCCTGACACAGTCAACAAAGCCACATGTTTGGTATGCGTACTTCCTCTCTTAAAAAGGAGAACATGATGACTTGATATGAGTTATATTCTAAACAATATATGTAAATACCTGAATAAATTTTACATGATTGACGTATGATAAAAGAGATATCATAACAGTTATGAAAGTATATTTGCACTAATCACAATCTATCACGTTAAAAATGTGAAAACATTTATGAAACTTGTCATGCCTATAGTAGTGTTGTGTTTTTAAACCACTAAAACGATATGGATTGCTTTGTTTCACAGTATCATTTAGACATGAATAACAATTTTCATTTTGCAGAATTTGATTGCAGGTGGAAATGACATTGTTGTGTTTTTAAACCACTAAAACGATATGGATTGCTTTGTTTCATGGTATCATTTAGACATGAATAACAATTTTCATTTTGCAGAATTTGATTGCAGGTGGAAATGACACCACTGTAGTAACCTTAACTTGGGCAACATCACTATTGTTGAATAACCGCCATGTATTGAAAAAGGCCCAAGATGAGCTTGACGATCAAGTGGGCAAGGAAAGAATTGTAGACGAGTCGGACATAAATAAGTTGGTTTACCTCCAAGCCGTAGTTAAAGAGACTTTACGTTTGTATCCCGCGGCACCATTATCAGCACCGCGTGAATTCACCGAAGACTGCACCATAGGTGGTTATCATGTCCCAAAAGGCACCCGGCTAATCCCAAACCTTTGGAAAATCCAAACAGACCATCACAAATGGTCAGACCCATTAAAGTTCAAGCCGGAAAGATTTCTCACCTCCCACAAGGATGTTGATTTTAAGGGGCAAAACTTTGAGTTTATCCCATTTGGAAGTGGTAGAAGAATATGCCCTGGAGCATCTTTTGGAGTTCAAATGGTGCACTTAGCACTTGCTAGTTTTTTACACATGTATGACATTTCTACTCCCTCGAATGTAAAGGTTGATATGACCGAGAGCTTTGGACTCACAAACTTGAAAGCCACCCCACTTGAAGTTCTCATCGCACCACGCGTGCACCTCACGAGCTTTATGGATTAGTCCGTCTAAATAGAAGTATAGAACTCAAGTGTACTTCTAAGTGTTGTTGAATTTTTCTTATGGAGTTTGATGATGTAAAATGAAAATTTCAGTGCCTATATAACACTCTTTTGTCAAATATCATGACATGCGCTTTTTTTTTTTTTTTTTTTTCAATACTTCGACTGGATTTCATTGAATAAGACCGAAGTCCATTACAATTACATCATTTAAAATTTGGAGTTCAATGATTGAGGGAGTATCCTCCACCCAAATTACACAGTCTTCTACAAACAAGGCATTCCTAGCAAGTAAGTGAGCAGCAACGTTGCAGCTCCTCTTAACATGCCTGGTCCTCCACGAATTGAAATGTCCTAAACACCATTTTGAGCCTTCCACTATGTTTCAAATTGGCAAGGCCGGGCTTGAAGCCCCTTTCATCGCATTCATCACAACCTGAGAATCTCCTTCCACCACAATATTCTTCAACCCCAAGTCCCAAGCAAGCATAACCCCTCCTTCAACAGCTTTAGCTTCGGCTTCAAGTGCTCCCCAAGGAAGTTTTATCTTTTTACACAGAGCTCCCTCATCTGACCTTTATCATTTCTTATAACCACCCCAATTCCACAACACCTTTGCTCTTTGAACACAGCTGCATTAGTATTAACTTTGTACATACCTTGGGGGGGAGGATTCCACTTGTTAACTTGAGAGGCAGGTTGCATTCCTCTGTTTTTGGTTGGGCAAGAATCACGAAACTCTTTCACATAATTCCGGGCTTCTCCAGCAACGATCTTCCCGTTCTTAAGACGACCCCCATACTTGACAGTGTTTCTGTTATTCCACAGCAGCCAAGCCGTAGTAGCAAAAATCTCCCAATCCTCCTCGCCTTGCTGCTCCATTAACCTCCAAACCACATCAATAAAGTCCTTTGGGGATCGGCCAAAACAGTCTGGCTTGAACATTGACGCACTCCATGCCTCGCTTGCAATTTTACACTCCCATAAGATATGACCAGATGACTCACTTTCACCACATAGGTCACATTTGTCCTCCTTTATAATCTTTCGGTGCATTAGACATTGCTTCATTGGTAGAATGTTTTTGCAGGCACGCCATAGGAAGTGTTTGATTTTGTTTTGGCACTTCAGACTCCATATCAGCTTCCAAATCGCTTCCATTCTTGAATTATCAGAACATCCAGGACTGCCCATATCTCCTTTTGAATCTGCAAGGTATTTAACTGCCACTTTACACGCACTCTTGACAGAGAAAATGCCACTGGGGGTTTTACCCCACACAATGGTGTCAGCTTAGGTTATGGGACTGATTGGTATGCTAAGAATAGCCTCGTCTTCATGAGGGAGGAAAGCACTATTTACCAAGCTAACATTCCATTCGGCTATGCTATGTACTAACAGATTGGCCATATATATCCCATCAACTTGTTCCGGCCGAGGCGAAAGTATTCTGCCCGAATCCGTGGAAGGGATCCACGCATCTTCCCAGGTCTTGATGCTCCTACCATCACCCACAAGCCATCTAATACCCCCCTTGATCACCGGTTTGGCTGCCATCAAGCTTCTCCATATGTAGGAAGGCCTTTTCCCCGCCTAAGCCTCCAAAAAGGATGAGTGGGCAAAATACTTTGCTTTTAAGACTCTATGGATGAGGGAATCAGGCCTTTGCTGTATTCTCCACCCTTGTTTGGCAAGGAGCGCCAAATTGAACGCTTTCAGATCACGAAAACCCATGCCTCCATCCATCTTAGGTTTGCACAAATTCTCCCAAGAAACCCAAGCGATCTTCTGCGAGTTTTCCTTTCTTCCCCACTAGAATCCCCCAACTAGGGAGTTTATTTCCACACACAAGGAATCTAGAAGCTTGAAACAGTTCATGGTATAGGAAGGAGTGGCTTGTGCTACTGCCTTTATAAGAATCTCCCTTCCGGCATTGGACAACAACTTCCCCTTCCACCCTACTATTCTTCTGCCCACTTGGTCCTTGATGCGGTTAAACGCCTTTCTTTTTTCCCTTCCCACCATCGGGGATAGACCCAGGTATTTCTCATGTTGTTTTACTATCTGTGCACCGAAAGTGTTCTTCACCCAATTCTGAGTGTCAGCCCTCATATTCTTGCTGAAAAACAACGAGGTTTTGTCCTTATTAAGCTTCTGCCCCGACTCCTTCTCATAGGTATCCAACACCTCCACCACCTGCTTGCATTCCTTAACTGACGCTCTACAAAAGATTATACTATTGTCCGCAAAAAACAGATGTGAGATCCGCGGTGCTTGCTTGCTCACTCCCACCCCCTTAATCAGCCCCTCAACTTATTTTTTCCTAATCATCGTTGACAGCCCTTCCACACATAGTAGGAACAAATAAGGGGAAATGGGATCCCCTTGGCCCAAACCCCTAGAAGGTATAATCCTCCCTCTTGGTTCCCCATCAATGAGAAACTCATAAGACACTGTTGTCACACACATCATAATTAAAGATATCCACCTCTCTTTGAATCCCATTTTTCCCATAATGGCCTTTAAATAATTCCACTCAACACGGTCATAGGCTTTGCTCATGTCTAATTTAATTGCCATTAAGCCTTCCTTTCCTTTCTTTCTTTTGGATATTGAATGCATGGTTTCGAAGGCGACCACCACATTATCTGTTATTTGCCGCCCCGGAACAAAAGCACTTTGTGCTTCACTGATCACTTTATCCAGGATTTTCTTCATCCTATTAGCCAAAACCTTCGAAATTAACTTATAAATAACATTGCACAGGCTGATAGGGCTATATTCCGTTATCCTTTGGGGATTCTTGATCTTAGGAATTAGACAAATAAATGTATAATTAATGCCGATAGGCATAACACCTGTATTAAGAGCCCGCAGAACACAATTCGAGACACTAGACCCAACAATGTTCCAATAGTTCTGGAAAAAGATTTGGGAAATACCGTTAGGCCTAGGAGACTTTGTGGGGTGCATTTGTTGGAGTGCCAGCCCCACCTCTTCCGCCTTAAAATTTTCCAGCAACACATTGTTCATTTCCGGAGTCACCCTCTCATCCATTGCCTCTAAGCTTGCTTCAAAGTTTACTGGTTGATCCGAGCTGTATATAGAAGAGAAGTAATCAATAATAACCTTCTCTATTGCCCTTTGCTCCTCCTGCCATACACCCCCCTCATCCATCAGACCCCCAATCCTACTCTTCTGCTGCCTTTAACTAGCAGTGGCATGGAAGAATTTTGTATTTTTATCCCCATTTTGCAACCAAAGCACCCAAGACCGCTGGTTCCACATAATTTCTTCTCTGATATGAAGCTCGTTAATCTCCTTTCGAACTGCATTAATTTCCTTTGCTGTCTCATGGAGCATATTAAGGACTTGAGCTGTTGGAGGCAGTCTTGTTTTTTCTTCAGGATTTTATTCACATTCCCAAACTTATTCATAATCCACCCTATTAGATGACTTTGACACTGCTCTAATCTTTCCTAGATAGTTATTCCCGAATCCTCTGTAAACGGATTCCACACCAAGTCAACTATCTCCTTGCACTCCGCATCTCTCACCTACATTGCTTCAAACATGAATCTTCTTTTCCTTTTCCTTTTCTTATGCTGTTGATTCTTGTACAGGGACAAAGCCAAAAGACAATGGTTAGAAGCCGACATCGACACATGGAAGACCTTAGCATTTGGGAAAAGTTACACCCACCCTTCATTGGCCACCACTCTGTCCAGGCGAAGCAATGTTCATTGCTCCCCATACCATCCATTGCACCAAGTATACTTCTGCCCCAAAAAGCCAAGATCGACCAAACCACATCTGCTGAGGGTCTCACGAAACTCCTTTATCTGATTTACATCTCTCTCTTTCCAGCCTAATTTCTCCTATAGATGTAGAATCTCATTAAAATCGCCACATACCACCCATGGCATTACACATTGGGCGCGAAGAGATTCAATCAACTTCCAAGAACTATGCCTTTTGCTCGTATCGAGATGCCCATAGAAACCCGAGACCCTCCACGGATTGCCTTTACCCTCGCCATGAACCACCGCATCTATATGCTAATGCGAGCAGCTCTTGAACTGAATATCCATACCTTCCTTCCAAAGCATTGCTAATCCACCACTCTTCCCATCACTAGGTACAATAATACCTTGAGTAAGACATAACTTCTGCTGAAAACCCTTCATTCTCTCTATACTTGCCTTCATTTCTGCCAAGAACACCACCACGGGGTTTTTTTCCTTCACCTCTTTGGTGAGAATACGAATTGCCGGAGGAGTCCCCAACCCTTGACAATTCCAAGCTAACATACTCATGTGGCTCAGCGGTGCTGCGCTGCAGCCACCGCCTCAGTGCCAACCATTCCTCACTCTCATTTATGCCCTTGCCCTCCTTCAGAATTTCCTTTCTGTTTTTGGAGTTTAGAGCCTTCGGGTCTAACTCTTTGAGATCAACAGGCCCCATGCGTTTGGTTTTGTTTTGGCTGCCCTTCTTAGTTGGGCTTGCTTTAGTTTGTTTCCTTGCCATGCGTTTCCAATGCCTACTCTTTGGGCCCAACTTCTCTGAGACCCATCCCTTCTCTTGAGTGAAAAACATAGCTAATGGGCTTAAGTCTTCATTAGCCCATGACCCAGCAGCGCTTACCATTAAGCCCGATTCCCTACACTTCTCTTTCCCACGCCTGTCCTCATCAGACTTCTTTTCCCCTTCCTCTGCCTTCGATTTCTCCCATAACATTTCTCCCTCTAGGTCTGCTATGGGCAGTATGTTAGGCATGGTTTCCTTCCTATTTGGAGTAATGCCGTCATCTTCTTTTTGTCTTAGCATATTGACCTTACCCTTCCATTGAAAGGTCTCCATTCTTTGGCTCGGCATCTGTAGCTCTTCTGTTTTGTCGTTGGGGGCAGTCCTCTGATAGGAGGTCTGTCTAATCACGTGGTCTGCATCTTTTTCCTTCCTTCCCTGCCATCGGAGCATGTCCTCGACTTGCTTCGACCCTGTCGTCCCCCCCTTATTCGTCCTGTCTTCCCCATTGAATTCCTCCCTTGATCTTCCTTGGTCACCTCCTCCTCGCCTCCTTGGTTCACCTCGAAGCCATGCTCCGTATTGCAATCCTTCTTCATTCCCTCCATTATCCTTGTTTGTTTTTTCCAGACATTCCTTCTCTACGTTTTCCAGAGCACTTCACTTTCCATTTAGATGGAGTTTTAGTTTCAGGTGATTATATTGTTTCAGCCATGGTGGTAGATTATTACTCAAAGTTGAGGAAGTGGTTTAATTCACAAAACCGGTGGTGATTGAGGAAATGAACAAAATTCTGATTGGGTCTTTCTCTAGGGACGAAGTAGAGATAGCCTTGAAGCAAAAGGCTCTCTTTAAAGCACCTAGACTTAACGGCATGCCTCCTATTTACTTTCCAAAAATTTTGGAACGACATTGGTGACGATGTGGTCAAGGCGGTTCTCTCATGCTTATATTCTGGAACAATTTTTCTTAGTTTGAATCACACTTTTATTTTACTTATTCCCAAAGTAAAGAGCCCTGAGTATGTCACTAGAATTTGTCATATTGCGCTTTGTAAAATTTTGTATAAGCTTGTGTCAAAAGTGCTGGCTAACAAATTGCTAAAAGTTTTGCCCCATATTATATTAGAGTCTTAAAGTGCTTTTTAGTTGGATAAACCAATTTCAGACAATATTCTTGTTGCCTTTGAAACACTTCACCATATGAAGAGGAAGAAAACAAGGAAAACAAGGCATATGGCTTTGAAGTTAGATATGCGTAAGGCTTACGATAGATTGGAGTGGACTTTCCTTCAATGGATCATGAAGAAAATGGGTTTTCATCCTAGGTGGGTTAGCTGGATTTGGTTGGTCACCTACTTTGTGTTGATCAATGGAAAGCCTAAAGGTCACGTAGTTTCGACAAAAGGTATTCGCCAATGGGTTCCCCTTTCCCCTTATCTCTTTCTTTTGTGCTCAGAAGGTTTGAATGGTCGTATTGAGCAAGCAATGTATGGTAAGCATATTGAGGGCTTTTCTCTTTGTAAAAATGGCCCAAAAATATCTCACCTATTATATGTAGATGATAGTCTCCTCTTTTTTCGAGCAAGAGTAGAAGATGTCATGAAAATCCAAGAAGTTTTGGGAAGTATGAGTTAGCCTAGGGGCAAAAAAATAATTATAATAAAACCACCATTTTCTTTAGCAAAAATGTCTATGATTCTGCAAAGGAGCATGTTCAGAATTTATTAGGGGTCTTAGAAATTAGAAAGTATGAAAAGTATTTAGGCTTACCAGCAGTGGTTGGGCGAAACAAAAAGGCAAGCCTAAATTATATCAAAGATTGAGTATGGGGAAAATAACAAGGGTGGAAGAAAAAGTTATTGTCCTAGGCAGGAAATGAGGTGTTATTGAAAGCAGTGGTTCAAGCTATTCTCACTTTTGCCATGAGCTGCTTTTGACTACCGGTTGGTCTTAGCCAAGATATTGGGATGCTTATTCGCAAGTTTTGGAGGGGTCAAAGGGAGATAGGAGAAAAATTCACTGCAATAAATGGGAGGTGTTGTGTAAGCCTAAGATGGAAGGTGGTTTAGGTTTTAAGGATCTGTGTAAGTTTAATGAAGCTATGTTAGCTAAACAAGTGTGGTAGCTGATTCATGATATAGGGTCCTTATTTTACAAGGTGTTTAAGGTGAAGTACTTTCCAAATTGCTCGATTTTTAAAGAAAAATTATCCTCGAGTTCTTTGCTAGGAAGAGTATTCTACGATCTAGACATTTCATTGAGAAAGGAGCAAAGTGGAGGGTTGGTGATGGGCAGTCCATAAATATTTTTCATGATGCCTGGTTACCGAATGTTGATAGCAGAATTACCTCACCTCAGATTGATCTAGCCTTGGAAGCACCTATTGCTTTGTTAATCAATCAAGATACAGGATGGTGGAATACTCACTTAATTGATCTTTATTTTTATCTACCGAATGCAAAATACATTAAATCTCTTCCTCTATGCTTGACTCCACAACTTGATATCCTAATCTGGTGAAAGGAAAAATTAGGAAATTTTACTGTCAAGTCTGGGTGCAAGTTTTTGTGTGAATTGCAAAATGATGAGCTGAATCGGCCCCAAGCTTCTGACCTAGGAAAAGCTTCTAGAAGAGTATTTGGAAGATTAAGGGCCTGTTTGGTCTCTAAGTTCAAACTCACATTTTTACATTTTAAACAACATTACACACATTTACAAACATTTCCACACACTTTTTCATCTACATGTATTTCAAAAAACTACAAAAATCCCATCTCAAACTACTCTACCAAACACCCCCTAAATTGCTGGGAACGATTAAGCATTTCATTTGGAAAGCTTGCTCAAATTCTTTATAAAAAATAGAAAACTTAATGAAATGAAAAATCCTCTAAGAAGCAGTGTGCCACCACTGCTCAAATGGCTCCAATGATGATTTTCACTCACTATGGGGCTGTGACTGGTTGAAGGAGGTATGGGAAGTGGATTTTGGCTGGGTGGATGGGTTTGGAGTTCATTTGAGCTCATTTTGTTATCTACTGAAGTTGATTTAAGGCAAGCCACATTCAGTTGCTCTGTTTGCAGCTACAGCTTGGTTGATTTGGTATCATCGAAATAAAACTTGACGTACTGAAGCATCTCTACCCCTAGAAAGAATAGTAGAATTCCCTTAAGATTATATCCATGATTTCAACAATTTGATCAATATCCCTTCATGCTCACGTCGTGCAGTGTCATGGAGTTGGCGCACACCTGCATTAAATTGTTGGAAAATTAATTTTGACGGCGCAATGTTTAGGGAGTATGATAATGTTGGTATCGGAGTGTTCATTCAAAAATCCAAGGGCAAAGTGATGGTTGCCATATATGAGAAGATCAAGAAGCCGCATATTGTGGATATTCTAGAATTGCTTGCTGCAAAGCAAACCATGTACTTCTCCCTTGAAACTGGTATTAAAAAGTCAGTTTTTGAAGGGGATGTAGAATCAGTGATCAAGGCATTACAGTGTGGTGGTTGGGAAAAATTTCAAGGTGGTCACCTCATCAAAGATATTTTTTCATTTGTAAACTCTTTTCAGAGTATTTCCTTCTCTCACGTTTTACGGCAAGGCAGTGCAGTTACACATGCCTTAGCCCAAAGAGCAAGACATTCTTTTCCTTTGTCTTACCTGAATTTCAGTTTCTTGAATAAAAAGTAGCATCAAGTTTCTTTCTCAAAAAAAAAAAAAAAAAAAAAAAAAAAAAGGGGGAGAAGAAATTGACAAGTATCTAACCAAAGGCAAAACACTTTCATTTAAATATAAGCCACACAAGTCTATTAGAAAGAAAATGATATATCATGGAATAATATTTATACAGAACAAGAAGATGACTCAGAAAAGTACTAGAGATTATTTCAAACAAAAGAAAGAAAAAATGAAAAATGGATGCCCACATACAGTATGGACTTCGTAGGGCTGGCCGACTCTCATTAAAACCATGTTTGATTGGTAGGGAATTTGTAAGGTTGAATTTATTCAATCATGTGTTGCCGTTATTTGATGCCAAATTTGCTTGTAATTTAGCAAGTAGAAATCTCGTATTTAGGTGGGAATTATGTAAGGGTAATGTGTGAGAGAGTGTGAAGAAACCTCAATTGAGTGCACTCAAAAAGAGCCTCGCTACGGATCTCGCGACTGGCAAGTCGCCAAAGGTGACACACGTGTGGAGTATGCAGGCGAGCTGAAGGGTCGCGACAGCTGGAGCACTACAGGACAAAACTTCCAGTCTAGCTAAGCAGTTAGCTCACGACTCAAACTCGCGACTCGTTCTAGTCGCGAGGTCGAGTCTCCAGAATGCCCTGTTAGATGAAAACTGACTTTTCACATTCCTCACATACCCTAGCCATGTTTTTAAGGTTGTTGATACTATATGTGTGAATCTTTTGTGAGATCTAGAGGTTTTTACCTTCACACATACTTAAGGTTATCAAGAATCAAGACTATGTCAAGAAGTTGATGATCGTTTTAGTTGCAGATTTTAGAGCTTAAAGATATACAAGCGGGAGTGCTTGTGCTTGCTGAGAGTCTAAGAAAGAAGTGGTCCGTGGACTCGGAGCTGTCACGTGATTGTGGTAGTAAGTTTCCTACTCGAGGTAGCAATAAGATGTTAGTGGTCTAAGTCGCTATTGTGTAAACTTCAATTCTTTCATAGTGGATTCAGTTTTACTTTGAGAATAGCTAGGTTAAATCCTCCCTAGGTTTTTTTTACCAGTTTGGTTTTCCTGGGTCATCATATCATTGTGTTCTTTATATTTCCGCTGTTTTGCATGATATGATTGTTTTGTGTTAACCTAGATCTGCATAATTTACCTAAGTTAATAATTTGACTAAATAACTAGGTTAATCTGATTGTGTTTAAGCAGTCTAAAAGTGCACAAACACGATCCAATCATCTTTCTTTTTTCATTTTGAATTTTTTCTAAACCCTCAGATGCTGTGCAGACCTACCAATCAGGCATGTTTTCAGTGAGAGTCGGGTCAAAGTAACTAATCACTATATATATATATATATATATATATATTCTTCTTTTCAAACAAATGATGATAGATATTGTGGGGTCTGCACTGATCACCCACCCAACGAAGTCCATACTGTTTCTAGGCATCCATTTCTGTTTTATCTTTCTTTTGTTTGAAACAATCTCTAGTACTTTTCTAAGTCATAATCTTTTTCTGTATAAATATTATTCCATGATATATCATTTTCTTTCTAATAGACTTGTGTGGCTTATATTTAAATGACAGAGTGTTTCGCCTTTGGTTAGATACCTATTAATTTCTTCTTTCCCCTCTTGAGTGTGTTTTGTGTGTTTGTTTCTAAAACAAAGATATACGTCATTCTTTTTTTCTTTCCCTTTTTAATGAAAGAAACAAAATTATTAACCCACTAGGTGGAAGAAAGAAAACATAAACAACAATTAAATTACCATAAAACAGTGAAGGAGGGCCCTCCAAAGACTAGGAGAGCACAACCATTTCGTGTATAGTTTTGAGTGCAACTTCTGAGTGGCAGATATCATATGTATATATGGATCATCACTAATATCATATTTAATTTCACCACTTATAACTTGTCACTTTAGCAAGTTGCAAAAACAATTGTGTCTCTAAGTTTATTCTTTTGATAAAAGTGGGAGGGCTATGCCCTAAATCAAAAGAACATGTAATTTATGTGAATGCAATGAATATATATCTTGCATCGCATGTAAAAAAAAATGTTGTATTACGTGTTGATGTTTTTGTGATTGGCAAATTCTGTGACATTATAATTTGAATCAAGTTTGTAATGTGATAAGTTCAAATTGAAATGTCTAAGATGCAACTTAAAGAAGACAATTATTAAGGAATTTGACTACCCTACAATTAACTAATGAATCCAAAACAGCCATAAAAAATGGAATATAAAACCAAGGAGAGACAGGGAGAGATACTTTGGCGGTCAAATTCATAAGATACTTTATTAGAAGTATGCGTTTAAATGATTAAATTTACAATATTCTAATAGTTTATGTAAAGTTGTAATTTACAACTATTTTATATTGGCTCAAATTTTGTGCCAAATTTGATTGTAATTTCTTTAACCATTTCCCTGTATTTATGTGGGTTTTTAATTGTAAGGGATGAGTGTGAAGACACAAGCTTAAAATGATGAAGAAGTGGATTTCATGAGTGCCTTGCGAGAAGCTATCCCACAAAAAAGCCATGTGTAGAGCACTTGACTGGAATGCGAAGAGTTATGCTAGTCTGGAGTGTTCGTGAGTGTCTTGTGGGTAAAGTCTTCCCATGAAATACTCGCAAAATATTCTGTTTGGCTAATTTGCTATGTGTTTTTTTACCAAGTCTTTATCCACACTATATATACCCTCATTACCCACATATTGTAATGAGTGATTTTTAGAGAAAAAAGTCTAGAAAATACACTTTAGAGTTAGAGATTGTTATATCCACAATCATCTACACATTTTCTTGTGGTTTTTCTTTATTCCTACCTTTCCATCTCTAAATCCATAAGAAGTTGATAGGCCAAACACTTATCACACCCAATCTGAGTGTCAAGTGAGATTTTGGTGATGTTGGGAAGCATTGGAAGGAGCCATTCATTGGCAGATGTAGTCGGGCTGAATTGCAGGATCCAGAAAAGCTAGAGAAGACAATGTTCAGAGAAGCTAGTTGGTAGCAGGAGCTTGGAGGGCTCAAGTACATTGGGTAGACTAGGCTTGGAGGATCTTTTGTTATTCGTGTACTCCAACTTATTCCCAAGTGGATCAATTTACTGCTTGGAGGGCGGCAGAGAGGTTTTTCGACGAGTTCTTTGGTTTCCTCTTTGATAACACATCATAGTATTATTTTGTATTTGCATCTCTCTTCCCTACTCTTTAAGCTTATCTTTTGTTGTTGATATTGCATGAATATGGCTTAGGGTAGTTGTATCGGTTGTTTGTGCTCATTTACTCCTATTCTGCACTTAGTTTAAGTTAGAGTAAAAGTAATCTAGCCGTATTTTTTATTTGTGAATTTGAACAAGCTCTTGTGTTTTTACACAAATTCAAGCTTTCAATTGGTATTAGACCAGGTACACTTACTGGATTTCATTATCCTTGTGTGAACCTCGACCCCAAGTGAGATGGATAGATCCCAATCTCTTAATGCTCCTTCATTCTTTGATGGGGGCAATTATGCTTTTTGGAAAGTATGTATGCGTGCTTTTCTTTGTGCTATTGATGAGACAGTATTGGATTCCGTTGAAGATTGAAGATGCTACTTTCTGTGGTGTTTCTACTGATGAGTTCCACAGGATTTCGCATGTGAAGACTGCCAAGGAGGCATGGACCATTCTTGAAACAACCTACAAAGGTACCAAGAAGGTCAAGGACACCAAGCTTCAAATGCTCACTACTCGGTTTGAGGAAGTTAAGATGAGCAACGATGAGTCATTTGATTCCTTCTTTGGGAGACTGAATGAGATAGTGATTGCCATGCTCAATCTTTGGGAGAAGATTGAAGATGCTAAGGTGCTGAGAAAGATTTTGAAATCCTTACCCAAAAGCTTCCCAGCTAAGGTCACAACTATTAAGGAGAGTAAAGATTTGGGTGAGATAAAGATTCAAGAACTCATTGGATCTCTCCAAACATATGAGCTTAGATCGCCTTTTCACAAGTCCAACAAATCAGTTGCTTTCAAAACTATAAATGAGAGAATGGGTGATTCTTCCAATGAAGACGATGTAGAGAAGGAGGTGGCATTCTTGCGAAGAACTTCTACAAATTTCTCAAAATGAAGAACAATGGGAAGTCATTTGGCAAAGGAAAGTTTTCATCCTCCATGAATGACAAAAGGAAGTTCAAGAAGAAAGATGGGAAGGACTCTACATCCACTCAAGGACTTGAGTGCTATGAATGCAACAGCTATGGACGTCTCAAGAAGGAATGTCCAAACTATTTAGGAAGGACTCTACATCCACTCAAGGACTTCTGAAAGCTTAAATTTCGATGTAGAAGGAGAGTGTGATAGTGAGGGAAACTATTAAACCTTCATGGCAATCACCACAATTGACTCTAGTGAAGAATCGAGCAACTTGGTTGATGCGCTTGGTGTGCATTTGGAAGTTAAGGTTTGTATCAGCCAAAAATATAGAGAAACCCAAAATGGAAAAGCCCGAGATTAAGACCCCTACTGTTGCGTAGAGAACCATTGGTGCAAAACCAAAGGATAAAGGGAAGTGAAGCAGTTTTGTCATCATTGTGGTGTGCTAGGGCACACAAGGCCAAATTGCTTCAAGCTTCAAGCACTCAAGAGGCTGATTTTATGCGTGGCCAAGAAAATTCAAGAAGGATGCCAAAGGGAGCACAAGCTAAAGGAGAAAATGAGGGACAACTCATTGGAGATGTTATGGAGATGTTGAAGAACATTTTATTATGCCTTACTAGCTTCACTCCGAGATTTGAAAGTTATGTCAATCGTACCCCTCCATCTAAGGATCTCACCCAAAACACTCATACAGTGTGGGTGAAGAAGGGTACTCATGCATGATCACTCTTTATGCCCATGCATTAATTCTTCCAATGTTTTAGGGTTATAGATTCATGCATCATGACAAATGCAATCTTCCTGTGTCACTGCTTCCGGTTTGTAGCGTGTTTATTTTTCAAGTTTTTGTTTGTTCTTTTGTTGATCTTATTTTGCTTAACCTGTTTTTGAGTGTGTTGAAAAATTAAAAAACCCATAAAAAGTGAAAAATCTCAAAAAGTTTGATCACTTGTGTTATGTATATCACATGTGAGTTTGACTTAGTACCTCCGTACTAATGGCGTAGTACATTTACGAGCTTAGCTTGTTATGTATTTACATTTTCTAAGTGTGAGCGACATCTAGAAATTTACGTTGTTATGACATATGTGAATCATGTTAGGAACATATGTCAATATTTTATGTAATTGGCTTATCTTTTGACAAAACACACTTTACTTGTAATTAGGTAAATCTAGGATGTGTTTAATGCTTCAAGAAACAAGGTTTCAAGTTCAAGTGTTAAAGCCATGAAGCCTGTCTAAGAAACAAGTAAAGAAGTTCTGTTCATTCAAGCTCGACAGCTAATATCTATCAAGACTTAAAAGGCTATTTCAGCCCAAAGCTCGACAGCTGCTCCATAGATAGGCTATCTATCGAGAATTATGAAAATCAAATTTTTAGTTATGATTTCATTCTAATCCTTGAGTATGTGCTTGAGCTTCTTTTCTCACAATCCTAAACATATACAAGGATTATTTTAAGGGTCGTCACAGTGGGCACAGTTTCGCGAGTGTGAAGCAAAGCTGTATTCATACAAATTGTGACCAGAAAATCAGATTACCTACTCAAGCAGGGTCAGAAGTCATGGAGGTGGACTTCATTGTAGTAGATGCATATTCCCCTTACACTGCTATTATGGCAAGACCTTGGCTTCATGCCATGGGGGCTGTTTCTTCCACCCTGCACTTGAGGGTAAAGTATCCATCAGGATATCAAGTTGAGGAGCTGATCGGGAGTCAATCTATGGCCAGACAATGTTTGGTGGCGGCAATTAGACATTAGTCTGAGGGTGAATCCTTAGCCTCTGTGGAATAAGATTTATTGCAATCAAGGAGGACAGCCATATTCACGGATGTGATAGTAGAAGGGGCAAAGTGTGAAGAGTTAGAAAAAATTGTCATTGATGATGATGAAAAGAAGTTTTTCCAAGTAGGAGTTCATTTATCTCCTCAGGAGAAGGAGGAGTTAGTTGCTTTCCTTAGGAAGAATGTTGATGTGTTCGCATGGAGTGCTTATGATGCTCCTGGGGTGGACCCAAATTTTACCAGTCATCACCTAAATGTTAATCCCTCTGTTACCTTTAAAAAGCAAATGCCTTGGTGTTTTTCCAAAGAATAGTTAGATGTTGTTAAGGAGGAGGTGACTAAACTTAAACAGGCCAGAGCAATAAAAGAAGTGTTTTATCCTGAGTGGTTGGCTAATAGAGTGGTGGTAAAAAAGAATAATAGGAAATGGCAGATTTGTGTGGACTTCACTGATCTAAACAAAGCTTGCCCTAAAGATCCCTTCCCGATACCTCAAATAGACCAATTAGTGGATGCAACAGTTGGCCATCCTCGGATGAGTTTTTTGGATGCCTTTCAGGGGTACCATCAAACACCCTTAGCACAGGAGAATTCGGAGAAAATTGCTTTTATGACACCCACTGGGAATTACCATTACAAAGTAATGCCTTTTAGACTGAAGAATGCAGAGTCTACTTATCAAAAGATGATGACTAGGATATTTGAATCTCAACTTAGGAAAAACATTGAAATCTACATTAATGATATGGTGGTGAAAAGCAAGTTAGAGTCCGAGCATGTGAATGACCTCGAAAGTATTTTTGAAATACTGAGAAAACGCAAAGCACACCTTAATGCTTCTAAGTGTTCATTTGGTGTTAGTTCAAGAAAATTTCTAGGTAATGTGGTCACTCATTGTGGAATTGAGGTCAACCTTGATCATATTAAGACAATCAACGATCTATAATCTCCTCAAGTTCCCAAGAAAGTCCAAAAGTTGACAAAATGACTATAGCCTTGAACTAATTTATTTCACGGTACGCTAACAAATGTAGGCCTTTCTTCTAGTCGTTGCATAAGTGGAAGGGATTTAAGTGGAATAAAGAATATGCCTTGGCTTTTTAGCAATTGAAAGTTTGTCTTTCTCGACCACCCATTATGTCCAAACCCAAGAAGGAAGAAGTTCTTTTTGCCTATATCGCTATGGCCTCTCATGCAGTTAGCCTAGTATTGGTAAGGGTGGATAGTGGAGTACAATGGCCGGTTTCTTATGTGAGCAAGTCACTACATGAAGCAGAGATTCATTATTTGCCTTTGGAGAAGGCTATTTTGGACGTGGTGCATGCTACACAAAAGCTGTCTCATTACTTCTAGAGTCATACAGTTTTGGTTTTAACCCAATTTCCTCTTTAGTCGTTACTCTGAAAGACTAATTATACTGGAAGGATTGCCAAGTGGGGAACAATTTTAAGGGCCTTTAACATTAAGTATATGGCACAAACCTCTATTAAGGGTCAAGTTCTTGTAGATTTAGTGGTAGAATTTACTAAATCCCTAGCAGAAATAGAGGGCGAGGAGCAGAGATTAGGAGGAAAGCCAATTGAAACAATCTTGCTATAAGAACCTTTATCCTGGAAATTGTATGTTGATGGTGTGGCTAATCAAAGAGGATCCAGGGTGGGGCTAGTTGTGGTGTCCCTAGAAAAGATAACTATTGAGAAGTCTTTAAGGTTAGGTTTCTCAGCCACGAATAATGAAGCCGAGTATAAAGCATTGTTGGTAGGGATGGCTATGGTTCAAAAGACGAGAGGAAAAGCAGTGGGGGTATTCTCGGACTCAAGGTTAGTGGTGGGCCCAGTAAGGGGAGAGTTGGAAGCTAGGGATTTGAGAATGCAAGAGTATTTGAATCAAGCTAGGCGCTTGCAATCAGGTTTTGAATTTTTTACTTTTCAAAAATTCCAAGAAGCAGGAATACACATGCTAATTCTTTGGCTACTTTGGTAAGCTCATCCGGACAAAGTTTACCTCAGGTTATTCTTGTCGAAGATTTACATAAACCCACCAAGGAGAAGAGAGAGAAGGTCCAAGTTCACCAGATTAAGGTCGGGCCTAGCTAGAAGGATTCTTTAGTTTTGTTCCTCAAGGATGGTACTCTACCTGAAGGGAAGGGAGAGGCAGACAAGGTATGGAGGAAGGCTCCTCATCTTTGGTTGTCTAAGGAGCAAAGGTTGTATAAACGCTCTTTTTCTGGACCATACATGTTATGTGTCCGCCTTGAAGCAGTAGAGCTGCTCTTGGAGGAGTTACATGAAGGGATGTGGAAGTCATATAGGGGTAGGTCACTATCCCATAGGGCTCTCACTTAGGGGTATTAGTGGCCAAGTATGCAAAAGGAAGCACAAGAGTATGTGAAGAAATGTGATCCACGCTAGAGCTTTGCTCCAAACATTCATTAACTAGGAGGTGTCCTTAATCCTCTATTTAGTCCATGGCCGTTTGTGCAGTAGGGCTTGGACATTGTAGGACCATTTCCTAAGGCTTCAAGAAACAGAAGATGGCTTCTGGTCGGCACTAATTACTTCACCAAATGGACAGAGGCTGAGCCATTAGCCAATTTAGAGACATGGATGTAAAGAAGTTTGTATGGAAAAACATCATGACTCAGTTTGGGATTCCTCACACCCTCATCTCGGATAATGGGCTTTAGTTTGATAGTAAGACCTTTAAGAGATATTGTTGTGAGTTAGGCATCATAAACAGATATTCAACTCTAGCTTATCTGTAAGAAAATGGGCAGGCTGAGGCAGTTAACAAGGTTATAGTGAGTGGACTTAAGAGAAGCTTGGGTGAGGCAAAGGGTAAATAGGTGGAAGAGTTACCACATGTTCTATTGACATATCGGACTACTCCTCGTCGATCAACAGGGGAAACACCCTTCTCAATGACCTATGGGACTGAGGCAGTGATCCCTTTGAAAACTGGGTTCCCAACAATGAGGACGAACATGTTCACTCCTAATAATAATGACAGGTTATTGGAGAGAAGCACAGATTTGATTGATGAATGAAGGGAAGCAACCATGGTTCAGCTGGCATATTATCAACAGAATCTTAAACAAGGATATGATGCGAAGGTGAGGGAAAACCCCTTAACCCTAGGAGACTTGGTATTGAGAAAAGTTGTGGACACTACAAGGAATCTTTCGTGAGGAAAGTTAGGACCAAACTGGGAGGGACCATATCGCATCACCTTAGTGGCTAGTATAGGGGATTATTTTTTGGAAGATTTAGATGAAAATGTTGAACCACACCTTTGGAATGTAAATAATCTACAAAGGTATTACTATTAATGAAAGACATTTCAGCCACATTTTTGTTTAAAATATTATATGTTGTGTTTTCTTTTTTGTTTAAGTATTAAACAGAACCTTGGTCATGTCTGGCTCCTCGGACCACATAACTTGTGTAAATTAATACTCCTCATTATTTGTTTAAGTATTAAACAAAATCTTAGTCATGCTTTGCTCCTCGAACCACATACCTTGGGTAAATTAATACTTCTTATTCCTTTAAGTGTTAAACATAACCTTGGTCATACTTGGTTCCATGGATTACATACCTCAAGTAAATTAACACTTCTTTGGTTATCTGAGTACTAAACAGAATCTCGGTCATGTTTGACTCTTTAGACCACACATCTTGGGTAAATTAGTACCTAATCTATCTTAGGTGGATAACTAAGACTTTTGTTGTAGTAACTTAACTGAAAAAATGCCCCTGAGCATCACTTAAAGCATTTGCAAGTATATCCGTGATTTATTCATAGGTAAATTAACACCTACAACTATATGGATCTACTGCTAAGTGGAGTTTTATGTGAAGCCTTGGATAGATAGATGCTTCGCCATTATTTGAAGTTAAAAAGAGAAAATAGTATGCATAATCCTTTGAGCTACTTATCTCAGATACATAAGGTATGTTTTGAAGTTAATTTACACTTTGTTGAACATTATGGGCTAGGAAAAGTTAGTCCATTATATTGCCATTTACATGGAATGTCGTAATTAGATTATCACCTATACAACTAACTGTTAGAGTTAAGAGTGAAGATGTATCTTGAATCAAAAGACATCATGTTTGGTTTTCCATAAACTCAAGTAAACATAAAGGAAGTTAATGCTTTTCATTAATTAAAGCCTTGAAAAGGCAAGGACAGTACATATTTAGGAATGTAAATAACAATTACATACAAAAGGAAATACACTCTTAAAAAAAAAAAAAAAAAAGCCTACAAAACATAACTAGGGTCCTAAGTGGGTTTGGGAGGAAGATTGACCATTACTGCAGGCAGAGAGGTAGCCTCGGGCACCGTTGCTTGGGGCACACCTTTGCTCTTAGGATCTTCCTTAGGGGTAAAGAGCAGTGTAGCTAGTACTAATACTTGGCTTTGGGATGTCCCCTTCCCTTTGGAAGAGTCCTTAGTTGGTTCTTTAACTGGCTCTCTGTCAGGGGCTGCATCCTTGGCTGTCTCTTTTCCTTTCTCCACTGCCTTGGCTTGGTCAGTCTCCTTGGAAGGGACTAGAGGGGTAGGAAGGGTAGTAGCAGATTCCACCTAATTGGGTTCAAGTGCTTGAGGAGCAGCTTTAGCTAGGGAACTAGCGGGGCTTGCCCCGCAAAGTGCAAGGGGGTAGTAGGCATTTTCTACCCTCCTTAGTAGGGAAGAATCGTCTACCTAGCTTGGTTTAGTGCTTCGTTCCATACTTGGAGGCAGTAACCTTTACAAACCCCAATGACTTGGGCCTTGAGAGTCTCCTCTATTTCTGTTACCCAAATGTCATACCCCTCTTGCTCAACCTTGGCAGCAGCTCCTACAGCCTCTTCCAGTTTCTTTTTGAAAGTCTCTATTCGCTCTTTGGTTGTGGCTAGCTAGTTCTCATCTAGCAGAGTTGTTTGTGTTGATTCTCAACCTGCCTCTCAACCCTTTGTAGACCAACCTTGGCACTTTTTCTCTTCTTGTCAGCCTCGGTTAGCTTAGTGTTTAACTCCTAGATCCTTTTCTCAGCCATCGTGAAGGATTCCATGGCAGTTATGTGCTAACCCTTCTTCTACTTCATTTGCTTGTGGGAGTTGCTTACCAGCTCCCCGGCCATATGCTTAACTTAAATTGCCTTTTAAAAAAATGAATGAGATGAAACAACTAGAACACTTGGTAAAAAAAAAAAAAAAAATTGTGAAGAACTTACCATCGCTAGATCCATCTTCAGTGTTAGAAGCACTTTGTGTTTCTTTGTGGACCTCAGGTTGGCCATGTCATCAGGTAGTAGGAGGGGCTGTTCTTAAGCATTTTCCACGTATACAGCTTTCCCTTCTAGAATTCCCTGATTGAGGCATCAATGAGAATGGGAGACCCATTCAGCACTAGAGGAGGGTTCTAGGCTGGGACCTTGGTGTGACAGTCGTGCCCCCTCTCCACAATGGCCCATTTGCTAGAGGACCTTGTTTGAGTTGTCCTTGCTATTTTGACCCCCTTTTGGGGCTTAGGTTCTTTTGAGGGGATAACCTCTTCCTCCTTCTCCACTACATCTTTGTTTTTTCTATCCCACTTCCTCTTCTTGTTTGCAAGATCAAGCTGGGAGGTTTGGGCGGGAAGAGAGGTGAGAGGTTTGGCTTATGTGATTCCCTTAGGCAATATACTTCCTACTTGAGACTCAATAAGGTTGCGAATGTCTTGGCCTTGTGTTGTAGCACCATTGCATCGGGTACACTAGGGGATTCTTGGACATTGCTCACTTGTGCAGGGGGAAGGTGGCTAAAGTCAGTGCTTGAGGGTTCTGGAGACTAGAGCTGGTTGAAAACTTTAAAATCCTTCTCAAGTCTGAAACTTCAACTATTCTCACTATTTCCTTAGGAGTTGGCTAGGAAGGAATTGCTTCTTCCTCGACAGTGCGCTGAGATTGCAACTCTACTTGCTATGTATCTTCTGAAGGGATGCTAGCAAGGAAGCAAGGCACATAAATGTTGATTAGCTGCAAGTGAGGCTCTTTAGCTTTTATGACGTGTTTGTGAGGTTGAAAGTTGGAGGAGATGGGATTGTAGCCGAGAATGAGAGGGGCTGCTCTCAGTTGGTCGTCTGTATAGACAAAGATCTCAGCCTTCAATATCCTTGTCAGGTCGGGCTTGTCGACAAGACTGAAATTGGGGATGGTAGAATACTTATCTGTAAATTCAAAAAAAATAAAAAAATTGTTAGATTGCAACACAGATAAAATAAGAACCAATTTACAAATGTAAATAGAAGAAGCAAAAACAAAAAAAATATTATTGAGTAAGGGGTATTGTTAGAGTGTTAAACCTAAACCTAAACCTAAACATCCCACTTGACGTCCTATCTCGTGTTGGGCAATAAGGTCCATCATGTGACTCCCTTGAGACAATTAGGAAATCCTTGTCCATACCCTTATTAGTATCCGGGAGACATGATATCAGCTTGATTGCAGGGACCCTGGTTTTCAAATAATGCCCTTGGCCGTTAAGGAGTTGATTATTGTATACCCAATTAACATCATGATGGGTGAGGTTCACACCCATCTTTTTGTTAAGGGCGTCTACGCTACCTAAAATCCTAAACACATTAGGAGCACACTGGATGGGTGAAATTCTACGGCCGATGAGGTAGTCCATAGTCACTCTACCCATGAGGATTCTCATCCCTCCTGATAGGTCACAAATGCGTAGAACCCTTGTGATAAATTAAGTTGATTAATTAACCAAGTTTTTAATTAATCAAGTTAACATGCAATTTCACGTGGCAGCACAAAAAAATCACCAATAACTAAAGTATGCAGTGGAAATAAAATTGACACGGTGATTTGTTTACGAATGGGGAAAACCTGACGGCAAAAACCCCACCAGGTGATTTAAGGTCACCACTCCCGAAACTCCACTATTATTACAACAAACGGTTACAAGTAACGAATCCTAGTACCTCACCAACCTACAGTTGAACCCTTACGTCACTACCCAATTGGACTTGTTCTGTAGTGACAGTTTCTTAATTTGATGCACAGCTCCCAAGTACGTGACTAACCAATTGCGCGGATCCTAGTATGTGACTTCAATTTACCAACTAGTGAGAGTTGTTGGCTGCAAAATTCTTCAATTTATCCATACAATGAAGATCAAGAAGATGCTCGGTTACAAAACCCTATGGTGCACATTACACAGCAACTTCTTCACAAGAGATGAACTAGGGCATGAACTTTGTCTTAGATCACAAATTGCATGAACAAGAATTTCTTAATGCTTGTGCAACTTGCATCACTTTGACGGCTCTTAAAACAATCCTTTTATATGTCTATGGTTAAGAGAAAAGAAGTCCCAAAGACACATTCACGGATTGGAATCAAAATAGAACTGAGAATCTGTTTTCCTTAAATCTCGACAGATAAAGGTGTCGAGGATCTGTCGAGAAGCTATCGAGCCTCGGGGCTGAAATAGCTTCTAAAGCTCGATAGATGCATGTGTCGAGACTAGGTGTCAAGTTTTAGTAACTTGCACTTTCAACTTGTTTCTTAGATAGACTTGATGACTTCAACACTTGATCTTGAAACACAGTTTCTTGAAGCGTTAAACACATCCAAAATCTACCCAATTACAAATAAAGTGAATTTTGTCAAAGGATAAGCCAATTACATAAAATAATGACATATATCAACAACCACTTGAACTACATATGTCCTGACAATCTCCCCCTTTGGCAATCTGTGATAAAACCACAACAAACAAATGAAGATATGAGAGAAGTCATAAATCACTCAATTAATATTCACTTGTTGAATACAATAAAATCTATCCTAACACAAACTCTTGATAAATTTTGCAAGAAGAGAGTTTATGGCAAGTAGACTTTGACAACCTGTATTTCTGAAACATTTTTAAACAAAACACATCAAGGCATCTTTGTGTGAAACAGAAATAATAAATTGCATACAAATAAAGAATCATGTGTATAAAGACAGAAAAGAAACAACACATAGAAAGGTAGGTGAAAAAAAACATACATCAACATATATATATATATATATATATATCAAGAAATAAGCACAATGTATGTCAATAAATGGTCACAAGACCGGCGTACATGAACAATGTATCTCTTAAAGAAAGAAAAGAAAAGAAAAGAAAAGAAATACATGTAATCCTTACTACATCCCTCATATCAACACTCCCCCTATCAAAAATGTCCTATACAAGCTCTCCCCTAAGTATGACTACTCTCATAACCCAAAACTACTCCCCCTCTTTGTCACGAGTGACAAAGGGTAGAGTGTCATTTAGACATCTCATTAGAAGAGCTCGTATCTCCATCATCCTCATCTGAAGCATCATCGTCATCACCATCATCATCCTCAGTCTTAGAAGCTACACGAGGAGGTGGAGGATAAGCCTCAGAAGCAAAACCGCCCAAGGTCGCCTGTCGCCTGGCAATACGACCAACACGAACGTTCACCTGATACAACTCCGTAAAGAGTGTATCGAGGTGAGCATCCATGCGCTGAAATTGTGCCATGATGTCTCCAAGCGTCACATCGCTCTAGGAAGAGGAGGGATCAGATGTGGCTCGAGAAGATCTGGATGGAGCTAGACCGGAGGAAGGAGCTGTAGAATTTGACTGTCGCGATTTGAACTGTGCCTTACTACGTTTTACGGTAGCAGCATCTATGGCAAATATGACATGAAAAGGGTCAGACAATGGGAAGGGGATGGAAAAACGGTGAAGAATCCTCGTGATGGTGGTAGGAAAAATGAGCTTATCACAAGTAGCCGTATCTCTATAGATATATATGATAGAGAAGATGAAGTGTGAAGGGAAGTCTATAGTAAGATGCTCTAAAAGAGACAACAAAAATCGAGCACAAGGCTCTGTGATAAAGTTGTAGTGAGAGATTGGGAGCAAAACAAATGTCATCACCATGTTAAGGAACCGAAGACCTTTAGGAAAAGGTCTACATGGTGTGTACTGATGATCTCCCCAAACAGTGGGGCGCTCACAAAACGCAGAGATCATCTCGTCTTTGGATATAGTCCATAGACGCTCACAACTGGGGTAATCAGGATGATTAACCTTCGAGACGTGAAGAACCTCGAAGACCAGCTCCGGAGTGACACCAAAGTGCGTATCTCGAACGCGAGAATGAAAGAGAGGTACTGAAGAATCTATCCTGTGGATGTTAGAGTAGAACTCTTGAATCAACACGGTAGGACAAGTGACCGAGACGTCACAGAGTGACTTCCAAGCCCGACTATGAATGACATCGGGAAGGTCTGTGTCAGCAAAGTCTGCTAGGATAACTTGGCATTCCGAATTAACACCTCGTTTAGAGAAGTTCTTTGAGAAGTCCTGTTGGGCTTTCTCATCATGGAACCGGACAGACATAGGAGTGGCATTAGAAGAAGAAGAGCCCCGAGAACGCAGAGGGTTCTGGGATGGAATGGATTTACGCTTAGGTGTCATAGACACTACTAACGCAAACATAAAGAGACGGAGAAAGAGAGAAGCACACAGAAAAGTCCCAAAACAGTTCAATATAGGATGACTATTTTGAAAAGAAAGAACGTATGCATCGAAAATGCATGAACATGTGACATGCAACATAAAAAGAGTCATGGGCTCAGCCCAATCCAATCCTACTAGCACATAATCAGAAAGCACACATTTAAATACATGAAAATACTATTAGAAAGCGATTGTGATGCAATGCATGTAGTTTTAAAGATCAAATCTATAAAACCAACCTAAAAATTTCAATAAACACTCATCAATTTTGAAAAACCCCAAAACTTAGGTTTTAAAACATGAAATGCATGAAGAATGAGAGGATTGAAGTTTACCAAGTGGGGAAGATCTTGAGTAAAGCTTGAGGAATCCTTAGGAAGGGGTTTGGAGTGAGTGAGAGAGGTTTTTGGAAGAGGAAGATTGAATGTATTGAGAGAGAGAGATTGAGAGAAGTGAGAAACAAAATCGCAAGAAACCAATATATATACTATCAGTAATTCTTGACAGATAAAGGTATCGAGAGGTGTCGAGACAGCTATTGAGGTAGGTATCGAGAAAATGTACTTCGACAGATACAACTATCGAGAATAGGTGTCGAGAAAGGAAGATCAAACATAAAAGAATCTAGATCGATCCAGGAGCTGTCGAGAAGCTATCGAGCAGATAGAAAGTTTCTTGATTGATCCACTAGGTGTCGAGAATGTGTCGAGACTACGATAAGAAAAAGTTGAGAAGCTCGACAGACAGCAAGGTATCGAGGAGGTGTCGAGCTTGCCTTAAAAAGCAGTTTTTCAAGAGAAGAAAAACACAGACATGAATGCAATCATGCATGCAACTCAACCAATGATCCAATCAACACATTAAGCTCTCAAAATCATATCTTAACAATAATTGTAAGTACATGGATCCCAAAACACACACTAAACAAGTCTAACCAATTTTATTTTTAAAAAATGAGTTAAGACAATTTAGTGAGCATACATTAGCACATGTAAACCTTGTGATGGCCAAATCACATTGTACCTGCACATGTATCAAGAATAGCAAAGAATATGGCATGTTGTGTGTGAAAAACATCGCAAGATTGTATAAGTGTCTCAATGTTATGACGATTTGAGATATGAGAAAATCACTTTAATCCACACACAATCATAACTGTTTGATGGGAACTATTACCTTCGAGGTACATCCTATAACTCCCACATCTCCTAGAAAACACACTTTCAATCATATTTTTAAAGCATTTTGATCTTTTTGCTTTTTATTTCTTTGCATAATTTCTTTTATTAAGCATATCATACATGGGCATATAAGAGAGAGAAAAGAAATACCCAATTATGTTAAGCTTTTGACATTGCACTTTTGCTATGCCGAAGCATACAGATGTCATTGACATTGCACTTTTGCTATGCCGAAGCATATAGATGTCATATCATGACTGGCGAGTAACAGTGGTGAGATATGACAGGCCACAAACGCGTTGACCCCTTGTGATAAATTACGTTGATTAATTAGCCAAGTTGTCAATTAATCAATTTAACATGCAATATTACGTGGTAGCACAAACAAATCACCAAAACTAAGTTATGCAGCGGAAAATAAATGACACGGTAATTTTTTTACGAATGGGAAAAACCTTACGGCAAAAACCCCACCGGGTGATTTAAGGTCACCACTCCCGAAACTCCACTATTATCACAACAAGCAGTTACAAGCAAGGAATCCCAAGTACCTCACCAACCTACAGTTGAACTCTTACCCCAATACCCAATTGGACTTGTTCTGTAGTGACAGTTTCTCCTTTCAATGCACGGCTCCCAAGTACGTGACTAACCAGATGCGCGGATCCCAGTACGCGATTTCAAATACCAACTAGAGAGAGAGAGAGTTGGCTGCAAAGTTCTTCAAATCATCAAGGATGAACTAGGGCACGAACTTTGTCTATCAGATCACAAATTACATGAACAACAAGTTCTCAATGAATGTGCAACTTGTATCTTGTGATCTCTGTTTTTACGGCCCTTAAAATAATCCTTTTATATGTCTAGGGTTAGGAGAAAAGAAGTCCCAAAGACACACTCACGGATTGGACTTGAAACAGAACAGGAAATCTGTTTTCTTTAATTCTCGACAGATAGAGGTGTCGAGAGGTGTCGAGATAGCTGTCGAGGCTCGGGTAAAACAGCTCCTTTAAAGCTCGATAGATGCATCTGTCGAGGTATGTGTCGAGCTTTAAAACCTTGCACTTCCTAGCTTGTTTCTTGGACAGACTTTGACGGCTTCAACACTTAACCTTGAACCACTGTTTCTTGAAGTGTTAAACTCATCCTAAATCTACCCAATTACAAGTAAAGTGCGTTTTGTCTAAGGATAAGCCAATTACATAAAATAGTGACATATGTTCACAGACTTGAACTACATATGTCCTAACAAGATAGTTATTTATGCATTTCTTTTAGGATTTTCTAGTTCTACCCATCAAAAAGAGTGATACGAGTGTTAAGTACAAGAGATCACTTAACCTTACTCATCACAAACAAAGAGCTACAAAGCTCACTTGTTTAGTTGTGCATATGAATGCTCATCTAAGCTACAAGAGATACAAAGTTTAGACAACTTTGTTTCAATGGCCATTTTAAGGTTCACAAGAACTAATGCACACAAACACACATTGTTTTTATATTTTTCAATTTTTCAATATTTTTTTTTATTTTTATCAGAAAAGCAAAAATAAAACACAAAACTGAAAATACACAAACAAAAACATGTTAAAGAAAGCAAAATAATGCATAAACCTAGACTGACTCAAAACAGTAAAGCAACACACAAGTAATGCAAAAACAATAAAAAGGGGAGAGAGAGAAGAAGTGAACAAGATCACTTAGAACATTTTTCCTTCCACACCTTAGAAGAACTTTTCCTTTTTGCCAACCCTTGAACCGGTGATGAAGGAGAATAATTTAAGCCGTTCAAGTTCAAAAGGATCATAAGGCTTTGAGAATATCTCCAAGAGGAGCAAGAGAGGTCTGAAGCTGATTCTAGTTCCCAGATGCTATCATGCCATTGCTTTGTTGAGTGACTATCCACTTATAGCAATTTGGTCAAGTATGACCGGCAACACCACAATGATAACAAAGATGCTGCTTCTTCTGTTTGGGCTTTTGAGAGATAGCCTTCTTAGTCCTAGGGTTTCTAATTTCCCTTTTTCTCAAGCTTAGGTGGTGCTCCTAAGATGGACTTACCCTTGTCTAAGTTCTCACTTGCTAATTCAGTTTTAACATCTTTATCCTCAATTTTAATGTTATTAGCAGGAGGAACAAAAACAGTAGTACTAGCAGAAGGAGTATTAGAGAGAGAGAATTCATACTCCAATCCTGTACGGTCTGAAGCAGATTTCTGAACGTTGAGCATCTCATCCAGCTTTGTACTTGACGTCCTCTCCAATTGTGCTCTAACTTAAAACAGCTCCGCTTCAAGCTTTTTGGTTTTTTCAGCCAAGAAATTGTTCGTGAACCTTAGTGCCCTAATGGTCTGATTTGCTTCATCAACCTTAGTGGAAAGCTCCTCACGGTCAAGTTCCACATCATTGAGTTTCTTGGTGGCCAGCCTATAGAGTTTCTCATGCTTCTCAGAAAGCTTGTATAGTTTCTCATAGGCGGTATGGATATCATCTTGATCATCCATAGTTTCAAACTTAGCATCCACCAATTCCTTCTCTTCATCTACTTCTTCAGTAATCCCTTCAGTAGGATTAACAGTGGCAGTCAAGGATTCAAGATTTCGTCATCTTCATTGTCGAAATCATCCTCGGGCTCAGTATCACTCCAGGTAGCAGCAAGTGCCTTGCTCTTCCCAACGCTCTTGAGGTACGTAGGACACTCTTGTTTCATGTGCCCGAAGCCTTGACACCCAAAGCATTTTGGTTCAGCGGGAACAGTGTACTGACCGTCATCCCTAGTATCCTTCTTCCCTTTATCTAGGCTCTTTAACTGAGAAGAATTAGATTTCCTACGGTCCTTGTTGAAGCCTTTTCCATTGGCATTCTTCATGAATTTCTTAAATTGCCTGGTAATGTAGGACTTCATCTTAGAATCTTCATCATCTGAAGAGTCATTTGTATCACTGCTCTTGGCCTTTAGTGCCATGCTCTTGCCTCTGCTTGACTTGCCCATTCTAGTCAACCCTAGCTCATAGGTTTGCAAATTTCCAACCAGCTCAGTTAGAGGAATCTTATCAATATCCTTCGATTCCTCTATCGCCATGATCTTAGCATGGAATCTCTCAGGCAAAGATCTGAGCATTTTTCTTACTATTTTGGGTTCAAAAATGGTTTTTCCAAGATTGAAAGCTAAGTTTACTATGTCTTTGAGCTTTGCATAGAACTCATCGAATGACAGATCATCTTCCATCTTAATTTCCTCGAAGCCTGTAGTGAGCCTTTGTATCTTCGAATATTTGACAGCCTTAGTTCCCTTATAGGTTGTTTGGAGAATAGTCCATGCTTCCTTAGTAGTTTCCGTAGAGGAAATTTTCTTGAACTCCTCATTGGTGACTGCATTGAATAGGGCATTCAATGCTCTGCTGTTGAAATTAGCCGCCTTGATCTTGGCATCATCCCAATTAGCCAGCGCTTCTGTAGGCTTGGTCCAGCCTATCTCCACAGCTTGCCATACCTTCTCATCTAGTGACTGCAAGAAAGATCTCATGCGTACTTTCCAGTATGCATAGTTAGTACCATTAAACAATAGAGGTATAATAAGTGACTGACCTTTATCCATGACAATAAGGGTCAAAGAATCATACACAAGGATTAAACCCTAATCAGAGTGTACTTGCTTTGATACCACTTGATAGGCCACAAATGCGTTGGCCCCTTATGATAAATTAAGTTGATTAATTAACCAAGTTTTTAATTAATTAAGTTAACATGCAATTTCATGTGGTAGCACAAACAAATCACCAATAACTAAAGTATGCAGCGGAAATAAAATTGACACGGTAATTTATTTACGAATGGGGAAAACCTGACAGTAAAAACTCCACCAGGTGATTTAAGGTCACCACTCCCGAAACTCCATTATTATCACAATAAGCAGTTATAAGTAAGGAATCCCAGTACCTCATCAACCTACAGTTGAACCCTTACCCCAATACCTAATTGGACTTGTTCTATAGTGACAGTTTCTCCTTTTGATGAACGGCTCCTAAGTACGTGACTAACCAATTGCGCGGATCCCAGTATGTGATTTCAATTCACCAACTAGAGAGAGTTGTTGACTACAAAGTTCTTCAATTCATCCACACGATGAAGATCAAGAAGATGCTCGGTTACAAAACCTTACGGTGCACATTATATAGCAACTTCTTCACAAGAGATGAACTAGGGCATGAACTTTGTCTTAGAATACAAATTGCATGAACAAGGATTTCTCAATGCTTGTGCAACTTGCATCACTTTGACGGCCCTTAAAACAATCCTTTTATATGTATAGGGTTAGGAGAAAAGAAGTCCCAGAGGCATATTCAAGGATTGGAATCAAAATAGAACTGAGAATCTGTTTTCCTTAAATCTCGACAGATAGAGGTGTCGAGGATCTGTCGAGAAGCTGTTGAGCCTTGGGGCTGAAATAACTTCTAAAGCTCGATAGATGCATGTGTCGAGACTAAGTGTCGAGTTTTAGTAACTTGCACTTTCAGCTTGTTTTTTGGACAGACTTGATGACTTCAACACTTGATCTTGAAACACAGTTTCTTGAAGCGTTAAATACATCCTAAATCGACCCAATTACAAGTAAAGTGTGTTTTGTCAAGGATAACCCAATTACATAAAATAGTGACATATGTCAACAACCACTTGAACTACAGATGTCCTAACATCTCCCTTTATAAAGGCAATCATTGGGATTACTACTTCTCCCTCTTGCCTCAGGGTATGCCACTCCTCTCGGCGAAAATACCTAATAGAAACCCCGTATGGAATGCGATAATAGGCTTTGAAGCTCTCTATACCCTCTGGGGTGTCTATTAAACTAGTAAATCTACCAATTTGAAAGATAATTGAGGGTGTTTAGGTCATGAGGTGAAGTTAGAGGGGCCGAGGAAGAAAATGTTTTAAATTTAAAAAGTAATGTAAAGGGTAACTTATGAAAATAAAGAAGGGCTCCTCGGACTGGGTCTTGAGAATTGGAGATGCAAAAGTAGGACAACCAGAATCTTCGAGCAATATATATGAGTAAGGGAAAAGTGAGAAGGAGAATTCCTACCCAAATCCCTATAAAATTTCTCCACCGTAGGATTTCCATCGCACCGTAGGATGTGGGGGACGTGGCGCTGAATGAAATTAATGTTAAGGCGTCTCGAATGCCAAAACATTAGGAGCGTGCCTCTTTGCAGTTGTGAAGACACCTACGCAGAGAGAAATGACGTAAGAGTGAGGATGGTAGTCACCAGAATAATCGAAATTCCCTTCTTCTTTCTAAGAAGCGAAATAGTGGAATTTCGAGGGGCTATTGTAGGGATAAAGGGCCTAAACATGGGCATTGGGCTGTGGGCCGTGTCTGAGGACCTCAGGTAGTTCAAGGACAGGTAATAATGACAAAGGCTTATAGGGCAATGGACCATGGAAGAAGTTTGGTCATAAGGAATTGGAGATGTTGTCCGAGGAGAAGTACCTCCTTGGCAGGGTAGAGTAGAGGTCATACATCCGACCTTTCGTCAAGAGCAAGGCAATAGATAATCATTCTGGTAAGGATAAACATTAGGAATGGATAAGGCAAAAAAAGTTGGGAAATATTTGAGGAGAAAGCAACTACCACCGCATTGAATGCTCTGTAGCTAAACCCCTGACCACATTAATGTGGAAGTGATACTTGAACAGTAACCTCCAGCCTTACATCTACCCACAAAGACTTCAAGAAGGTGTTGATGGGATAAGTATCAAAGTCAGGAATCTGATCTTTACGTGGAGGGCTGACAAGGAGTAAAGGAGAGAAATATAAGGAAGGAAACTCCCATTGTGAGGGGATCATCAGATAATCTATAGAAAATCACTGTGATCTATAGAAAATTATAGAAAATTACTGTGATCATCAGATAATCTATAGAAAATCTATAGAAAATTACACTAAAAAAATGTAATTGTGGTTAAGTTTAAGAGAAATACATAAGAACAACCTTCCTCGGACTTTGCCAAGGAGGATTTTCCTTACTCAAACTATTTGTTTCCCACTTTACAATATCAGCTAACCTACTGTGATCATTGAGCACTTAACTCATTGAAATTTCAGTTTTAAGCTCACTATTTACAAATTCATTGATTTGGGCTCTCTGGACCATTGACCTTTCTTTTAGCATTTGGGAACAAAACATGTCCTTACAGGTAAAATTAGTGTTTTAATGAACTAAACATTTGTATGTGTGAACTAAACACATCCCAAATTTACGTGGTTCTAACATTTTTCATAAATAAAGCCTCACTCAAATAGAGATGGTATATGTCACATCACACTCAATTGTGCGTGAGATTAGCGTGCGCCTAACTTCATGTTTAAGAACTAAGAAATGTCACAATATAAAAACCCCTTTGCCGAAATCAAGGGACCAAAAATTGAAAACATACGCTCTTCCTTCTTTTACAATATTCCATATTCCTTCATAGCTTCCATCTTCTATGAGTTCTATCGCTAGCATTTTTGCCTTTTTCCTATTTCTCTTCTTACTTGTATATTTATGGATATCAAGAAGAGTTTAACAATTTCCACAATTTTGGCCACAACTCAGCTACGTGACGAGTTGTAAGTAGTAGAAAAAAATAATGGGTTGGGTCCACAATTCCATCACTCGCAAATTATTATGTAGCTAGCAAACAAATACTTCCCCAAGAAGAGGCAAGATTCTAAATCCAGACCACCTGCTATGATATCACATGCAATAGATTATCAATTACCCTAAGAGTTTAAATTTTTATGAAATAATAAATTTAATCATTTAACACATGAATGAGTAGGACACAGCCTAGCACATTAATTCCATTAAACAAAAGCAGCCACACAACAAAAAGAACAAAAATAAAAAGAATATTTTGGGATGAAATAATAAGATAGCAAAGCAGAGAGCAAAAAGAAGGAAGAAGAAGAAGGCGGCGAGGTATGGGTATAGATCAAAGACTTAGGGTTGAAGACTGGCCAAGTGATGGCAATGTGAGCTACAAATAATCGCCTCTTCCTTTTTTTTTTAAACGCTTTGTACTAATTGATTACCACTTTCCATCCGAAATGGCCCATTTTCGACGATATGTATGGTACAGTGTGATACACTGGATTTTTTACCGGTATGATTAAGGGACTTTTTGTACTGGTTGATTGACTGGTATGTCAAATTCCAGTCGTACTAGCTAGTACGGTAGGTATTAACAACCCCCCCCCCCCCCCAAAAAAAAAAAAAAAAAACTCTTAGCAGTTAAGTTAAGCAGTAGTTGAAGGCCAGAGTGATTGTACACAACTAGTAACAAAGTCACTCTCCTAACTCTAAATCTCAAATTCCTGGCTGAAAGTTTTGACTTTTGAGTTATATTTTGTCATAATAAATTAAGGCTAAACATGAGTGTTTTATAGTCTACACACTAGCGTGTGTAGACTAAACACAATGCATAAATAAAGCCTCACTCACATGGAGATAAGTATATTTCACATTACGCCAAATTCCACTGAGGTTGGTGTGTGCCTAAACAATGTTGGTTAAAATCTGGTTTTGCATCTCATACAAAACACGCAGCGAAAGTAACAAACAAGGATCTATTTCATTCATGATTGACAACATGCACTCCGTAAATTTCAGAATTTAAGAACAAGATAGCGTACCTTGGTGTGGAGAAATTTAAAACAAAGATTAGAAACACTTGGGAACACTTTTAATCTTCACTCCAATTCCACTTTACGCCCAAGATGTGTGGTCTCTCAATCAGTTTCCAAAGGGAGAATGAAAGTGTGTCTCACACTCTTTCTTTTTCTTTCCGACTCTTTTCTTAAAAATCACATAAAAAATTCTATATGTTTCTCCCTTTATAACTAACTGATTATCTAATTAGGCCGGCCTATTAGGCCTTTCCAATTAGGCTTTAGTGTGTGGCTTAGAGTGGGACCAAAAGGGACCAATAAGACACTGGCTCCAATGGGCCTTGGGCTTTTCCGTCAACTCTTGACAAGTCCAAAGTTACCATTAATTATATTTAATACCACTATATAAATATAATTGCACTCTAGGTCTTATTAATAAATTATATCTCAAGACTTTATTTTACACGCAACCCCTTCATAAAATATTCGTAATAATACAAAGTCATAAATGTAGACTGCCACTTTGTAAATTACTACATCTTATCCTTGAGTACCCGGTTTAATCCTTTAAAGTTATTCATCATATATTTATGAAATCCAATTTCATAAATATATACTTTAGTAATTTCTTACCAAAGTGGTTAGGCCTAACTCTCTGAATAACCAAACCCATTAAACTTATTGTTAGGGACATATTTTGTAATTGGCATATCCTTTGACAAAACGCACTTTACTTGTATTTGGGTAAATCTAAGTAGGTTCAAGATGATCGTTACAAGTGGTTAAATTGAAGACATAAAGATTACTCAAGAACTGCTCAAGAAAAGTGCAATCTGCAGGTCTCGATACCTCCTCAACAGAAGCTCGATCTGTCGAGATTCATTAAAGCTCGACAGATGTCCCGATCGATCGAGCTTACGGGTTTCAGATTATAGCCAGCAACGTTTTTATTCTAAAAGGCTAATTGTTTATGGGTTTGTATAATTCTTATTGGACTAGGAAAACCCAAGGTTTGTGTAAACCTATTTGGAATAGGAGAGCCCATTAAGCTCCTATTTAAAGGAGGTGCAAAAAGAAAAACCTAATCCTAGAAAGCTTCATAAGGTTTTATTTTTGAAACCCTAGCCTCCTCCTACAGAAGAAAGAGTTCTTGCTGCGTTTCTTGTACGCCTTAGGGTTTTGTAACCAAGCAAAGTCTCTTGCACCAACATTGAAGATCTTATTGGTGTTTCTATGTGAAGCTGCTGCAAATCAACTACAACAATCAAAGGGTTGCTGTGGAGTTAGTCACGTACTGGGATTCGTGCAAAGGAGTAAGCCGCGTATTGGGATCCGCGCATCAAATTGGTTAGTCACATACTTGGGAGCCGTGCATTGAAAGGAGAAACTGTCACTACAGAACAAGTTCAATTGGGTATTGGGGTAAGAGTTCAACTGTAGGTTGGTGAGGTACTGGGATTCCTTGCTTGTAACTACTTGTTGTGATAATAGTGGAGTTTCGGGAGTGGTGACCTTAAATCACCCGGTGGGGTTTTTGCCGTAAGGTTTTCCCCATTCGTGAACAAATCACCGTGTTATTTATTTTCCGCTGCATAACTTAGTTTTGGTGATTTGTTTGTGCTGCCACGTGATATTGCATGTTAAATTGATTAATTAATAACTTGGCTAATTAATCAACGTAATTTATCACAATGGGTCAACGCGTTTGTGGCCTGTCACTTATCTCAAGGGAATATTTTATATCTCCATCAAGAGACCATGAATTCCATCTTGAGAATATATGTTCCATCAACACTAAATGTGGCTGCCCAACATACTGAGGTTTTGACCATTACATTAGATCTCACTCCTGATATATCAAAGTAACCTACACCTCATGATCAAGTCCATTATTCTCTCAGGATTAAGAGTTCATGCAAATAGAAGTCGTGAGATTTATTATTCATTTGACAGTCGTTAGGAGAATAATAAATCTCACAGCGGTCCAGTTCAATATGTCTTAACTCTTAAAACATATCAACATATCAACTAGAAGTCACCACTTCCATGATCAAGACAAACCATCTTAGTTGATACGCTATAGTCTTCGCAGATGAAATGCCCAATTTCATCACCGACTACGAACTATAAATTTTGAGTTTATAAAGAACTTGTGATTTATATCTTCTGTGACTAAATCACATAAATCACATATTATACATCTCATGGACTATATGATAATGTCCAACTATTCATGTTACCATTACTTTAGATAAAAAATAAACAACTTTATTAAACACAACATTAAGTCATACACAATGTCATACATAGCATCATACAATAGGATTTAAGGGCACATATTTTAACAAACAAATGTTAAAGAAATAAGAAATGTCACGTTATAAAAACCCCTTCGCTGCAGCCAAGGGATCATAAATAGCGAACATATGCTCTTCCTTCTCTTACAATATTCCTTCATAGCTTCTATCTTCTATGAGTTCTATGACCAACATCTTCGCCTTTTTCCTATTTTTTTTCTTTCTTTCATACTTATGGATATCAAGAAGAGTTCAAAAATCTGATAGTAGAAGGAAAGTTCCACCGGAAGCTAGCAGTGCATGGCCTTTGGTTGGCCACCTACACCTGCTAGGCGGGTCACAACCACCCCATATTACCTTGGGTAACATGGCTGACAAGTATGGACCAATCTTCACTATCTGGTTAGGTGTGCATCGAACTCTAGTAGTAAGCAGTTGGGAGATAGTTAAAGAATGTTTTACCACTAATGACAAAGCCTTTGCCAATCGTCCAAAAGCTCTAGCTCTAGAATTATTGGGCTACAACTATGCCATGTTTGGGTTTAGCCCTTACGGTCCCTGTTGGCGCCAAGTGAGAAAGATGGCCGTGCTGGAAGTCCTCTCAAACCACCGCCTAGAGATGCTCAAACACATTAGAGAGGCCGAGGTAAATGATTCTATTAAAGAGATATTTGAGCTATTGGGCAAGAAAAATATGGTGTTTGTGGAAATGGAAAGATGGTTTGTGTACACAACACTAAATATGGTATCTAGGATGGTTGTAGGGAAGCGATTTGGTGGAGCTACAACCAAGTATGAGAATGAAGGGAATGATCAATGCCGGAAGGCATTGAGGGGGTTCTTCGATTTGACTGGGAAATTTGTGGTATCCGATGCACTACCTTATCTAAGGTGCTTGGACATTGGAGGGTATGAGAAAGCTATGAAGAAGACAGCCAAAGAATTGGATCAAATGGTTGGACAATGGCTAGAAGAACATAAGCAGAGAAAATTGTTTAGTGGGATGAAGGAACACCATGATTTTATGGATGTTTTGTTATCCACGGTCACTGACGAGGATGAAATTTCCAGTTATGATGCAGATACAATCATCAAAGCTACATGCCTGGTACGGGTTTCTTTTCTCTCTTTTTCTTGGGCCGTTTTTCTTCATGACAATATTAATTCCATATAAATTATACACTACTAGAAACCTTGATAAATATTGGATAAGATGTTCATGACGCACTCATTAATTATTTTATATCGTTGAAACGCATATTTTGTACGTGCCGATGTATATAAAAAATTGTGGACAATGGGTGAATATATATATATATAAATGATTGTGTGAACGATCTCTAATATCAGATGTGCATTGACAATCTCAAAAAAAAAAAAAAAAAAAAAAAAAAAAAAAAAAAGATATGCATTGACAAAGGTAGTTTGTTTTTTATTTGTTTTTTATTTTTTATTTTTGGCAAACTAGAAGCTACTTTGAATCCGTATCCAAAAAATCCTATGAGACGACCAAGAGTTCACTCATATGTGACGTCCCAAGATTTGAAAGAAACAATCAAATTTTGAATTTTTCTTTCTTTTTTTTTAGCTATTTGATAAATGATCGATGAGTCCATTCAAAATCTTTGGTCCAAGATCAACATTTCAAATAAATCATTCATCAAAGCGCCCAAGAAGACAAAATGTCAAAGGTTAGGACGACATTTTGGATCCTAAAAAAATAAAATTGAACAATTGATTCCCTCTTGTCTTTGTGGATGTGGAGTTAGGATCACGTTTTGGAACTTTTGAATTATTATTTTTAGTAATTGTTGTTACTGCGAAATTCAGTTGAGTTATATTTTAACCTTACAGCATCAACGTAGAAAAATTTAATAATTCCCTACAATCCAATTATATTACTTTTGCAGGCCCTTATCTTAGCGGCCACAGACACCACAACAGTAACATTGATATGGGCTCTCTCTTTACTTCTCAATAACCGGGAAACTTTAAAAAAAGCTCAACAAGAATTAGATATCCAAGTTGGTAGAGAAAGGCAAGTGAAGGAATCAGATGTGAAAAATTTGGAGTATCTCCAAGCCATTCTCAAAGAAACAATGCGTTTGTACCCTGCTGCACCACTCTTAGTGCCACATGAGTCTTTGGAAGACTGTACTTTGGCTGGCTATAACATCTCATCAGGTACACGACTCCTTGTTAATGTTTCAAAATTCCATCAAGACCCAAGTGTGTGGGTGAATCCGACTGAATTTCGACCTGAAAGATTCCTTACAACTCACAAGGATGTTGATGTTAAGGGCCAACATTTTGAGTTGATACCATTTGGCAGCGGCAGAAGAATGTGCCCTGGGATTTCATTTGCTCTACAAGTTACACAACTCACATTAGCTACCTTGTTGCATGGTTTCGAAATTGCAACCCCATCTGATGAACCTGTGAACATGATTGAGAAAGTTGGACTTACCAACCTAAAAGCCACCCCATTGGAAGTCAATCTTACTCCTCGTCTTGCGGCTCAAGCATATGCATAATTTGAATGATATTGTATGATAAATTGTATCAATTCATATGTAATATGAAAATAATAAACAAAAAAAAAATTTGATTTTATGAGTTGTACTACAAAGTTGTGTGTTTTCTCCATATAGATCACTATAAATATATTTGTTTTCTTTAGCTAAAACTATCCTGTCAAAGTTTTAAATATTATTCTCAACTTAAAACAGATTAGTTAGAATGTTAGTTAAATGATTAAATTCATTATTTCGTAACAATTTAAATTTTTAGAATAATCAATAATTTATTATGATATTAGAGTAGGTGATCTGGAGTTAGAATCTTATCTCATTTTTAGGAGCATTTTTGAGAGTAGGGGTGTAATTGGTTTGGTTGGTTTGAGGTGTGATTTTTCCACCAAACCGAAATTTTTGATTTTACTAAATTTGGTACCGACACTGAACTGAAAGGTAGGAACATCGACATCGAATTGACTAGATTTCAATCGGTTTGATTTGGTCGGTTTTTGGTTGCTTCCAATTTCTTAGAACCAAATAGATCAGAGACCAAAAACAGCCTGTCTCTTTGCTTTTCCTCATTTTCTCAGCACCCAAACACCAAGCAAACAAAAAAGAAACTCGAAATCATGTATATAATCAGAAAACATACCAAAATAAGAAAAAAAAAATTTCCCTTTGCTTTCCCACGTTTTCTCACCACCTAAACACCAGGCACCAAGCACTAATCACCAAGCACCAAGCAAGTAGCAAAAAAAAAAAAAAAAAAAAAAAAAAAAAAAAGAGAGAACGGAGAAGAAGCACTGAAGCAACATGATAGTCTATATGTGCTTTTTTGGATAAATTTTCTAACCATCCAAACAAGAGGGATTGTGGGGAGGCCGACGGTAGAGGCAGAGACTGTGATAGTGATGGACTGGAGAATGGAGAGTGCTGCCGTTTGTGAGAGTGAGAGTGAGAGTGAAAAGTGTGGCTGTGTAGGGTATATAGGGTAGGGTTTTCTAACTTTTATTTTTATATTTTAATTAGTTTATTAGAAATTTACTTAGTGTAATCGTAATTAGTTAATCTAATGGGTTTTAACTTTTAAATAACAATGTTTAAATAGAAAGAATCATAGAATGAAGAAGCCAGATTTGATCAGATCTGATCACTAGATATATATATATATATATATATATATTGATAGGCCACAAGCGCATTGATCCCTTGTGATGAATTAAGTTAATTAATTTGCCAAGTTATCGGTTAATCAAATTAATATGCAAATAACGTGGTAGCACAAACAAATCACCAATAAGCTAAAGTAGCAGCGGAAAATAAATTGACACGGTGATTTGTTTACGAATGGGGAAAACTTACACGGCAAAAACCCCACCGAGTGATTTTTAGGTTACCACTCCCGAAAACTCCACTATTATCACAACAAGCGGTTACAAGTAAAGGAATCCCAAGTACCTTACCAACCTACAGTTGAACCCTTACCCCAATACCCGATTAGACTTGTTTTGTAGTGACAGTTTCTCCTTTTGATGCACGGCTCCCAGTACGTGACTAACCAATTGCACGGATCCCAGTACACGACTTCAATCACTAACTAGAGAGAGTTGTTGGCTGCAAAGTTCTTCAATTCATTCATACGATGAAGATCAAGAAGATGCTTGGTCACAAAATCCTACGATGCACATTACACAGCAACTTCTTCACAAGAAAGATGAACTAGGGCATAAACTTTGTCTCATGTCACAAATTACTTGAACAAAGGTTTCTCAATGCTTGTGCAACTTGTGTACCCTTTTACGGCCCTTAAAATAATCATTTTATATGTCTAGGGTTAGAAGAAAAGAATTTCCAAAGACACATGTACGGATTGGAATCAAAACAGAACTTAGAATCTGTTTTTCTTAAATCTCGACAACTAGAGGTGTCGAAGTGCTATCGAGCCTCGGGACTGACCAACTTCTTAAAACTCAATAGATGTAGCTATCGAGCTTTAAAATCGGGCACCTCTTCAACTTGAATCTTGGACAACTTGCATGGCTTTAACACTGCATGGATGCATTTAAAATTAAACACAATTTTTATTATAAAAAAAATAATTAGTCAAATTATTACATAAAAAATAGCATGTAACATATGCATTAATGCATATGTATAGATACATTTAAAATTCAATACAATTTTTATCATAAAAATATAAATAATTAGTCAATTTTTTTTAAAAGAAAAAATGTAAACGTAATTAATCACATATTAAAATTCACACATAAATTGAATAATACTTATGATCATTTTTTTTTTCTAATTTATAATAAAATAGAAGATGTGGTGATTTTTATGTAGTGTGTAGGGTAGGGGTAGGGGTTGGGGATAGGGCTGGGATTTAGGTCTCTTAGAGGGAACTTCACACACATATTCACATTTTTATTATTATTATTTTTTTATATTAGGTTAGAGTAGAATTTCTATCTTGTATTAAAACAAATTAAAAAGAATAGAAAATTTATGTAGCAATTTAAGGAGTTTATAGTGGGTAATTATTTAAATGGTGGGATTAATAGTGAAGATTTAAGTTTCTTTATTTATTGGTGATACTTGGCAAAAAGAGTGACACATGCCAATGGTTGTCTGCCATATGGCGTTTGATAAGCAACATGAATCAATAATTTTCTACCACGTGGCGTTGGAGATTATTAATTGTTTTATGTATTGTGAATGAGACATGGGTCATCATTTTGTGTGTCCACCAATTTAAGGGATCCAATCTTTATAATATAGGTTAAAATACAAAATTAATCCTCTAGTTTTCTTCAAATTTCATTTCAGTCCTCTAACTTTGTTTTCCTTTCAGTCTGCTATTTTCAGATTTATTCAATTAAAGCATTTCCGTCAAATTTTGTTAAAATTTTTTGAAAAACATAATCTGGAAAATATTTTTCAATCATTAATTGAATTTTTTTAATCTAAAAGATATGAAGAAAAATTTATAAAATTGAAAAATTAACCACAACATATAACAAAAGTTGATGAAAAACTTTAATTGAATAAACTTGAAAGTTAGAAAATTGAAATGAACAAAAGCAAAGTTAGAAGATTGAAATGAAATCTAAAGATATTTAGAGATTTAGTTTTGCATTTTACTCTATAATATACTATCATTTAACTGATACAAAATAAAAAATAAAAAGAATGGAAAAATTTATGGAGCAATTTAAGGAGTTTATAGTGGGTAATTAGTTAAATGGTGATTTAGGTTTATTTATTGGTGATACGTGGTAGAAAGAGTGACACATGCCAATGGTTGTCGGCCACGTGGCGTTTAATAAGCTACATGAATCAATAATTGTCTATCACAAGGCGTTGGAGATTATAAATTGTTTTTTGTATTGTGAATAGACATGGGTCATCATTTTGTGTGTCCAATTTAAGGGATCTAACCTTTATAATATACCATTATGTAACTAATGCAAAGTAAAAAATAAAAAGAATGGAAAAACTTATTAAGCAATTTAAGGAGTTTATAGTGGGTAATTATTTAAATGGTGGGATTAATAATGAAGATTTAGGTTTATTTATTGGTGATACATGTCAGAAAGAGTGATACATGCCAATGGTTGTTTGCCACGTAGCATTTAATAAGCTACATGAATCAATAATTGTATACCACATAGCCTTGGACTTTATAAATTGTTTTCTATAATTTGAATGAGACATGGCTCATCATTTTGTGTATCAACCAATTTAAGGGATCCAACCTTTATAATATACTATTATGTAACTAATGCAAAGTAAAAAATAAAAAGACTCGAAAAAATTTATGGGGTAATTTAAGGAGTTTATAGTGGGTAATTATTTAAATGGTGGGATTGATGATGGAGATTTAAGTATCTGTATTTATTTCCTCCAAAAAAAAAAGTTTCTTTATTTATCTATGATACATGGCAAAAAGATTGACACTTGCCAATGGTTGTTTGCCACAGAATTTGATAAGCGACATGAATTAATGATAGAGATTTAAGTTTCTGTGTTTATTTCCTCCCCAAAAAAAAAAAAAAAGTTTCTTTATTTATTTGTGATACATGGCAAAAAGATTGACACTTGCCAATGGTTGTTTGCCACGGCATTTGATAAGCGACATGAATCAATAATTGTCTACCAAATGACATTAGATTTTATAGATTGTTTTATGTATTGTGAATGAAACATGGATCCAACTTCTATAATATACTATCATGTAACAAACACATGGATGAATTTAAAATTAAACAAAATTTTTATTATAAAAAAAATAAATATTTAGTCAAATTATTATATAAAAAAATAGCATGTAACACATGCATTATTGCATATGTATAGATAGCTTTAAAATTGAACACAGTTTTTATCATAAGAATTTAAATAATTAATCAATTTTCTTTTAAAAAGTAAATGTAATTAGTCACATAGTAAAATTCTTACATAAATTTAATTAGTACTACTTATGAACATTTTTTTTTCTAATTTTAAGAAGGGATCTCGTCGTTTAAGAAGTAACCATAGAAATGATGGAACCCACACACACACACACACACACACACACACACACACACACACACACACACACATATATATATATATAGAGAGAGAGAGAGAGAGAGAGAGAGAGAGAGAGAGATCATAGATGTCTACCACGCGGCGTAGGAGATTATAGATTGTTTTATGGATTGTGAATGAGACACAGGTCATCATTTTTTGTATCTACTAATTTGAGGGATCCAATTTTTATAGTATGAGTAATTCTTAGGCACTCCCGGAGCACGAAGAATGACGCTTTCTGCTCTCACATTCATGGTGAGATCTACTAATTAAATTTATGTTGTCTCTTATTATTGGCCAAGGAACCCAAATCCCAAAATAAAAGCAAACCCCAAACCCCAAACCTTTTTAGGGTCATATATTATTGTAATTTGTTAATCCATTGACAAAATGCACTTTACTTATAATTGAGTAGATCTAAGATGTGTTTAGCACTTCAAGAAATATGTTTTTCAAGTCAAGTATTAAAGACATGAAGATTGGTCCAAATAACAAGTGAAGAAAAGCTGTTTATTTAGTCTCGACAGATAGCTCGACAAATGCTTGCTATTGAGGCTTAATGTGAAGCTCGATAGCAACTTGATCTATTGAGAACTACAATTTCAGATTTTCTAGATTTGAAATTTGGCCCAGTCTTGTGTATTTGTTTAGGGTTCTTTTCTCACAACCTCAAACATATATAAGGCTTTTTTTAAAGGCCGTCACATATGGGTACAAAGACCATGAGACTTATTTTCTTTGTGTGAAACTACTGCGTCTGTACACTATAGGGTTTTGTAACCGAGTACTTCCTAATCTTCATTGTTAATGAAGTGAAGAACTTTGTAGGCAATAACATCTGTTCAAGTTGCTCAAGTTAGTCACATACTTGGGATGCAAAAGGTTAGCCACAAATTGGAGGTTTGTGCATCAAAAGGAAAGAAGGCTACTACAAGATTAAGTCCAATTGGGTATTAGAGCAAAGGTTCAACTGTAGGTTGGCATTTCGGAATAGGCCAGGGTAGTTGGTAAGATTCCTTATACTTGTAACTACTTAATTGTTGCTTAGTAGATTCCTGGGAGTAGTGACCTTAAAATCACTCAGTGGTGTTTTTGCTTAAGAGATTTTTCCCATTTGTCAACAAATTACCATGTCAAATTTATTTTTCGCTGCAATTAGTATTTGGGTGATTTGTTGGTGCCTTCACATTTTCATGCAAATTGAATTTAATTAATCAACTTGGGTAATTAAATAATTAATCGGAGTCAAGCTATCTTAAGAGTTGTATTTATTATTTTTATATGCTCTTATTGAGCCATATCAGCGTAGTATTATGGTAAAATTGGTCCATTTTGTTTGGACATATGTGTTTCATCTTGTTTTAAACATATGCCATATTTTTTTATGTAATTAGCTTATCCTTTGACAAAACACACTCAGCTTGTATTTGGGTAGCTCTAGGATGATTTTAATACTTCAAGAAACAAGGTTTCAAGAAACAAGGTTTCAAGAAACAAGGTTTCAAGATCAAGTGTTAAAGCCATGCAAGTTGTCCAAGATTCAAGTTGAAGAAGTGTCAGATTTTAAAACTCCACACTTGACTCGACACATGCATCTATCGAGCTTTAAGAAGCTGTTCAGCCCCAAGACTCGACAGCTGCTCGACAGCTGCTCGACACCTCTAGCTGTCAAGATTTAAGAAAAACAGATTCTAAGTTCTATTTTGATTCCAATCCGTATTTATGTCTTTGGGACTTCTTTTCTTCTAACCCTAGACATATTAAAGGATTATTTTACGGGCCGTCAAGATATACACAAGTTGCACAAGCATTGAGAAATCTTTGTTCAAGTAATTTGTGATCCGAGACAAAGTTCATGCCCTAGTTCATCTCTCTTGTGAAGAAGTTTTTGTGTAATGTGCACCATAGGGTTTTGTAACCAAGCATCTTCTTGATCTTCATCGTGTGGATGAATTGAAGAACTTTGCAACCAACAACTCTCTCTAGTTCGTAAATTGAAGTCGTGTACTAGGATTCGCGCAATTGGTTAGTCACGTACTGGGAGCTGTGCATCAAAAGGAGAAATTGTCATTACGAACAAGTCCAATTGGGTATTGGGGTAAGGGTTCAACTGTAAGTTGATAAGGTACTTAAGATTCCTTTACTTGTAACTGCTTGTTGTGATAATAGTGGAGTTTCGAGAGTGGTGATCTTAAATCATCCGATGGGGTTTTTGCCGTGTAGGTTTTCCCCATTCGTAAATAAATCACCGTGTCAATTTATTTTCCGCTGCATACTTTAGTTTATTGATGATTTGTTTATACTACCGCGCAAATTTGCATGATAATTTGATTAATTAATAACTTGGCTAATTAATCAATTTAATTCATCACAAGGGGTCAACACATTTGTGGCCTATCAAGTGGTATCAGAGCAGGCACACTCTGATTAGGGTTTAATCCTTGTGTGTGATCCATTGACCCCTATTTGTCATGGATAGAGGTCAGTCTCTTATTATACCTTCACTGTTTGATGGTACTAACTATGCATACTGGAAAATACACATGAGAGCTCTCTTGCAGTCACTAGATGAGAAGGTGTGGCAAGCTGTGGAGATAGGCTGGACCAAGCCTACAGAAGCACCGGCCGATTGGGATGATGTCAAGATCAAGGCCGCCAATTTCAACAGCAGAGCATTGAATGCCTTATTCAGTGCAGTCACTAATGAGGAATTCAAGAAGATTTCCTCCACTGAAACTGCTAAGGAAGCATGGACCATTCTCTAGACAACCTATAGGGGAACAAAGGCTGTCAAGGATTCGAAGCTATAGAGGTTCACTACAAGCTTCGAAGAAATTAAGATAGAGGAGGATGAGTCATTTAATGATTTCTATGCCAAGCTCAAAGACATAGTGAACTCAGCTTTCAATCTTGGGGAAACCATTCCTGAACCCAAGATAGTAAGAAAAGTGCTAAGATCTCTGCCCGAGAGATTCCATGCCAAGATCACGGCAATAGAGGAATCAAAGGATATTAACAAGATTCCTCTGACTGAGCTGGTTGGTAATCCGCAAACCTACGAGCTAGGGTTGGCAAGGATTGGCAAGTCAAGTAAAGGCAAGAGTATGACACTAAAGGCTAAGAGTAGTGACACAGATAAGTCTTCAAACGATGAAGATTCTAAGATAAAGTCCTACATTACCAGACAATTCAAGAAATTCATGAAAAATGCCAATGGAAAAGGCTTCAACAAGGACCATAGGCAATCCAATTCTTCTCAAGTCAAGAGCCTAGATAAAGGGAAGAAGGATACCAGAGATGGCGATTAGTACACTGTTCCCACTAGACCTAAGTGCTTCGGGTGTCATGGCTTCGATTACATGAAATAAGAGTGTCCCACATATCTCAAGAGCATTGGGAAGAGCAAGGCACTTGCTGTTACCTTGAGCGACACTGAGCTCGAGGATGATTCCGACAATGATGGTGACAGAATCTTGAATGCCTTCACTGCCACTGTTAATCCTACTGAAGGGATTACTGAAGAAGTAGATAGAGAAAAAGAGTTGGTGGATGCTAAGTTTGAAACTACGGATGACCAAGATGATATCCATACCGCCTATGAGAAACTGTACAAGCTTTCTGAGAAGCATGAGAAACTCTATAGGCTGGCCACCAAGAAGCTCAGTGATGTGCAACTTGACCGTGAGGAAATTTTCACTAAGTTTGATGAAGCAAATCAGACTATTGGGGCACTAAGATTCGAGAACAATTTCTTGGCTGAGAAGACCAAGAAGCTTGAAGCGAAGCTATTTCAAGTTAGAGCTTAATTGGAGAGGACATCAAGTGCGAAGCTGGATGAGATGCTCAGCATTCAGAAATTTGCTTATGATCTAACAGGTTTGGGGTATAAATTCTCTTCATCTAATACTCCTTCTACTAGTACTACTATTTTTGTTTCTCCTACTAATAACATTAAAATTGAGAACAATGATGTTAAACCTCTATTAGCTAGTAAGCACTTAGACAAGGGTAAGTCCATCTTAGGAGCACCCCCTAAGCTTAAGAAGAAGAAAACTAAAAACCTTAGGACTAAAAAGGCTAACTCTCAAAAGCCTATACAGAAGAAGCAGCATCTCTGTCATCATTGTGGTATTGCCAATCATACTCGACCAAATTGCTATAAGTGGTTAGCCACTCAACAGAGTAATGGTATGATAGCATCTGGGAACCAGAATCAACTTCAAACCTCTCTTACTCCTCTTGGAGATCTTTCCAAAGCCCTCATGTTCCTTTCGAACTTGAACGGTTTCAATCCTTCCCCCTCACCACTAGTTCGAGGTTTTACAAAAAGGAAAGGTTCTTCTAAGGTGTAGAAGGAAAGGGGTTCTAAGTGATTTTTTTTTCACGTTTTCTCTCTCCCCCCTTCTTGTTTTTATTTTTACATTACTTGTGTGTGTTGCTTTACTGTTTTGAGTCAGTCTAGTTTTATGCATTGTTTTTCTTTATTTAACATGTTTTTGTTTGTTTGTTTTCAGTTTTTGTTTTATTTTGCTTTTCAGATAAAAATAAAAAAAATTGAAAAATACAAAAACAGTGTGTGCATGTGTACATTGGTTCTTGTGAACCTTAAAATGGCTATTAAAACAGAGTTTTCTAAATTTTGTATCTCTTGTAACTTAGATGAGCATCCTTATGCATAACTAAGCAAGTGAGTTTTGTGGCTCTTTGTTTGTGATGAGTAAGGTTAAGTGATCTCTTGTACTTAACACTCGTATCACTCTTTTTGACAGGTAGGATTAGAAAATCCTAAGAGAAAGGCATAAATAACCATCTCACCACTGTTACTCACCAATCATGAAATGACATTTGTATGCTTCGGCATAGCAAAAGTGCAATATCAAAAAGCTTAACATAATTGGGTATTTGTTTTCTTTCTTATATGCCCATGCATGATATGCTTAATAAAAGAAAATATGAAAAGAAATAAAAGCAAAAAGAACAAAATGCTTTAAAATATGATTGCAAGTGTGTTTTCTAAGAGATGTGGGAGTTATAGGATGTACCTCGAAGGTGATAGTCTCCATTAAACAGTTATGATTGTGTGTGAGTTAAAGTGATTTTCTCATATCTCAAATCGTCATAACTTTGAGACACTTATGCAATTTTGTGATATTTTTCACACACAACACGTAATATTCTTTGCTATTCTTGATACATGTGCAAGTACAATGTGATTTGGTCGTCACAAGGTTTACATGCGTTAATGTATGCTCACTAAACTGTTTTGACTTATTTTGGGATCCATGTGCTTAAAATTGTTGTTGAGAGATGATTTTGAGAGCTTAATATGTTGGTTGGATCATTGGTTGAGTTGCATGCGTGATTGCATTCATAGCTGTGTTTTACTCTTCTCGAAAAACTGCTTTTCAAAGCCAGCTCGACACCTCCTCGATACCTGGTTGTTTGTCGAGCTTCTTAGCTTTTTCTTATCGCAATCTCAATAGCTTCTCGACACCTGGTGGATCGATCGAGGAAGTTTCTGTCCTCTTGATAGCTTCTCAACAGCTAGTGGATCGATCGAGATTCTTTTTGTGTCTGATCCTTGATCCCCGACACCTCCTTGACACCTGTATCTGTCGACATTGCTTTTCTTGACACCTACCTCGACAGATGTCTCGACACCTCTTGATACCTACATCTGTCGAGAATTACTGAAGCTGTATAAATAGGTTCTGCGTGATCCTTTCTCTCATTTCTCTCGATCTATCTCTCGATGCCTTTGAGCTTTCTTCTCCCAAACCTCTCTCACTCACTCCAAACCTCTTCATAAAGGTTTCTTCAAGCTTCCTTCAAGTTTTCCTCTCTTGGTAAGTTTCCAATCTCTCATTCTTCATGCATTTTATGTTTCGAAACCTAGGTTTTGGAGTTTTTGAAAAATTTTGGGGTTTTTCAAAATTGATGAGTTTTTGTTGAAATTTTTGGCATGGTTTTGTAGATTTGATCTTAAAAACTCCATGCATTGCATCACATTAGCATTCTAACAATATTTTCATGCATTTCTATGTTTGCAAACTTGTTGTGTGTTGATAGGTTTGGATTGGGCTGAGCTCATGATGTTTTTCATGTTGCATGTCGCATGTTCATGCATTTCCCATGCATACGTTCTTTCTTTTCAATATACTTGTTATATATTGAATTCCTTTGAGACTTTTCTGAGTGTTTCTCTCTTTTTTCCTCTCCTTCTGTTTGCATTAGTAGTGTCTATGGCACCAAAACGTAAGTCCATTCCATCCTAGAACCCTCTTTATTATAGGGGCTTGTTGTCTTCTGATCCTACTCCTTCTTCTGTTCGGTTCCGTGATGAGAAAGCCTAACTGGACTTCTCGGAGAACTTTTCTAAACGAGGTGTTCATTCGGAACACTAAGTTATTTTGGCAAACTTTGTCGACACCGACCTACCTGATGTCATTCACAGTTGGGGTTGGGAGTCACTGTGTGACGTCCTGGTCACTTGTCCTTCCGTAATGATACAGGAGTTTTACTCCAACATGCATGAAATTGATTCTTCAGTACCTCTCTTTCACACTCGCGTTTGTGGTACGCGCATTGTAGTCACATTAGAGTTGGTTTCTGATGTGCTTCACGTTCCGAGGGTTGCACATCTTGACTACCCCGGTTGTGAGCGTCTATGGACTGTGTCCAAAGACGAGATGATGTCTGCCTTTTATAAGCGCCCTTCTGATTGGGGTGAGCATCAGTTCACACCATGTAGACCTTTTGCTAAAGGTCCTCATTTCTTGAACATGGTGATGACATTTGTTTTGCACCCACTCTCTCACTACAACTCCATCACAGAGCCACGTGCTTAGTTTTTGTTGTCTCCTTTAAAGCACCTCACTATAGACTTTCCTTCACACTTCATCTTCTCTATCATAGATGTCTATAGGGATATGACTACTCGTGATAAGCTCATCTTTCCTTCTGCTATCGCGAGGATTCTACGCCATTTCTCTATCCCTTTTCCTTCATTCAACCCCTTCCATGTCATGACTGCCATAGACGTCGCTACCGTAAAACGTAGTGAGGTGCAGTTTAGGTCGAGACAGGCAGATTCAGTAGCTCCGTCCTCCCGTCTAGCTCCATCTCCATCTGCTCGAGTCACATCTGCTCCCTCCTCTTCCTCAAGTGATGTGTCACTAGGAGACATCATGACGCAGATTTAGCGCATGGATGCTCGCCTCGATATGCTATCTACAGAGTTGTATCAGGTGAACGTTCGTGTTGGTCACATTGCCCGGCGACAGGCGACCATGGGCGGTTTATCCTCTGAGGCTTTTCCTCTACCACCTCCTGTGGCTTCTAAGTCTGTGGATGATGATGGTGATGACGATGATACTTCAGATAATGATGATGGAGATACTTGCTCTACCGATGAGATGTCTACTTGACACTCTACCCTTTGTCACTTGTGACAAAAAAGGGGGAGTAGTTTTGGGTTATAAGAATAGTCATACTTAGGGGGAAGTGTTGTTATGAGGGATGTAGTGAGGATTACATGTATTTCTTTTCTTTTCTTCTTTTTTGGGATACATTGTTCTTGTACCTTAGGTCTTGTGACCAGTTTTACATACATTGTGCTTATTTTTAATATATATATATATATATATATATATGTTGATGTATGTTTCTTTCACCTATCTCTACATGTGTTGTTTCTTTTCTATCTCTATACACATGATTCTTTATCTGTATGCAATCTATTATTTTTGCTTCACACAAAGATGTCTTGATGTGTTTTATTTAAAGTGTTTCAGAAATATAGGTTGTCAAAGTATACTTGCTATAAACTCTCTTCTTGCAAAGTTTTTCAAGAGTTTGTGTTAGGATAGATTTTATTGTATTCAACAAGTGAATATGGGTTGAGTGATTTATGACTTCTCTCATACATTCATTTGTTTGTTGTGGTTTTTCCACGGATTGCCAAAGGGGGAGATTTTTAGGACATATGTGTTTCATCTTATTTTAAATATATATCATATTTTTTATGTAATTGGCTTATCCTTTGACAAAATGCACTCAGATTATATTTGGGTAGCTCTAGGATGATTTTAACACTTCAAAAAACAAGATTTCAAAATCAAGTGTTAAAGCCATGCAAGTCGTCCAAGATTCAAGTTGAAGAAGTGTCAGATTTTAAAACTCGATACCTGACTCGACACATGCATCTATCGAGTTTTAAGAAGCTGTTCAGCCTCGAGGCTCGACAGCTGCTCGACATCTACTCGGCACCTCTAACTGTCGAGACTTAAGAAAAACAGATTCTAAGTTTTGTTTTGATTCCAATCCGTACTTATGTCTTTGGGACTTCTTTTCTTCTAACCCTAGACATATAAAAGGATTATTTTAAGGGCCGTCAAGATATACACATGTTGCACAAGCATTGAGAAATCCTTGTTCAAGCAATTTGTGATCCGAGACGAAGTTCATGCCCTAGTTCATCTCTCTTGTGCAGAAGTTGCTGTGTGATGTGCACCGTAGGGTTTTGTAACCAAGCATCTTCTTGATCTTCATCATGTGGATGAATTAAAGAACTTTGCAGCCAACAATTCTCACTAGTTGGTAAATTGAAGTCGCGTACTAGGATCTGCGTAATTGGTTAGTCACATACTGGGAGCCGTGCATCAATAGGAGAAGTTGTCACTATAGAACAAGTCCAATTGGGTATTGAGGTAAGGGTTCAACTGTAGGTTGGTAAGGTACTTGGGATTCCTTTACTTGTAACCGCTTGTTATGATAATAGTGGAGTTTCGGGAGTGGTAACCTAAAATCACCCGGTGGGGTTTTTGCCGTGTAGGTTTTCCCCATTCATAAACAAATCATTGTGTCAATTTATTTTCCGTTGTATACTTTAGTTTATTAGTGATTTGCTTGTGTTATCACACAAATTTGCATGATAATTTGATTAATTAATAACTTGGCTAATTAATCAACTTAATTCATCACAAGGGGTCAATGCATTTGTGGCCTATCACATTTGGTCCATTTCAATCCATTAATTCTAATTTTGTCCAATTTTGTCCGTTCTTGATTCATTTTGGTCCATTTTGGTCCACTTAGTCTACTTTGGTCCATTTCTAGTTTTAGGCTTAAATTTTTATTTTTTGTTTTTTAATTTTTGGGAAAATTCTTAGGTACTCACGAAGTACGAAAAAATAATGCTATCCTCTCTCACATTCATAATGGGCACCACCATGAATTTAATGAGTGGACCCCATTATGAATGTGAAAGAAGGGAGCATCATTTTTCGCACTTCAAGAGTACTTAAGAATTACTCTAATTTTTGGGTTGAAAGTATGACTTTTTTTTTCCCCTATTTGGGCTAAAATATTTACTTTTGGGCTAAAAAATAGAAACAAAATAGGTATAGAAATTAGAGATATGAACCCTAAAAAATAATAAAAAATTTAAATATTTGAAAGATTACTTTAAAGTTCAAGTTTCAATAATATAAGCATTATACATATATTTGGAAAGAAAAAAAAAATGATATAATTGTAATAAACCTATATAATAATTTAAATTTAATATAACATGTTTAATATGTGCTGTAGAATTGGGGTGTACATTTTTTTTAATATTCTTAGATATGTTCAAATTAATCAAACAATTATGTTTTATTAAAAAAAATCATTTTAAAAACTCATTCTCAATTTATATAATATAATATTATAATTACGTAATTTAAACAACAACCTAACTATTAGAGAAATTTTCACTTGAACGAAAAATATTTAATATGGTACAAAATCGCTAAACCCTCCTTTGACATCCACGTGAACTTTAATCTCCAATCTGACAGACTTACTGGACAATATTTTTTTAATACTTGATTTGTTTACCATGGAAAATTTGTTGGGGTTGTTAGAGGTATAATTGAAGTTGTCAAAAGTTCATTCTGTTAATAAATCCTATTATTTAGGACATGCAGGTAGAGTTTGACCATTTCCTTAACTATTTACCACGTTGTTAGCCATTTACCAAGTGGGTTGTTTAACGTGGGTTGTTTGTTTCGATTTTATCTCTTTGTAAGGCTTATATAAGCCAACAACTTATTTCGAATTGAATAACATTCATTCAGATATATTTTTTGAATTTTTTTGTGCTTAGAGTTTACAACAATCTAGTATCAAAGCTCCATCACGGACCTAATTGTGAGAGAAAAGAAACTGCAGTTTCTTAAGAAGAGAAAGAATTGAAGTATGGCAGCTAAAAATAATTTCGTTCAACCTGCAATTCCTAAGTTTGATGGCCATTATGAACATTGGTCCATGCTTATGGAAAATTTTCTTCGTTCAAAGGAGTATTGGAGTTTGGTGGAGACTGGAGTCCCTATTACAGTAGAAGGCGTGGAGCTTACTGAAGCACAGCGAAAATCAATTGTAGACCAGAAGCTAAAAGATTTGAAGGTCAAGAATTATCTGTTCCAAGCCATTGATCGAACCATTATGGAGACGATCCTTAACAGAGACACTGCCAAGCACATCTAGGACTCTTTGAAGCAGAAGTACCAGGGTTCCACAAGAGTCAAAAGAGCACAGCTCCAAGCTCTTCGGAAGGAGTTTGAGGTTCTACAGATGAAAGAGGGTGAGAGTGTTGATGCGTACTTTGCTCGAACACTCATTATAGCAAACAAGATGAAGATTCAGGGTGAAAACATGCAACAAGTGGTGATCATTGAAAAGATCTTGAGATCAATGACCTCAAAGTTTGACTATGTTGTGTGTTCGGTTGAAGAGTCTAATATCTTAAATACCTTAACCATCGATGAGTCGCAGAGCAGCTTACTGGTACATGAGCAGAGGATGAACGGGCATGGAGGAGATGAGCAGGCATTAAAGGTGGCCGACGATGATAGAATTGGTGGAAGAGGAGGCGATCGAGCTCGTGGAACTTTTCGAGGAAGAGGTAGACAAGCATTCAACAAAGATATAGTTTAGTGTTATAAGTGTTATCAATTAGGGCACTTTCAATATGAGTGTCCTAAATGGGAGAAGGAAGCGAATTATGCTGAGCTTCAGGAGAAAGAAGAAATGTTGCTGATGTCATATGTGGAGCTTAATCAATCAAGGAGAGAAGATGTCTGGTTCCTTGGTTCAGGGTGTAGCAATCATATGTGTGCAAATAAGGAGTGGTTCTCGGATCTTGATGAGGAATTCCAGCACTCTGTGAAGCTCGGGAATAATTCCAAGATGGCTGTGTTGGGAAAAGGTAACATTAGATTGCAAATTGTTGGAGTAACTCAAGTAATCACTGATGTTTTCTATATACCTGAGTTGAAAAATAACTTATTAAGTGTTGGACAATTGCAAGAAAGAGGTGTAGCTATTTTGATACAACATGGAGTTTGTAGAATCTATCATCCCAAGAAAAGGCTTATTATGCAAACAGCAATGTCTGCAAACAGGATGTTCATATTGCTTGCAAGAAATCTGCTGAAAGCTTCCACTTGCTTCCAAACAATTCTTGAAGACAATACCCACCTTTGGCATTGTAGA